>CAWUFW010001089.1:2400000-3000000 GCA_963921515.1 Calotriton arnoldi | reverse complement strand
AACCGTGTCAAAAGCCGAGCTTAGATCAAGGAGGATAATAGCTACTGCTCCTCCCTGATCAAGGATTTTCTTAGATTCTTCGACCACGGCTAGAAGAGCCGTTTCGGTTCCATGCTGAGGACGAAAACCGGTCTGGGAATAATGCAGGAGATCATAGGTTTCTAGAAAATTAGAGATGGTCGAGTTTTAGTGCTTTTCCAAGATCTTAGCGATCACCGGAAGCAGAGAGATGGGACGGTAGTTGCCTAAGTCATCTGGGTCTAAGATGAGTTTTTTAAGTAAAGCCTTCACCATGGCATGTTTCCAGGGTGATGGAACTAGGCCGGTGGAGATAGATTTATCACCTCCAAGATGATAGGGAGTATGTTAAGTACTTAATCATTGTTTTTTAATTAATATTAATTATTCATTTGATAATTAATGATGTAAATAATTATTTGTTAAATTGTATGTGTGTTATGTGTTTTGTTGGGGTATATTGTGGGAAATATATTAATAAAAATTCATTAATAATTAATAAGTAATTAATGATAATTGGTTAGTTGATAAATAATTAAAGTACTAGTGTATGTAATTTCTTTTTTGTTAAGTTTTAGGTGAAGGTTGTGTGTTTTGTGGGGTTATAGGGTGGGAAGTAACTAAATTAAATTAATGTAATGAATATTTGTTGTTAATAAATAATTTCTAAATTGAAATGTTTATTTGTATGAAAATTATTTTTGATTTTTATTTATAATAATATTTGTAGGTATTTGTGATATGTATTTAACATTGTAATATATTTTAATCTTTTTAATTTTTAATATTAAATATATTTGTATTTTTTATACAACATTTATATTTTTATTTATTTACTTTCTTTTTGAAATAATTAATTTTGTTCAAGATATTTTATTTGTTTTTAATGTTGCACTGACTGGAGTGGGAATAGTACATTTTACCCCTCTGTAATCCAACACCTTCCCTACTGTTGTACTGACTGGAGTGTGAAAAGTACATTTTATCCCTCCACTATCCGACACTTTCCCTACTGTTGTACTTATTGGAGTGGGAATAGTAAATTGTAACCCTCGGCTAACCAACACTTTCCCTACTGTTGTACTTACTGGAGTAGGAATAGTGAATTTTATCTCTCTGCACAATCCAACCCTTTCCCTACTGTTGCACTCACTGGAGTGAGAATAATAATTTCTACACCTCCGCAATCCAACAGTTTCCCTACTGTTGCACTCATTGGAGTGGAAATAGTAATTTTTACCCCTCCGCAATCCAAAACTTTCCCTATTGTTAGACTGACAGGAGTGGAAATATTAAATTTTACCCCTCCGCAATCCAACACTTTCCCTACTATTGCACTGACTGGAGTGGGAATAGTAAATTTAATCCCTCCACAATTCAACACTTTCTCTACTGTTACACTCAGTGGAGTGGAAATAGTAAATGTTACCCCTATGCGCTTTAACAGTTTCCCCGGTGTTGTATCGACTGGAATGGGTGCAGTAAATATTACCTATGTGCAATCTGTCACTTTTACTACTGTTGCATTTATTGGAGGGAGATTTGTAAATTTTATTTTTATCCAGTCTTATGGGCTGATTACGATGGCGGGCGGACGTAACCCTATCGGAAATCGGGACCGCTCGACAGACTGTTGGCTGTCCCGACATAGGCATTATGATGCGACCGCCACCACGGCGGTTGTTTTTTTTATAGATTTTATGTTATTGGTGTATATATATATATATATATATATATATATATATATTTATTTTATTTTTTATTTTATTTTTTAAAACAAAGGACGCGGCACTCAAAGCTTGGATTTAGCTTAATTTAATTCAAGTTCAGTTCAGCACTCAGACCAACGCGTTTCAGCCTTCTCGGCCTTGATCACCGTGATCAAGGCCGAGAAGGCTGAAACGCGTTGGTCTGAGTGCTGAACTGAACTTGAATTAAATTAAGCTAAATCCAAGCTTTGAGTGCCGCGTCCTTTGTTTTAAAATTGATGGTTCTGGGCCAGGATCCGGCCCCTACGCAGAGCACCCGCTGACGAGCGCCCTGGGTCAAAGGATCACATTGCAGGAAAAAAAATATATATATATATACACATTTATTTGTTATATTTTTATATAATTTTTAAATTATAAAATACATTACAATGATTAGTTTAATAACTGTTTTAAAGTAAATATATGTATATATATATTAATTATCATATATGTGTGTTTAACTTTTTTAAATTAAGTTTATTTGTTATATTTGTTAAGATGTATATTAAATCTATTTTTTTAAATTAATGCTACTATTCAATATATTTATTATTTTAAATATATATATAAAAACCGATATTTTGTGCAGCTATATTAATGACATCGATATTTTTTTTTCTATATTTTTGACATCGATATTTATGACACAATATTTTGGTAAGGGGATATTTTAGGTGTCGATATTCTGTCAGTGAGCCGCCCATTTCAACTTTGCATCCATTCTTTTCACATGATCCTCGAGGACGTGCACCTCACTTTTAATTTCTTCAACTCTCTGTTCCTCAACAGAATATTGCCAGTCAGGCTCTTCAATTTCCTTCCCACATCTTTTTTGCACATTCTTGATGCAGCCTGTTTCCTCCCTCCAGTCACTTTGTAGGGCATTAATGGATTTCATTACGGATTTCTCAGCCTGCATCATATTCCCAGTTGTGTTTTTTACAGTGCCCATCGGGCGTTAAGAAGTCCCCTTGCCCTTCTTTTTGCTTAACCTGATCAATAGTTCAAGGTGCAGGACATGAACCCAAAACAACCCTATCTTCTGTCTACCACAGGCCTTCTCATCTAGGCAAGGGAACAGGCTGCAGTTGTAATTAGGGTTTCAACAGCGCTGCTCAGTAGGGGGGCACTCAAAGAGGGAACACCTGGCGTGCGGCCTCCATGGAATAGAACCCTATGGTGGAAAATCACCACTCTTCAACAGCTCGCCTTTATTAAGCTCCGCCCCCTGCCTCAGAACACTCATGTCCCATCATTGCCCTGATTACACAGTGGCTTCTATGACAGTGTGCCAGGCTGCTTCTCCGCCCAGATCAGGGCTCTTCTCACTCAGGGAGCTGGCTCACATGAGAGCAACATCAATGGTTCCTCAGAAGAAGTCCACACAGGCATGCCACTGAATAACCTTTCGAGAAAGCATACCAAACAGCCTTACCCGACAAAGTTGAGCTCCCTTGGAACATCCATGGGGAACGCTGAGTTTCTTCACAGCTGAGGGAATCGGTGCAACTGAATAGCCCAGGAAACTGGACCTTGGACCAGGTCCCCATGGATCATGGTCATCTTGGAGCTCATCCAACCGGGTCCATTGTTTTTAGGCATCTTTTTAGGAATTGTGCTGAACAAGCACCGGTTAGCCCATTTCTTTTTAAAGAAATTCTTGAGTGGAGGGCTTTAGGTGAGAGGAACAGGCTCACTAAGCAGAAATTTAAACTAATTATGTAAGGAAATCGTACTGTGAAAGGGGCCATTTGGCGTCTACTTTAAAAAAAAAAAAAAATTACATCCGTGAGAAAATTATTTGAGCATGTTGACTTGGCACTTACTAAGTGCAGGAGGGCTTGCATTAGAGCCCTAGGCACATTCGTTAAGGCACTGGTGGAACAGCTAAAATAAAACATATCGAGTTACTGGAGTCCTTAAATGCTTGCTACAATGTCCACACAAAAACAATTTATGAACGAAGCTGGAAGGCTGAACTTGCATTTGGGACCCATGAACTTGAACCAAACCTGTAGGGTCGAAAGCAGATGACTGCTGAAATCTACTTGATTGTGGAAACTGTTTATTCCCTGTCTTAAAAACTGTAGGTAGTACGTTAAGATTTGGCAACTCTTGCTGGTTAACGGGCTCATCTTTTTTGAAACAACAAAGCGCCGTCTTTCAAGGCCTCCAGGAGCATCAGCAGATGCCCGCCATCTGGCCATTTACTAGTCTTTTTCCACTCTGTGAAATGTGCTTCGTTGTATTAAATGGCAATTGCAATGGTGATCTGCAGTACTGGGATGAAAATGTTGACATTTTGGATGACAAAAGTACTAAGACATATTGTTTGCAGCCACACATGTACTGATCACTGTGCTTGATGGAAGAATAATTTCTTGTGGTGTGGGAAACATCTTTCCGAGGTTATAGTTTTGTGTACCACTAACAGTAGACATACAAGCACAGGGATTAGAGGTTACCCTCTTCTCTGATAATCACAATTTATGCATTTAATCTCCTCATGGAGTGGCTGTGTGGGATATTTTATCATTTTACTGTTGTGCAGCCTACAACCAGAATAATATCACTGAACCTGTAGTATGGTACGGTTTTGCTTTACAGCGCGTGGGGCAGCTCATGTGACCTGTTGCATCCTTGAGCCGCACCTCCGCTGTTTGTTTCACTGTCTCTCTTTGAATTATATGTTGACATATGATGTAAGCCCATGCAGGCAAACGGACCGGCGTTTGAGGATTCCAGTTTACGAGGATCAGTTCCTGTTGGGATCCGAGCTGGCCGGCCGGCCGCTGCCTGTTGTGGTAGTTTTTCAATGAAATAAATCCTCTTCGCTTACCACTCGTCTCTGGATCCTCATTCTACTACATATTGGCAACAATTGTTCCTCGCCCACCCACACCACGCCACCTTATTTCCAGCATTTTAGGCATTTTTCTATAACTTCTTTGTATAGCGCCTGGTCTACTCTCACTCACTTTCAGGCTGGAAGTTCGGAAGACGCATGGATCTCAAGCATGGTGGAGCAACTTGTGGAACATTTTCATTAATTTTGCTACTTTCCAGGCTCAAACACTCTGCTCAATGTTTCCGTGTGACTCCTCACGCGATCTCTACGTGGAGGTGGCACTGGGTAGCCTGGCAATGCTTTACATCTCTGCTCTGACGCTGTGCTGCACGTCGGACCTGACGCTGCTGTGTGTGACGTCACATGCAGTGGCCATATTGAATTGGTCATCCCCTCGGCAGAGTCTAAACATATACGGCAGCGCGTCTGGAGCGTTATACAGCTTCCCCGTTGGCCGGTAAATTTATATATTCTCTTAGCCGAGTTTCACTCGCCAGCGCATGCTACAGGTGACCACAGACTTCAATTTACAGGCATATAAAAGATATTTCTTTTTATTCTTTTTAATAAATAACTTGAGGTTTTTGGGTTAATTTGCAATAGTCATGGCCACTTCTCAGCAAATAACTCAACCACCTCCCTTCTTGACTCTTTCTGGTAAACCCACTATCAAATGGGCAGAGTGATTTCATCTTTTTGAAAATCATTTAATTACCATAGACGCTGGGGTTTATAGTCCACAAAGGAAGTTTGCATTGTTGTTTGGCAGTTTGGGACGTTCAGCACAGCAAATTTTTGACAATGTAGCACCCATTCCCGTCCCTCGAGCTTCAGCTGGTGATAACTGGAATATTTATATGGAAGCTATAGAAAGGTTAAAAAAAAAGAATTTGCAGAGGAGCCTAATGTAATGCCTGAAAGACATAATTTTGTTAAGCGAAAACAATTGCTTGATGAAGGAGTCGAAGAATACGTAGCTGAGCTTAGAATTTTAGCTACGACCTGTGAATTTGGATCCAATTTGGATACTTGCATTTGTGATCAATTGGTTTTAAATGCACAACAAAAAAAATACCAGAGCGACTACTAAGTTGTCGCAGTCCTACGCTTAGCGAGGGGTTGGATTTGTCTAAAAGCAGTGAACTTTCCTTAATTTCATCAAAAGTTTTGAATCCTGAAGCTACAGTTAGTTTCATTGCTGACTCCACCCCCACTCAGGAAGATGATTCAGTGTGCGCTGATATCAAACACAAAGAGGACATGGCAAGAGAACTTCGACAATGTGTTACAGATGTGGATCAAAAAACCATTTGAGCAATTTTCCACGGTGTCCAGCTATGGGAAAACAATGTCTTGGTTGTAAGAAGCTAGGACACTTTCAAGTTGTCTGCAGGAGCAGCAAAAACACTGTGTTATCAATGTGGATCTGGAGCTTGAATCTTGCACTGAGTCTATTAAAAATGTGGTGTTAACTATTGAATTCAACACTGTGTGCACACCAGCCAAAGGTCCCACATGTGATGCGATTATTGATAATGTGTCTATGCAAGTCATGGCGAACTCTGGTTCGCCAATTTCCATCTTACGTGATACCACATTTCACAACAATTGGGGTTCAAGCACATCACTCATGTCTCCTGACATCTGTCCCAAAGCCTTTGGTGAGAACCCGACTGATTTATTAGGTTATTTCATAGGTAAAGTTCAGTGTATGGGCAAAGAGAGTTTTACAAAAATGTACATTGCCATCAAAGGCAAAGGTACCATTGGTTGGCAAGACCTCACCAAGATGGGTTTGTATCTTGTTCCTGGCTCCAGCACTCCAGTAGTTGTGAGTGAGCTACCTACTAGTTCAGTGTGCATAGTTGATGAGTCTATCAACATGATTTAACACAAGCATAAAGGTTTATTTTCTAATGAGATTGGAACAGTGAAAGGTTTTGTACACCACATTAGGCTCAAGCCCCATGCCAAACCGTGTGTACATAAGGTAAGACAAGCTCCTTTGTCAGTTAGAGAGGAACTCAAACAGATGTTAAAAGATTTATGTGGTCAAGGGGTCATTCAACCTGTAGAATCATCAGAATGGGTCGCACCGATTTTTGTTGCATTAAAAAAATCAGGCAATATCAGGTTGTGTGCTGACTTACGTACATTAAATTCCAACATTTTGATTGATTGTCATCCGTTACCCAGAATACACGAGATGTTGGCAAATTTAGGTAATGCCAAATGGTTCTTCATTATTGACTTGAGGTCGGCATACCATCAAATTCCTTTGGACAAACAGTCTCAGGAACTGGCGGCTTTTGTCATCCCATTTGGTGCTTACAAATACTTGAGACTACCGTTTGGGTTGGCACCAGCCGCCAGTGTTTTTCAAAAGCTCATGGACGTTTTATTTGCTGATCTAAAAGGTGTACAAGCATACCAGGATGAAATTATGGTTTTTGCAGAATCTTTAGAACAACATAATGGCATTCTTGATAGCGTTTTGTCCATTTGCACACAGAGGCATGACGGTCACGAAAGATAAATGCTAATTTGCTACCAAGTCTTTAGATTACTTGGGTCATACCATTTCTGACTCTGGAATTAAACTAAGTTCTCCTTTGTCAAAGCAATCAAGGATGTTTGCGCACCCACCGATCGTGTTGCTCTGCGTTCCTTTTTAGGCCTTGCATTGTATAGCACTCGGTTTGTTTAAGCGTATGCAGTTGCTGTGGAACCACTCAGATCCCTTTTACGCAAGGGGTAGAAGTTTATTTGCGGTGAGTATATGGAATCCTCTTTTGACAAGGATTTGATTGTCAATGCTCCTGCTCTGTCAGCTTTCAGGGATGAGTGCACGTCCCTCATTACTGTGGCCGCCAGTCTCCGGAGTCTAGGATTGGTTTTAAGTCAGAGGGTAGGTGACAAAGAACAAACTGTTGCATTCGCCTCCAGGTCTCTCAGGAAATGTGAACAACAGTACAGCATCATTGAGCGAGAGGCTCTAGCATGTGTCTGGGCAATCCAGAAATTTAAAATGTATGTTTGGGGACATCAGTTTGATTTTCACACTGACCACAAGCCCCTACTTGACATTTTCACTAAGGGGATTCACAACAATGTGTCTGCAAGGCTTACATGGTTGGTTTCTAAGCTGCATGAATATACGTTCAACATTAGTCATGTGGCAGGAGGAAAACATTTTAAAGCTGATTGCCTGTCTCACATGCCACTACCTGATCTTGATGAAAATTTGGAAATATATAAGGATGTGTGTGTTACGCTTGTGGATGCTGTGCAGCCAGAACCAGATAAAGCATCCACATTTTCAGAAACTAGTCATCACCACAATACTTTATTTCGGTTACAAACCATAAAAGTACAAAAAATATTTACATCCGTATAAAACATTAAAAAACATGCAGTAGCACACCATAAATACATAAAACCAACATAAAACATCATCATACAATCTGTATTCTCAACCAATTTTCCGGCTCCATGTAAAAGACACAAGGGTAGACAAAACAATCTGAGTCTGTGTGTCCATAGAGAACCAATGCGTGTGGGAACGAACAAGAGCTCAAAGCAGGCCCTAATCATTTTCAGAAGAGGACTGGATGAGTGCCTTCCTTGAGGAAGAAATTCTTAAGCAGGTTAGTACATATATGATCCAGGGTTAGCCTGAAATCAGTTGTTTACAAGGTGATTTAAAGACCTATGCTCAGGTGCCTGGAGATCTTTCTTTAGTCAATGGTTTCGTCTTCAGGGGGGATTTACACATCCCTCCTTCCAAGTTATGTGGGTCCGTCATTTCTAGTGCACATCTAGGGCACTTGGGTACCACCAAGACCTGCATGCGTATCAAGCAACATTATTGGTGGCCTACTCTGGATAGTCAGGTTAGACACATGGTTGACAAATGCCCAGAATGTCTTCTCTCAGAAAAGCATTGGAAGATTAGTAAAACGCCCCTACACCCCATGCCTTATCCTGAAGCCCCTTGGGACAAACTGGGCATGGATTTTTCAGGGCAGTTTGTTTCGCTTCCTGATTAAATGAGGTATGCTGTTTTGTTAGTTGATTACTATTCTAAATGGTTGTACTTCTTTTTTGTTAATTCTAGTTCATCAGAAGCAGCCATCAAATTTCTGGAGCAAGTGTTTGCCATTGAGAGTTCTCCTAGGTCTCTGGTGACTGACAATGGTTCACATTTTGTTTCTGGCCAAATGTCAAATATTTTTAACAAACATGATGTCAAGCACTTAAGGGTAGCTTTGTATTCACCTGCATCTAATGGCCTGGTAGAAAGTGGGAATAACATTATAAAGGAAGGTGTACAAACAGCTCTCACTGCTGGAATTGGAGTTAAACAATTTCTCAAACAGGAAGCATGGAAATACAACATGTCACCTCACTGTACCACTGGTGTTACTCTTTTTTCACTTTTGAGAGGGCGTGAATATCATTCAGCTATGTTTGCCACATGGCTTAAGGAACTTGTTCCTAATAAAGGGGGAGATCACTCCATTTTGAATGAACAGGTTAGAGCAAGAGTATTGGGAAAGCAGTCAACCATGAAACAACATTTTGATAAGAGTGGTAATGTTGAACCTGATTTTGCTGTTGGAGATCAAGTTTTAATCAAAAAAACAGGTATGGTAAAAAAGGGGGAGTCGATTTTTTCTTCCCCAGCAAGAATTTCTGGAATTGGTAAAGGTTCAGTTTTGGTTCAAAACAAAGGTTGGTGTAACAAACGGAGTTTAGTTAAACTCACTCCACTCCACTCCGCAAGCAGGCATCATAAACTGCAGAAAAGGTTTTAAACATGTTTCACATTGGACACACTGGGTACAGCCTGTTAAGGAAAGCAGTGAGAACATGCCTGGTCGCGAGACTGACATTAGGAGAAATACTAGTATTTCACAGGATACTGTGGATTTTTGGGGTGGATGGTGATGTAGTATGGTAAGGTTTTGCTTTACAGCACGTGGTGCAGCTCGTGTGACCTGTTGCATCCTCGAGCTGTACCTCCGCTGTTTGTTTCACTGTCTGTCTTTGAATTATAAGTTGACATTTGATGGAAGCCCGTGCAGGCAAACAGACTGGCGTTTGAGGATTCCAGTTTACGAGAATCAGTTCCTGATGGGATCCGAGCCGGCCGGCCGCTGCCTGTCGTAGGCGAGTTTAATGGCATAAAACCTCTTCACTTACCACTCGTCTACGGATCTTCATTCTACTACTGTGAACAATGCAGCCCTGATTGTTCATATAGTAATCACACCACGCCCAGCTCCCCAACAGAAATGCAATACTAAAAGGAAACAATGGTCACTTAAGAGGGAAGTGTACAGCTCAACTTCCCCCGGTGGTGGCTTCATGGGATCCGAAGCAGTGGGGCGGGGGAACAGACAAAATAAAATAAAAATATAGAACTTACCTGCCACATTGCTCCTCTTCCGATCCTGATGCTGGTCCGGTCCTGGGCTGGTCACACTGCGCAGGCTCCCAGATGCCACTTCCTGATGCTGCTCTCATGCTGGGAATGCTATTCCCAGCATGAGATCAGTGCTGGGATTGGTCTGAGCGTCGTAGTTCGGCTCTCAGACAGGAACTGGGAGCCTGTGGCTTTTCTCCACCTGGCTGTACAACATAGGGGCCGATTACGATGCCGTAGGAAACGGCTCCGATACGGCATCGTAATCAGCAGTCTGGATTCATTTTTGACCGACCTATTTGGATGGAATTGGTCGGAAATGAATCCAAACTGGATTTCCAAATAGCTTCTGACGGGCTCGGAAAGTCCGTCTGCCATTCAGAAAGCCTCCTGTAATCCCTATGGCGGCTCTTTCCGCCCGAGGGATTACATTGTCGGATTCCGACAGCCTTTCTGTGCCGGCCTTTCCGACACTGAAAGGCTGTTGGAAGTCGACTTTGGGGGCCCCCAGCAGGGCCCACATGGGTACAAGGCCTCCGGATGGCGGCCGAGGGGGCACCTATGGTGCCCCCCTGTTGATTCCTGCACCCCGTGGCAGGCACCTCAAGGTGCCTGCAATGGGGTGCAGGGATGAACTGCACCTCTTATCTTTGCAGGGATGTACTGCACCTCTTCTATTTGCAATGAGAGCATGCATTACGGTCGGAATGCATGCTCCCACTGTAAAGAATAGGACTGCGACCGAACAGTGTTCGGTCGCATCCTAATTGCTGGGTTGGGACCGCCGACAGGAGGTCGGTCGGTCCCAGTACCCAATCGATGTCGGACGGACTCAGGTCCGTCCGACATCGAAATCGGCCTCATAGCTGGGTGGAGAAATGCTAAGTGTGCATGACAGTTTGGCCAGCCTAAGACGACCAACCAAACAGTCATGCGCACTTAGTAGTGCCCATCACCCCTCCTCCCCACTGCTTTTGCACAGAGTGACGCGCTCGCTGGCAGCTGCAGGTAAGAAGAAAAATAAAATTATAATAAGGTTGGTTTATTATCATTTTATTTTTCCAAGTGTTTACCTCTGCAGCCACCTAGTGGGGCGACACTCCACCGCCATAACGGAGGAGCCTCCCCTGACTTCCTCGAAAAAGATACATAACTATTCAATGATTGGTCTTAATGTATGAAGTAACAATTTATTCAGTTAATTATGGTCAGAGGAAAAAATCATAAAGCTTTTTCACTTAAAGGCTTTGTAAGATGCAATGGTGCTCCTAATGACGCAGTGGCGCAGTTCAAGTGAAACTTTTTCTTTTGTACTGCTTTTACTTTGATTTGATTTGGAGCCCTCACTCTGATCCAGAGTGTGGATCAAACACCATTGCATCCTTATCAGTCACTATTCATGTACATATACTGTATAGCCCTTGAGCACCTTTATACTCACCCAGGGGCGGCTCCTCCGCTATGGTGGAGCAGTGTCGCCCCACTGCTTTCAAACAGTGCAAAAGCAAAATCATAAAATGATAATAACTTTCAGTTATTATCATTTTATGTTTGGCTGCTTTGTGGGTGGGCGGGGCTGCTCTGCGAGCAGGGCAGTGGAGGAGTGGTTTGCCCACTCCTAAAAGTGCGCAGTGACTGTTTGGTCAGCCCTCTCGGGCCACCAAACCAGTCATGCACACATTCCCACTTCTCCATGCAAGCTGCATTACAGCCTGCATGGAGAACATGCCCACCCCTCTAGCCCCTGGCTGAGCGCCGTGTCACGGCGTTCAGACCAATCACAACGCTGCAATTGCAGTGTTGTCATTGGCTTAGGGGAGGGAGCCTGGCTGCCTGCTTCCTGTTCCTGAAATCGGAAGCAGGAGAGCAGGAGCAGCGACGCAGGACCGGGTGGCGGCAAGGTAAGTGATTAAAAAAAAAAAAAAAATTCCCTTTCTCCCGCAATTACAACTCCATCCACCCCCCCTCTGCGATCCCCCCTGCCCGCCCCTCTACCCGCGAGTCATGCCGACGGCTGCTGTACTCACCTATTTCACATTTCACTGCGTCGCTGTGTTGTTGAATGGTTGTGTATCTTGACCGAGGAAGCTGAGGTTTACACTTTCCCCTTAATGGACCATTGTTTCCTTTTATTATTTTATTACCCTGGTGCCAGGGTCACTAGGTTGCCCCTAGTTCTTTAACACCCCAACAGAAATGCAGCATATGAAGTTCTCTTTACTTGCAGCTGTCACACAGAAAGAAACACTGGCCTCCAATCTTGAAGCTACCCTTAAAAATACTGCATAATGACGGGAAGGGTAGGGCATCACCAGAAGTATATATCCTAGTAGGGATGTGCTCAAGTGCTGTGTGAGGTCACAGGTGGTGAAATAGCTCTTTTGAGACCGGGGTTACGCTGTCGCCAGAACCAGTCACTGTGATGATCTTGAGGCCATCCAGCTCCATGGTGCATCTCGGGTGTTTGTCAATACCATCTGAGGTGGATCTCTCTAGTCCCGTGACGCACGCCTTCCCATCACCTTTCTGGACACATTGCTTTCACCAGTGGTATGGAAAAGAGAACTTCTTTTTGCACCATCCTGATGCTTAGGTGCTGTATTTCACACCTCTGTCACTGGACACTGATGATGTAAGCTCCTTAGAAGGGACCTATTTTACCACATTTCTGGCGTGGAAAGGTCTGGGTGGGACAGCCTCTGGTGTGGGGCAGTACGCCCACTGACTTGTAGCTTTTTCTCCTTGGTGACCCTCACTTCCTGTCATGCTTTGTCTATGGACCGCACCACATTGACCTGCATTGTCAAGCTAGATACACATAACCATTAGGGTAGGCATCCAGGGCCAGCTTTAGTGCTGGAGGCACCCGGTGCGACAATCATTTTTGGCGCCCCCACACCCCATGACTGCCTCCTCGGATTCTCCCACTACCACCGGACAAAAGTGCCCTTCATCTCTCCATTCATAAGTTATTGCTAAACACAGCACCCCCCCCCCTGAAGTCAGCGCCCCTCTCCACAGGTCAGCACCCAGGGCGGCCGCACAGGTCGCACTGCCCTAAAGCCAGCCCTGCATGCATCTGTGAGAAGCTAGCAAAACCTCTAATCAGGCTGCCCTGGAAAGTGCTAACTTGCTAGTCTTGACCATGTCCAGAATATATCCTAGTGACATAACAGACTCGGGAAGAATCATGCAATGGAGCTTTGCCAAGGGGCATTCATGGATATTCGTGTCCCTTATTTTTGCGTTTACCGCAGGAAGGTGCACTGCTGCTTGCCAGGGCCTGAGGTGGTCTTGGAATGTGCGGATTACTTCTTCACGGTGCCATGCTCTGAGCATTCAAAGTCAATGTTCACAAGAATGTAGTAGATGTAGTAAGTGCCCTTGTCAGACACCATAATGATTGGGTGTCTGATTTTAAAAAAGCTTATGGGTTTTCTTGAAACGTAGAATCTGTGAGGATTTTACAGACAGGTCGTCTTGCTTTGTAGGGATAAAGAACTTCTCCATGAGTTCATACCTCCTCGTTTAGTGTTGACTACGACAAGAAGAGGTGCTGGGGTATCAAATGGGGCAATAGGGGACAACCTGGGAGCATGGTTGCAAGTGCACCAGCATCATTACCAAGTCCCCTGGTTCAGATGATGGATACCCCTGCCTAGATGCCGGCTTTGAGGCCTTGTTGTCAGTTGTAACGTTGCAACAAAAAAGTGTACTAATGTGAGATTTGGGTGTCGCACAACAAACAACCAGATCACACATCTCCGTGACGTTCTGACACCATAAATCAGCATACCAGTGGGAATAGCAACAAGCAACTAGAAAGTTAAAACTTTTGTATAGTGCTTGCAGACAGAGGCGCGCACATTGACAGAGATTACACATGCATGCAAATATTAAGGCAGTAACATTATAGACATGTATGCACAAACAGACCCTCACAGATAATTGAATCAAATGAAGACGACAGCTCACAGAATGCAGAGATTTGTTAATTAAAGACCTAGGATTAGAACATAGTACCCACCGTACACTGTCAAGCTAGCTAAATATTAACTTATTTTCATATTCTTGTTTTCCAACAAATGCACTGCCTTTTGCTATTTCACAAGGTGAAAACATGTAAGAAATGCTACGTGAAATTCCCGTGAGGGTGTTTTACTGTGATAAATATACGTTTCGTTTAAAGTTTTTATTGTCTTGTTCCTGGTTTTCATATGAATTTAACTATTTTGTCAAATGCAGCAAGAATAGCAACTAATACAAAAGTTGTTTTTAATTATTTTGCCACGATTGGCCATCTCCATCTATTTGTTTTCCTTGCTTACAGGTACTTCCATGAAAGTAAATCACGGCAATGCCACAATCTGTAACACAGAGTGCTGCCTTGAAAACGAGGATATATTACGATTAACCAGCCAAGCTTTAATATGAATGAAAGCCCGCCACATCAAATGCCGAATCTGAACGCTTGTAAAAAAGCTCATTGCTTCGACCAGCATCAGTGGGCCATCAATAAAAACAACACATAATAAAAAAACATTTCTGAGAAAGCAAATAATGAAAAACAAATTAGGTGGGAAAACTAATGAATAGAAATATACTATGGTCGAACATAATAGAAAAAACAACAAAAACAGTGCAAAAACAATATTAAAGTATTTAAAAAGAAAAGAAATTGCATCCAGTAATACATTTCAATTAACGAACATAGGGGCATATTATCAAGGAATAGCGATATTTATCGCTAACCGCTTAGCGCGAATTTTTTTAACGCCGCCTATCGCTGGAAAATATCGCTGAGATAACACCCTATTAACAAGGTTTATCTCCATAGCGATAAAATTTCCAGCGATAGCGGCTAAAATGTGAGAATATCGCTGGAAAAGCAGCGATATTCTCGTAAGGATGGATTCAGCCTGACAATCCACCTCCTATACTTTAAACAGGTAAGTCATCCTCAGTAGCAGGTGTTAAAATCTAGCGATAAATGCGCTTAGCGCGATTTATTTTATCGCTTCGCCTGCCTTGTTAATAGGGGTTAGTTGTGTTAGCGACTGTTTACAGTCGCTTTTAGTGGGTAACGCCTACCTTGCATGTCATTAGCGATAATTATCGCTGACATGCAAGGCGATGTAAAACCCGGCCGCTAACGCCTGAAAGCTGTCGCTAACGCCTGTTAGCGACAGCTTGCTAATAGGGCGTTAAAAATATCGCCGCTTTAGCGGCAAAAAGTGCAGCTAAAGCGGCGATAAAGCCCTTGATAATATGCCCCATAGTTTTAATATTAAAGTGAAAAGGGTTGTAACCAGAGAAAGGGATGGGGTTGAGAGGAGAAATGAGGGTTCAGAAGGCAAAAACGAGGAAAGAAACAGGATCGGGGGAGGAGGAATATAAACTAATGTTACAAATGGGTCAAGGTGAGGGTTTGTTGGTTTGTCATCCTGCTCCCAGAAAAGTAAAACAGGGGGCACAGAACAAGAAGGAAATGGAAGGGGAAGAGAATGGACATATGAGGCTATAAAGCAGAGGAAAGAGGGAATGATGTCTTGAGGTATTGCTTGGGAACAGAAATTAAAACATGTGCAATGCAATAGGTCTCACATTTGCAAGAGTTAGAATTATTGGTGTTGCAAATTACAATGTCTTTTGCCTGGGGCGGCTCCTCCGCAACGGCAGAGGAATGCCGCCCCACCGGCTCAGAGCCAGCACCTGAAAAATAAAACGATATACTATAATCGTTTTATTTTTCATTTGCCGGCTCTCAGCCAGCGTGTGCAGGGAGGGGTGTTTCCAGGGCCATTGCAGGGGGGCGGAGGGGTACTGGTTGATGCACTTATAAGCGCACATGTGTTTGGCCGGCCTGAGACGGCTGAAAGTAAGTGAACAAAGGACAAGGAAACCCTGTAAGTCAGAAGGGACCAAGGGTAGCAGAGTGTTATTAGAGACAGTGGTCCCTATCAAGGAAAATATGCAGTCATAATCACAAAACTACAATCAGAGTTGTGTATGTCAATATCCAAATGGAAAAAATTGTATTTATTTACACATTCAATAAACACGAAAAAGCATATAGTATAATGCAGTGAGCAGAAAGTGACAGGGTTACTGAAATCAACAGATTTTCAGAACTCAGGCATATATTTGCAGATTGACTTTTTAGTGATACATAATTCGCAGTAGTCACAATGAGGAAAACATCTTATGCTCCACATTAATCATAAGCAAAAGGTTGGAGTCAAGATGTGGTTGTCGACGACGTTTCGATCCCCAACTGCGGTCATGGGATCATCATCATGATGGAAAAATCAGAATGCCTTAGAGGTTGCCTTAGTAAGGCCAGGGGAGAGAAAGGAGGGGGAAAGAAAGGGGCGTTGGAAGGAAAAGGGAAGAAAAGGATAAAGAAGTTAGAGGGGGAATGGTGGGTCTTGCATTGTCTCAGAATGCGTGACCAGATGGAGGGGTTGTGGGGGGTGTGGAGGTGTTGGGGGTGGTGCGTGGCATTACAGTGAACCACATACACTTCTGGCTATCCCCTTGTGAAACACTCTGAACTGGAGCTGTACTCATGTGCAGGCAGGTGTAAGGGTGGGATGGTGTGATCATGCTAAACGAGGGTTGTGGGATGCGAATATGAAGCCATGGTGAGGTGAAGGTAACACGTGAATCGTGAAAGCCACTCTATGCCAGTGAAGTAAACTGGTTCGAGTGCAATGAGCGAGGTAGCCCGTGGGAGACGGCGAACTTACTGCTGGTCCACGCTGAGGACCGCGAGGTAGGGGGTGTGTGAAGGAACAATGTCCTGCCCGCAGAGTCACGGGAACACAGTCCGCAGTGGGGCGGTTGAGTTGCTGAAATAAAGCAAGAAGTGTGACGAATCATGTATAAAGGGGATGCAAAGTAAATAAAGACCATGGTCTCTGAGGCGACGCTTACCCAAGGTGTCCCGGGTGAAGCAGGGTCGGAGGCGCGGGAGAACAATGTCTCACCCATAGTATCCTGCTGGCGTTGCTCAGAATCGAGCGGAAGGTTAGGGAATCCTGAAGACGGCTGGCCAAACACACATGCGCACTTAGGTTTCTCCAACCTGGCTGTATTGAACAGCCAGGTTGGAGAAACAGCACAGACTCTCTGTCCTGAGCAGAACATCAAAGCAGCCTGCTCAGGCCAATCCCTGTGCTGCTCTCATAGCATGAGTTACCTAAGAAGGGTAAACCCAATACTAGTCTCTGGGACCTGGGTAAAGGACAGTACATAAGAACAGTGGTCCCAGAAAACGACCATACAATTCAAAATCCAAAATTACAACATAAATATAAGAAATCAAAACTGAGACACAAGGTATTCGTTGCTCCTAGTGTTTAATTCACACTGAGCATTGGTCTGTTATTGACATAGTTTATATATTATTATATACAATGATATCCCTAGGTGAGAAAAGAGGGGAGGGGGGAAAGGTGGAGTGATGGTGATTCAAGTGAGGTAGGGGTAGTGACTTCAAGAGTGTAGTTTGCATCAAAACAAAACAATATAATACTCAGAAGACATGTGGGTCCTTGATCGAGCCTATTAATCACAATATACACAAAAAAGCTTGTATAGCCATGGTTATAGTTAACACAGTACTAAATCTCTGGTGTTAAAGCTGGCTTGATGAAAAAATGTCGACGTTTCGACCCCAATATATCAGTAGGCTATTCCAATCCTTAGGCCGGGGTCTTCATCAGGACTGTGGTGTGAGGGTGGGTGAGGGGATCATAAGACGCCTCTGATGAGAGGCTGAAGTTATGCGGGGGCCTGTGTGGCTCCTAATGACCAAGAGGGGGAAAACAGCACCTGCGTTTGAAAGAAAGGCTGGAACGTTCAAGTTTCCTGCGCGTCGCTGTTCTGTCGTCTCACGGATTTCTCCACAGAACAGCGCAGGAGAAAATAAGTTTGTTTATTCCTATTCACCTTTCCTGACCCCTGCAGCTGCTTATCACATCAGGCTGTGGCACAAAGTTTGACTAATGGAGTAGGTAAGAGAATGTGTTACTATTTGTTTTTCTTTTTAAAATATGCACAGGCCCAGCAGGACACATACTTCGTTGCTTCATTTAAACAGTTTTTATCATTATCATGGCCGATGCAGGATAACAATAAGACAATACAAAATGCCCAGATAACGCTGGTGATAAATGATCCTGCTGGAGAGCAATCGTTTCTGTTAGTAGTTTTTAAATGCAGATGAACTGTATTTTATGTGGAAGCTCAGTGGGTTACTGCCTTTGTCACAGAGATCCTTGTGCTACTTGCAGTTCAGAAGTTACAATTCTAACATAGGACAGTGACCAATGAACTGTCAAAGAGCTGCATACAAACATGAATGGTATAGTTAGAACGTCGCTTTCTTTTTTGTGATATTGTTAGAACTTCCCCAGTCTTTCATTATTGTAATGTTGCTAAAATGAGTATGTTTGGGCAGATATACATTTTTATCAATAAAGCTGACCCCCATGGAATACTCTTTAAATCCTAAGGTTGTGTTTCCCCAGACCAAACCCTCTTAAAATATACTGCCCACCAGTATGGATGACATGTGATTCATACACCTTGTAATCCTCATTGGCTTATGTGACATTCCCTGTAGACTGATTTACATACTTGTATGATTCATTGTCTCTGTATAATGTGTGAGTGGTGTAAAGTACTGACACACACTACACTGATATGAGTAGCGCTGTACAACAAATGAAATGCATATGAGAGAGGGTCTACGTAAAGATGAGGGGCACTGTTGGAGGGTGGTAGTGAGGGAATCCGAGGAGGAGGTCAATAGGGGGAGGGGCTATGGAGCGATGAGGGGCACTGTTGGAGGGTGGCAGTGAGGGAATCCGAGGAAGAGGTCATGGGGTGGAGGGGGAGCTAGGGAGAGATGAGGGGCACTGCTGGAGGGTGGCAGTGAGGGAGTCTGAGGAGGAGGTCATGAGGGGGATGGGCTACAAAGAGATGAGGGGCACTAGTGGAGTGTGGCAGTGAGGGAATCCGAGGAGGAGGTCAATAGGGGGACCATGGAGGGATGAGGGGCACTGTTGGAAGGTGGTAGTAAAGGTTATTTACGGAGAAAGAGGTTATTGGTGCGGTGCCAAAAAAGACTTTCGCATCAGCGCTGAAGCCAGCCCTGTCATGGCCTTTCTGTTTTTCTTTATTTAATTAGCAGTCGGGTCATAAGGGCTACTGTGGAACATACTTTAAAGTGCGTGCTAATTATATTTACCGCTATATTCAATGTTTTAAGTTTGAAGGTGATTTTACTAATGTTTTTACCGGGAAAATGAAAGTGGAGCCCGATGGTGCCTGATATGGGGCTGGGGCCCAAGGTCAGCTGTGAGATAAGGTGCACTGGAGAGGAGTAGTGGATAATCAAGCCTGTAAGGAGTGCGTTGCAGAGTCCGGGGTCAGGTGGAGGTAGTAATGAAGAGGGATTCTCCCTGAAGCCTCGCACAGAGGGAGCCTGAGTAGTGTCACTTGCCTGATACTCCCACCTCAGAAACCTCCTCTTCCCATCAAAGGAACATTACATGGAAAAAACACTTTTTCAGAGTGATAATATTTAGAAAGAGATTTGGAAAAGAGTGCGTTTTACTGGACCTTGTAAGACTAAGAAGAGATAAAGGAGGGCCCTGAATCAGGCCTGCCTAGACATATATGCGACAAATCGAGCCCGCAGTGGCCCACCCAAATGCACCCTTGGCCCACCCAAATAAAAATTCCTGGAGCCGGGCCTGCTTACCTCCAGCGTGTAACCAGAAGAAAACCTGTGCAAAAAGGTTCAAACAACCCCTTAAGGACGTGTCAGACTTTAATCAGGGATCCTGTTTCTCAAAATGGGAAAGAGATGCCCCATGGGAGAGGACCAACCAGTGAGGCAGAGAGAGGAAGAATAGGTTCCCGTCATCAGACCGGAGACGCGCAAGTCCGGAAGAAATCCGAAAGAAGGAAGACGCCTACCCGATCTTTGGCGCACCGAAGCTGAGAGAGACGCCGTGAACCGCAAAGACGCTGCGAGCCAGGGCGTCATCCTGGAGTCAGAAGAGGACGGAGAGGAGTAGAGCAAAGACTGGTGGCTGCCCCTGGAGGGTGCTGATGAGCCCACCGCAACTCAGGAGAGTTGCGGCATTGCGGCTAAGTTTGCTTAACTGGCGTTGGGAGAGAGGGAGTCTACGGACCGGAGGGAGGGATCTTCGAGGGAAGGGCACTGGGTAGATCACGTAAGAAGGTTTTTTCTTTTGATGTACCACAAATCACCTGGAACTCCCTACCACTCCTCACCTCCTATCCTTCCCCCATAAACAAATTACAAACAAAGAAAGCACGAGTCGAATGCATGCAACAGTTTTTTATTCTGCCGCAACAGAAAAAACGCAGAGATAAACCCAGACTGGTATATGCCATCTCCTCTTATCTAAAGAGACTTTCTTTTTTTCTTTAGCTTACTTTGTCTATGGTTTCCACAGTGGTATCTTTGTCTAGAAAAGATACAAAGAAGGGAGTCATCCTTTCTATGAAAAAAAGGTATCCCTATTGTGTGGGAACATTTAATACTAAACAAAAACTGCTCGTAAGCCTCCAAAATCTTTTTGTGCACTAGTAAAAGGTGAGGTGACGGGCAATCCAGGTAAAACCAAACAACTAAGCTTTCTCTTCCTCCAAGACTCCGGGCCCCGTACCACCTCACCGAGAATTCCAAAAAGGAGAAGAAAGAAGAGGTTCAGAAACAGCTACACCCTACTTGGTTTAACACTGACAATCTGTGAACATCAGTCTCATTCTCATGTCTTTTATAAGACAGTCTCTTAATAAATCATCATTGAGACTAAACAGCGGCCTTCTCGTCTATACATCCGCCCATCCCTCTTACAAGCACGTCATGCATTACACACCACAGTAAGCAGACGCTGCAGGAGTAAAACAATACTTACTTTCATAGCTCGCATTTTTTCGGGGGGAGAGAGCCAGGGACATTTTCACAGGCAAGCAAGGCAAGGCAGTGCGCTGCTGTGCTAGGGGTGAGGCATGCGCTGGGCGGGTTGGAGGCAGGGCTGTCGCTGTTTAGCGGACCACGCTGCAGGAGTAAGCTGCATCTCTCAGGCATGCAGACCCTCGCCCCTGTAGACCAGCAGTAGCAATGTCCTCCTCTGACCACCGCCCGCTCTCTACCCTGGAGCAGCCTGCCTGGAAGCTACTACGTCAAAGGCTGCAGGCTGTGCGGAGCTTCCTGTCCGTGGCTCTGCCCATCGCCAACGAGCACACGGGGGACTTCTAAACCTGCAGTATATGAGACAAGCTGGTGAGTAGCTCCCCCGAGGGCGTGCTGGCCGCCTTCATTCGGCACCACCCACCAGAGCAGTTGAGTCACCCGGCCCCCCCCAGGACTTGGGGTAAGTGCTGCTGGGGAGAAGAAACTGTTTGAAATTGGTAGGAAGAATGTAGAAAAAGACTCACCTCTACATACAAACACACAGCTTACATCATGCTCTTCCAGAATTCGTTGTATCACTTCCTGTAACTGGGTCATAACAACTGCGAGCCTTACAATGAACACTTACAAAGAATTACATCTGTAATGGTACCCGAACGGCCGTGCGTGCTAGAATCAGCCGCCATGCCGCGTCTCTGTGCCGCAGTTCCAATGATCCTAAAGTAGAGCATGATGGGAGCATGTCAGCCCTATCCAGTAAAACAACAAGCCCAAGCCCCCTTAAAAGGAAGCCCAAAACCTAAATTCATACCAAAAGAAGCCCAACTAATGGTCGACATCGAAAGCTTGCGAAAAGACTAAAATAATGTGAAAATGAGCAACGGAGTGGGAGGCAGCACTAACACAAATTTGGCATTGACAGAAGGTGGGAGGGAGGAATGCTATATGCAAATGTAAGCAGCTATTGTGCCGAAACTGAACACAGGCAAACAGTAACAGAGCAGGAAACCAAGAAAGATATAGTCCCCCAAAGAACAGATAAAGAACCATAGCGTAATAAGACAGTACTTAGCCCCTGCTCCGTGGAACGAAC
Source organism: Calotriton arnoldi (assembly GCA_963921515.1). Taxonomy (NCBI): domain Eukaryota; kingdom Metazoa; phylum Chordata; class Amphibia; order Caudata; family Salamandridae; genus Calotriton; species Calotriton arnoldi. The sequence continues at coordinate 2,977,902 of CAWUFW010001089.1, read as the reverse complement.
GGAAGGGTAAAAGAGGGACAAAGAGGCGGACTGACCTCTAGCAAGCAAGGATTTTTAAAGGACACTGACATAGACAAATGAAAAGCATAGGCATGCAAGGGGCAGAGTTGGAACTCCAGAAAGTATATTCACCAGGTGGCTAAGCAACAGCGCAAGCACTGTCTAGGCTCGACGTAAAAAGTGAAACATCAACAGGGCATGGAAGGGGAAGGGTGTTGAAGGGAAAAAATTCTATGAAACGTAAGAAGAAAAACAACTGAGAGAACTAATTTTTAAGATTAATGGTATATACAACTTTGAAAAGCATTTAAAAGGCATTTTTGAAAGAAAAAATACATTCTATAAATTGGTAACTTTAAGTCATCTTTCAATTTTCAATTAAACAACTTGGTGAAATGGCTTCTCAGAAATAATATTCCATGAATTTGGTTTTCTATTCAATCACATACACCCAATGAACTTGCATGTGAGGAAGAAATAGTCAATTCCTGAACCATGATGTTTGCATGCCTCTCTGTAAAACAAAATATAAAAAGCAAACCCAGGTCCCTTTGTTGATGTTAATGCATGAAGCCTAAAGAAAGCATGTTAAGGTTGAAATACTGCTGTCAGCTTTTCCCTTGGAGCAGCATGTGCAACATTAGCTCAGAAGCCTGTCAGGGACCCACAGTGTTCACCATTCTGCAGAGCGAAAAGAAAGGAAATTGACCCACTTATCAGGAACTTTTTCTCATAGCACATACGCAAGAAGGAGGATCCTCGTACCTCGAACGCTGTCCGAAACATTGCACCCTTGCCTCGTCATTCGTTCCTAACTTCTCCTGCCGTTCCCGTTCTGCTCCCTGCCATCGGCCCTCTGTCCCCCGGCTTCACCTGGGGTCCAAAATTGGCATTCTATGTGCTTCCTGTGTGCCTGCAAGCAGCAACCCACTGGTCTATCCAGTGACCTTTGGGGCTTTCGCAGCTGGGAATCCGACCTCGGATGTCCTTAAACTGCAGTTGGTGGCGATTGGAGGCAGCTGAGGACTCAAGAAGTGGCCCCTGTAAGCCCAGGACTGAAGTAGTGGCCTTTGTAAGCCCGGACTGTTTTTGTGGTTCTGAGTTGCCCCCAGATGGCAGACAGCAAGCAGTGAGCTGGGAGTGGGAGAAGCAAGGAGAAGGGAGTAGGAACAGGTGACCGGCCACAGAGGAGCTACTCATAGCCCAGATCCCTGATGGCGTCATCAGGTTAAATCTCCCCAGGGCCAACTCAAGCTAGTAAGGAACCAAGGAAGGTTTGCCACCCTTTCAACATCTGCCTTGTACTTGATGGTTGTTGGCTGCCTGCAGTAGTCACTGGGCGGAGGGTAGATGTAGGGCGAGGGTAGTGAGATGCGTACTACCTTAGGTGCCATTGCCACAGCAGGTTGAGCCCGGTAGCCACGGAAGAGGCCTGACTAGGCTCGGGTGCAGCTAGTGGCCGCGGTGTGCTCTCTCCCTCCCCTCGCCTCCTCATATCCAGCTCATTGGTGGCGCCTTGAGATGTAGGCTTCGCATTGGGTGAGTGCCTTCAAACTGAGTGGGGTGAGCCTCGTGAGGATAGCATGACGCCTGGCTCTCCTGCCTTTCCGATGCCCGACGCCCCTCTTCTGACTTCCGGACTCTCGTAGGGGTGGGCTGAACTCGCGGAGTTGAATTCCGTAGAATTCCACAGAGTTAATTAAAAACTCTGTGAGATTCCGGGGAGCTGCTGAGTTCCGCTTGTCAATGTCAGTACACATTTGGAAAAACCGCACCACACAGAATTGCGTACAAAATATAAATATATGGGTACAGTCTTCCAAAAGCATGACACTCATACAAAGGTGACGTGAAGCAGTCAGATAGAAGGCGACAAACACAAAGCATTCAAACAGGAACTGCACACAAACGTGACCTGGTGATATAATAAATGCTATATTCCAGGATCTGAAGAAAAGCGCGCCAATCCTGGTTCCCCCTTTCAGCAAACTGTGAATAGTCCTCTGACTCATTTGCTTAACTGGAAGTTGGCAAGCGTATAGTAACCCCAGTCAATTATAGTGCAATTAAATATGTGAAAAAATGGTACAAAACCACAAGCGCTACTGATGCCAATTTGTGTGTGTCTAGCTGTGCCAGTTCGGTCACTCAATTCATAAACACACCTGAGGCTGTACTCGAGTTTCACTCCCGCCCACTCAGGAACTGTGACAAAAAGATTTCCCAGTGGTTAAGGGCATGCACTGACTGAGTCAGCAGCACCTTATTGACTAGAATGTTGAAAATACTTTGCTAACCACCACGTGGCCGTTCGCAAGTGAAGGCAGGCTTCACTTCCGCCCGCCGTGAACTTTGTCCCCAGCTATTTGAAAGAGAGAACAAATGCAATCTGTAGGTGAATAAGGCAAATTGGAGCAATATATCATGTCCCGTCAGGTCTCAGGGTAGGTGGAGTGCAGGTGATTGAGGAGTAGAGAAAGGAAACGACAGGCACAGGTACTAAACCTCCATCGAGAAGTGCGTTAAAAATGTTACATCTATGTTCATGACCTCTCACCCCCTCTCTATGAATGTTGGAGGCCTCAGCAGAGGAACACGGGAATGACCTATGTGGATATCGTGAAGGACTCTCCTTTGCCCTCTTGTTATTTTGTGCTCCCTGTTACTCAGGCGCATGTTTAGTCTAGGGGTGGGCACTGCCACGCTGGTAAACTCTGCCATGCGGCAGTGACAGAGTTTTTTGCTGAACTTCGCGCTCCAAGCGGAGCGCGGAGTGGGGCTAATTCCGCCAGTGGAGCAGAGTTCACCACCCACCCCTACCCTCAAGTCAGTGCGAGACAGTGCGAGAGGTATCCGCAACTGTGCCTGTGCTGGCCACTGTAACAGACAACTGACAACAGAATACGGTCCTTGGTCAGGCTGCGTGGCTCACTGCCTTAGGACCAGGCTTGGGGCCAAGTGGGGAGAAGGCGGCAGCAGGTACGGCATGCGGGCCTTCAAGTTGATGAACTAATGCACACAAAAGCAGCTTAAAGGAGACATCCTTCATTGGTTACCAGCTCACGAAGTAGCGCTGCAAGAAGGTGCAAAGAAGTTTCCAGTTGAACCTAGGGGTATAACTCTGACGGACGCTACTAAGTTGAGTGTGGTGGCGACATTAGTGGCTACAGCCCAAGGGCTGAACCAGGCCGGCATGAAGGCAACCAGGCTAGGTCCCAGTGCAGCCTCCCCCCCCCCTCCAAAGCTCCCCCACCCTAACAGGCTCTCTATCACCTGTCCCATATTCAAATGTCTGACTCTCTCCATGGTGTGGCATTCTACTCGGTCATCCAAAAAGAAAATTAGATCAGGCAACCACCTGTCCACAAAACCCAGAAACTCCCAACAAGGAAAAAAAACAGTAAAGCAAAAGCAGTAAATAAATCATCTACACCTGGTTTATTTCAGGGAAGCAGCCCCTTACATCGCCAATTTTGAATTTTTTGGGCAAACCAAATCTTAATTACAAATTTATTTTCCTCAAAGACCCAATATCGGTAATATACTCATCCTCAGAGGATTTACCAGGTATGCCAAATCCATTAACCCCTCAAAAGATAGAACCCACAGATGAATCAGGCGCGATTGGTTTTCAGGGCAGCTGCTCCTTCGGTAAGCCCAACAAAAAACTTCTTATACTTGTGGGACCTCCTCCCATGTTGGGAGTAAATCTTAATCCTAATCTCATTACTGCTCCTTCGGTAAACCCAACACAAAAGACTTCTTATACTTGGGACTTCCTCCCATGTTGGGAGTAAATCTTAACCCTAATCTCATCACTGTAAAAGCTTTACTCCACCCCTCGAACAGCCAGTCAAAGTATCTCAAACCAAGCTAATCAAAATAAAATGCATTATATCGTTATGGACAATATTGAGGACGAGGACAGTTCCTGCCTGCGCTCAATCTCAATTTCAAATAACTTGATCCTAGCGCAGGCAATGGAAGTGAGGACAATCAACTTGGTCACTAACACTAACGATTTAGAGCACAGAGCAATAAACAAGACTCCCATGGCACCTACAGTTCCCTGCCTAGGAAATTGTACATAGCCTGCATAAATCCTGGGACACCCACTTATTCTCTGTTGGAACTCTCAGAAGGTAAGGGAACAACCCTTTTGAGTGGGAGTACAAGGTGTGATTGCGGGCTAGTCACCATTACATCTGTGGCAGTAAAGACCTCACCCCACGAGAATCTAACCACACAGGCCGACAACATCTCTGGTCCGTGGGAATCGCTTCTAGCAACTCTTCAAGGCTCCGTGGACGCTCACAACTTTCAGTCCGACAAGTTGGTCTAATATTGAGGGTTCAAGCTACTTACTCGTCATCTCCAGCTAAATGCTCCTGTGGCCCAATAATTGACAAGTTAAGCAAACTTCCAGTAATTTTGACAAATACTGAGGCCTTTGATAGTCCCCCGGAACTTCCTGGAGTTAGTCTGCCTGGTGTTATATATCAGCCTTGTCCAGAAGGCCTCTTTACTTGACCTCCTATCTTACCAAAGCTGTTATTTATACGTTTCTTTAAAGCTTTTAATTTTTCCAAGGGGAAGGGTTGCCACCCAGCCTTCCTCGAGGATCTGATGGGTTTTCTTTGTTCTTACTTTAGGGCACTGCTTTTAGATGAGAGACCTGTTTGCCCTGTTTGCCTAGGCTGTGATCCTCTTTTAACTGGGGCGGCATGAGTTAAAACCTCCAATAATTTTGACAAATACTGAGGCCTTTGATAGTCCCCCAGAACTTCCTGGAGTTAGTCTGCCTGGTGTTATATATCAGCCTTGTCCAGAAGGCCTCTTTACTTGACCTCTTATCTTACCAAAGCTGTTATTTATACGTTTCTTTAAAGCTTTTAATTTTTCCAAGGGGAAGGGTTGCCACCCAGCCTTCCTCGAGGCTCTGATGGGTTTTCTTTGTTCTTACTTTAGGGCACTGCTTTTAGATGAGAGACCTGTTTGCCCTGTTTGCCTAGGCTGTGATCCTCTTTTAACTGGGGCGGCATGAGTTAATAGCTTGGACGGAAGTCCATCCATGCGGTTAGTTGGTTACTTATAATACTTGTACTTGCCACCAAAAGGTCCCTGGCCAGGAGACTGAGATCAGCAATTGTATTGTTGCTCCATCTAAGACGCTTTAAATTTGTCAAGTTTATTGTGCCTATGGCTGCTGAAGCCGGCAGGTGAACTAAGGGGCTTAGTCCCAATGAGAACATCTGATAGGAGTGATCACTATCCGCTGTAAATTGAATTTGATATTGTTGGAGTAAAGGGATCAATGGTAATGAAATGATTGTATAGTCAATTATGGAGCTGGAGTTTGGACCATGGTAAGTGAAATTAGGTTGATTATCGTCTGACAACCTTTTTATTTAATACCCTGAAACCCCAAAACTCCAGAGCTGCCACAAACATTTCTCTGTTTTTATCACAATGCTGTGCTGTAAGGCTTGATTGTAGAGGAACGTTCCAGTATGCATTCCTCTACAATCCTCTACAGCCTCTAACAGGTCGCCTTCCTCTGGGGTGTGAATTAGATTTGCGTTAAAGTCCTCTGTCAGAATGATGTCCCATGATGGGTTGGCATGCTTGAGATCCACTATGCTGGAGATTATCATATCTTGAAGCTCTTGTTTATTGCTTGAACTAGGGTGAGCGTAGACATTGAGCAACGAAACTGACGGCCTGTCGAGTTTGCTCCATTTACTAAATTTGATTATTTGAAGAACTGGATCTGTGGAAGGTAACAGTTCGGAGGTAGGTTTTAGCAGCCACGACTTGATATTGCATGTAGCCTGTGACTGGCAACGCTATCCTTTACCAGGTCTCTTGCAGAGCTACGATTTAAAAGTTTTTCTAGCCCTTGCGAGGAGTACCGCCCTGAAGCAATATTTTTGCACCTGCAATGTTCCATGAAGCAGGTGCAAAGCCCCCGTCACCATCACATTTTTTGTAGGGCGACAAGTTCATGTTTTACTGGGAGAGTTTAACACTGATGCAATCCTGTTCCATTGGTGCTGGCTTAGATTGTTAGTGGGCTTGTATTCCTTTGTCACCTCCTGACCGTGGGGCGAATTGCCTCGGGGACCCCGTAAAACTGAGTAAATGGGACCTTTTTTTGACGTATCCGGGCTTCTTGTGCTACGCACCAAGGGGAAGGGGTAGCAAGGCATGCTATATTTTGTAAGCGTTATGCCTCATCTCTACAAGCTTCCCACCAGTATACTAAAAAGTAGTTTCAAAGTCAGAGGACTTTGAACGTGCAGAGAAGCAATAATGGAAAGTCTCAACCCAGCAGACCATCAGCTGAACTGCAGATTGGTGAAATTTCTGATGGCAGCCTCCCTCTTGCCCAGTTAAACTAACTTTAACATTTCAAATGCTGGACATGAGCTGAGGTCAGTCGGTCTTGATGGTCCGTCAGGGTTGAAAGGCTGGCCTGCCCATGGGTTGAAGAAATGTGCCTTTTATAAAGAACATCACACATGGTCATTTAGTGTTAAAACACTAATAAGGTTGTATTTTTAACTGGGTACTGATCTTAGTAGACATTGTTTTAACTTAGTTGAACCAATCGATCCTGCACCTGATTTTAACAGACACATTTTTAGCTTAGTTAAACCAATCGGTCCTCTAATTGATAAAGCACCCGTAAAGACGAAAACACCGGTTTCATGTAAAATCCTTTATTGCTCTGAGGAGCACAAAACGGCACGTCTATCGTGCCTTGTAAATCAAACCGTCTCCCAACGTTCCCTGAAAGCATTCCAAGAATGCTTGACAACAACAGGTTGCCAAGCAACACAACACTTCCCCCTTCTCACAATACAAGGAAACAAAACAAAACATGAAAGGAAACTTAAATAATATAAAATTATGTGTGAGAGAGCAAAGAGGAAATGATACAATTACATATTATTAACAACAAAGTCTTTGAGCCAAGTAGGTGCCTTTCTGTTCCTGGTTAAACTTTGTTTAAGACTTCCTGTCTCACGAGAAGTAAGACACGAGTTCTCATCCAAAGAGGATGACGAATTCTCATCCAAAGAGGATGATGAAGCCATCCCATCCCCCTCTTCACAATTGGAAGTGAGGAGAGACCTATCAATATTGGAAGCAGAATTATCAGCAACAGAATTGGATTCCCTGATAAGATCATCCTCCATCTATTCAGAACTATCATTACTGTGTACATTAGTTCCATCACTTCTTTTGGATCTATCCATAGCCACTCTTTTGAGATTCCAAACCTCTCCATTTCTCAGCCTGACAGCGTTCTGTAAAACCTCAACTACTTCTTCTGCATCAAAAAAAACACTTTCACCCTTGCTTACAAAACCAGGTTTTTTTACACGTACCCAATCCCCAACCTCAATATGGGTGGCTTGAGTGCCATGTTTTGAATCAAAATAACTTTTACTTCTTTCATGAACGCGTTCCATCCTATACCACACATCATCTTTCGACCAATTAACAACACCGGAAGAACACAACCAACCAGGATTAAATTTAGATCTTGGTTTACGACCTCTCATCAACACAAAAGGAGGAAGACCAGTGGCCTCAGTGGAAGTTACTCTATATGCCCAAATAGTTTTACCAATTTCAGTGGTCCAATCCTCTGACCCACTAGAAGCAAGTTGAATGATACCTTTCAAAACCCGGTTAAATCTTTCAACCATTCCGTTCCCGCTAGGATTATATAATGAGGTGGTTCTGTGTCTAATACCCAATTTCTCAAAGTAATTCTTGGCCTTGTTGGACACAAATTGTACCCCATTGTCACTAATCAAACAAGCAGGAATACCTTCGGATGAAAAAATTTCATCTAAAAACTCCAACACAGTAAGCGTATCTGCTTTATCCACAATTTTAACAGCTGGCCAACGCGAAAACAAATCCATGAGGACGATGATGAACTTTTGTGAATCACCACATGAGTTCCTGACCGGTCCTAAAATATCGATTGCCACAGTGTCCCAAGGTTCTTTGACCACTAAATTGTCGTACATAGGAGGTCTCAAAGTCCTCAACGACTTGTCAGCATTGCTACACAAAAAACAGTCTCTGACAATTCTCTCCGTCTCAATGTCTACACCAGGCCACCAAAACAACTTTTTTAAAACTGATTTGGTTCTGATGATGCCTGAATGTCCTTCATGGCACAATTCCACAATAATGGACCTCAAACCACCAGGAGGAATAATTCTCTCCCCTCTTAATAAAAATCCATCATTGAAAGAAAGTTCAAATCTAACCTCCCAAAAAGGTCTCATAGAATCTCCCAAACTATCTTTACGAGGCCAACCATTCATAACGTAAGAAACCACTTCCTCCAAAATTTTGTCTTTTTTAAATTCAGTCTCCCATTCAACTTTGTTAATGGCAGAACGGCCATGGTCACAGACCAAAGCAACTTGAAAATTATTCCATTTATCATCTTCGCACCTTTCCAACATAGTGGGCATCCTGGAAAGAAAATCAGCAACCAAATTGTCCTTACCAGGAGTATAAACTATCCTATACAACAGATTTTGCATCCGCATTGAAATCCTTGCAAGTCTGGAGGACACATTCATAGAACCATCTGAGGTCAAAATTCTCACCAACGGTTTGTGGTCACTTCTTAATGTACAAACTTTACCCCAAGTAAAAGACTTAAAGTGATCCAAACCCCATGCACAAGCTAATGCTTCCTTCTCGATAATAGGATATTTTTCCTCACATGGTGACAAAGATCTGGAGGCATATGCAATAATACACTCATTACCCTTCTCATCTATCTGAGACAGAACAGCCCCCAAGCCTTTATTGCTTGCGTCAGTTGTGATAAAGCTCTCAGCTGTTGGATCAAAACTGTTTAAACTAGTGGCATTTGCAATAGCATGTTTGATGATGGTAAAATCTTTCCCACATTCATCTGTCCACACAAAATTAAAATCTTTTTTCAGCAGTTGTCGAATGTTGTAACATTTTTCCGCAAAATTTGGAACATATTTTGCGCAAAATTCTGCCATACCTATAAAGGATCTGACATCATCCTTATTGGACGGAGTAGGTGCATTCACAATCGAAGATATAAGTGAGGACTTTGGTCTAACACCATTACAATCAATGGTATGACCAAGGTAAGAAACACTTTCACAAGCAAATTTACACTTTGAAAACTCAACGGTGAGTCCTTGTTTTTCCAGAATGCTCAACACTTTCATAAGCCTAGAGTCATGCTCAGACTTGCAACCTCCAAAAATTAATATGTCATCCTGAAAAAATGTTACGCCACTTTCCTTATTGAAGAGGTGGAACATTAGACGTTGAAAAACCGCCGCAGCTGACGCCAGGCCAAAGGGCATACGAGTAAATTGAAAACAACCAAAAGGGGCAATGAAAGATGTAAATTTTTTGAATTAGGAGACAAGGCTATTTGATGATAAGCTGACGAAAGGTCGATGGTTGAAAACCATCTGGCACCTTTGAGACAACTTACCATTTCATTTATTTTTGGAAGGGGGAATCTATCCACCACAATGTTATTATTTAAATGGCGTAGATCAACACACAACCTGATTTTGCCATTGGACCGCCTAGCGATAACAACTGGCGAAATCCATTCCGCAGCTTCTATAGGTTCAATTACACCGGCAGACACAAGCTTTTCAAGTTCTTTGGCTACATCATCCTTAACTAATAAAGGAACATTGCGGCAACGATGAACTTTGGGAGTGGCATCATCTTTAAGTCTAATTGAATGTTCAAACCCAACAAGTTTGCCCAATTTGCCACTGAATACTGAAGGAAACTGTTTAATCATCCTATCTCCCAAGGAAATGCCTTCGTCGATAACTAATACTTGCTCCTTGCTGTTAGGGTCTAAGATAATATGTAACATCTTTTGGTCTAGCCAGCCAAGAACAGGTGGACCAGTTTTTGCAATATACAATTTCCCCCGGCTGCTTCTGTTTTTAAATTCAAATGAAAACCATCTAAATCCTAAAAGATCAATTTTTTCTCCGCTAAAACCTTCAGGATGTACATCTGGTGCCAATAAATGTGTACCTACTTTCTGAACAAAACATTCCTTCCACAACCTTTCATTAATAATTGTATACGGTGAGCCCGAGTCTGCAAATATATTAATATTGACGCCACCAATAAACATGTTGCAGATAGGTTTGTTGTAACATGTAACATCATTGATGTTGAGCATCAAATTACTTTTAAAGTCTAATGACAAATCATTTGCAGGAACAATTGGGTTAGGAGCATTCTGAAGGTTGTTAGGACTATTATCTTCATTCGAATTTTCTAAATCACCTATATACTTAACTCTGGAATTCTTTTTTCTACAAAGTTTTGCATAATGGCCTATTAATCCACAATTAGTGCATTTTTGTCTGAGTGCTGGACAATTTCTACTATAAGCTAGATGACCAGGGTTACCACACCGGTGACATTTAATGTTCCCTCTAGTGAAAGATCTATCATTAGCATATTTTGTAAAAGCTGGTTTTTCATAAGGAGTATTAATCTTATTTACATAGTCGTGTTCACGCAGTGTCATCTTTTAAAACAACAGCACACCTATTGGAAATTTCTGCCTTGCGCACAATAGCTAAGACATCTTCCAGTGGGGCATCTCCATTCACCCACAACCTGTCCTGAATGGCAGGATTTGAGGTATGCATGACCACTTGGTCTCTAACAAGGTCGTCGTGTAAATTGCTAAATTTACAATCCAGTGCCAACCTTTTTAATTCGGAAACGTAATTATCTATAGGTTCCGATTTACCTTGTTTCCTTTGGAAAAAACGGTATCTGGTAACACCAATGCATACTTTTGGTGAAAAATAGCTGTCTAACTGTAGTAAGGCTAAATCAAATACATTAAAATCCCCTGAAACTACAATTCTAGTCATTTGACTAAAAACTTTCAATCCAATAGGACCTAAAGAGTGTAAAAGTAAACGTTTCTTCTGATCTGGAGACATTTTCTTCGTTTCATCGATGGCATCAATGTAATTGGTAAAGTACGGTTTCCATTCAAGCCATTTGAGAGGAGGTTCAGTTCCTGAAATCCAAAAAGGTTGAGGTGTAGAAATACTGTAGGTTTGTGCACTCATGGAAATTGAACTGGGCGCAGGAGTGGTCATCTTACTGGTCGAAAATGAAGACAATCACAAGTATAAAGTTCACCCGAATTCACCAGGATAATTACACTGAATAAGAGCCAAGTTCAACACTTCAACTTCTTGTTAGTTCATTAATCATCAAAACGTCGATAAATACCTGTAACAGGCAGAGAATACCTTCAAAGTTGTTCCGGTAGCAGCAGCGTAAGATCGGTTGCCAGGATACAGAATATATAACAAAAAACAAAAATTCCAAAATGGCTGCCAGTGAGGGCACGCAACGTGACCTCACGTGAATGCGTGTGCGCGTAATGCGTGAAGAGCGTAGCACACAGAACGTCGGAGAAGAAGAGATCACCTGGAACGAAGCGGAGGAGGCACCGAACACGGAGAGATGAATTCCTTCTTCGTTTGAAGAATGCCAAGACGGAGCAACGGCGAAGATGACGTAAGCAGGCAAGTCTTCAATAGCCGTTGATGCGTTTTCATCAAATAAAGCAAAATTCACACCAAGCATGTAGATTCCAAGTGCTCACCAAACGTAGTCTCGACGGTGCATATCGTAGTCTTCAAAGGTGCATCTCACTCTCCATCTAAAGGGTGACGATCCTCCCAATAAATCGGTATTCCAATAAAATCGCAATTCTTGAAACTTTAAACAATGTCTTTGCACGCGTGGTTCGTAAGCTCCTCAGGCGCAGTCCTCGTTGCCAGTGTAAAGACGAAAACACCGGTTTCATGTAAAATCCTTTATTGCTCTGAGGAGCACAAAACGGCACGTCTATCGTGCCTTGTAAATCAAACCGTCTCCCAACGTTCCCTGAAAGCATTCCAAGAATGCTTGACAACAACAGGTTGCCAAGCAACACAACAGCACCTTTCTTGAGTTGAACTTTTACCATATGATGCAGTATAAGAACAGTTGATTGCAATCAAGTTATACTGAGCATACACGCACTTTAAACATACTTCCGTCAGCAGACAGTGTTATTCGTATGGTAACATTGTTATGGTGTTATTTTAATGGCAACATTGTTATGGTTTTAATTAACTGAAACAATAACATTTAGATCTTGAATCTTGACCCACTAGTACTCTCAAGCAGGAAGTGGATTTTGGGCCTTGCATATATCCCACAAAATCTAGTTTAGAAAAGGAAACACACTAGGATCTGCCAAGGCAAGGGCACACACCAGGATGTGACAGGCAGCTGGACCAACCATGAAAAGGCAGAAGCCAGAAAAACTCTCTGTGATATAGACCGCCTTCACCCATTCTGCAAATCATACAGTAACATGGGGGGTAGAAACCTCAGAAAATGAGTATGATACGCTACATATTGAGGAGGATTAGACTGTTGAGGACTCCCCACATCAGGGTCTTCTCTTGGTGAGCATCCACAAAGTCAAGGGAAAATGATCACCCTCTGGCCAAATGCCAGAACTGAAACGGTCCTCAACACTGCAGCTTGTTTTGATGGCCTTTGACTCCATATCAGGCACACAGTGTTCAAGCCACAAGAAAGGAAAAACAAATGAAAGCAACACACAGCCAACGGGCACAGATGTGTCATGCAGCACGGTGCACCACAGAGTCCACCATCCTCCACTCAGTGAGAGAGCCAATCCTTGATATGACTAGTACACACACACACATAAATACCTAAGGGCGTATTTATGACCCAGTTTGCGTCACATGTGCACCACACAAAGTGGTACATGCATGACACAAACCATAAGAGAGATTTATGAAGCCACGCAAAGCCACTTTGCGTGGCAGTGAGTGACTCAATAAATCTAAAGTACAACAATGTAGCGCAAATTACTTTGTTGCCTTACTCTGCCCTGGGAAGGCGTTCCATGGGTGTTGCGTGGGTGTTCCCATGCAATTCCCATGGATTTTGACGCATTCACAGATTTACCAGAGTTGGTAAATCTGGGAATGCGTCAAAAAGATATGCCTTCCCAGGAGAGGCATAATGTGGAGAAATATCTTTATTTCTCCTTGTTACTTCCTCTTTCTATGTGTCCTGCATTCTGCAGCACACATAGAAATAAGGAATATGCCTCCCAGGATTGTTTTTGTGCAGGAAGGTGCTCTTTCCTGCACAAAAACAATCCTGCATGCAACAGAGGCTCCCTTGCATCATGGAGCAGAGATGCCTGGATTGGCACTAGGCTGCCAAAAGGCCGCCAGTGCAGGGGAAAAGGCAGGAATGGGCCGTATTGCCTTAAAATGGCACATTCCTGCCCTTTTCCTGTCATACAGTTCAGCACAGCAAGGTGACCTGCTAGCTGCACTGCACTGCACTGCATGACAAGTTCATAAATAGACCCCATAGAGTCATTTCAAATGTCATTCCCGTTCTCAGAATGTGAAGTCCCCAGATTTCATAATAATTCATTTTTATTATTTGTGTCTTACGCAGGTAGTTAGTCTTGGTTTACCTGCTACTGTGTAAGCAGCATCTGATTTACGTTTGATTACCCTTTGTTAGCAACATTAGGGGCCAGATGTATGACCGCTGTAATTTGTGACTCTCAATTTGCGTGAGTTGCAAATCACAATGTACGTACCCAACTGGTCCCCAAATTGCGAGTCGCAAATGACTCGTATTGCAATATTGCGAGAAGGCTAATTGCTAGTCGGTAAGCGCTCGCAGATAGCGCCAGGGTTAAAAAGCCTGTTTAGCGTTCGCAAATAGTGAATGTGTCAGAAAAGGCCATTTTGTGGTCGCAAATAGCGACCAAAATAAAACAAAAAAGCTGAAACACTTCCTGGGAGAGGAGAAGGAGCCCAAAACAGGAAGTGGTGTCTCTGGAGGATCCTGAGCAGAATAGTAGCACATGAGGGTGCAGCAGCACAGTCCAACACTGCAGGCAGGCTCCTAAAAAAATCGTAAGATGCCCAGCAAGTCCAGTGAGAAGGTAGGCAGGGAGCATCTGCGTAAACTGAAATTCTTTAAAAATGAACTGGACATACTGATAGAGGAATGCTGCAACAACCACGAGCAGCTGTATGGGAGGGTATCTCACACTGTCCCAGAGACGGACAAAAGAAAAATATGGAGAGAGATGCAGCTGCGCATTAATGCCCTGGGTGTGGCTGACAGGTCCCTGGACGATTTAAAGAAAGGTGGTATGACCTGCGCTCTAGAGCCAAGGAGAGGGTGGCTGCACGGCTGCGTGAAGTCCAAGGGACAGGAGGAGGCCCATTCAATGTTTCTGAACCTTCTGCAGCAGAGGCTATGGTGGAGAGTACCCTGGAGAGAGAGGCAGTGGTGGGATTTGGGACCCTCAACACATCTCTACCCCCACCACCCCCCTGGTAAGTGTGAAATGTGTTCTGTGTCAGCTCCACACATGCATGCCACACACCCACACCCAACTACATCTAGATGCTCCATTTACATGTACCAAAAGTCACAGTTGGTGCAATATGAGAAACGCAGTCAGTGACATAAAAAATTGCAGTTAAGGACTGAAATGAGCTAAATAACACAGTGCCACCACTGAGATAGGGACTCACATATTTTTTCTTTATTTTCCTATTTGCAACATAGATGCACCTCTGGGAGGAGAGCAAATGGTGGATGAGACTGATGAAGCCCAGGATCAGGGCCAGATGGATGAAGGGCAGGATGAGGGAACAGCAAGTGAGCCAAGTTGCTCTAATGTCCATGCTACTGCTGCATCCATGTCCCCACAGGCTCCAGTGCTTGACATCCCAGCATCCCAGCAGCCAGCACCATCCCAAAGCACTCCAGTCACCAGGAGCCGGCTGCTGCATCTGACACAGCAGTCAGGTAGGCGGCTGCAAGCTAGGCTGCACATTCTCTCCCATGCTGGAGCAGCCACTCAGGCGGTGTTTGGTGGCCTGGAACAAGCTATGCTGCAGGAAGGTTCGGTGCCTGCAGCAAAAACAGATTAGGCTAATTAACACCAAGCTGAGCCAGGGATTTCTGAACATCACACAACAGATGGCTGAGAACCAGGCCCGCATTAAGGGGCCATTTGATGCCCTTACAGGGGCTTTTGGGCAGCTGTGCACAGAGTTGTCTGAGGAGAGAGGGCAGCAAAGGAGAATGGAGCGCAGCCGGGCACACAGAATGGACTGTGTGACCATGGTAATCCGGAGGCTGGCGCAGGCAACCACACAACACGCCAAGCGCACCCTGGGTCTGCAGATCAAGATGACCCACTACAGTGGTGACATTGCACGAGGGCTGCAACAGATAGCTGCAGTGGTGGCTATGCAAATCAAACATGTTTGCTAGTGGAGGAGCAACAGAGGCAGCAGACAGTGAGGTGTCCAGCCGCAGTAGTACCTCTGCTGCAGAAACACCAATCATGCGTAGAAGCAGCAGCCACCAGCCTATAATCCCACCTGCAAGATCCCCCCATGCTGTACGTAGAGGCAAAAAATTACTTGTTTGTACCAATGTGCCATACAGTGTGCTGCTGCTGCTGCGCGTTCCCCGCTTGACTGTTGTGCTGGTGGGCCAGGTTCATCATCCTCTGAGTCAGATTCAGACACCTCCATGGGCAAGCCAACCCTGCAGGCAATGTTGTGGAGTATGGACGAGGTTGCCACTATTTTGCAGGCAGTCTCAGGAGCATATTGCAAGGCTCTGCCACGCTTGTGAAGGCACCGGAAGCGGAATTTTAGAATGCCAAATGTGCGCTCAATCACGGACCCGGTGCGCCTATGTGCCATGTTGTACGGCCTTGCATGTGGGTTGTTGGGTGTAAGTATCCATGTCCACAGGGCATAAGCACTTTCACCTGGTGAGAGATATATGATGGTGAGACAGCATGCAGACATACATTAAAGTGCCACTTCATCTCACTGTGCACATGAAATTTAAGTACCTAGTAAGTATCCTTCATCAAAGTCACCTCTTTCTAATTTCTGGTATATGCCACTGTGCCTAAACATGTATGAGTCATGGGTGCTCCCTGAATATTTGGCCACAAGGTCCGTGATGATGTTGTATGCATTGCAGACAACTTGGATGTTGAGGGAATGTGTGCTTTTTCAATTCCGGAATATGTATTTGATGCGAGATGGGGGACATATGGGCACATGGGAACCATCTATGCACCCAATGACCTGTGGAAATCTTGCTATTCTGTAGAATTGCATTTTGGTATTTTCTAGTTCCACATCATCCCTAGGCAGGTAGATGTGTTGGTGTATGTGGTGGAGCATGGCATCTAAGAAATTGTGGAAGAAACATTGCAATGACATCTTGGTAACTACCAGTGGCCAATAGGTAGAGGGAGCACAACACCTGGACATGTGTGGGGATTGCATTGCTGCGCTGGGTTCTGCTTTCTAGTTGGGGCTTTAAGGTGTCCATTAGATCTAGGATCACAGTGCTACTCAGCCTGTACTTCTCATATATATCTTCCTCTGTCTTCTCAAACAAGGTTAGTCTGACTCTGAATATCCTCTCCTGTCTCCACCTCCTCTGCTGTGCAGCCAGTATCTGCATCCTCCTCGCTATCACATACAGGGCAGCCATTGTTGAAAGGTTTCTGATGCATTCTGGGACTGTTTTTATAGGTTGGGCCCTGTTACCACCTGTTTTGAATTCATGTTTAATTGCATGCGTAAACGAGACAATTTGCGCATGATCACAAATTGCGAATGGTCTGTGCATTCTGATTAGTGACTCGCTAATTGCCAGTCGCTATTTGGGACTCGCTATTTCCGCACGCTATTTTTGTGAGTTGCTATTCAGTTGCATCGCAAAAAATGGATTGCGAGTGACTGTCGTACATTGCGTATGACCGATTTTGCATGCGTAAATCGATTTGCGAGAGATTTTGCACTCGCAAAATGGTCGTACATCTGGCCCTAAGAGTATAACAAGTGTTGGCAAAGCACTGCGTAAAAAAACAAGCATCCTGCAGTGGTGCTATCACACATGTTGGCTACACATGGAAGATACAAAACGGTGCAGTGTGGTGTGTTAGCATTCTTATGGTGCAGCATGGTGGATGAGTGTCCAGAGAATGCACTGCCATGGAGCAGCTAAGTGCCGCTAGAGAAGAGTGTGAGTATCACTATAATGTAGGACAATGTGCTGGGCTAGTGTCCTTAGCAAACATGGCACTTTGGTGGGGAAGTGTGCCGAGGAGGTAATGCAGTGGATCTTTGTTCATAGGATGTGCAGTGTACTGTGCTCATTCACTATGACATATGTAGGTGGTTAGTGTTCATAGGACACAGTTCGGTTTGGTTGGTATGCATCTGTAGGATGCAGGGCATTGTATGGTTTAGTGTGCTTAGAATGAAATGTAGTAAAGTGGAATAGTTTGCATAAGTGTGGCAGAATAGGGGGTTAGCACGCCTAACACGCAGTGCAGAATGATGAGTCACTGATACCAGTGCTTAGTAGTATCTAGCTTTTTGGGGGCATATTTACTAAGGTTTTGCATCAGAATTGCATCACTTCTATGGTGCAGCCCCGATGCAAAATCCTTTTGGCATTTACTAAGCATTACAAATAAGGCTCCCGTTTTCCGTTTTTACTGATTTTTACAGATAGATACAGACAGAAAAAATTATTTTCTTGTCTGTATTTATTTTTAAATGTGGATAAAAACGGAAATTGGGTTACTTTTTGAGTAATTCTAAATACTGTCTGCCATGACTGCCAGGCCAATAGCTGTGTGGATTGATAGGTAAGGGGGCTAAAAAAGAAAGGAATTTTAGTAAAGAGGCTTTAACAGCAGTAGATATGCACTAGGTTGATACTGAAATTTGCATATTTTCTTAAAAGTGCATTAATTTATCTTCTGCGGGTGTTTACAGCATTGAAAGCTAGTAGGCATTCAAGCATGAGTGCATATTTACCGGTTAAATAAATGTGGAAATATACTAATTTCAGCTTAATTTTTCCACAAACCCAAAATATATATGGATAAATACAGATAAAATTAGCAAAAAATAAATATGGATAAATACAGACAGAAATATCAAAAAAATAAATACCATAAAACCGGGAGCCCTAATTACAAATGCCCCTTGCATTGCTTTGCGTGGTTTAGTAAATACAAAGTAACGCAAGGCAGCGTAAAATGCTGCCTTGCGTTACTTTGCATCTGGGAGGCATTCCATAGGTGGAGCATGGACTGAACCAGACGTAACAAGGAGAAATCTCTTTATTTCTTCTTGTTGCTTCCTCTTTCTATGCATGCTGCATTCTGCAGTTTACATAGAGAGACAAAAATGCCTTCAAGGGTTGTTTTTGTGCAGGAAGGTGCCCCTTTCTGCACAGAAACAATCCTGCCTTTAACACAGGTGCCCTTGCACCATGGTGCAATGTGCTTGCGTTGGCGTTAGGCATCCAACAGTGCGCCAGCGCAGGGAGAGAGCTGAAGAGTGCCATATCTTAGTAGGTATAGCGCTTTTCAGCTCTCTCCCATTCATGCAATGCAGAGCAGCAACTTGCCTTTCTGCGCTCTGTTGCATGAATTGTAAGTAAATATTCCCCTCTTAGAGTCCCTAGAATACAGTGTTGAATTTGACCTCATGGGTGCCTGATCAGGGACGTTTTAAGGATTTTGGGGGCCCTGTGCCAAATGTATTTTGGGGGCCCCTGATCGGAACAGCTTTGATTTTTTTACGATCCAGTTTCAACTGTTTCATGCCCTCTTTGGTCAAATTCTAAATGTGTGTGCATCTGATATTCAGGGATAGTGATGTGTGTTTTCAGTATTGTAACACAGCAGCAGCTCACTAATATTACTGCAAATAATCTCTGTGACGCCTTCCATTTCTCATATGGGAGTTCCTGAATTGATCTAAAAGAAACCTTTTATATGGATGTTGCAAGAAACAAACACATTTTGTCTGCAAAATGTATGTAATAGACGTTCACACATTAAAAACAAATTATAGAAAAATGTTATTTACAACAATCTGTTTAAAAATGACTCAAGGTCATCAGGGCAAGACTCTCTGCAGAATATAGCTGGCTCTATCAGAGGGCCCCCTGAAAGGCTGGGGCCCTGGGCCAGAGCCCACTTTGCCCATGCCTTAAAAAGTCTCTGTTTGCCTGATTAGTGTGGGTAGGTAGTGTCCTTTCATGCGGTTTGATGCATTCATGTTCCCAGGATGCACAAGTTAATATTCCTAGAAGTGTATTAAAACCACACTCACGGCACCATGTTAAACCTCTCATTGTACAGCACCAACGATCTGGGGAAAATATAGTACAACAATTCCTAATCTGGCAATATGGTGATTCTTTTAAAAGATATAACTCTGATGAGATCGCATGCCTATTGTGTTACTAGTGTCATATTGTTATTAACTTCCAACTCACTACAACAACCTAGAGTATGACTTGATTGTATAACCTACATTTTTAGAGCCAGGGGTGGTAAGAGAGTACTTGTCCCTGCAGCTGCAGAAAGCGCGTCGAAGGCAGCATGTCAGTACTCTTCCATCAAGGCGCAGAGAGCAGCATGACTCACTGCTGCCAGGTAAGAAGGTAACAGGATCTGGGCCGAGCAGCAGCAGACTGATCAGACAGGATGTAAGTGATGCCACTGCCCAAGGCAGCGCACTGAGTGGGGGATGTTCCACGTTTGGAGCGTTCCATCTGTCTGTGGTGGGGGTGTACAGGAACAAAGGCAGCTCAGGTGTCTAGTGGCAATGAAAGAGAAAGAGGGGGAAGTCTAGGGGTTGAACACCCTGGGTTCACATCTGCTCCAATATGTGCACCTTGCTTGTCTCACAAGAGTTTACTCGATTTGTATTGTGCTTGTTGGGGCGTTGGTGGGCGGTGAGCAGAGGGAGTGTGGGTGGATATGTAATTATTAACTGCTAAGGTTTGAATAATTCCATTGTTCAGGCATCGTCCTTTAGCACTAATCTACCACACTCAAGACAACTCTTCCACTGGGGCTGGATCACATGTGGGCGGCATTGTAAGTGCTAGTTTAAGTCTCGGTCTATCCCATGGGTTTGGGCTAATTGGTGTCTTTAAACTTGGAAAAGAGGAGCAGTGGTATGTTGACAGCATTGGCTGTAGTGAATGCTTAATTTGTGCTAGAACTTTAGTGGGATGCACTGCATTCGTCTGGAACTTACCAAAAAAGAACAAAAACAACATAATTGCAAAACTCAGAAACACAACCCAACAAGTAACAATATTGGTAGAACAAAATACAACAAAACATCCACAACAGAATACTACCCAACATGACAGCACAATGACAATACAATGACAGTACAATGCATTAACACCACAACGGTAATACAATAATGCAACACAAATCAAAACATCAACACAACATGACACTAACAGAATACAAAGAAATACAATACACCCACAGCACAATATCACAAAACAATAGTACTCTAAACAAAAACACAAAACCACAACACAACCATTAAGCACCACATAGAACACAACAAAGACACAAACAGAGCTGTGCAGTTGTGTTGTGGTACTATGTTGTGTTATTCTGCGATGTTAATTTGCGTTGTGTTCCAGTCGTGTTTTTGTGTTGCTTTGGTGGGTTGTTGTATTTTGATAGTGTGTTGCGTTCTACTGTATATTTGTTGTGTCGTGTTTTGGATTTGTTGTATTGTTTTGTAGATGTGCTGTGTTGGTGCATTGTTGTGTTACACTGCAGTGGTGTTAGTGTGGGAGCTGTGTTGTTATTGTGATGTTGTATATACCCCAGTGGCAGTCTGTGCGCTTAGCTATGGACATACATTCTTGTCACATATTACTAAAGCTACAATCCACGTTCATGATACATTGGTAACACTTTTTTGCGCCAAGCAGTGCCCTCTTTAGCACCGCACCAAGTACATGTCAGAGCATGGGCCACAATGTTTTGTGATCCGGCCTACGAATTCAAAATCCTCACTGAGCGCACCTCCGCTCTCCAGCACTAAGGTGTAAAAGCAGCCTTTATGTAGATTGCGAAAACCCAACATACTAGCTCTTTCAGTACCGTGATGTACTTCCATTCTGCAGCACCAGTGCGTGTGCACTTCCAGTGCTGAGACCACCAAGGCAACCAAACCCTGAAACGCCTTCAGTACTCCCAGTATTGGTTCCTGCTCGCGACTCTAACACCTCACCTCGGGCCTGTGACGCTCCCTCACACAGCAAGCACCGGCTCGCGCTCACTGCTCTGCCATGTCATCTCTATCCCCAAACACCGTCGTGCGAGGCCTCCAGTGAGACACCGCTACCACGCCGCACCACTGCTGCCGTATCAATGGCCCACTTGTATATAGCCCTACCACTAGACATAAGCGACACCCCAAACTGCACTAGGATTTCCCAACAAATGGATAGCGTGCCTCTTAGGGCCCGCAGGTGCATCGGAGGATGCAAATACAAGTAAATGAAGATTTAAAGCAAGTCAGACGTTATGGAAATATTCAGCGCCGCGTGAGGTGGAAGGGGAGTGGGAACGGGACGGGAAATGGGAGGTGATAAAACAGATCCACATTGGGAGCTGAGTTCTTGAATTCATCGACAGAAGATGGCCCTTTCATGCCTTGGTACTATTGACAGTACGTTTTTCTTCCCTTAATCCATCTGGAGCTTTCGTATTCAAAACACTTTTCCTGGGAAAAGATAGTGACGGCATCGCGGATGGTGGGCGTGGCATGGCGGTGGGCACTGCGCACGGGTCTGGCACAGTTGAAGGCAGGGCGCTCTATTACATGACGTTGCAACATCCCATACTACACACCTGCAGGAGTTAACCAGAGTTGTCCCCGTGTTTACAAGGGGCCGGGTCGATCGATCGGCACTATTTGGCTTATATGTTTTCAAAAAAGTCTTTAATGGCAGTCCAGAAGATAAAATCATTAATGTTTCTAATACCTGAGGGCTAGGTACAGCAGACCAGAAAATTACGACCATATACAAAGGCAGGGTTGCAAGACAGCCGTATTTAGGTCTCGCTTAGGCAGCCCTTGTGCTGGCTCTTTGAGATATGCTGTATTAAGGATATGCGATACAAAAGGGGATGATGGACGGAACGTTTGAGCCAATCAAACACTCACCCCCAGTCAACTGATCTGGTGAGTGTTTGATTGGCTCAAACGTTCCGTCCATCATCCCCTTTTGTATCGTATTAAGGATATGGGCATAAAGCTCTGCCCACTTTCCGCCCATCTTTTTAATTGGCTCCTGTCCTTTGTAAATGGTGGCTTTTGATTAGTCAATAGGCTTAGTAGTCCCCTTATTACCGCCTTGTCTCTTCTTGTAACCTTACATGAGGACACCCCCTGTTACAGGTGTTGTTACTCCCTAGGTTTTAATTGCAGCCTCAAGGCACTATGTTCTTAAATGGATTCAGGCAGGACACACACTTGGTCCTAAGCGAGGCTGGCAGTGGTTACTTCACAGGCAGGACACACACTTGGTCCTAAGCGAGGCTGGCAGTGGTTACTTCACTCACTAGAACATCTCACATTTATATGAGACCGTCTATAAATTTCCCTTCATCAGCTCCACACAGAGTACAACGTAATCCGAAATTAATGTAATAACTCTTTTGTCACATTTCAAAGCTATTAATTGTATATATGGAGATAGCTATTTGAATGTACTTGTAGTACTGTCTTGCATGCAATGCATTATGGGTAGGGTGGATTTACCATATCTTCTGCAGGGTGCAGTACCATATTTGACCAAAAGAGGTCCCCATTTGGCCACATATGGTACTGCACCCTGCAACTTGGCTAGGTAAAAAACATTGCCATTTATACTGCCAATAACTCCAACTTTGTAGACATGCAGTGCAGGTGCCTTGCTCATTAAGGACCTCTAGGAGCAGCTTGCTGTACTGCACCTAGACATGCAGTGCTGGTGCCTTGCTCACTAGGGACCTCTAGGAGCAGCTTGCGGTACTGCACCGAGACATGCAGTGCTGGTGCCTTGCTCACTAGGGACCTCTAGGAGCAGCTTGCGGTACTGCACCTAGACATGCAGTGCTGGTGCCTTGCTCACTAGGGACTTCTAGGAGCAGCTTGGGGTACTGCACCTAGACAAGCAGTGCTATTGCTTTGCTCACTAGGGACCTCTAGGAGCAGCTTGCGGTACTGCACTGAGACATACAATGCTGGTTCCTGGCTCACTATGCAAGCATTTGCAATGTACTAGGTCTCGCATTACTGAATGTATGAGCTATTGGCATTGCATTATTAATTGCAATGCCAATACCTCAAACTATCAGTAATGCGAGACCTATTGAATTGCAAATGCTTGTTTTTACATACTGCCTTCTTGGCTACCCCCCCCTTAATATGGGGAATGTCTGCCTCAATGATATGTGTGAGACAGGGTCCTTCTGCGACCCCCGCGAATTGCTGCAAATGCAGGGCTGCGAGTCAGGGCAGGCTGCCTTTAACGCTGGCAGCTCCCAGTGTGACAATGTTTGTTGATCCCCCCAATGACTTCCTTCTCCACAGATTCCCTCATTACCACCCTTTTTTTTGTTTAAATCGTTTTTATTAACCTTTTTTGTTTGTTTTTGCACATTTATCAATAAAGCATACAGTCAGAGCAGCACTCATGTAACAGGTGGAAAAAGGGAGAAAATTAATTGCCAGTGGCAAGGCACACTTTGACTAATAACAACATGACAATGAAAATTCAGGGTGTGGTAAGTACATCAAAGCTTATGGCAATATCTCAAGAAGGACAGAGTGGTGCTGACAAAGCACGGCATCAGGTAGCATGCGAGTAGTGCAGGAGCAGTGCAGTTCAAACGTAACCGGGGACATAGGGCACAACAAAATGAGGACAACGAAAGCGAAGGAAGGGTAGGGAAGAGTCACGCAAGACCTGCCGCCGCATCTAAATTAGCTGGGGGGCCTCAAACACCTCTAAGACTCAGTGACAGTGGGGCTCTGAGGCAGATGGGCAGTGGCAGTTCGGGTGTCAGCATTAGTCCGCAATCACGCCAGTGGGGGATGTACCCTGAGTGATGATCCTCTGTGATGCAGTTGTGGTCCCCGTGTCAGTGTCCGCCCCCGAGAGTTTGGAGACCATCGCATCCCATTGAGGCGCCAGGGGGAACATACGAATGCCAAGCAGGTCCTCTCTGCGTAGCGCTGCACCCTCCGCCCTCGCCCAGTTGAGCAGGGATCGGTGCCAAGCAAGAGGGTGGGGCGACGGGGGATTTCCACCGTTTGGTGATCAAGCGCTTGGCTGTTATTAGACCTAGGTCTAGAAACCGTGTGGCAGCTCTATATTTCTTGTTTCTGCTGAAGAGGTGCAATACATGGGCTTCCCAGGTCGGGGGAATGGTGCGGGAGGTGCAACTTATGAGGGTAGTTGTCACTAAGTTCCAATAGTCAGTCAGGACCGAGCAACCCCAAAGCATATGAAGCAAGTCGGCATCTAATTGCCGGCAGCGGGGACAAGCCGCATCTATGCGGAGGAAGTACCTGTTGATTTGGGCTGGGGTAAGGTAGGCCTGATGCAGTATGAAAAATTGTATCTGCCTGAATCGCTGATTCAGAGGGATGCGGGTCGGACTGCCACGGGTAGCCATCCATTCCCTATCTGTAAACGCCCTACCCAGGGCCCCTTCCCAATGAAGTCGAAGTCGGGTGAGATCTGTTTCCGTGTGTTGTCGAAGTGAAGATGCGAACCAGCGCGTGAGATGTCTCCCTCTCCCCATCACGTGAAGGTACTGCAAAGTGTGATGCATGGGAGGTTCCTGAGCGAGCGCACCCCATTTGGACGCTAACGAAGCTATGAGTGCTCTGTGTAATAGGAACTGCCCAGGATGTAGATTCTTCTCCGCTATGAGTTCCTGGAATGGAATAAGAGTGCCCTCTTGAAAAAGGTCCCCCACATCTTGTATCCCCTCCGAGGCCCAGTGATGTAACTCAGCCGCCGTCGTGTAGGTGTCCCCCCGTGGAGTTCCCAACAGTGGGATGGTGGGTGCGTATGGGATGGTGGTTCTAGTGAGGAAAAGGCACCTGCGGAAGCATTTGTGTGCTACAGTGAGGAGAAAAGTATCTGGGGGTCTAAGTGTGGAGCAAGGATGGAAAATCTGTAGAAGGGTTTTCAGCGGTAGTGGAGGTTGCAGAGAGGCCGTGTCTAGCAGATAACGGGAGGACATCCACCTGGCGATCCATTGCAGCTGGGAGGCCAGGTAGTAATGTTCGAAATCGGGTACCGCAAGGCCGCCCAGCTCAGTAGGCAGATAAAGCTTTCCCATGGATACCATAGGGTGCGAGGTCCCCCATATGAAATCCCGCACTACCCTTTCCCACTGCTTGAAGAAGGGAGGGGAGATGATGAGGGGTAGAGTGGCAAAGTAATAGATGAGGCGGGGAAGAACCACCATTTTAACCAGGGCGATTTTACCAGAGATCGCCAATGGGAGAGTTTTCCAGAAACCCAGGTGGGATCGAATCGCCGTGGCAGCTCGGACAACATTCCCGTCAAAGAGGTCAGCTTTGGTGCGATAAACCTGGACTCCCAAATAGCGAAAAGGGTCGATGCACCAGGCCACAGGCGTCCCCCCGAGTGTGTAGCCTGGATCATGAGTATCCCCTAGGAACGGAGAAAGTATGGACTTTGTCGGGTTAACTCGCAGCCCCGAGGCTCGCGCAAAATGGCTAAGGGCTCGATCAAGGGAAGGGGGAATATCATGAAGGTCCCGAGCGTATAATAACAGGTCATCTGCGTAGAGCGAAATGGTGTGTATGCCATCGCCTAGTTCAATCCCCATATCAACGTGTGCGCGGATATGAGCCGCCAGCGGCCCCACCGCTAGCGCAAATAGTAGCGGGGACAACGGGCATCCCTGCCGGGTACCTCGCCGCACCCGAATCGGATCTGAAATATATGGGCCCATCCGAACCCGAACCGATGGATTACGATATAACAGTTGCACTAAGCCGAGGAAGTAGGGGCCAACCCCAAAACGAACCAGGGCAGCAAAAAGAAAGTTCCAGGCCAGCGAATCGAAGGCCTTCTCAAGGTCTAATACTATGCAACCGGAGCGCGGCCAGGCGATCGGGGCATATTCCGCCACCCGAAAGTAGCGGCGTAAGTTCAGAGCCGTGTTACGCTGCGGGACAAAGCCATTCTGGTCAGAGTGTACCAGACCAGGGACCAGCGGGGCTAGCCGGTTGGCCAAGACCTTTGCCAGGATCTTATAATCCGAGTTCAATATAGCAATCGGCCGGTAGGAGCCAGGAGACGTGGGGTCCTTACCAGGTTTCAACAAAGACACCACGTTAGCGGTACGCATGGTTGGGGGCAGAGTCCCTTCCGAGATTGCCTCCAGAAACATCGAGTGTAATTGCGGCACCAAATGTTCCTCGTAGGTTTTGAAAAACTCTGTTGGGAGGTCGTCCGGCCCTGGAGTTTTACCAGAGGACAAGGTCCTCAGCTATAGGAGAGTCCAGCTCCAGGGACTGGTCTATCGTTAGAGTGGGCAACTCCACCGTGTCCAGGAAGGATTCCACGTTGTGGGCGTTACCCGTCAGGAGGGTCTCATATAGGCGAGTGTAGTGTTCAGTCATCAGTGCGTGAATGTCTTTCTGGGTGCTGCGCTCCTGACCAAGGTCGTCAAGCAAGAAATGTATGGGGCGTTGGGGATGTTCCTGTCTAATCAAATAGGCCAGTAGTCTCCCGGCTTTATCCGCGGCCGAGTGAGAGCGGATCGAATGCGCCAAATAGTTATGGCAGCGCAGGCGGTCCAGAAGTGTCTCTCGTTCGGTATGGGCAGCATCGAGGCGCTGTTGCCGCGCCGGGTTGGTGACAACCTGCGACTCGAGTAAGAGCAGCCGTCCCTCAATGTGGGTCAGTGAGGTGTCTAACTGTCTGCGAATACTCCAAGTCTGTCCCAGACAATGACCCCTAACCACCACCTTAAAGGCCTCCCATTCAGTGAGGACCGAGTCCGTGGAACCTGTATTAAGTGCAAAATAGCTAGCTATCGCCGACTCCAGCGAGCTTCGAAAGAGGGGGTCCTCCAGAGCTACGGTCTGCAGGCGCCAGGTCGGAACCGGAGGGGCCGGCGCCTCCCAGGCCAGGTGCATTACCAAGGGGTTATGATCGGAGTGTGTCCGACCAAGATAATCAGTCGTTTGTATCAAGGGGAGGAGGGCGGCGGATGCGAGTATACGGTCGAGGCGCACATGTAGCTTATGGACCGGAGAATAGAAGGAGTATACTCTGGAGTGAGGATGACGTTCCCGCCAAACATCCGAAAGAGCCCAATTACCTAGCCAGGCGTTTAAAAGGCGAGCATTAGAGGAAGCTGTAGTACTAGTGAGAGGGGGAAAGGAGCGGTCAAGGGATACATAGAGGACTGCATTAAAATCCCCTCCCAGGAGCCACGGGACATCCCTCCATCGGAGCAATATCTCTGAGAGATCACTCAGAAAGGTGCCCTGGGCAACATTGGGGGCATATAAGGAACCCAGTAAAATCGGTTGGCCGTTCAGTCTGCCATTTATCAGGACGTACCACCCTAGTGGGTCTGTCAGGATTTCCTTTTCTTCCCACGGGACCCCTGCCTTAACCCATATCATCACCCCTCTAGCCATGGACGAGTAGTTGGTACTGTATATCTGGCCACGCCAACGCCGGCGTAAGCGGGTAGCTTCAACGGTTGCCAGGTGTGTCTCCTGTAAAAACGCAACACTCGTCTTGTGACGCTGCAAATAGGCGTAAATGGCGTATCACTTAGAAGGTGTCTGGATGCCCTTGACATTCCAAGTTAGGACGTTAAGGTCAGTCATTGAGACAATTAAGGTCAGTGTGCCCAGCCCGGGTGGTGCGGGCCCCCCGAGTGGAGGACTCCCTTGGACGGGAGGGACGGAGAGGCAGCAGGTCTGTAGGGGTGGCGACTCATACAGGGGGAGAAAAATAAGAAGGTGGGACAGTAGGAAACCTTGCAACAGGAAGAGAGCGGACCCCCAACGTGAGGAACTGCCCAAACAATCACGCCAAATCATGGCTACGGAACTAGTGTCGTTGTATGACTTCGGGGGGAAAATAGACCAGTGAGCGAGAGGAGTCAATATAGAGACCGTCCCCTTCAATTACCCCAAGAGAGTAGGAGATAGAGCATCACAAAAGTACAAGAAGAAACATGCCCTGAAGTACTATGATGTTCTAACATGTATATAAGTCACAAGTCAAATAATGCCGTCTGCAGTCTGTGGGGTGACACCTCGGACTGGGGGAAAGTCTGCATCCAAGGACCATTCAGGCGTGGACTCGGCGGCTCCGGACCGGGGCAGAGAAGCAGTAGAGACAGCCGGGGACGGGGATCTGGAAGACTGGAGGGCCGCCATTGCCTGCAGAGCCCCTTGGCGCTCCAATCGGATCTGGTCAGGGCTGGGGATGGCCACCGTAGGCCCCGCGCTCTTGGCTCCTCTCCCCCTGCGTCTGCCTCCGCGCGGGCGCTCACGGGGTCAGACCTCATCAGATGATTTGGGCGCCGTTGCCAACCCCTGTTCTTTGAGCCAGTCCCATGTCTCCGCGGGAGAGTCAAAATACTTCGTGCTGCCATCTTTAATGACCCGCAAGCGGGCCGGGAAGAGTAAGGAGTAGCGGAGGTCCAGGTCACGGAGTTGTTTCTTTACTACGGTGAAGGTGGCTCGCCTCCGTTGTACCTGAGCCGTGTAATCTGGAAAGAGAGAAACGGTAACATTCTGTACCTTAGGACCAGGGTGCTTGCCCAACTCCCGTAGAATAGCATCTCTGTCTCTGAAGTTCATGACTCGGAATAAGAAGGGGCGAGGGCGAGCTCCAGGAGGGGGCCTGAGAGCTGGTATTCGATGGGCCCGTTCCACCACGAATTGTGGGGAGAGCGATCCGGGGGGCATGATCTCTTTCATCCAGGCTTCCGTAAAGGTCTCCGGGTCCCGTCCCTCCGTCCCTTCAGGGAGATTGACCACACGCACGTTATTCCGGCGGGAACGGCCCTCCGCGTCGTCCACCTTCTCCTCCAAGGTGCAAACCCTGTCTAGTATATCCTGAAGCGCGGAGGAGCAATTCCGGGATCGGGGCTGAAGGTCTGCCAGCGTGGCCTCTGCGTCGCGAACCCGGTCCGAGAGTTTGTGCTGGTCAGCCCGGAGGAGCGTGAAGTCCGAGGTGATAGTGTCCATCCGGTTTTCCAAGGAGGTGCGGGTCAAGTCCAGGGCGCTGCCGATCCATTCCACCGCTGCCAGTACCGAGTCCAGCTTGGCGGCAATGTCAGGCTGACCCATCTCGGCTGCTGACCCAGGGGTTGTGAGCAATGTCCCAGCTTGGCTACCAAGGGGCACCTCACGAGAGGTGGCGTTACGTAGGCGGCCCATGACGATCTGCTGAGCTCTTTTCATAGGGAGCGAGACTGGGGTGTCAAACCAATACGACATCCCAAAGTGGTGGTCGCGTCGGTAGTTAAGTTCGAACACTCTGCAAGGCGGTTTCGTTTCAATCAGCGATGCGCACCACCGTGATTTCCGTGGCTACAGGGTCCCACTGGGTGGCCAGACTCCCTCCACAGGGGCCACAGAGGACGCAACAGACGGGGAGAATGAGGAAAGCACCCCGCACTCGTAGATATGTGGTACCACAGCTCAGATTTCAGCAACGGGAAGAGCCACCGAGAGCTGTCTGCAGCCGCTTCAGCCGAGGGACCCCCACGGTAGGCCCGCGCCGGGCATGCTCGGCTGCCAGGCGGTTTCCTGGCCGACAGTCCACAAAGAGTGCTTAGGTGAGGCGCCCTAGGCCCGGCCAGACCCCCGTGACCCCCACCTACAGGGCGGGCCCCGCCGCCAGCACCACTCTCCATCGGGGGCGGATGCAGGAAAATGCGAGGGTCCGATGGGAACAGCGCAGCCCCACTGCCCCCTAGCTCGCCGCCAGTCGTGAAGTGCGGAGTCCGAGTGAGTCACGGCCCACTCCCAACGCCATGCCAAGGCCCCAGAACACAGAGAGGGGGCCACAGCAGACAGCTGGCGAACCGCTCCCCAGGAGGAAGGAGTATGCAGCACCAGCAGGTCTTCAGTATCGGTGCAGAGAGAGCAGGGCCATCCCTCGGTCCCCGTAGCTGCTGCAGGTGAGGAGCCCTAGGCCCGACCGACCCCCGTGGCCACCCCCCCACAGCAGCTGTCGTGCCCCTCTCAGATGTATTTGTAGAAAGAGTCTATGCAAGGTCCTGGGCCCGGCCGACCCCCGGGGCCTCCACCGCAAGAGAGACAGCCCGGTCCACCAGCCTGTCCGGTCTAACAGGGCACACAGCGTATTCCGGTGGGGGCCCTAGGCCCGACCGACCCCTGAGGTCCCCCACCACAGAAGAAGTAACCTGGCCTTCTGGCTCGTCCAGTCCGCCACCTCACGCGTTGCGCTCCGGCGGCGGCCCTAGGCCCGACCGACCCCCGGGGCCCCCCACCACAGAAGAGGCAATCTGGCCCACCGGCCCGTCAGGACCGCCACCCCACACGCTGTATTCCGGTGGGGGCCCTAGGCCCAACCGACCCCGAGGCCCCCCACAACAGAAGAGGTAATCTGGCCCACTTGCCCGTCAGGACTGCCACCCCACACGCCGTGCTCCGGTGGGGGCCCTAGGCCCGACCGACCCCGAGGTCCCCCACCGCAGAGAAGGTGACTTGGCCCACTGGCCCATCCGGAATGTCTCCCCACCGCTGTGCTCCGGTGGGGGGCCCTAGGCCCGACCGACCCCCCGTGGCCCACGTCCCCAGGCAGGCGACGCAGCTGAATTTGGTGGGCCTACCTTAGCAGCAGAAACCTCTCCGGGTGTCCCCAGACAGCAGGCAGCATCAGCCTCCACAGCAGCGATCCGGCCTCCCGTGGCATGCGCTCCCCACCGGCAGCCCGGGGGCCGCCTCCGTCGCTTGTCAGGGTCGCATCAGCGCTCAGCCTCGCTGAGTCAGGGGGCAGCAGTGAGCGGCGGTCCCGGAACCATCACGGGGACCGCCGCAGCAGTAGTACAAGGGGCCGGGCCGCTCCGCAGCGGCCTACCACGCGGCCGGGGCCGGGCTTTCACGGCACCATCTAGAGCCGCCGCGAGCCGCCGCGAGCCGCCTCCCGGATCCGATCGACCCCCACCAGGCACGGCGGGCAGGTACAGGCACGGGGGATGCGCGGTAAGGTCCGGAAATCCGCCTTTCCGCCAGGATGCCCAGGATAATAAGGGGATTCAGCGCGGAGCGTTAGTGAGACGCGTCCGCCATCTTCGGCGCCTGGCCACGCCCCCCCTCCCTCATTACCACCCTTTAACAGCGCCGCTCAAGTCTCCATAACCCCACTCTCTGACATGCATTTCTTTTGTTTTGTAGGCCCACTCATACCAGTGGAGGATGTCAAAGTTCTTTACATCACACACATTACACAGAGACAATGAATCATGCATGTATAAGTCTTTGGGAAATATTACACAAGACAGAGGACTACATGGTGTAGGAGTCACATGCCATCCATACTGGTAGGCAGTATAGTTTAATAGTGCTTGGTCTGGAGAAGCACACACAGAAATTAAAAGGTGCCACAGTGGTTGGCTTTACTAATAAGAATTGATTTCTACTTAAATTAATCCTTTTTGCCACATTAGGATAATGAAAGACTGGGGAAAAAATCATGGTGCTCTAATCTATAACTTGAATGCAACTCTCAGATGACACTTAGTAGTTCAGTGTGCTATACTAGGATTCTAATCTATAAACTGGAAGTAATCAAAATGTATCTGTGAGAAAAGTGGTAACCCACTCAACTATTTACATATGCAGTTCTGTGATCTCCATTGTACACATTTTTTGCAGCAGGCAATTTAACTCTCTGTGCTACCTTGAATCCAAAGTTCCACTAGACAAAACTCTCCTCTCTCTCCAGCAGCTCCATTAATCACCATAGTAATCTTGACATTTTTATTATTGCCTTAAATTTGCTTGAGGTGAGCAACGGTGCTGCAGGTGCTTTTAAATCCATAATCTATTTCAAAACAAGGCACCTTCTGAAGTCAACGCCCGGTGAGGTGGCACTGGTCGCACTGTCCTAGAGCCGGACCTGCTGCGAATGACAGCATATCTATAACCCTAATTCTTTTTTTCCCAACATATTTTATTGGGTTTTCAGTGATAAACTATATAGGCATTACACTCGTCATGCATCTAGTGCTTACAGCAAATATCGGCGTAATGTCCACTGCGGTCCATAATCACTCAGATAACAATCCCCAACTCACTGCCCCCGAAGAGTCAGTACAGCGTTATATAGAGACCATTTCAAATCACATTCATTAGCATATGCTGGCCAGTTGGGCAATGGGCGGGGAGGTGCGCTGCACTCAATACCTGGGGCTGTCCCGCGTCAAATATCGTAAGGGATCCATACCAGTCAAGATGCAACACATTGATTTATGGAGACTGTCACGGGGACCCCACTGGAGTCACCACTGGAGTATCCTGCTTGGGATTAGACAAACTATCTACTAGCATACCCCATGCTCGAGCACTGTCGACCTTACCTATGCCCCCCTGGGCCTCTCTCATGAGTACTCTCCCCTCGCAGTTCGCCCACTTTATCATTTCTTTCTTCCACACTGTCAACCGTGGTTCTCTTGTTGCCTTCCAATTTCTAGCTATCTTGTGCTTGACACTAATGAACGCTAAATCTTGAACTCTGCGTGTGACCTTTGTCTTTGCCGGGTGGGGGAACCATCCTAACAAGCAAGTCCCGGGGTAGGTGGTATCTCCCTCCCAATCACTTCTTCGATCACCTGAAGAACCCCTTCCCAAAACGTATGTAGTGTGGGGCATGCCCAGAACATATGAAGGATGTGAGTCCTCTCCTCCCCGCACCTGGGACACGCTGCATTAGGTATCTGGAAGTAGGGGCTGATGCGCTCAGGTGTCAGATATGATCTATGCAGTACATAATAGTTAATGAGTTTGAAGCGTACATTTCTAGAAATCTTCGGCGTTCTATCTAATATGCTGTCCCAGTCTTTAGCAGTGATAGGGATGCCTAGGTCGTCCTCCCATCTAGTTCGTAATTTGTCTAAGGGCAGCTGTTGATCTGTCCGTAGCGCTCTGTATATGCAGGAGACTGTCTTGATGGTGCCTGCTGAGAGAGCTATATATTGACAGCTCTGAGATATTGTAGGTTCGGTAGCTCCCCCGCCCCAGTGTTTTCGTACCGCTGCCGTCAGTGTTCTGTGCAATAGGAAATGCCCTTGATGCAGGTTAAACTTAGCTCTAAAGTCCTCAAACGGTAGTAGCTCTGAGTCCCTAAAGAGGTCACCTACCTTCGTCGCCCCCGCTTATTTCCACTGATCTAGTCCCCACCAGCTTCCCCCATGCGGAAGTACCTGCAGAAACTCCAGGGGTAGGTCCGCAGAGTATGGAATTCTAGTAAGTATTTTCTGCAAGCCTCTATTCCAACATTTTGCTTTTATCCGAAACTCATGCGAGTTGTTCGTGTTGCATCGTCTTGCACGTAGGAGAACTCTAATGAGAACGATCAGTGGTGGCACGAAGGGACCCAGAGTCCGGCCTGGGTTGCGCCTGAATGCTAACTCCTGGACCAGCCACTGCAGTTGGGCCAAAATGTAATATGTCTCAAAATCAGGGACCGCCAGGACACCCGCCGTTGTCGCCCTATGCATCATCACCCGAGCCACTCATCTGCGTCCCAATACACAAATAAACGCAGTAATCAAGGTGTTCTTTAAACTGCGCCCTTGGGATCCATAGTGGAAGTGTGTTATAAAGAAATAGGGGAAGAGGCACCATCTTCAAGAGCGCTGTTCTGCCCACCATTAAAAGCAGTAGCGACTTCCAAAAATTGATCGAGGATCTCACGGATCCATCTGCGCGTCCCACATTGCCTTCCAGCAGATCGGCTCTGGTGTGGTAGGCCTTAACTCCCGGGTAAGCCAATCATCGGGGTTCCCATTGTAAGTGGGTCAGGCCTGCTGGTGAATCATCTTTTTCCACCACGGGAAAAAGTCTGGACTTCTGCTTGTTGACTTCCAGACCAGATAAGTGGGCGAATGTCTCTAACATGGACCTGCCCCCCCCCCCTCAGCTCCAACCCCGTATTACATAAAAAGAGCAATAAATCATCCGCATACAATGCTATCCTGTGGCATTGTCTCCCTATAGAAAGTCCTCTAAACTCATTCCCGGTCCTTGCAGATGCTGCCAAGGCTCCATGGCGATGGTGAACCATAGCGGAGACAGGAGGCACCCCTGTCACTTTCCCCCACTCTACTATACAACTTGCAGAAATAGTTTATCCCGTGCGTACCCTGGCAGTCGGTCCAGTATACAGCAACCGCATCCAAGCCATAAAGCGCTCCCCCAATCCCATGCGTGTCAGCGCCTCATACAGGTAATGCCACTCAAGGTTGTCAAATGCTTTTTCAATATCGACAGCAAATACCGCTGCATCTTCTTGATCGTAATTGCTGGCTTCCAGAATGGCCAGGAGGACCGGATGTTAATCGCCGTATTACGACAAAGGATAAATTCCGTTTGATCTGGGTGGATCAGTTTGGGCAGGAGGGGCAAAAGCTGGGTCGCCAAGATTCTACTCAATATTTTATAATCAATATTTAACATCGACAGGGGCCTGTATGCCGAGCGATCATGGGCCAGCTTACACGCCATCAGGATGAGGATTATCACTGCCTCCCTAGTGGTGTCCAGGAGGAGACCGGAGGTCCTGGCCACCCGAATAGATCAGTCAGTTTATTTGCTAGCTCCGAGGCGTAAGTGGCATAAAATTCCACCAGGAAGTCATCGTTCCCCGGGGTCTTGTTCCACACCATATGTTTAATGGCATATAAAATTTCTTGTTGAGGAATATCCTCCCCCAAGCCTCTCGCCTCCTCCTCCTCAAAGCGCGGCAGGGGTAGTGTCTCCAAATATGCTTGCGCCGCAGCATCTGCCGGAGTAGTGCTAGTATAGAGGGCCGTATAATGACGGGTGAATATGTTGTTAATACTGTCTTGTGAGTATGATATGTTGTCTCGCTCGTCCTCAAGTTCTACTATGGATGAGCTACGTTTCTTCGGTTTAGCGAGCCAGGCCAACAGGGAGCCAGATTTATCCCTCTCTGCATGCGTCCTGTCCTTGTAATGCTTATATTCAAAGCAATTAAGCTGTTCAACCTGGACCGCCACCTCCGCCCTGGCTTCCAAAAGCACAGTCTGTAAATCTGGATGTTCCGGTCGCCTGACCTCTTGTCTCTAAGTTCCCTCTCAGCGGTGTGGACCTCACCCGGTAGAGTATGTCTGACACATTTCACCTCAGCAAGGCAGTGAAGCCCTGAGAAGAGAGAATAATCCCTCCCAGTCAGGTACAACTGCCTCCACAAATCTATAATTCCCCAGTGTTTTTGCCAGACTCTAAATGCCAGACTCTAAATGCGCAGGTCGTGCGAGTGGTCTGAGAGTCTCTGAGTGGGGGGGGTGCGATCGATCTAGCTGAAACATCGGTCACACAATTGAAGTCCCCCCCTAGGATGGTTGAGGAGGTCAGGTATGGTGCTAACTGTTGTGATAGGTTTGCTAGGAATGTTCCCTGATCCACGTTTGGGGCATATATGTTCGCCATAGTAATATCCTGTCCCTCCAGTTGGCCCCTCACAGTACATACCTACCCTCTGGGTCTACCAACTTGTCTATGAGCTAGAAGGGCACCCCTGCTCTGATCCATATTCGGACCCCCCTGGCATATGCCAAAAATGTAGTGTAGTATGCCTTTCCCCTCCATCTCTGCTGTCCCTTCCTTGGTTGTTAAATGTGTCTCCTGTAAGAGTGCTATTTGGATTCCTCTTCTGTTGAAATAAGAGAACACTTTATACCGCTTAGACATGGTTTGCATTCCTTGGATGTTCCACAATAAGAATTTATATGTTAGAGGACCCACAATGGCAGAGATTCTAGAAATAATTTACTGCAAAGCCCCCCACGCAACCCCCACCCCGGCAAGCCCATCATAAAAACATTGTGCGGCAGTGTACGACTCATGATCCCCAACTCGTAAAATAATAACTGTTGCCCAAACTCCCCCTCCCCAGGACAAGTAGATCAACATCCCCCATTGAAACAAGAAATGGGAACAAAACCAGCTGTGGCAGTCCTTCCATGTAATGCATAAGTGAAGGGGGTGGCCACTGGGCTCCCCCAGCCAATAGATCTTACATCCAGCATATCAATTCCAGTTCAGCCCTCCATTCTATTCATTTCTCAGGGTGCCTCTCCTGAGGGAGTACCAAACACAGTCATAGTAATTCCAGCCATTTACCATTTCGTCGATCTGTTCAGATGATATCATCTGACGACCTTGGTGTCACTTTGGACATCTCCCGACTCGAGCTCTCGAGTCCAAGTCCTGTACAGGTGCACCTCACTCCGTCGTTGAATGTCCTGTTTCCTTGCCACTTATCATTGCTACCACCTCCATTGCGCTCTGTCTCTCCAGTCGCACCTCAGCCTGTGAAGGGGCTGCTGATCCTCGCCTCGGTCTCTTATTGCTGGCTCTGACTCGTCGAACCCGCTGCTGTTGAGGACTCTGGCCAGAGCTAAGCACTCGCCGGCCGTCCAGCCAGTTCCAGACCTCCTGCGGAGAATGAAAGAATTCCGTCCCTCCGGGGTCACCACCCTGTGGCGAGGGGCCTCCTGCTGACTCTCCCTCCTGGCCTTCCACAACAGACGAGATGCCGCCTTACCTGTCACCCTCTTCCCTCCTCTGTTTTCAGGCCCCTTCGTATGACGGCCGCTGTCACTTTAAGGGCTCGCTTTCCCCGGCCTCCCGGCCCGATCACGTGGTTTGGTCAGCTGACGAGGAGTGTTCAAAACGGGACGAGACGGAGGAGCTGGCGTTCGCGTTCAGGAGCCGTTTGCCTGGAGAGGAGAAGCCTGAACCGGTGCTCCGAACCTTCGTTGTGAGTCCAGGACTGGGAGGACTCCGGACATCCCCCGAGGCAGGAGCCGACTTGGAGATCGAAACCGAGCGGGACCCCGGAATCAAGGAGACCGAAGGCGAGCCCACTGGTGACGAGGAAAAGAGGGAGCCGGACCCGATCCAGCACTGCGTTGAAGCCGGCCACGGCCCAGGAAGGTCGTGGCTTAGAAAGGTACGGGACCACCTGGGGGCCGCGTGGGACAAGGGGAAGTCGGGTGGAAGGGACGCGCAGCCTGTTAGATCCCTATAGCCAGCCTCTCCCCTGCAACACTGCTGTTACTGTAGCACAGCGTCACTGGTGTCGGTCGGGTGTGTGTGTTCCTTCACTCCCTTCTCCTGGATGCCTTTGAGCGCTGCAACTGTTCCCTAAATAGCCTTTTTCTTTTCTTTCTGGGGTTCCTGTAAACCGAGGCAAGGACCGAAAGCCCACCTGCGAGGTTATTCTTCCCGACACGTCGAGTCCAGGGGAACCAGGAACCATACTCTCTGACGGAAGAGAGATTAAAGCACCCTAGGATAACTTTATTGTTTGAAATAAACCTTTGGGCATATCAAAAAGTCCCTGTTTACCTGTCTTCTTCTCCTCTGAGCCACATATGGTGTCAGAAGTGGGATAGAAGCGCCTATTCCCGCCATGGAGAATCTAATTCAACAGCTTATTCGTGGCCAAGAGAAGCTTGAGTGGGCTATAGAAAAACAAATGACGTCGGCCCAAGCAGACAGGGAACTGTTTAGAGACACCATGACCAATCAAGGGGAGAGGTTACAAGGAGTTGCGGACGACCGTGCACAATTATCTGCCCAGTTGCAGAATCGTGCGGGATCAGGGCCCCACATCTCCTTGCAGAAGTACAGTGCGGGGGAGGATCCCGATGCATTCCTCCTAAACTTTGAACGGGCAGCTCGAGCAGCAGGGTGGCCCGAAGCCAAGTGGCCCTTTTTCTTAGCTCCTCTCCTTACTGGGGAGGCACAAGCCGCGTACCAAGTGGCTAACACAGCTGGACAGACACCGTACCAAGAGATAAAAAGCCTCATCTTAGACCACCTTGGTATGGACGCGGAGGCCTATTGAGTCCGCTTCAGGAAGGAGAGGGGCACTGCAGCAGACAATCCGAAGACCCTTTACTATAAACTTAAGACAGCAGCCGAGAAGTGGTTGAAGCCTCAAACGAGCACTAAGGACGAGATCATGTCGCTGATCCTTTTGGAGCAATATATCGAGGCCTTGCCATATCCCATACAACGCTGGCTAAAACAACATACGCGGTTGACGGGCGAACAGGCTGTGGAGATGGCAACATCCTTTTATAGGGCACAGCCCCGTGCCCAGCCCTGGGATGCTGACAGGTCTATACGTCCTACTCCGCCACCTGTCAAGCCAGAAAAGAGACCCTTAAAACCAAGCATCGAACCCCTGAAGACCCGACAGTTTCGGCCAGAACCTATACCAGCAAGGGGCCCCCAGTGTTTCGAGTGTGGTGACTGGGGTCACATCGCCAGGAACTGTCCTAGAAAAAAATCCACCGAAGAACCAATGGACATAGGTTGCATTCCCTGATCCATCCTATATACAGAGGAAATGGGACCGAGTTTCCATGTAAGTGTACAGGTGGGGGGGATACCGGTGAGAGCCCTGTTGGATTCCGGGTGTGGGCAGTCAGTCATCAGACAGTCATTGGTGCGGTCCCTTGACCCCGAATCAAGAGAAAGGGTGCCCATTAGGTGTGTACATGGGGATGTGAAGTTATACCCTTTGGTGTCCCTTTCTATCACCCTTCCATCTGGGGTGTGTCTTGACGCAAAACTCGGGGTCCTTCCCACCCTTCCTGAAGAAGTAATCCTAGGTCGGGATAACCCCTCCTTTCTACACTTATTAAGGAAGAATCTTAGTGTTCAGGGTTCCCCTCCCTCTCCACGACCTTCATTCCGTACCCAAGCCCCCTGGCTATCTGATAAAAGTTTCCATTATGCTCAACATAATGACCCCACCCTCCAGTCGGCATGGGTTCATGCCCGTCAGACCCCTACCTCCAAGAACCCAGTGTATCCCTTGTTCATTAGCAAAAACGACCTGCTCTACCGGGTAGCAAAAGAAGGCGACGACCCCCAGCTGCTAGTTCCTCAGTCTTTTAGAGACCAAGTGCTTTTCTTTGCTCATTCACACTTGCTCGCGGGCCTTAGAGGCGCCCAGAAGACCACAGAGTTACTATTGCGTCATTTCTACTGGCCTGGTATTTTCGTTCATGTTACACGTTTCTGTCAGGAGTGCGAAGTCTGCCAAAAAGGGAACCCCTACAGACCTCCTCCCGTGCCATTGCAACCCCTCCCTATTATTGGGAGGCCTTTTGAGCGAATAGGCATGGACCTTATAGGGCCTCTTCCCCGAACCAAGAAGGGCAATCTCTACGCTTTAGTGGTCGTGGATTACGCCACACGCTACCCTGAGGCCTTTCCCCACCACCCAAAACATCAGCGATAGACTCCTGGAGCTGTTTTCCCGAGTCGGGTTTCCGCGGGAGATCCTTACGGATCAGGGGACTCCCTTTGTCTCCAAAGTCATGCAAGAAGTGTGTAGGTCCTTAGACATCTCACACATAAAAACATCTGTGTACCACCCCCAGACGGATGGCTTGTGCGAGCGCTACAATGCCACCCTGAAACTTACCCTAAAGAAACTGTTGGCTGTAGAAGGGAGAGAGTGGGACAAGCTCCTCCCCCTGGCCTTATATGTAGTGAGGAGTCAGACTCAATCAAGCCTAGGGTATTCCCCCTTTCAAATGTTATATGGTAGGGAACCCCGTAGTCTCCTTGAAATAACCAAAGAATACTGGGAACATGAGAAAGAGGAAGAAACAAGGTATTTTCTGGAGTACACCCAGGAGTTGCGCAACCGCTTACAAAAGTTACGAGAGTTTGGTGACGCGAACCTCGAGAAAGCCCAAATCAGACAACAGACGTTCTACAATAGAGGAAAAAAAATGGCGACATTTGAATGTCGGGGACTGGGTGTTAGTCCTCACCCCGTCCAGCATACCAAAAATCAGATCCGGGTGGCAGGGTCCTTATCGAATCATGAAAAAGGTAGGGCTCACCTCTTATCAGGTCCAAGTAACCCCGAAAAGAATCCAGTTATACCACATAAATCTCCTGAAAAAATGGCTGGGTCCTCCTCCCAACGTTCTCCACGTTTCTCAACCCAAAGCGGTGGACAAGAGCATTCTACCCCAGCTCATAATCAATCAGGACCTTACAGAAGAGCAAAAGCGAACCCTACAAACCACCCTCGTGCCATACGCCTCCTTGTTTTCTGACCTCCCAGGACATACCACAATGGCCGAACACTCCATACAAACCCAACCCGGTAAGATTATTAAACAGAAACCATATCGCATCCCTGCTGCCAGGCGAGGTGCCATAGAAAAGGAAATCCAAAGCATGCTGTCCATAGGGGTAATACGATCGTCCCAGAGTGAGTGGTCCTCACCGATCGTACTGGTGCCAAAGCCGGACGGTTCCATCCGGTTTTGCATCGACTTTCGGGCTGTGAATGCAATATCCAAATGCGACTCCTACCCACTCCCACGTGTAGATTAACTAATTGAAAAACTCGGGGATGCGCAGTACATCATGACCCTCGATCTTACAAAAGGATACTGGCAGGTGCCTCTGAAACCCAGCGACCAAGAAAAAACGGCATTTTCCACTCCATCGGGTTTATTCGAATTTACCGTCTTACCGTTCGGGTTACATGGGGCACCTGCCACGTTTCAACGCCTTATGAATAGAGTGCTGGCAGACCACCAAGCCTATTCATCTGCCTACCTGGATGACATCGTCATCTACAGCCCCACGTGGGAATCCCATCTTCACCACTGTCATCTCGTCTTCCAGGCACTCCAAAAAGCGGGCCTCCACATAAATGCACAAAAATCAAGGGCAGGATTCCAAAAAGTGAAGTACCTGGGTTACGTTCTAGGTAAGGGGTGTATTGAACCACAGGAGGAAAAAGTGAGAGCAATAGCCCAGGCCCCCTTCCCATCCACAAAGAAAGAAATAAGGGCGTTCCTAGGCCTTCTTGGCTACTACCGCCGCTTCATACCACAATACTCCGAAATGTCTTCCCCTCTCACTGATCTTCTCACAAAGAGGGTGAAACCTCAACACCTTCTGCAGCCTCCTCCTGAAGCCCTACGAGCCTTTCAGAGCCTCAAAGACGCCATTACGTCAGGTCCCATTCTCCGATCCCCTGATTTTACCAAGCCCTTTATACTGCAAACGGATGCATCTGAACATGGGTTGGGGGCGGTACTCTCCCAGGTCTCTTCTGATGGCATAGAACACCCTGTCCTCTTCCTCAGTCATAAGTTGTTTTCCAGGGAACGGGGGTACCCCATCATAGAGAAGGAATGCCTTGCTATTAAGTGGGCGGTGGACAGGTTACGGTATTACTTGGAGGGCTCCCATTTCCTCCTGTATACGGATCATGCCCCTCTCCTTTGGATGAGCCGGAACAAGGGTAACAACCAGAGAGTCCTTCGCTGGTTCTTGGCTCTCCAGCCCTTCTCCTTCGAGGTACGACATCGCAAGGGCTCGGAGAACGGGAACGCTGACTTTCTTTCCAGGCTCTCCCTGTTCCCCGAACGTGAACAGGCTGGGGTGGGGATGTGTGGCGAGGTGCCTCCTGCTGACTCTCCCTCCTGGCCTTCCACAACAGACGAGATGCCGCCTTACCTGTCACCCTCTTCCCTCCTCTGTTTTCAGGCCCCTTCGTATGACAGCCGCTGTCACTTTAAGGGCTCGCTTTCCCCGGCCTCCCGGCCCGATCACGTGGTTTGGTCAGCTGACGAGGAGTGTTCAAAACGGGACGAGACGGAGGAGCTGGCGTTCGCGTTCAGGAGCCGTTTGCCTGGAGAGGAGAAGCCTGAACCGGTGCTCCGAACCTTCGTTGTGAGTCCAGGACTGGGAGGACTCCGGACATCCCCCGAGGCAGGAGCCGACTTGGAGATCGAAACCGAGCGGGACCCCGGAATCAAGGAGACCGAAGGCGAGCCCACTGGTGACGAGGAAAAGAGGGAGCCGGACCCGATCCGGCACTGCGTTGAAGCCGGCCACGGCCCAGGAGGGTCGTGGCTTAGAAAGGTACGGGACCACCTGGGGGCCGCGTGGGACAAGGGGAAGTCGGGTGGAAGGGACGCGCAGCCTGTTAGATCCCTATAGCCAGCCTCTCCCTTGCAACACTGCTGTTACTGTAGCACAGCGTCACTGGTGTCGGTCGGGTGTGTGTGTTCCTTCACTCCCTTCTCCTGGATGCCTTTGAGCGCTGCAACTGTTCCCTAAATAGCCTTTTTCTTTTCTTTCTGGGGTTCCTGTAAATCGAGGCAAGGACCGAAAGCCCGCCTGCGAGGTTGTTCTTCCCGACACGTCGAGTCCAGGGGAACCAGGAACCATACTCTCTGACGGAAGAGAGATTAAAGCACCCTAGGATAACTTTATTGTTTGAAATAAACCTTTGGGCATATCAAAAAGTCCCTGTTTACCTGTCTTCTTCTCCTCTGAGCCACACACCCTCAGCCCTGTCAGGAACATCATCGCATATTTGAAGTCTAGCTGGCATAGTTTCTTCTTGGCCTCCTGGAATGAAGCTATTTGTCTCTGTACCTCCTTAGAAAAGTCAGGGAAAATCCGCACCACCACAATATCTACTCGGAGTTCTTCTCTGCATTTGGCTTGTGCTAAAATGTGGTCTCTGTAGTTCAGGAGTCATGCGACCACAGGGCGCGGGGGGGCTCCTGGCCAGAGCAGCCTCGACCCGACACGGTACGCGCTTTCGAGCGCATAAAGAGCTGAAAGGCCCTCAGGTGCCACCTCCGTGCTCAGCCAGTTCTCTAGGTAGTCCATCATACTGGTGCCCTCCACCTTCTCAGGCAGGCCCACCACCCGCATATCATTTTGATGGAAGCAGTTTTCCTCATCCGCCGATCGTAGTTCCAATGTGCAAACCTTAGCTTCAACCTCAGTTAGCTGTTCCTTAATGGCAGTCAAGGCAGGGGTGGACTCCGCCAGTTGTTGTTCATTCGCTGTCACTCTCTCAGGAAGACGTCGCAGGATCTTGCAGGATCCCCAGATCTGTGCTGATAGAGTCTATTTTAGACTACAGCTTTTCGCTGGAGGCCCTGATGGCTTGTAGTATATCCTGCAATGTGGGGTCTTTAGGGGCTTCCGATGGCAGGGAGGAGCTCTCATTCCTGTTCAGCATGTCTGCTGCTTGCTCATTGTCCTAGTCTCGTTTGCAGGTCGTCTTACCTATAGCTCCCAGCAGTAAATCAGTGCCAGTTGAGACCCTCTCACTTCTCTCCCGCCCAGCTCAGAGCCGGTCCGGTGACATCTCTCACCACCCCTGGCAGTGCAAATGTGGGAGCATGGTGGGCACCAACCACTGGGCGAGGCAACCTCTGCAGGGGCGCAGTACCACTCAAGGGCTGTTGTGGTGAAATGTCCCCACAGACGTGGTAGGGATCTCCAAGCCCTCATTCTCATTTGTCTCCCAATGGTGACTGTCTCTCAGGTGTATCCCTGCTGAGCTCCGCAAATCCTCTTGTGGAGCAAGGAGCTCGCCTCAATCCCCCGGCAGGGCCACTCTTCAGCTTCCCCTCGGAGTTTAGAATGCCAATCTCTCCTGCCTGAGCGCTCGCCGATCTCCGTCTCTCCTTTCTCTCAGCCCCCAAAGGCAGGGCTCAGTTAGACGGTCTCTTCACCGCAATTGTTGTGCATCTGCTGTCTGGCCGACAGCAGCCATCACCTCCCGCCAAGCCAAGCAATTAGGGCACTCCCATCGCCATTCTCAGGATCACCAG
This sequence comes from Calotriton arnoldi, assembly GCA_963921515.1. Lineage (NCBI taxonomy): Eukaryota > Metazoa > Chordata > Amphibia > Caudata > Salamandridae > Calotriton > Calotriton arnoldi. The sequence continues at coordinate 2,933,936 of CAWUFW010001089.1, read as the reverse complement.
CATGATCTGGGGTAGCGTGCATGTCTTGTACACACCTTGTTTTGGATGTCAACCTTTGCTTTTCATTACTCATATGTAATGCAGTTCTTTAGTTGTTCACTTTCATGTAAGGTAGCGTGCTACCAGTTTATGTATACTTCTTCCACACCTTAAAGCGCAATATCCGTGGCCTCCCAGGCCCTCTTCATAAGGCCTGCAGGATGCTCCGGTAAAGTCTTAATCATGGGCCCCCAAGGCCCGAGGGAGAACATCGTGCCCTCCTTTGCACATTATTAGTAGGTCTCCACAGGCGCCCCATCCGATGTCTCAATGTACAAGGCCACAGTCAGGAGGGCTGCACACGGGTAGGGTGCCGGGTGCGGGCTTCTATCACTGTCCTCTCCTCTCAGCTCCCCAGTCTTGGTCTTGTTGTCTGGCCGATGACCTCCAGTCCAGCCAGGTCCAAGGTAGATCTCCCCCAGTAGCAGGGCAAAAACCATAGGCCCGGAGTGATGCTGCATAACATCTATGTCTCTACTCGCTGCTGAATCATTTGGTCGCCGCCATGTTGTAACTGGGCCTCGGCAGCCAGGGGAGATCGTTCAATCTCATCAGTTTCGCCCCCTGTATCGTCTCATCTGCACTCCTGAGGCTCCCTCTGGTATAGGGCAGTATTCAGGTGGTATTTAGGGCTCCCTGGGCATCATCGTTACGTCAGGATGTAGTTGGATGTTGGTCAGTCGAGAGGGAGCTCTGAGCAACGCTGCTCACTTCATCAGCGCCAGGCCACGCCCCATCTATAACCCTAATTCGCATTCCATTAATGCAGATTTTTTTTTTTAAAAACAACTCCTGTCCATTGGTTGTTGTTTGTTGTATGGTAGGCATCCTAAATGCAGGTATGCCCAGACTTGGGTCCCATGCTCACTGTGCATTAGGACTCTAGCTATATCTCACTGACGAGATATAATCAGGGTAAAGCTTTTCTAGGGTTGCTTGTGTTCACATTTGGAGGGATTCTGTCTTGGCAATTTGTACTGGACTGTTCTTATTGGAGCAGGACCAAGGCTGATTTGCATAAGGCGCATCTCTGTCTAGAATGGCACAATGAGCTAAAAACTGGTCTGGAATGCGGTCCCGAGCCATTGCCTGAGATTAATTCAAGCATTCCCTCCATCACTTTGTTGTTTTTAGGTTTCACCTGCACAGCGCTTGCGCTGTGCTTGTGAAATCTCTTGTACTTAATATATGTTAAAAGGGGGATCTTATCAGTTACCATAGCCTAATTACTGTGTTCATTCGCTTTTGTGTGGAACTTTTTTTGTTGTTAACGTCCCTTGGCTGCACACATTTATGATACTTCTACTAAAGCTGTTTACACTATTTAAGCCCCATTCACTGTCCAGATAAGATCTCTTCCCACAGAAAAGGCAGACAGCTTCTAATAGTATACTGAAATGCTTTATTTTTATTACTTAGTTGTGTAAAGCAAATACTTTAGCCTTAGAATGTTTGTGGCATTTCCTATTCATGCTTAAGTACCTTTCTTTCCACTTTGTAGGCATTATTGGATTGATTATTTCACCTTAATCTATTTGGTCATTACGATCTAATTCTAAATTTTGTAATAAACATTGCTTGTTAAAAATAAAGTTATTATACAAGAGCTATGCTATATTTTAGTACTAAACAGGCAGCCACAAGTGTAGTTACCTTGCAGACAATAGGGTCATGATTTGAATGGTGCAGCAGGTGCAGTGGCACCAGGCCCAAAAGTTGTCAGAACTCCTCTAAACACCTAATATTGCTATATTTTACTACTATACAGGCAGTCACAAGCGCAGTTACCTTGCAGACAACAGGGTCATGATTTGAATGTCGCCGCAGGTGCAGTGACATCGGACCCAAAAAGTTGTCAGAACTCTTCTTCACACCTACTATTGCTATATTTTACAAATAAACAGGCAGTCACAAGTGCAGTTATCTAGCAAGCGCTAGGGTCATGATTTCAATAGTGCAGCAGGTGCAGCGGCACCTGGATCAAAAGCTCTAGGCATCCCACTAAACATTGAATATTGATATATTTTACAACTAAACATGCAGCCACATGTGTAGTTATCTTTCAGGCACTAGGGGCATGATTTGAACGGTGCAGCAGGTGCAGTGCCACCGGGCCAAAAAGTTGTCAGAACTCCTCTAAACACCTAATATTGCTATATTTAACTACTAAACAGGCAGTCACAATTGCAGTTATCTTGCAGTTGAAAGCGGCTTGATTTAAATGGTGCAGCAGGTGCAGTCGCACCGGGACTAAATGTTGTCAGAACTCCACTAAACACCAAATATTGCTATATTTTATTACTAAACAGGCAGTCACAAGTGCAGCTATCCTGCAAGCAACAGGGTTGTTATTTGAAAGGTGCAGCAGGTGCCATGGCACTGGGACCAAAAGTTGTCAGAACTCCTCAAAACTCCTACTATTGGTATATTTTAAAACTAAACAGGCAGTCATAAGTGCAGTTATCTTTTAGTTAAAAGAGGCTTGATTTGAATGGTGTAGCACCACTGGGGACAAAAGCTCTAGGGACCCCACCAAACACAGAATATTGCTAAATTTTACAACTAAACAGGCAGTCACAAGTGCTGTCATCTAGCATTCACTAGGGCTATGATTTAAATGGTGCTGCAGGTGCAGTGGCACTGGGGCCAAACGTTGTCAGAGCTACTCTAAACACCAAATATTGCTATATTTAACTACCAAATAAGCAGTCACAAGTGCAGTTACCTTGCAGGCACTAGGGTCATGAATTCAATGGTGCACCAGGTGCAGTGACACCGGGGTCCAAAGCTCTAGGAACCCCTCTAGCACCAAAGATTGCAATTTTTTACTGCCAAACATGCAGTCACAAGTGCAGTTACAAGTGCAGCAGGTGCAGTGGCACTGGGGCCAAAAGTTGTCAGAACTCCTCTAAACACCAAATTTTGCCTAATTCTACTACTAAACAGGTAGTCACAAATGCAGTTATCTTGAAGGCACTAGGGGCATGATCTGAATGGTACAGCAGGTGCAGTGGCACCAGGCCCAGAAGTTGTCAGAACTCTTCGAAACACATAATATTGCTATTGCATCAATTAATTCTATTATTTCCCTCTTTCATTTTTTAAAAATGTACTATTACTTACCCGCACCAAACCACTAGTAACAGCACAATATATTGCCTTTTTGTACATAAACAAGTCATAACACTTTAACAGACTTTCTATAACTTATATTGTACAACTACTCAGCAAGCTACAACTTACAACGAAAACCAGCTTATTATTAATCATATAGGCGAAACCTAATGTATTTACCAATGCTTGTTTTTAGTACCTGTCCATTAGTGCTACTTGTGGGAGCGTCCAGCAGTCCACTGGACTGCTGTCTGCTCCCACCAATTCCAGCAACCTCCATCCAGAAGGCGGAAGCTGTCCATCATGGACTGGTTCCACTATGCAAATGACTACTATTAAATTTGTCAGGTCAGTATTCTGCCAGTGATTTGTGACTGCTATTGATGCATTTCATTGTGACTCAAAAGGAGAAGGGGGACACCCCTTTCAAGCCTGCTTCTCTTTCCAAACCTTAATCAGTCGTAAAAAGGCATTTTGTGAGCCGGAAAGTCATTTCTGACCAGCAGTGTGTAAACAGCAACCTTTGCTGTAATAATAATTATTATTAGTATTGTTCATTTGTAAAGTACAACGTTCACCTAGCAGGCATCTTGGCACTATCAGTCTTCATCCAAAAGATCAAGGACTGGAATAACTGGTACAGACTCCGCCCTTACTTTATTTAGAGTAGAGCCAAGTTTTTAGGTCCTTCATAAAACTAAGTAGATCTCTGTTTCTTCTAAAGGAGATGGGCAGCTTATTCCAGGCTTGTGCTGCTTTAATCTTGAAAGCTGCTCCTCCTAACTTGGTTTTCCTAAACCTGGGTGCATGTACTAGGTTAGCTGAGGATGATCTCAGCCTCCTTGCCGGTTTCTAGTAGGTAAATTTATCTTGTAGGAGTCTGGGTCCAGATCCATATAAGGCTTTATGGACTATGCACATTGCATTAAAAATGCCTCTCTCTTTCACTGGTAGCCAGTGCAGTTCTTTTAATGTTTCTTTTGCGGAATCAAACCACGATTCATTGAGGGTTAATTTAACCGCCAGTACCTATTTTCTACGGAGTCTTTTAAGCAGGTAATCTGGGATTCCCAGTAAGAGGACATTACAGTAATCAATCCTGCTTAAAATTGTACACTGCACCACCACCTTTCTTACTGGCTGTGGAAGCAAGGGGACAATTTTCCTCAGGTTTCTCATAAGACCATGGCAGGTAGCCACTGACCTGAGTTTCCATCGAGAGTTTCATATCTATCTGCACTCCTAAGCTTCGCACCGATTTAGCCGTAATCAAGTCTGCGGTTTTTGTCCATGACCAGAAGTTATCTGGAAGTTGGCAGGGATCTTTGTTGGGGGAACAGCATAAGAACTCTGTTTTGCTACCGTTAAATTTTAAATTATTGTTTCTGAGTCAGTTTGCCATTTCTAATAGGCAACAGTAGAAATCATTCAACTGGTTCGGGTCATCAGTGTCCAGAGAAAGAATTAACTGGGTGTCGTCTGCCTAGTTTATGAAAGATTTGATTTTAAAAGTGGCAAAACTTTCAAGCACAAAAAGGCTGGACTCCTCAGGCCCTATTCTTTGTCTTTGCAGCAGCAAATCATATGTGTGTCGATAACAAAAGAATCATGTCCAGCTTTCTTACAGATGCTTTAAAGGCTGGAAAGGCATACGTACTCAACCCATTTACGGCTAAAAGCATCCCTTCGGGGCGTGGCCAAGATGGCGGCGAGGTAGGACGCATTGAACTGAGCTCCTGCCCGCCGTCTGCCCTACCTGGCGCTCCCGGGCCCCCACGACACACGAAAATGGTTGGGGGTCCCTCCGGAATGCTTCCCCGAGGGGATCCTGCCCGCAGCCGCTGCAAGTAGCCGGCGCCTGCATCGCTCGAGGCTACATCGCAAGGACCGCGAGGGTGGCGGGCCTGCTCCTCCCCCGTCTGCACCACTTGGCGGCTTCGACAACGCAGTGGTTCTAACATACAGACCACCGAGGCCAGCAGCATTATACACAGCCGCCTGCAGGACAACCCGGAAGACCCGCGGGTTGCCTAGCACACCGCCCGCCTGCCCGGAGCCACCAGAAGCGGTCCGGCCCGGGAGGGACCAGGACCGGAAGGCCGCACGCATCCCCGGCCTCAATTTTTGAGCTGCCTACACGGACCAGCGGGGCCAACAGAGCCAAGCCCAGCCGCCTACCAGACAACCCGGACGACCCGCGGGTTGCCTAGAACACCGCCCGCCTGCCCGGAGCCACCGGATGCACATAAGCCCGAGAGGGACCGGGACTCACTAGGCCGCACGGATCCCCGGCCTCAATTTCTGCGCTGCCTACACAAACCACTGAGGCCGGTAGCGTTAGGCCCAGCCGCCTGCCAGACAGCCCGGAAGACTCGCGAGTTGCCTGGCACATCGCCCGCCTGCCTGGAGCCACCGGATGCGGACGGGCCCGGGGGGAGCCGGGAACCAGAGGGCTGCTCGCATCCCCGGCCTCAATTCCTGAGCTGTCTGCCGGACCGGCGCTCCTCCCACGCCCGGGCCACAGATTCCCGCCGGAGCGCACACAACAGCGAGACCTGCTCCTGAGGGACTCTCACCCCCCCCGTGAGCACCCGGTAAGAACAAATATCCTGCGACTGAGTCGGGGGGTGCCGTATGATTTGGAGGGCGGAGCGCTTTTCCTTGGGGAGAGCACTAGAAACGCCGCAGTTGGGGTGCGAGGAGCCCGGGCCCCGCAAGATGCACTTGGGGGCCCACGGCCCACCTGGGAGACCCTGACCAGTAAGCCCTCACCGTGAAGGACCGGCCTGATCACTGGTAGAGCACGTGCCCTAGAACTGTGCCCCTTCCACACTGTATACTGCCCAGCTGCAGCGTCCGCCGGTGAAGGCCTCCACCCGGTCGCCGAGAGCGGCGAAGCCACCCTGCACTCTCCTCTGGAGACCTGGCGCGCCTGAGGGCCCCTGCCTACACGGGGCCTCCATAGCATCCGGTCGTGCGGCCAACACGCTGGTCCCCAAGGACGGCGCGAGTACTACACACCCGGGGGGAAGCCCCCGCCTCACTCCCTTCGCCTAGCGTAACCTACGGACCTGCACGCCAGCAAATCCCTGCCTGTGTCCCCCACTATCGCTGCCTCACCGGTGTCTCGGGCCTGGCCAACAATTCATCTGGGGGAGACATCTGACTATGTCCACTTCCAGGACGAAGAAGGTCAAGCCCCTGAAGGACATCTTTGGACGCTCACAATCCAACCCCAATATGGCGAGTACCGCTTCTGAAGTCACGGTCTCCACTCAGACTGTCTCTGCCGGGGATGAACCCATCACGAAAGCTTTCTTGGAGTCCCTCTTTCTCACTCTCAGAGAGGATCTGCAGACGGTGAAAAAAGACCTTACTGCCGAGATCAAAGACATCGGCAGGGATATGGACGATATCGGAGAGCGGGTGGCTGCATTAGAGGAAAAGAGCGACAATGCAGTGTCTGAGTCAACTGTCCTCCAACAAGAGGTGATTAGACTACAGGATCAACATGTTGACATACAAACCCATCTGGAGGACTTGGAGAACCGGTCACGCAGACACAATATCCGGATCCGAGGGGTGAAATCTACGGAGGATACCAGTGATCTGTTCACATTTGCCAGGGGACTATTCCATCATATCCTGGGCGACTCCTTTGATGCTGAGATCAAACTAGACCGGGCACACAGAGTCGGACCGCCTCGAGCGAACAACGCCCCCCCCCAGCAGACATCCTCGTGTGTGTCCAGGATTTCAGGACCAAGGAAGCCATCCTCACCAAGGCGAGATCACTGCTTCCCATCTCTTTCCAGGGGCAATCTCCAGTGTTATTCCAAGACTTGGCTCTGATTACTCTCCAGCGACGTCGGCAATTCCGTCCTGTAACAGAACACCTTCGCCAACAAGGAATCCCATATTCCTGGGGACACCCCTTCAGACTCATATTCCGTCATAATGGCAAACTTCACCAACTCCGCTCACTCACGGAAACCTGCCGGCTCCTTGGCCTTACCCCACCATGCGATGAAGACGAGCAACGTAGCACAGCCTCTGGACCCGAGATCTCCCGGTCGGGATGGCAGCGACAGGGCCGGCGGAGACGCCTCCAGAAACCGAACAAGGCAGAAATAACTAGGAGTCAACAGGCAGCCTTTGCCTCCGCTGCGGACGCCCTGGCGGGAGCAGGATCTGGTGACAAGTGAATGGACAGGGGTGCCCGACTTACTCGCACTTTCTTCTCTTTACCATGGGCAGGCGGCGGGTGGGGCTGGGTCCTCCATACTTGGCCACAACATGGACCCCATTTCAATGTTCTTCTGCTCATCCCGAGATGACGGACTATTTCTCCTGATGCTGTTTTTTCTAACCGTTATAGTTTTAGCTCTAATATGGAGCCTTGTTCTTGGGAGGTCTTTGGGTTTTTTGGGTTTGGGTCCCCTCGTCCACCTTTCCCCAATGTGCTTTCGATGTTTTTTGATACACGATTATGGTCCTCCTCTTGCCGCGACCCATTACTCTGTGGAAACATACAGCCCATGTCATCGCATCCATCTCCCCCCACTTTTAGATGCCACATAACTCTCTCAAAATTCTCACCCTAAATGTGCGAGGTTTGAATAATCCTATCAAACGCATGGCTGTTCTTCACTACTTGCAGCACTCCAAAGCTGACATATGCCTCCTGCAGGAGACCCACCTCCTACCCAAGGACCACCATAGGATGAAATCCTGCATGTTTCCAACCCAGATGTTCTCGTCTAACACCACCAAGTCCGCTGGTGTTGCCATATTGGTTTCCCGATCCTTTCAGGGTAGGGTGTTACAGAAGGAAGCCGAGATCAGAGGCCGACTGCTCACATATCAGTTCTTAGCGGGTGGGATGACATTCATAGCGGGGTCGGTGTATGCACCCAACGAGGGGCAAGACAAATTCCTCCATGATGTTCTCACAGATGCAACAGCCACATCAGAACGACGCCTACTTCTGGGGGGCGACTTAAACCTTGTCTTTGACAACATCACTGACCGTTCCTGCCAGAGGACGGGCCAGACTGGTGCGCTCTCACCTGCTGGAAGGTCCCGACTACAAGAACTGGGGCTTATAGATCTTTGGCGACACTTTCAACCTCACAGCCGCGCATATACTTTTTACTCAGGCGCGCACAAAACATACGCCAGGTTGGACTACCTTCTTAGCTCCGCCCCGCTACACACACTCGCGATTGACACATGAGATCTTGACGGCCTCTCTATCAGACCATTCCCCAGTTATAGCCACTTTCCAGCTCCCACCAACACAACAGCCCAACCGACACTGGCGTTTGCGCGACACTCTCCTCCACCAAACCACCGTAGTAGACCAAATTCAGAAAGCCATTAAGAACTACCTTACCCTCAACGCCAACACCGATACTTCTCTAGCGACGCAGTGGGCGGCGCTCAAGGCGGTCATACGGGGGAATTCATAGCCATCTCCACAGCCAATAACCTTGAGCGCAACCGCAAGCGGGCCGAGCTCACTCAACGGGTTTCAGAACTTGAGCAAATGCACCAACGGACTGGTGCTTCCCGGGTCTGGCGCCAACTGTGCACAGAACGGAAACAGCTCGCAGCACTAGATCATGACAGGGCTGAATTTGCAGCTCTCCGTCTCCGTCACTCATACTACACAGGCGGCAACAGGTGTGGCCGCCTACTAGCTCACAAACTACGAGAAGCCAGGCAAAAGCAGGGAGTCCAGGCCATCCGCTCTGTCAGGGACGAACTCATTACAGAGGACTCTGCAATAGCTGAAGTCTTTCGAGACTTCTACGCTGGGCTGTATTCTAGTCAACTTTTGGACAACTCCCTTAGCGCCGATTATATAGCAGCCGCACACATGCCCTCTCTCACCCAGGCGCAAGCCGATCACTTAGACAGGGACATTAGGACAGAAGAAGTAATTGCAGCCATTTCACGCCACAAATTGGGCAAGTCACCAGGGCCGGACGGCTACTCGGCAGCCTTTTATAAGACCTTCTGCTCCCTGTGGCTCCCCTATTGACAGGCTTATTCAACTCCTTTGCACAGTCCGGGGCTATTCCAGAAGAGATGCTCGAAGCGTCCATAGTAGTTATTCCGAAGCCCGGTAAAGACAGAACTTCCTACGGAGCATACAGGCCAATTTCCCTACTGAATATAGATATTAAACTTTATACCAGTATATTAGCATCTCGCCTAGCACCATATATGTCCCAGTTAGTTGAGCCGGATCAGGCGGGATTTATCCCACAGAGACAAACGAGCGATAACACTAAACGGGTCCTCCACTTAATCGAAAAGGCCTCTCGCACCCAAGGAGAATACATGCTGCTGGCCATTGACGCGGAGAAGGCCTTTGACAGGGTGCACTGGCCCTACCTGGAACAAGTCCTCTCACAAGTAGGCTTTGGTGAGAAACTGCGCACTCAGATCCTCAACTGTTATCGTTTCCCCAAGGCGACGGTCCGGGTTAATGGCTACACGTCCTCTCGCTTCTCCATTGGTAGGGGCACTAGACAGGGGTGCCCCCTTTCACCCCTTCTATTTGCACTCTACATGGAACCCCTGGCGTTACGGGTTAGGCGTCACTCCCTCATATCCGGGATTAAGTTTGGTGGAGACATACACACTATAAGCCTGTACGCGGATGACATCTTACTCTCCCTCTCAAACCCGATCCCTGCGTTACGATCCCTCTTCATTGAAATGCATAGCTTCGCGCAAGCTTCGGGGTTTAAGATTAATATGGACAAATCAGTAGCACTTAACATCTCTCTCTCTCCGCACACCTTAACTCACCTCCAAGAAGAGCACCCCATACAATGGTCAGCTTCTTCGATCCCGTACCTAGGGATCCAACTAGCTCCCTCCTTACAGCCCACAGCTGAAATTAACTATTCTCTACTCCGCTCACATATACGCAAGGAGTTGGGCCAGTGGAAACACCATACCCTCTCCTGGCTTGGTAGGATCGCGGCAACTAAGATGACCATTCTCCCTCAGATCTTATACTTATTTCAGACCTTGCCCCTCCGCCCCCCTTCAGGCTGGATTCAACAGACCCAATCGGACCTTGCACAATTTATCTGGCAGGGCCGCAAGCCCCGGTTCAAACATGCGATAGCAATCCTCCCACCGGAGAAGGGGGGTCTAGGGGTGCCTGATCTCCAACTATATTTCTACGCCTCACAGTTAAGATATTTAGTGGAATGGCGCCGTCTGGAATCGGAGAAACACTGGCTGTTTCAAGATCAGGACGTAGCCGCCACACCTCTTCAAGGCATACCATTCCTTCGTAAATCGCACAGACCGCCTAATCTCTACGCATCAGATATCACGAGTACGACTTTGGAGGCCTGGGACCGCACTAACATAACCCATAGCCTGACCACCTTTCCCTCACCCCTTACCCCGCTATTTGATAACCAAGAATTCCAACCAGGCATGGGTGTGAAGACCTTTCCCGCTTGGCGCCTCACCGCATGTCGGTCACTAGGCCACCTCTTCGACTTAGAAGGGATTATTCCATTCCCACAACTCAAGGCGGATTATAGCCTTGCCGAATCGGAACGCCTGCCTTATCTACAGCTTCGTCACTGGGCAGTCCACCCACACACCAAGCCTGAGGCCCAACGCTTCTTGACTCCTTACGAAAAATGGCTCATCACCCGCACATCCGATAAAAAAATCATCTCCAACCTTTATAAAATGTTATTGGCAACGAACACACACACATACAACGCCAGTCGAGTACGGTGGGAGCGAGACTTAGGCAGGACACTTAGCCACAAAGAATGGGAGGGTATATATCACAGGGCCCGACACTCAGCATACCACATGGGACTCACTGAGACGCTGACTAAAATAGCCACATATTGGTATTACACCCCGGAACGCCTGCATCACTTTGACCCACGGCAGAGCGCCGACTGCTGGAGGGGCTGTGGGAAGGTGGGCACACTGGTACATCTCTTATGGGACTGCGAGTACATCCAATCATACTGGTCACAGGTGCTCGATGAAGTAGACACCCACTTGGAGACACAGCTTCCAAGATTTCCTGCATACATCCTCCTGGGACTACCCAACCCCTTAACATAACCGCTTAAATCCCGGAGAGGCCGATTGATTGCCATTGCATTGGGCACAGCCATGCAGAACATCCTGACTCATTGGCGCACTCCCCAGCCTCCCACATTTACGGGATGGCTACAACGGCTTTGGCAGGTATTGGGTATGGAGAAACTAACTCTTACACTAGCTGGCAAGGGATCCGACTTCAAAGAACTTTGGCAGCCCTTTCTTACCCTCCTCACATCGGAGTTCCGTGAACTGACATGTCCCAGATATCTCAGGCTCCTCCGCCTTTCGGATACACAACTCCCTACATCCTGATGCCTCACAACAGCATAAGCGACCACGCTGACTTCCATATTATTCCTTCCCCCCCTTTTTTTTTTTGGTGGACGAGGGGGGGTGGGGGAGGGGGGAGGCAATGTTGGTTTTATGTTATTTGTTTTTCTTTCTCCCTTTTTCCCCTTCCTTTTCCTGTTTATCATTGACCCGCTCCGCTCATCTTACCTTGGTAATGCTATTATCTAAGACACTTGTTGTCTGTATCGCACTGTTTACATGGAGCTGGGGGTCTTGTTTTTTATTGCTTGAAAACTTAATAAAAGATTTAAACCATAAAAGCATCCCTTCATTTTCTCCACCCCTCCCCCCATATTGAGGCACTTCCTTGTGTAGTGTTGGCTGGTACCGTCCTACTCGTCTACGGAACAGGTGTGGACAGCATCAGTGTGCGCCTATGCCCCAGAGCAACAAGTCCACCCACAGAGAGTGCAACCCTCCCCACTACTCTTAGTTTGTGGAATAGTCCGGCTCCACCCCTTGCAAGCAGTGGCGGCTCGCTGAGGGAGTGCTGCGGGGCGGTGAGGCGCAGGGTGGGGGTAGTAAACTCCGGCATACGGCGGTACGGAGTTAAGTAAATAAATAAATAAAACAATTTACATTGCGCACGCTGCAACGCCGAGTTGGCGCTGCAGCGCGCGCAATGTAAATTGTTTTATTTATTTATTTATTTACTTAACTCCGTACCGTCGTATGCAGGAGTTTACTAACCCCACCCTGCCCCTCCCCCGCCCCACCGCCCCGCAGCACTCCCTCGGCGAGCCGCCACTGCTTGCAAGGGACTGCAAACTTCTTGGCAAGGGAAGGGACGTTATGCAGCATTTTATGCAATTCAAGACAATACATTCGTTGTCCTTTTATGTAGCTATTTTGACATTTTACAACATTGATACAAAAAGATCTCAATTTTATAAAAAATAAAAGTATGCCCAGTCAGCCGATCCTTTAAAATTGTTACTTATCAACATTGAATAATTTTGTCTTGCAATGGAAGCACTGGAACCTCATTTTAGTAACATTATGCTTTGGTCCTCTGAGCAAAACAGATGTTTCAAGTTTCTAGTATATTCAGCACTTGGGACTGCTTGACACTTTCGTGCTACAGATAAAGTACGAAAACAGATGATTACTCATTAGGTATAGGAAGTTACCAATAAAGTGTACTATCTTAAATTAGGTCGAAAGAGCATGTTACACTTGAGAAAACACAACAGATAAGATATCATCTCGACAAAAAGGCTAGGCAACCCAAAACCACACATGTACAGCGACCACCTAGGTGAACGTGCCTAGGGAATAGTGATGTTCAAAGGAAAGAAAATCAGCTAATAATCTAAAAGTAGGGCTCGTTGATCAGTGGCTCTACCTTAAACAGCTGCAGTTTGGTGAACACATTTAACACTGCAAGTCTATCGTACAGTTCAAATGTACTATTAATAAACTGGTTCCTAAGTATGAAGAGGTGCCAACATCAATGCCAGTTCTGAGTGCTTGCTCCTCAGCTCTGCGTTTCCTCACATTATACATTCCTTTTCCTGCGACCAGTGAGGATTCAGACTTTTTGTCACCATTCAGAGATGTCCAACCATTTCATGTGCATCAAATCCCTCTGCCAAATAAAGTCAGGCCCACACCCGTCATTTACCCGTGTCAGTGTTATGTTCCGTAGGGCTTTCCAGGGTTGTCTACTTGTGGGATCGAGGCAATTCAGAATCACAATGTTTCTTTTGTTGTTAGTTAATGTTCTAGGAATTGTTACACAATTTGACCTTGGCTCTGAGCTGTGTAGCTAGAGATTGCAATGGGTGCCCGAGGCAGTTATGTTGGACATGGTGGCAGAGTGCATCATATACAGGATTTGATATCCTGGGTCATTAGGTATGAGCTGTACTGTGGGTTCAACCACCAAATGTTTTTGGTTTAATTGTGATTGGCTTAATATAGTTCGTGACATGCATCATATTATTCCATCCTTCTGTTGTTGGACAGGTCGAGTATTTGCGAACAGTGCTTAATATGTAAAAGAGTTCAGAATTTTTGGAGAAATTAAGTTTAAAAAATATTTGTGTGTCCAGACTGTTAACTTCACGAGAGTTTGCGGGAATGCCAATTCAAAATAGAGCATTCTGATTGGCCCAGGGAGCTTTTGTTTCCGCTTGGGCATCTTGCACCCATGAGAGTCAGGCTCCTGCGGGATTGAGCACTCTGATTGGCTGTCAGCAAAATGAGAAAAATGTTGCTGGCAGCAATTTCAGGACTCAGGGACTTAGTCCCCTGTCCTGAAGTTGAAAAAAATATTAATATATGGGGGCAGGGTAGGGATACCCTGCCCCCCTAGGTCCTATGGGGGATGACCCAGGGGGACCCCTCCGGGGCCAAAATAAAAAAAAGATGTTTTTTTCAGTGATCTTGTGGGATCGCAGCAAAAAAAAATGGCAGCCGCCATTTCGTAAAAAATATAAGGCCCTGCCATCCAAGGCCATTTTGAGCCTCAGGGACCCCATTCCCTGTGGCCAGGTATATTCATTAAGGAGAGGGGGTGCGTGTCACCCCTCCCTGTGTCTTGAAAGTCCCCGGGGACCACATCCCACAGGGATGAAATCATAAAAAAGGGAATGGGCTCTGCAGGCCGGCAAGGCTCGGGGATCCCATTCCCGGTGGCCGATTTCATTAAAAAAGGGAGGTTAGCCAAGCGACCCCCCCTCCCGAGCCTTTGAAAACCCTGGGGACCCCATCCTCCAGGCTGATCAGTAAATAAAAAGGGAAGAGGGTGCTCGGCCCCCTCCAAAGCCTCTAAAGTTCCCAAGGTACCCATCCCCCGGGGCCGTATTTTAATTTAAAAGGGAGGGGAGCCCACCCTCCGGGATACAGTAGTTTCCCTGCCTGCACTAGTAATGGCAGGGAAACGTGTTTGCTCCCTTCTGGCGGGAGCATTTTTAAATCTCCCACTAAGCAGGAGCAAACACGTAAGTCTGTTCCCAGCCAGCAGGAGATTTAAAAATGCTCTTGCTGACTTGGAGCAGGCTTGTGTTCTGTTTCCCTGCCCGTCCGCAATGATGTGGGCAGGTAAATATAACACATATTGCTCCTGACCGCATGGAGCAAATATAAATAGCTGCTCCCCTGGGTGGGAGCAATGCCGGCTCCCGCACCATGCAGGGAGCTGGCTGGGGCTGCCGGGGCACTGGGGCTCCCACCACGGCCCACAATGTGTGCTCTGTGGGTGGCCCGGGTGGGCACAGGGCACCCACCTCTCGTCTCAAGGGATGGGGTCCCCGGGACAAGAAGGCTCAGAGAGGGGGGTATGCACAGTCTCCCTTCCCTATTTAAACAAAAAATGGCCCCAGGGGATTGGCTCCCCGCGTCCTATGAAGGTTCAGAGAGGGGGGCCACACAGCCCCCTCCTCTTTTTTAATGGTTTGGCCCCGGGGTAATGGGGTCCCCGAGGTCTAATAAGGTTTGAGGAGGGGGGGTCGCGCTCAATGCATTATGTCACCTTGCTGTGCCGCACTGTGTGACAAGGAAAGGGCAGGGATGCGCCGAATTTAAGTCAACACAGTGCATTTCTGCCTTTTCCCCTGCACTAGTGCCCTTTTGGCAGCCAGCGCCGGCACCCTTGCTTCATGGTGCAAGGGTGCCTCTGTTGCATATAGGATTGTTTTAGAGCAGGAAGGGGCATCTTCCTGCACAAGAACAGTACTGAGAGGCATATTCCTCTTTCTATGTGTGCTGCAGAATGCAGTGCACATAGAAAGAAGAAGCAACAAGGAGAAATAAAGATATTTCTCCTCATTAAACCCCTCCTGGAAAGACAGATCTTTTTGGCACATTCCCAGGTTTACCAATTCTGGTAAATCTGGGGATGCATCAAAATCCATGGGAGTTGCGTGGGAACACTGTGCATTGCCCATGGAACGCCTTCCCAGGGAAACAATTTGTGTTGCGTTGTTTTACTCCAGATTTATAGATCAACTCAGGGCCATGAAAAGTGGCCTTGCGTGGCTTCATAAATCTCAGTTAAGGTTTGCGTCGTGCATGTACCACATTGCAAGGTACAAACGTGACCCAAATCGGGTAATAAATATGCCCCAAGTATTGTAAGTATCCTTGAGTATTTTGCCAGAATTGTCGTAGCATGACTATTTCTACATAACAGAAGCCTGTGTGTACCAGGTACTAATCTATGTAAATGTGCTTGTTTAGCTTCAAAAGATGGACTACCTGTAAAGTGTTCACCAGAGTATGAAGGCTTTAGGTATTATGACCTTCAGCACCTTCAGACCTTGTTTTTTATGAATAGTGTCTCTTTGGACAAGATTTGCATAGAGTCACTGTTCTTAGTAGATACTTTGTAATACTCTGTGGTGTATTTCCCATGAGAGTTTCACTGTCTGCAAACAATGTGGTACATAGTAAACTCTCTCAAAAGAGTAAATACTGTTTACAGTACCCACTTTTCTACTCATATCAACTTTATTTCTCAATGTACGTTCGTTAACTGTGAGGGGTGTGTTACAGGTGAAGGCTGTCCATAGTAGGGCGGTAGGTTTGGAGCAGACGTAGATTATCTTGAGGAACTTGGTTTTCTATGACCAGTTATATACAGATTGAACACCGTGCACAGTAAGGGGTTCACATATATCTGTGGTTGATTGTTAATGTCAACTAGGCTACCCGTGAAGTATGTGGCATTGGGTCAATGTTGCATATAACCCACACTTGCTACATAAATGGGAGTTGTATTGTGTACTTGCCAAACAGCCTAGAATCAGCCCTAATGGATCAGGAATTAGATTTCCCGAAAGTTGGAGGTAAACCGATCCCGTTGTTGTCATATGCGGACGACACGGTTTTAATGGCTTTAACTGCAAATAGCTTACAGAAGTCCCTGAATGCTTTTACTGATTTTATGTTAGCTTTGGACCTAAAAGTAAATTTCACTAAATCTTACATTATGGTCTGTGGTCCAAGCCATACTAGATCTAGGAAATTTACTGTAAAGGGCAAGACAATCGATAAGGTCTCTAATTTTACTTATCTGGGGAATGTTTTTAATAATAAACTGAACTGGGACCCTCTTATTACATCTAGGGTGCTGAACACTAGCCGTGCTGTGGAAGGCCTTTTCCGCTTCGCATGCAAGTTAGGCCACAAGCCAGTAGCGGAATTGATTACTTTATATAAATCAAAATGCTTGTCCATTGCTACCTACGGGGCTGGAGTATGGGGAGATCACAAAAGCACTCAACTGCAAATACTAGAAAACAAGTTTTTAAAAAGATTATTGATGATCCCAAAAAGTGCCTCCATAGCATTCTGTCACTCTGAGGTAGGGATAGATTTTATTACAGATCGGATTAATATTGCCCCACTGATTCTTTGGGCCAAAATCTGGCTGTCAGAAGACTTAAAGCTCACAAGGGAAATTATCAAGGATTGTATGATGCTGGACAATGCCGAGGCCATCCCATGGCTTTGCTATGTGAAAGGAAAATTTAATGAAATTATTATGATAATCCTGCCAGCATCGATACAAATATGAAACTGATCATAAAAGATGCATATTTTGTTGAGCGTGATAATCGCCGGCGGCAATCAGGGCTGCATCCTCACCTAGATCGGACCCTTTTATAACAACAATTTTACTTGTCCTTTACCACGAACGCGCAGTACAGATTTTGATTGACTAAGTTTCGGCTTTGCACATTGCACTTTTTTAGTGGCCTTTCCCAAACAGGCTGGATGGTGCAATAACCTTACTCCTTGCCCTTGTGATAGTTCAGCACATCAAAGCACTTTGCACTTTATTCTTTTCTGTGCACTTTACAAAGAGCCAAGGTCACGGTTCCTTATTCCACTTTTAAGAGAAACCCGCCCCTGTAATCACCAGGAGGGTTTTAATCTCCTACGCTCCTTGTCCACTGAAGTTATTTGCACTGCAGTATTAAATTTTATCAGAACTGCACTTTTAATAAGGAAACGGTATGAAATGTAAATGAAATGGGTGCTTTTCCTTTTAGAAACTTGAATTTTAAATTTCTTTTTTAAACTGTTGAGTATTTGAGTCAAGTGACATATTATTGTACAAATTTAACATGTAAATTTATTCATTTTGTATGTATGTTATACTTTTATGGTCCTTTTTGAACCGAATAAAGTTATTCTTGACTCTTGTGTACTTGCTTTCATAACTCTAATATCATACAGGTTTATAGAGTAATGTGTACAAAATAAGTTTGTATGATGTCTTCAATGATGTCATTTGAGATGTCATCAGTGTTATCATAAATTATGTCATGTAACATGTCATGAGTGATGTTTTATGTGAGGTCTCTCTTCAATGTTTATGCTTTTCATGTTTAAAAGGCAAGCAACTGACCACTTGATATCCACATATGATTAAGACCGGGAGCAGATCGAAACGCATCATGTAGGATTATGGATTCTCTGCAAATGAAAGATGTTCACTCACGAACCGGTTGGTCGGCTCTTTTCACGCTGTTGGAATGGAGAGTGTGTTTCGTGTGCAATAGGTAGCAGTCACGCCCGCTTACAAACCCCAACCCGAAAGACTGGGCGTTCGAACCTGTCTTTTGGAAATAATATTCAGACGGATGCCCGCCGGCCGCAATGGAGTGAAGACAAGAACTGTTGAGGTGAGGCCATTGTTGGACAACAGGAGGGCTGCCCGGGTACTGTTTGACTTGAAAATCATTTTGAGGTGGCCAAGGTTTGCGGGGGTAATTTCCCCTCCACATACCAGAATTGAGATGAATTGATTGTTTTGCAGAGGATGTGCTTAAGAACTGGGAAAGTCAGTTTTAACATTGAGCGAGAAATGGCAGAGTTGTTGCCTTCTACTTTACACAAGATTCTATATATCTCAGCCTTACGTGAAATTGACTTTTGAGGCAAGAAAAGAGTACATACTTGAGTAATGAATTTAAGGTATGCGATTCTGTATCAGGAGCAACATTGAAAGACTCGATTGATTCAGCAAGTGTACAAACACAATGTATGCTGGATACTGTGGTCCGCGAAATCCTAGGTGAATTTTTAAGTGACTATAACTTGTTAAATGTCAAAGTATGGATAAATTTCTGATTCATTAGAATCGAAGTACTGAGCATTTAAAAAACTTTCACTAGGCTTCATGGTATTTATTTTGCTTTTTAAAATGTGCAAGTATAATTATTTTGACTATCTGACTTAATTTGATCGAAGTCTCTCTTCAGTGTTTATGCTTTTTCATGTTTAAAAGGCAAGCAATTTACCACTTGATATCCACATATGATTAAGACCGGAAGCAGGTCGAAACGCGTCATGTAGGATTATGGAATCTCTGCCAGTTAAAAGATGTTTGCTAACGAACTAGTTGATGGGCTCGTTTCAAGCTGTTGGAGTGGAGAGTTATGTTATAAAAATGTATAAAGCGCTCTTATGTCCTGTAGTGTGTTGGCGTGTGTTTCATGTTATATATATATGAAAATAATACAGATTCTGTCACCAAAAGTCACAATGAAACATTAAGGGACAAATTTAAGAAACTTGAAAAGAAAATGCGCGCTGAACAAAGCAAGTGGTGGGAGTCCCGCTCGTTGCAAAAGGAATTTAGATGTTGACCGGATACCGCGAGGCTTACGTATATTATTGGCCCCGAGTTATGAATCCCCGAATCCTGCAATGATGCGTGAATGGGCCCAATGTAATCTTGAATCATCGAAACGTTTAGTAACCATACTAATAAAATATGCTGATATTGACAGGGCATCACTTTTGGAGGAAATCAACAAAATTAATGAGGAACTAAATGAACTGGGGGAAAATGATGTCCAGCACAAATTACGGCAAGAAATGATGGTCAGATTGAAACGGGAGGAGGATAAAATCAAGGAGCGCAAAACGTTCAAATTTCATAGGGATAAAACCGACTATGAACTGGGCCAGATTTTTACTTTTGCTAAAAAATATGAGGCAATGCGAACAACAAAAAGCAACAAAGTAACAGAATTAAGATCAGGACCCTCAAGGAGTGGAGAATTGAACTCCAACACCTCCCAATCAGACCTCAGCTCTGCCCCTGACAGTGAATCGGAACAAGATGCAAGAAGAAACACCAAAGATAAACATTCATTAGACGAGGAATTGGGTTTTTTATGCAGCGAAAGGAGGCAAACCCTCCGTCCAAGGCCCCAGAACACAACCTACGGCCAAGCAAAAACCACA
This sequence comes from Calotriton arnoldi, assembly GCA_963921515.1. NCBI lineage: Eukaryota > Metazoa > Chordata > Amphibia > Caudata > Salamandridae > Calotriton > Calotriton arnoldi. The sequence continues at coordinate 2,914,121 of CAWUFW010001089.1, read as the reverse complement.
AGCGTGGACAAAGAAGGAAGGCTAAAAGAAACAGGCAACAATTCAAAGAAACGAGGAGGTTGGAGGAGGGGCAAATAAATACAAACAAAACGATCATAAATTTGACCAACCTAACTTTGAGTGACACAGAAAAAAAGATTTTAGGTTTGGGCCTCTCCTTTTGTCTTGCTAGAAACTTTAATTACTCTAAAACCAGATTGGACATTTTTAAAGGGGTAAGGAAGCTAAAACTCCAAAAATTCCATGCCCTCAATAAAAGAGATGGAGATCACACTAATGAGGATGTGATCACGAACAGTGAGACAAACAGTGATGTGATAACAACACAATCAGACGCCTCCTTTTGTGCGGGGATGCAGGAGCTTTGGCTAAATAATGAGGACAACACCGATATCGACAAAACAAGTGCAATAACTGAAACCAATCAATTGAATGTCAGCAACAAACCGCAAAAGGGTATAAAAACTCATTTTAAGGCCAAATCAACGTTTAACCCTATCATGACACGTGATTCCATTGATATTTTTCATGAGAGAGTGGTAGAAGAAATAAAACAACTAAATTTGACAACACGTAACGCCAAATGGAAATTTGTCAAACAAAACCATGAATATGATCAACTCATGAGAAAACTAAAGGATAACAAGGGCATAATTATTCGCAACTCCGACAAGGGAGGAAATATAGTTTTGATGTCCAAAGGCGATTACACCAATGAAGCTTATAGACAACTAAGAGATAGTACTTGCTACACTAAGTGTACTATTGTTGAAATGAAATCCACAAACACAATTTACTATACTCAATTGTTGGCATGGAAAAGTGAAGGAACAATAACAGCGCAGGAATACAAATATCTTAAGAACGAATACCCAGTTGTACCTACGATTTACTTTATCCCCAAGGTCCACAAGGATTCGCAAAGACCACCTGGTAGACCAATAATATCAGCCAGGAACAGCCTATTAGAGCATACTTCTCAATATATTGACTTTTTTCTCCAAGACCTAGTCAAATCTTTACCATCCTATGTTTGTGATACTGGGGACTTCCTAAGAAAACTAAAAGAATTTGAATGGAGACCTGGATACTTGTTCATAGCATTAGATGTGAACTCATTGTATACTAGTATCCAACATCATGATGGACTGAGGGCATTGAGATTTTATTTGGACAAACTAACAGAAATTTCAGTTGAACAAAAGGAAATGCTCATTGCGATGGTAAAATTCTGTCTGATGAACAATATATTTATGTTTAACAATTTATTGTACAGGCAAATCAGAGGAGTAGCCATGGGGGCCAGCTTCTCCCCCAGCTATGCATGTTTGCATATGGGCTGGTGGGAGGAGCTGGTACTCAAAACCCAATACCAACATGCAATCAACAGGAACATAAAAATGTGGTTACGTTTTATCGATGACCTGTTTGTGGTGTGGGAGGGTAATTTGGAGGATGCCAATGACTTTATCAAAGCTCTAAATATTAACAATCTGAATCTAGAGTTTACAGCCACCATCAGTGACATAGAGGTGAGCTTCTTAGATACTAAAATTTATGTGCGTGACAATAAAATTGAGTCCAAATTATATCGCAAGGATACCGCAGGAAACGCCACATTACATGCCAGTAGCTCCCATGTCAAGCATTTAATTAACAGTATCCCCTATGGGGAGATGCTTCGGTTAAGGAGGATTCTAAGCAATGATAATGATCTAAGGGAAGCTCAGACCTCAAGCAGAATGAGATTTCTTGAGAGAGGATATTCTAGGAAGGTGGTTGACAGTGCTATTTTAAAATCTATGCTCAAGGATAGATATGAACTTCTCTCACCTAATCACCCCAGTGAGCTACGGTCTGTAACACAACCTGTAGCAAATGTTAGTAAAACCAACAATGAATTTAGAATGATTATACAATATAGTCGACAACATAAACAACTACAATCAATTATCTCATGCAACTGGCCCATGGTTTTAAGTGATCCCATCATAGGCAAGGACTTACCTACTCGACCTTCCAAGACATTCAGTAGAGGCCTATCAATGCGGGACGAGCTGGTCAAAACCAGCCCAGAAGTCATAGAAAATACAAATTGGTTACAGACACACAAGGGCTGCTTTAGGTGTAAAACCTGTAAGGCGTGTCAACAGGGTGAGAACCGTACAACTTATATGACCCCATTTAGCACAAGAAGCATTAAAATATCCAGACTTCTAACGTGCAAAACTGAATATGCGGTATATATACTAATTTGCCCTTGCAACCTACATTATGTAGGCAGCACCAAATTACCGGTGCACAAAAGAATCCTACAGCACCTTAGGGCTATTACTAACCAGGATAACACATACCCAGTGGCACGCCATTTCAAAGGTAAACATAACTCGAGAAGCCAGGACCTCAGATATTTTGTAATTGACGCGGTCCAACCAAGCAGATGTGGGGGCAACAGAGAACAACGGTTACGTCAGTTAGAAACAAGATATATTTTAGAACTAAACTCTAAACATCCAACAGGGCTGAACGTAACTGAGGATATGTACACATGCTTATGAACTGGTCTTTTTAATGGGTAATTTATACAAACTGGCATTTTATTAGGATTTTTAACATGTTAATAATTTCATCTTGGGTTTTATTATAGAGGTTTTTTAGGGACGGTTTAATAATGCATATTGCTATTTTAAATCTAGTATTTTATCATGAGGTTTTAATTCCACATATATTTATTGTTGATTTTACAAGCAATATTTTATATCTTCATACATTGATGGCTATATGGATATAAACCTGGCATTGACTCATGAGTAATTTTGCACACAGCACCATTATTATAATAACTAGGATTGCCCAATTTGTATATAGGCCAATTGATTAGCAAATTTTACAATATATATTTTTATATTTAAATATTTATTCATTAATAATAAATTGTAAATTTGCACAAACAAGGCATTGATACCAATATTGTTGGCAATTAGCAATAGTGTGGATGCAGGCAAATAGTATTAGTATAAAACCGTGAAACCATAAAACCAGAAACCTAACTAACTGACAGATGATAGTTAAATGCCGAATGCCCTTGAAAGACCATGCAACATTGAGACACACCAGACATTAACTCAACCATAGGATATTGGGGCTCCAATACCACTGCGCGTCAAAGTAAAATAGCACAAATAAAGACAAAAAGACAAATTAAAAATGAAATGTACCCAAGATTAATATTAATCAATGTGACTAGGGTTAATAATATTTTAGGCACACATAACACTTAGGACACTGGTGATAAGCACTCTTGCACTTTACCAACACATTATACACGTCAGATATCATTGGCCCTAAATTTGTTTCAATGATAGGACATATAAATAGGGTTCTGTTGTTGTTTAGTTTTATTAAAAACATGATTTTACAAAATTGTTTTTACATTTTTAATCAAAATGTTTTAATAACAATATATTGTTATGAAATTCCAAACCCGAAATTCATGTAATGGCACATGATGAAATTACAACTGTAATAGGCCAAAGAAAGACTACAAATATGAACTTTTCTTTTATGTTTATGGCGTGATTTGCACATGTGATTCTAATTGCACAGGCACTGGGCACTTTAAAAGACTCAACGTAACGTGAGAACTATGTCATGTGATCAAGGTTCCTGTGTGAGCTGAAACGCGTTATGCCGATTTTGTACTAATAAACTAAAACAAGCACTTACTTTGTGGTCCGGTTCCGTTTTTTGGAGTATCCAGCGAGAGGACGGAGACTAATGGATATATATATATATATATATATATATATATATATATATATATATATATATATATATATATATATATATATATAATACCTACTGGCAGTCGCCAGTAGGTAGTTATAGGTAGGACCTGTTTTCTATTAAAAAGCTGTTTTTCAGTTGCCCATATCTGTGGCACCGGTTGACGAATCTTCACGAAATGTTCCCCAAAAAATCGAGACTCACTTCAGCCTGTGTCTGGAATGTTTTGGGGTGGCCCGTCAAGCAGGGGCCGAGAAAAAGGGGGTCCCAAAACGTGTTTTCCCCATATTAATTCCCATAATTAGTTTTTGCTGAACTCCGTGTTCCAAGCAGAGCGTGGAGTGGCAAAACTCTGCAAACTCTGCCAGCGGAGTGGAGTTTACAACCCATCCCTATCTGAGACTCACACACACCCACTTACAAACCTACTCAGACACTCATACACTCACTGAGACACTTATGTACTCACTCACACACTCAGGGGCTGATTACGATGTCGGTTAGAAAGGGTCCGAACATCATTCCGTTCCTCCGAATCCGATTCAGAAGCCTTGTTTCCGACCGACTCGGAAACATTTCCGACTGACCGATTACGATGGTAGGAAACCGTTCGGACTGTCCGACTTGCGTCCTAACGGCATTCAGAGACACTGAGTCGGTCGGAGTCGAATCGTACAGGTCTATGGACCACGTTTCACACCGAGCGATTACCATGTCGGATTCGGACAGCCTTTCCGAATCGGTCTGTCCTACATGGATAGGCAGTCGGAATACGACTTTGGGGGCCCGTAGCAGGCCCCCCTTCACCCGGAGGCCTCCGGTTGGGGCCCGTGGGGTACCCATAAGTCCCCTCTTTCCAACCATGCACAGTATGGCAGGCACCATGGGGAGCCCGCCACAGGTTGCAAGGTTTTCCACGCTCACCCCTTTCTTCAATGGGAGCCTGTGTAGTCGGTCGGAACACAAGCTCCCATTGAAGCCAATGGGAGTCTGACCGAACGGTGTTCGGAAACATCATAATTGATCAGTCGGGCTCCCCGAACCCGAGTCGGTCGGAAACCATTTCGAAACCGAGTCGGTCGGAATACTTTCCGACCGACATCGTAATCGGCCCCTCAGTGTCAAAGGTTAGTGGTTACAGTTAGGAATAAAATTTAAAAAACCTTAACAAATCACTTAAAAAACAAAGGTTACAGGGACGTTTTAGTTAGGAAATAGAATTTAAAAAACTGTAGAAATTCACTGAAGAAAGCAAAGGTTACAGGGACGTTATAGTTAGACTCAGATGTCACTCGTACAAAACCAGTGAAATTTAGCAGTTATAGTTACCTGAGCTAACTATAACTTACACCCCTGCAATGAACTGCTTATGACCTCACATATTACATCACTCATGACATGGTCAGTGACATCACTGATGACATCTCAAAGGATATCACGAGCAAACCACAAATCCAGGATGTGAAAGTTAATGCTGGTGAGCCCCCGAGCACCACATCGGATTATCAAGAAGTGAAGGTATGAAAGCAGTAGTGTGAATTAGACGCTGGGAGCAAGGGGCTACCCTTGGTGGGGACTTGTGTTCTGTGGTAAGCCATTCAATTCATGTATATTGAGGTTTTCGGAGCCGGGCACTGTGGAAGGCCAGTGGCTGAGCAGTGAATTCAAGAGACTAAGCTACTGTTCAGATAGCGCTTGATTTAGGAGTACAGTGTTCTAGCAGCTACATGTTGTAGGATTGAAGTAAAAGCTACTGCTGAATAAGAGACATGTGGGAGCTAAGGACTGCTTCTGAATTTTGTGATTTTAAAAACTACACCATTTGCTAACAGTGTTTCGAAGTTATGGAGAAAGAAAATTGTTAAAAAGTTAAACTATCTGACCTTTACACAATAAATAACCACATAAATGACTGCAATCTAATACAGCCAGGTGACGGAGACTGAATGAACTAATATTAGTGGCAGTCTGAGGAGTTATTGGCAGCATAACGCTCACGTTAAAGAAAACGAAAACCAAAGTTAAAGAATTTTTTCTATTGCTGCACTTGCAAGAAAGAACTACTGAAAAGTTGCGGAGTGTTTAAATTTGCTTTATTTTTTTTCTCTGACAAGTAATTGGCAGATGTGGACATGGATGTAGTAACCACAAGGTATAGTGCCAAAGCGAGATTGGAAAGTATCTCGTTTATGTTCATGTAATCAGTATCATGTGCAGAGAGCATTTAAATTGTTGAAAAAACTGCACTCTCTTAGGTTGACAAAGGGTGATTAAACAGCCGAAATGTGTTCCTGTGTCAAGCACTATCTACAATAAAATGAAAAATTCTCAACAAGAGTTCAAGTGCAGATTTTTCTCTTAATGGGGAGAAAACATATATATATATATATATATATATATCCCAAAGTCTCTCTCTGTTGAGAAAGAAGTGAGCCGCACTCTCCACGGTGTGAAATAATTTATTGAATTGCAGCGCTGGCAGTCCTAATGCATTTCGGTCACATTGACCTTTTTCAAAGGGAAGCCAAGGCATCTATGAGGCTGGAAAACACACCAACAACACGATTGCAGCTGTTTATAATCTTTGCCCCCTGGTGGACGCCCCGATGGGCTACCCTCAAGCATGCTGGTACTTGTGGTGCGTTACCAGTCTCTCAATTATTACCCTCCAGGGGGTGATGCCGATGTTTTGCTAATGTTATTTCTCTCAAACACCGTGGCTCCATCGCATACCATTTTAAAGTTGCTGGAGTCCTGACCAAAGCACAATCCTTGGCGGCTGCCTTCTGCCCATCTTGCTTTTGCACAGCGCCACAGAACGGTCCGATTTTAGGCAGATTTGGCGCTCTTTTTAGGTGGTGCGTCGCTCGCGGCTGGACCAAGCCGTGTCTCTCTCTGTTCAGAAAGAAGTGAGCCGCACTCTCCACGGTGTAAAATAATTTATTGAATTACAGCGCTGGCAGTCCTAATGCATTTCGGTCACATTGACCTTTTTCAAAGGGAAGCCAAGGCATCTATGAGGCTGGAAAACACACCAACAACACGATTGCAGCTGTTTATAATCTTTGCCCCCTGGTGGACGCCCCAATGAGCTACCCTCAAGCATGCTGGTACTTGTGGTGCGTTACCAGTCTCTCAATTATTACCCTCCAGTGGGTGATGCCGATGTTTTGCTAATGTTATTTCTCTCAAACACCGTGGCTCCATCGCGCATACCATTTTAAAGTTGTTGGAGTCCTGACCAAAGCACAATCCTTGGCAGCTGCCTTCTGCCCATCTTGCTTTCGCACAGCACAACAGAACGGTCCGATTTTAGGCAGATTTGGCACTCTTTTTAGGTGGTGTGTCGCTCGCGGCTGGACCAAGCCGTGTAAACATCCCAAAGTCTCTCTCTGTTCAGAAAGAAGTGAGCCGCACTCTCCACGGTGTGAAATAATTTATTGAATTACAGCGCTGGCAGTCCTAATGCATTTCGGTCACATTGACCTTTTTCAAAGGGAAGCCAAGGCATCTATGAGGCTGGAAAACACACCAACAACACGATTGCAGCTGTTTATAATCTTTGCCCCCTGGTGAATGCCCCGATGGGATACCCTCAAGCATGCTGGTACTTGTGGTGCGCTACGAAATAAGGATGAGTTTGTAATGTTAATTGCCATAGGAACCTTCAGCCACCTCTACAGCCCGAACCGCTGAACGGACTTACATCAAATTTGGCAGGGAGGTAGAAGTCGGTTCAAGGAAGTGCATTTAGCTTATTTGGTGCAAATCTGTTCAGTAGTTTTTGAGGAATTCAAGTTTATTATTATAGTGATATCTCTGGCCGCTGATATTTTGAGGTGGTTTCGCGATAAATCGCGACTGCACACACCAACGGGAATGCTCTGATTGGCTGGAAGCAACCTGAATAGAAAGTTGCGGCCGCCATTTTATTTATGGGGAACGGTTCCCGGGGCTAAAAATCTGTGTGAAAGCCCACATAAGGGGTCAGGGTGGAGATACTCTGACCCCATGGTTGAGAAATGGGGGTGTTGGTGACACACGTTATGTGTCCAAAAATGATTTTTTAATCGTGCGCGGTATTCGCGATGACGCAGCGACCCCCAGCATGGCCCCTCGTGTACCATCACGGATACATCACGACTATCAACATCGTCGCGAATATTGGTCAAAATATTAAAAAATATATCAATGAATCATTAGTATGCATTGTTATAGAGATATTGATAAATGTTTTTATAGAGTTATTTATATAGTGAGTTATCTACTGTTATGGTTAGAATTAATTATATAGTTATAATTTTTGAATGTGGTGGTGGCCATTGAAATCCTGCTTTGCTTTCTGCTTTCACGACGTAACCGCAGGGACCGCGATGAGCGATGTCATTGCGATGTCCGGAGTCACCGCGAAAATGGAAAATAGGTTTTAAAGATGGTTGTTCTAGAAATACACTAGAAAAACATGAGTTTGAAGGGTACAGTAATAAACCCCTAGTGTGTAAAATAGTTTAGTATGTGTGCATGTATGTGTTTTCACTTTATGGGAAAGGTGCGGTTAACGACATCATCGCAATGTCCTGAATAACAGCGAAAACGGAAAATAGGTCTGAAAGATGGGTTTTAAAGAAACTTAGTACAAAAATATGAGTTTAAACATGCTTTGAAAGAAGTATGTATATAGTAATGTGTGTAGGGCAATGTTCAGAATGGATTTTTTTACATATTATTTTTGGATGTGTTGGTGGCCATTTAGTGTCTGCTTTTGTTTTACGTTTTCGCGACGTGTCCACGGGGATCGCGTTGTCTTCGCAAACATCTTTAAAAACGAATATAAAAAAAACCTTTTAGAAAAACACTTCACAATATTTCGGGTACTATGGTGGCCCTGAAAAGAGACGTTGTGTTGTTTGTGTGTATATGGCTGATACACATAAGACCAGATGCAGAGTTTCAGGTTACTTAGAAACACCCTGTTGCCTTCATCTGTAAAGTGCACTCCATCATTTCTATACATTTCATGCAAGTCAAAACGCAGATTGTTGTTATTGATAGAGCCCATGCGATGGTCTCTGAGGAATGCAGAAACCGTTTTATTAACATGTTTCCTGGCTTTGTCAATCTGTGGACAGAATTGATTTGACCACTTCCATTTCTGTCTTTGGCATTTATTAGAGTATACCATGACAGTGTGAGGGAAAAGCGACATCAGTTCTGCAAAGGTTTCTTTCATTAGGATTTCCAGCCCTATCCCAGTCAATGTGCCTAGGTCATTGCTACCACAGTGCACAATCATGAGGTGAGGAGTTTGGGAATCCACAATGAATTTAACCAAAGCCAGCAACTGATGAAACTTTAACCCTCTCTGGGCAAACCAAGTAATCTGCACATTTGGCAAACCCATGTCCCTGTCAATACCTCTCTTTTTTGCAGCCTCTTTTGCTCAATAGATATGGCTGTGGCCCACAATCCATACTCTAAGCATTTTGAAGTGAAGGAGCAATCGTAGTCAGGAGAAGGCTGGAGCTGTGTGGAGCAGTTAAAATGGAGGTGTTTAAAAAAAAAAAAAAAAAAAGATATATTTCACTGGATGCTGTCAGCATGAAAATGAATAAAATGAGGTAGTGTGTTGGATGCCTTAGCAAGGAGTCTTATTATTGGCTGTTGTTTAAGAATAGAAATGTAATACAGACATGGATATGCTTTTGAATGTGTGGAGTAAAGCACACCTGATGTATCTTATTTGGAAGCAGCAAGTTCCTTCTAGAATGTGCTGTGAACTTGTAAGTAATGGCAAGTTTTAATTTCCAACTCAGGACTATGTAATAAACTATTGAGTAGTATTTAAATTTCAGAAAAATGAATCTAGATATCGGTTTGAACTCCGTTTGTTTTCTCGAATATTCTGCGATGTTCGCGAAAACATAGATAGGAATCTCTTTTTGAAAGAGAGGGAAAGGGTTAACAGATACTAACCATTCACAAGAGGAGATAGTGTAATCTAAAATGAAAGACATGATTACACTTGCTGCATTTCTCATGACAATAGAGTGGAAAGTAGAAGAGGTTGCCATTTTAGACTTGCTTTGTGTGAGAGTGGTGTACCATTATTGTGCTTAGTTTTTACAAATCTTAACAGTGTCCAAACTATGCAGAAAGAGCTAAAACAACAATATAATCTACAAACTGAATTTAGTGGTATGTATATAACTTTGTAATTATTTTAAAAATGTACATTAGAAATGAAGATGTATATGGAAGTTTGATTTAAAGGAGTATCTTTTTTTTTTTTTTTTTTTTTTGAGGGAGCAAGGGGGCAGCCTTTTTTGAATATGGGGACAATCTCGGCCCCGCGCCAGGTATCAGGGGGATTGGAGCCCTGCAATACCGCATTAAATAGGGCACACAGGTATGGGACCCATATTACAGGTTCGTTCCTAAAAAGATCCCCTGGGGCTTTATTGCTTTGTAGCTTGTGAATAGCACTCCTCACTTCAGTGCACGTGATCTCCTTCTCCCCCTCTCGTTGAATCTCAGTAGCCATGGTAGTAATACTAGTGTTAGCGTAACCAGCATCCCGTTGGGAGTATAATGTCCCAAAATGGGACTCCCAAGCTTCAGGCGCTATATTAGGCTCGATGGCGTGTCTCCCGTCTCTGTCACCCGTACTCACTATTGCCCAGAACGTTTTCAAATCCTTGTCCACCAGGGCTTTCCTTAACATTTCCCACCTTTCTTGCTCCCATTCTTTTTCCCCCACTCGATAGATCGATTATATCTGGCCCTCGCAGTTTTAATTTGCACCCTATCCTTGGCCTTGATTGCTTCCAATAAAACCCGCTTATCCTTACGACACTGTTCGTTAAACCAGGGGCATCTGTTGTGACCGTTTACTCTAACACGGCTCACCGGGTAGAAGACCTCCCCAGATTAAAGGAAAGCTCAGAGTGTATTTTGCCTACTTTGTCTAGCGTCAAATTTTGGCCCACCATATAAACTGTCTCCCACATTTTAACTAAAGATGGCAATGCTAACTGGTACATTTTCGCCAACTTGGTAGGAGACTGTTGGATATGGCCCCATCTAATACGTCTTCTATTATTGGTCACTACCAAGGGACTGTGACAGTTGTCAGGAGGGAAAGGCGTTTTTACAATGCCCAAATCCTCCTGATTGAAAATTAGGATCAAAGCATTGTGGTCACTGTCCTGCCTCTGCACAACATGAAAATCAAGAACCTTTCCCCAATGTCTTGTTTCCACCAAGATATAATCAATAAGTGAGGTCTGGCCTGCTCTATTGAATGTAAACTGGCCAGGTTGGTCAGATTTGGTCCGGCCATTGCATGCTCTTAGGGAGTAGGTGAGAGTGAGTGAGTTTAATTGCATGACCAGTGGAGACCAAGCTTTAATAGGTGTAGTCAAAGGGTTGGGAATAGACCAATAAAGGTCTTCTTCTGTTGGGGCAGAGTGTAAAGGATCGATGAGGGGTTCAAAGTGACAATTGAAATCACCTCCCACAATCAACCAGATCGCCGGGTCTAAAGTTGGAATAAAATCTCACAGCAGAGCAATAGTAGATGATTCCTGGCTGTTGTTAACGGGGCGGGAGTACACATTCACTATGGCAATTTTCACCTTTGTTGGGAAGGAGAGCAAGACACATTGAATGTCACTTGACGGGGTTAGTAGCTGCTCCGCCCTACATCCTAGATGGGTAGCTACCCAAATTGATAGGCCTCCAGATGGTCTCCCCTCCCTGCCATAGAAGCTAAGATGTTGTAGGGGGCATAGCCTACCCGATGTAAATCTTCCCTTGCCCAGGTCTCTTGGAAAGTGCAAATGTCGAATTTATCGACAAAGTCACCCCAATCCGTACAGGGCAATTTGTTTTTGAGGCCTGCCACATTCCATGAAAGTATCCTTAGCCCAGTCGCTTGGCCGGTCTCCCCACTCTCAGCCCCTGGTACCACGTTCTCATGTATAACATATTCACCAAGATCACCCATGCAACACTCACCTATTTTCCCACATTCTATGCTTTCTCTATTTTGTTCTCTCAAAGAGACATTAACTTTTGCGTCTAGGGCCATCGATGTGATGGATCTACCTCCTATCTGGTTGATCAAGAGGGGTGGCCAGGGCTGTCACCTACCATAATTCGCTTCAATCCCTCCTCATCCCCATCCTCAGAATCAAATCCTGCCGTCTGTAATGACTCCAACAACGTCGATTCCTCTCTCAGTCAATCTACACCCTCCAATACATCAAATCTGTTGTTCACCGGGAAATTAAATAACGGGCGCCTATGGTAAGCATCCCAGTTCCCTTCTGGGCGAAGGCCTGCACCGCCTTCTGAAATTAAAGATGGAACCCTACTTCTTACCATTGATTGAGGTGGTGGATAAAAAAATTCAGGGGTTGTAGACTCATAGCCGCCGTGGGATCATAACAACTAATAGGATTATTAAGTAAATTGGCCACCGTGTGGGGGTTTTCAAAATTTATAACAACACAATCACCTGCCTCTCTTTTTTTCCGATTACCCACCCACCTCACTCTACGAACCATGATAATTTCTCCGGCTCTGGTAAAATCAAAATGTTTATATTTAACAAGCCAGAACAGGCATTTATTCCTCAACTCAAAATAGGTTTCCTTCATGCTAGGATCGATGGATGGGACACCCGTCAAAATAGCTACATAGGGTGCACAGGCAGGAGGAAGGTTTATGTCGGGAAGATTTGAGACATTTAAAGCATTTCCACCTTCCCTCAAACCGTGGATTACTTGTCTACTCTCTTTACTATTAGTAACTGGGGCTAGGGGTATAGACTCTTCTCGACTTCTTACACTTGGCTGCTTGTTCTTTGCACTGCCCTCCGTACCATAGCTCCTATCTCTCTGTACCCTAATGTCGCTTTGGTTCCCCATTTCAGAGTTCAAACTGGGACCCTTAGGAACATCCCTCTCCAACCCCAACGGAGTTGTTAGGTCCTTACTTTCGACCTGGCAGCAGACCTCAATCCCTCTTGTGGGATGGCCCTTGGGGTGGTTATGAGAACAGGCCTCCCCTGACGTTAAGACTTTATCCAGCATATCTAGACGACCAACAAGTGGGGCCAATTCTTCTTTTATAATAGCCCTTAGGTCATTCTGCAAGTTTTCCACCAGACTCAACACCCACATTGGGTACTGCTGCTTCTCTACACTGGTTTGATTGAGCCTACCAGCTCTGTGGACTTGCTCTACCCCCTCCTCTGTATTTATGTCCTCACAAAATTTCTTTTTTTTTGCTCCGACCTCAGAAGCTATTTTGCGTTTTCCCTTTTTAAGGGTACTCTGGGCATGTTTGCTTGTATCTATCACTTTTTTGCGCACAGCTATCTCTCTAACAGTCGGTGGCTGTACTTCTGTCTGGGTTTGAGCCTGGGTTGGCTGAGTGATCAATAAGGATGGCGAGACAGGTAAGTCAGGGGTGAGTGATAACCGCCTTTCTCTTAGCTCGATTTCGGAGTCCACCACCCCTATTGCCCTCTGTAGCATTTTATCTATAGATGTTGAGGGGAGTGGGGACCTACTTATCGTTTTGCCTCGGATAGGGGCTATCCTCCTCCCCATTTTATTAACCAATACCTTAAGGTATGAAGAGGTGGGAGACAAAGAAGCACCTAGAGTTATAGACTGGGATTACACAATCTGATCTAAACACTCCCACTCTAACACGTCCCACCCCACATCAAAGGCAAAAATGGGACAAAGTCTCTGAGTCCAATGGTCCTAATAACGCCTCAACTTGTTGACGAATTATTCAGCTGTATCAAGGCTTTCCAGCTTTGGCAGGCAGGGTGCAATCAGGAATGGGAGTACACAGGAGTAAGTCTTACCAACTGTTCCCTCTATCGTTCCAAACACACACCCAAGGGGGGTTGCCCTGCCCTGCCTCTTCCTGGCGATGACGGGCGCAGGACGGGCCCGCCCTTGGCCCGGGCTTCGCCCGGGCGAGCCCGCGCGCGTCCCGCGCCGCGGTGATCCTTCGCGCTATTTAGCGCGTTTGTGGTGGAGCAAAGCACCTCCCCTCCTGGGAAGGAATCCTGGGACTGGTAGTCCCCGCACAACACCGGCAGCAACAGCACCTCCAGGCGTCCCGCGCCGCGGTGATCCTTCGCGCTATTTAGCGCGTTTGTGGTGGAGCAAAGCACCTCCCCTCCTGGGAAGGAATCCTGGGACTGGTAGTCCCCGCACAACACCGGCAGCAACAGCACCTCCAGGCGTCCCGCGCCGCGGTGATCCTTCGCGCTATTTAGCGTGTTTGTGGTGGAGCAAAGCACCTCCCCTCCTGGGAAGGAATCCTGGGACTGGTAGTCGCCGCACAACACCGGCAGCAACAGCACCTCCAGGCGTCCCGCGCCGCGGTGATCCTTCGCGCTATTTAGCGCGTTTGTGGTGGAGCAAAGCACCTCCCCTCCTGGGAAGGAATCCTGGGACTGGTAGTCCCCGCACAACACCGGCAGCAACAGCACCTCCAGGCGTCCCGCGCCGCGGTGATCCTTCGCGCTATTTAGCGCGTTTGTGGTGGAGCAAAGCACCTCCCCTCCTGGGAAGGAATCCTGGGACTGGTAGTCCCCGCACAACACCGGCAGCAACAGCACCTCCAGGAGTATCACAGTGATGAGAAAAAGTATATGAGATGAACTGTATCTATTAGAGGGCATGTGTTTAAGAGGTTAGTGGTGAATGTTTTGGGAGGTAAGAGAAAAATGAATTAGTGCCTGTTTATCACATTGTGCATTTTATTGAAAAATAACAGTATAGTTTTGTGGAAAGTTGCAATGAGGAACTATGAATGTTTTAAATGTCTAAACATCATGTGCAAAATAGATACATCTGTCATTTGCTTTCTGGGAGTTGTAGTACTTTTAGTAACATTATTAAACAGGAATAGCGTAGTGAGAAATAAAAGATGAGAACATGTTTTCTGTGTGTATATGAATTAGAAAGAAGTAATACTTGTTAGGTATGTATTGGGAAGTGTTTGTCAATGTGTTTTTTATCTTATATGACCATTATGCATATGCTTAGATGGTGAGATATGGTTTTTGTGCTTGCACGTAGCTATATATACGGTGGGACTTTTGAGTTTGCTTAAAGATGCAGAGAGGTATATATTTTGGGAAAGATGGCTTGAAGGTGTACATCTATTAAGAAATTGCATATATGTTTACATGATGATCTATATTCAGTAAGGCAGATGAAAATTTCATGTATACGGCGAGGGTAGTGTTTTTCTTTAAACATGGTTCGTTTAAAATTGAGAAGGATTAATAGTGCAGAATGCCTCAAGAGTTCTTGTGCTAGCTTCATTTCAAGTGTAACTTTTGTTTGAGATATGCTGAATATATGTTTTGGAAGCAGAAGAAGTATTTAAGAAATTATGTAGGTATGCCATTCGCAAAAGGTTTTGTGCTTTGAAAAATGTCAAAATGTTGTTTTCTGTTTTAGAAACTTACTGATGCATGTGCACGCTCAGTAACAAAGCAATGTATGTTTCTAGAGGGCCATGTATGCAATTATATATCAAGTGTGATACCTAGATTTCACTCACACATAGCTCAGCAGAAAAACATGTATACAGTAAAACAGGTAGTTTGATACTGACAGAAGGAGATAACCAATGATTCAGAGATATAGTGACAAATGTTATTTATTTAACAGCAATGAAGGTACTTTCTCAGTCAGTCAGGCAATATTCAGGCACTCATGGAATCACCCAGCCACTACGCAGGCAGTCATCAAATCAGTGATTCAGTATCCATTGAGTTATTTAATTATCCAGAAACTGTACATGTACTCTTGCAATCAGGCAGGCAGAAATGATGTAGTCATTGAAGTATGCAGGCACTACATATACATTCATCTAATCACCTCGGTACTATCTATTGAGTTATGCAATTAACAAGGCTGTAACTATGCAATCACTATAACATATGCACAGAACCTATGCAGCCATCTAAACACCCACTTACAACCCATGCGGTCAATGAAATACTGAGGCACGCGCGTGCACTGATGAAACACTCAGGTTCTACTCAAAGTGTAGAAGAAGGAGAGAAGTAGTAAAATAAAAAGAACAAGTTGTGAGAGTAGTTGATAAGGCCTTTGCTTTGAAGGGGAAGCTTTTCATTTTGATTCTAAATAGAATGAAGACTCTTGACAAAATAGTGTTTTGCATGAGGAGACAAAACCAGAAGAAAAGATTAGTGAATAGAAGTAACTGTTGTACAGTTTTTAGTGGACGATGGATACATACTTCTTGTAAAGAGGCTTTCTTTAATGAAGAAAGCTATAGCCCGTATAACAAATTAGTTCATGCTATTGATTAAAGAGGACAATGTTATCAAATGAAGAATGGTAGTCCTATAGCAAAAGAGGTGATGGTATCTAGAAATGTAGAAGAAGTTATTGCAGAGGAGGTACAAGGAAAGAGTAGTCAGGGTACTGTATACAACTGAAAACGGAGTAGTGTTTCTAGTATTAGACAGCAATCCATTGATATATTAAGAAAATTCCTACGTATCTTTCCAAGGCAAAGTTTAAAACACAAAATCAGTTATACCACTCAACCATGTGAACTTTAGGTAGGAGGCTGTATTATGGGAAAACTCCTGCTTTATGTTTAGGAGAAATAAGTAGAGCACTTTTGCATGGTAATGTGCCAGACGTAGAAAAGGTTTGTGGTGATGTGGAGTTTCGTTTCTTTGGTCCTGAGCAGGATTCTAGGGAAAATGAAGAGTTGTTAAGAGGAGGAGTTGTAGAACAAGACACATATATTACAGTTGATAGTTTTAAAAAAGAGATTACAAAATTTAACACAGTGTTCTGAAAACTTTTAAAATTCACATCTCCAGTTTCCCTTATTGGATTTTTGTCATTTTGTTTATTAAATTTTACTCTAGTTTTTAGTGGGGTTTGGGATTTTTATTCTTTTGCAATTTGACTTTATGACTGTATTTCTACTGCATTAATACTTTACACATTGCCTTAAGTTAAGCCTGTCTGCTTTGTGCCGCAGCTAACTGGCGGTTGAGCTCAGGTTAATATAGTTACTTTGAGGGTTCACCTTGATAACAGTTGTGACTATTCCCTGATGTGGATAGTCACTGATCCCAAATAATAATTTCATTTATTACAGGGAACAACTATGATCCCATAGTTACTCACAATGTCCTCATAGTACCTAGTGACACCAAAAGATGCTGTCACCCCCCATCAGTAGTTGGTATCTCCTACTTCACCACAGTTTTGGTTTTGGTTGTAGGAGGTCAAATCTTCCCACTGCTCATCTTGTGGCCATGGTGCTCAGCTGAAGAATGATCTATCTGGAACTTGTTTACGTTAATGGTGAGCTAAGCCTTCTGTAGTACAGCCAACACCCTTTGCAGGTGTCCTATGTGCTTTTTCAGCTGTCACTCTAGACTGAAGAATGTGTATGGGCCAGTTGCCACCTGGGTCACCAGCAGGGGCGACTAGTGTTCATGGGCAAAAGGGCTTTGCCCTGCCACCCTCTGGGAAGAGGCAAGAACAAGGAAAATAAACACAGAGCAGCTGAAAAGAAATTACTACTCTGAGGCGGTGTGCTGAATCTCCTGGGTGAACTTTGCAGATCTCCCACTGCACATGCGCCAGCCGGGCGAGGTTTTCTTTGACCTGCAGGCACAAGCTACAGCAGTGACATCACATGAGAGGGAGTGCTGAATTAGAATGCCATTTGGGGCTCATGAACAGTGGCCCTGGGAGGAGTTAAAAAACTCCATGCACTTCAATTGCTGGGGGTGGGACAGGCCGATGAGGACAAGGAAGGAGTGGGTGGCAACAATTGTTTGATTATCACAGAGGGGCAGGCCGTAGGAGGGGTGCAGGGGGCTGCTCTCCTGACAGTAACACATGTTTAGTACTGCATTTAGTTTCACTTTGAAAAAAACATTATGGAGCTGAGCACACAGAGTGCTCCTTATCTCTACTGTAGTGGCCCAAGAGAAGGAAGGAACCAGCTGCAGACAACAATTTCACAAGTGGACTAAGAGATAATTGTGCAGTTAAGCCTCTGCATTAGGGGCATCGTCACTCCCCCCCACCCCCTCCCTGCTTTAGCAGCTACAGAGGGAGTGGGGTTCTTGATGGGCCTCTTCTGTCCGCAGCTTGGCAGACAAAGGCTCATAATGAACTTGGGAAGGTGAGTGAGTGAAAGGAAGGATGGATGGATTGATGGATGAATGGCGGCTGAATGGAATGGTGGCTGGATAGATACATTGATAAATGGGTGAAAGGATGGATGTAAGAATGGAAGAGTTAAAGGGAGAGCGGGTGTATGAGTGAAAGGGAGGATGGATGGATGGATGGATAGATAGGTGAAAGGGTGAATGGATGGAGGAGTGAAAGGATGGATCGATGGATGATGAGAGAAAGGATGGATGGAAGAATGAGTGAGTGAAAGGATGGATGGATGTGTGAAAGTGTAAAAGGGTGGATGAGTGGATGAATGGATGAAGTGAAAATACGGATGGATGAGCGAAAGGATGGATGAGTGAAAGGATGTATGTAAAGATGGATGAGTAAAATAATGGATGGATGAGTGAAAGTCAGGATAGATGGATGTCTGGATGAAAGGATGGATGAGTGAAAGGGTGGATAGATGGGTGGATGAAACGATGGATGGATGGGCCGAAGGGTGAATGGATGGGTGTAAGGATGGATGGCTGAGTGAAAGGTAGATAGATGGATGAGCCAAAGGGAGGATGATGGATGAATGGAGTGAAAGGATGGCAAGATGGAGCGAAAGGGTGGATGGATAAGCGAAATGATGGATGGATGACTGAAAGGATGGATGAATGGAGGGATGAAAGGGGGTGGATATGTGAAACGATGGATGATTGAGCTGATGGATTGGTTCGATAGATTGGTGTCCCTGGACCAATGGCGGCTCTCGTTTAAAGGCTCCCCAGCTACACTACACCCTCCTTGTTTTGGGGTCCATTTTTATTGTATCAAAAGTGAACAACTATTCACTCTTGGTACAAAAAAATAAAGTGCAGAGCCGCTTCGGGTCCAGCAACAAACGGAGGCAGCTTGTGACATTGTTTGGGTGCTGACTGCGCCATTCCAGCACTGTGAACATGTCTGTGTGACTATGTGTGTGAGTTAAAGTGAGAGAGAGTCAGTGAAGGAGTAAGTCAGAGTGAGTGAGAATGAGTGACAGTAAGGACGAGTATGTGTCAGAATGAATGTGAGTGAGTGAGAATGAAAGTGAGTGTAACTGAGTGTTACTGTGTGTGAGGCACAGTAAGATTGAGTAATTAAGAATGAGTGGGATTGAGTGACTCATAGTGGGTCAGAGTAGAATGAGTGCAACTGTGTGAATTAGTGAGACAGAGTGAGTCAAAGTGAGACAGTAAACTTAGGGGGTTATTTACAAGAGAATTGCGCCGCCGGAGCATCACTTTTTTATTAGACGCTCCGATGGCGCAGACCTCTCAATCATATCAACGAGGCGACGCAAAGCCACCCTGTGTGGCTTTGCACGGCCTCCTAGATATGGAGTAAGACAAGGCAGCGCAAAGTGCTGCATGCCTTACTCTGTGTCAAGGAGGCATTCCATGGGTGTTGCGTGGGAATACCCACTGCAACACCCATGGATTTTGACGTTGCCCCAGATTTACAAAGTCACGTAAACCTGGGGCAGCGCTAAATCCTTACGCCTCCCCAGAGCAGGCGTAACAAGGGGAAATGTTTTAATTTCTCCTAGTTTTTTCCTCTTTCCATGTGTGCTGCATTCTGCAGCACCCATAGAACGAGGACAACATCTCCATGGATTGTTTCTGTGCAGTAAGGTGTCCCTTCCTGCAAAAAAACAATCCTGCCAACAAGGCAGAACAAGGGTGCCTGTTTTGGCGCTAGGCACCAAATTGTGCACTGGCGCTGGCTGAAAGGACAGGAATGCACTGTATCTCGTAGATACAGTGCATTCCTGCCCTTTTGATTCGGCATGGGACAGCGCATCAAAGACTTGCGGCACTGCTCTATGCCAAATCTTTGTAAATGAGGCCCTTAGTGCAAGAAAGTGTGAGAGAACCCTTCAAGGAGAATCTCATTGGAATTCGAACCCAGGATTATGCCCCACCACTTTAAAAGGTCATCAGCTGCCACTGGTCACCAGCATCTGGATTGTGATTAGGCATTCTGGCAGCCATTAGGGCATTCTGGCAGCCATCGGGGATACATTAAAATGGTTCATCCACTCAGTAAATGGTGACATTGTCCTTTCACTGACTACCGGGGTCACTCCAATCTGCTAACAGCCAACGGTGAGATCAACATACTGAGGAATCAGGCCTTGTTCATTAACTGGCTAATCAGCTTGAGGAATGAGATCTGCATTGGCCCTGGCCATAGTGGTGAGACCCAGATGACCAATGTCGAAGCAGCATATCTTTTTTGAGCCTTACATGGGCACTTACAACACTGGCTGACCCACAGGCTCTAGTAGTGCTCAGTCGCTCCCAAAGCTAACATCTTAGTAGTCTTTGCCTTGATGCAGTCTGAACTTTCTCTGACATCCTGTAAATCTTAATCTTTACACGCATAATCACCTGGATAAATATCTTGGATGCAGACTGAGTAAACCTAGAGGCCAGCAAAAAGAAGGTAATCCGGACCCTGCTTATCACATCAGACATCAACCTATCTCTTACAAGTTAAAACACACAATGTGAATGGCAGTACCGACAGAGTAGTCACCATGTTTCATTTTTATCTGGCTATTATCAAAAATAAATGTCTAAAACAAAGGTGCAATCGGGAAAATGTGGTGTCGAATCAAATGTGTATTATTAGCTGATTTTCATGACACAACACTGTCTTTGCCCAGTATCTGATCTGCACCAGAGCCAATCTTTGCATTGTGCTAGATGTATTAATCCAGTACAGCAATTTGCAAGGATTTGCAAAAACAAAACTCTGTCTCGTTCATATTCACAAAAGAGAAATCCTTAAAAATAGTTGTGAATACAGAATTGAAAACATAGCAAGGAAAAACGGGCCTCCAGCTCTCTCTCTCTGCATTCAGTTTTGCAATGTGCCAGCTTTGCAACTCCCTTCCTTTAAAAGGGTCATGTGTTGCAATGGCATCACAACTGCTAATCATGTAAAGGACAACACTTTTTCCCTGATGCAGGCAGTTGTTCCTGTGCCGTGTAAACTGCCTCTTATGGATAGATTGACTTGCAGTGTGTTCAGAATTCTGTTTCATTTCAGTTAGGTTGCGCTATACCAATATCATAACATAATATTGAGACAGGAATGTCCCCTGTCTAGTGAAAGGGCATGTACCCCTGTCTTGAGTGCTGGACTGCATGTAAAGCTGGTAGCTTGACTTTTCTTTTGGCACTAGCATCATGCTAGCCCAGCGTTAGCACAGAGGCCTAGGCCTATCTCTGACAATATAAGGTGCTCAACCTGGTGCAGGACCTGTCCACTTACATAAAGAAAAGTACCAAGTGTGACCTCAGAGAAGACAGAAAACCACTGGCCCTGTCATGGGTGCATTACATAAAGTGGTGGTGGCAGTATACCATGTTTTATGATTATATTGTAACCAGACTGTTTTTTTCTATATCTGTAACAGCACGGTCTACTAACTTCTCTTGTGTAAAGTGTTGTTGTTATGTGAAGACCCAGATTCCTGCCTGTGTGTAGAAGTATGAATGCTGAAGCCAGGAGGATCCATTTTTAATGCCTTTGTTTAGCAAGGCACAAGCTGGTGGATTTGGACAGCTTTCCCAGAAAGTGGAAATGTACTGCCTGCATTGCTGTAGCTGGAGGGAGTAGATACAGAAACTGAAGTGAGGAGAATGGAAGCAGTGCTACCTTTAGAAATTCCATGAAGACTTTGTTAGCAAGGAGCTGCTGATTAGTTCTTCCTGAGCACTGCCTTTTGGTGGATGGTAGGGGTGAAGGCACTGCAGTTTCTATTGTTCAGGGTGATAAAGTTCCAGGTACTCTTGTTTGGAGCCAAGCCCAATGCTACCTGCTGTGAGAAGCATCACTTTACTCAAAGGATGTATCTGGAGGGCAGCCTGAGGAGGACACTTTACAGAGAACCACCCCAACCCGGGTTTGAGGCAGTGGATCCACTTCCCCCATCTGGAAAAGGTGCATACAATTAGAATCCAAACCTTTGTTCCACTCTCAAATTCTTTTTAACCAAGTAAGGGAGTGCACCTGTAGAGTACTAGGACATCTGATGTGTAACTATGGCTTGTGTCTGCTTAACAGTTAGTCTCCCAGAGGCAAGGGGAACTTAACTCTGTAATTTCTGCTTGAGAGGCTAAGGGTCTGCTAGCCTGCCTACTTGCTGGCAATTAATCCCTAGGGGACGTTGGGGTTGGGATGAAACAGAGAGAGAGGGATATTGCCACCACCTGGTTCCTGCTCTCTACCAAGGGTTTCTAATGAGACATGTGTATTCTTAAACACTTCCCCGCTTCTGGTTGGTTGATTTCACCAAAGGCTTTTTGTCTTGTTATTTCCTAGGTTCAGAAAGGCCACAACGCATGAGTAAAATATTCATCAATGCAATTCACACATAAACAGATTCTGAAATATCATCTTTGTTACTATTGGCAGATGCTGATCTAGTTTAGCGCTAAAAGTATGTTTAATCTTTTGCTTTATCCTTGGATCACTATTAGGTACATAGAGAACAAATAATTATGTCCGCGAGCTAAGCTATAACTGTTTCCTTTCTACAAAATAAAAAGAAAAAAACTGGACAGGAGCAACACATCACGCATGGGCCTAGGATGGAGGCCGATATCCCTGTAACAATTTCTAAATAAGGTTCCAAAAATCAGAAGCAAAACCTTACGATGCCCTAATGCCCTAAAGGAGACACAATTATGGGGGTGGGGGGCAGATATGGGGAATTACAAAATACATCATTTGAGAAATAAGGGGGCAGCAGATAAAGGGACTTGACTAAATAATGCACGGGATGTGGCAAGTTACTGTATTAAAATGGGCACTGACTGTATTACAAATCACACACATTGCATGTTTCAACGCACTCTGTACACTCAGGCACTGCACACCCAGCATTCATAAACCACTCACTCTGCACTCAGTCCCCTTTCACCATGCCCTAAGGCGCCCCTCATCCTGCACTCAGACATCGCTCACTTGCATTTACACATCACTCATACACCTCTCACCTTGCACTCACACACCACTTATCCTGCACTCAGACACCTACCTCACACTCAGACACTATTCTCCATGCACTCAGACACTGTTCATACTGCAATCACACACCCATGACTCAGCACTCATTCACTGTTTACCCAGTACTCACTCACCGTTCACCTTGCACTCACCCACTGCTGACATTGCACTCACCTACTGCTCACAAACTGCACTCACAAATCACCACACCTTGCACCCACACACACATCACTCTCCCTGCACACAGATACATCACTCACCCAGCACACACACTGCTCACACTACACACACACACACACAGAGCCACCCTGTACCTTCATGTACCATTCACTCTGCACACTGACCCTCCACCAACATCGCTCACCCTGCACTCAGTCACCGTTCACCAAGCACTCAGTCACCACTCACCAGGTACTCACCTTGCACTCACCCTGAACTCACACTGCTCTCATACCTCTCACCCTGCAATCACACCACAAACACACCCCTCATGCTGATTGCTCACTCTGCATTCACACACATCTCACCCTGCACACTAAGCCAGCCTCATCATGCACATTCACTGTTCCCTCTGCACACTCCCAACACCCTACCCTGCACACTTACACACCACTGATCCTGCAGCAAGACACTGTTACCCTGCACTCACATTGCTTTTAGACATCGCTCACCCTGCACTCAGAAACTCACCCAGCCCTCGCCATGCACAGACAGCACTCACAGTGCATTACAACACTCACCCTGCACTTACTCACTGTTCACACACCACTCACTTTGCACTCACACAACTCACACACCACTCATACACCTCTCACACCAGTCACAGCGACTTCTGAGTTCAGCGCCAGGTGTGACTGCCCCGGTCGCACCACCCTAAAGCTAGCCCTGGATGGAGCAACACTAGAAACTATTAAATTAAACACAATACTTTTATACAGCTCATATTCTGAAAGCATGTATGTCAAGGTGCTTTCATATGCGATAATGAAGAAAAAGGGGGATAGGCGAAGCAAAATATTTGCCTAAAGTCACACCGTTTGGTTAAGCTGGAAGTCTGTTATTTTCTGTTTTCCCTTTGTACAAATCATCCACTAAATGGGTATCTATTTATCTCTTTTTACCCTCAAACATTAATGCTTTGTTTTTAACTCTGTGCAGGATGGTAGAGTAAGTGTGGTAAAGCTCTGCGGTTCCAAGAAGACCTCAACCTGAGTCAGAGCCCTGCATCAGGCTCGAGCCTGGCTCGAGCTTTAAGTGGCTCGCCCACCTCTAGGCCTCACATCCAGAATGTGTGTGGAAGCAGCAGTAGGCTGCCCAGGTCAATATTGGCTGACAGGGTCCAGCGTCAGTTCAGTGTCTGGTCCATGCCTGACTCACCTTTGGCCATCCACAAGCTGTGGTTGAATTGAGTTTAAAAAAATATGTGAAGTGTTATCCTGAGTGTTATGAGGAGGGGCCAGTAAGCGTGGGGGTGGGTGTCAAAAGAATATTTAAAAAGAACAAAGTATCCTGTAACTGTCTTGTTGGTCTTTCACCTTCAGGTAACTGCATAAAAAATAACATACACCTTAAATGAAAATTAAATGCAAGTTAAATTAATCAGTGTGAAATGCAATATGTTACCTTATGAAACCTCTATTGGTTAATGTGATAATTGCGGATGTCTGTGTGTGCAACCAGAGAGCCATAGATTTAAACCTGGTTGGTGCAGTGGGGAAGACTGACTTGTGTGTTTTTTTAGTACTGCAAGGTCCCAGCATGTGACTGAAAGCACTGTGAATATGTAAGTCAATTATTTTAATTTTGCTTTACACACAATATATGATAGGCTGCCACAAAATGTACAAAAAGATTTAGGTTTAAGATTTAAAACCAGTACCTTACTTTGTGCAAACATTTTCTATAAGAGTCCATTAAGAGAAGGCACTACACAGCTTAACATGGAACAGCCTTACAATACCTCTCAAAAAGAATAAGGGTCTTATTACGAGTACGGCGGTCCTGGGACCACCGTACTCGCAGTGGCAGTACGACTACCACCATCATTGCGGGTCCACCCGCCGAATTATGAGTCTGTGGCAGTGGGACCGCCACGAGACTGACGCCTCCGCTGGGATTTAGGATTCCGCTTCGGCAGGGGTCTGCAAATGGCCTGAATATGCTGGCGGTGCCGATGCCGAAATCGCCGAGCATATTACGACCTGCATATTCACCGCCCTTTTCATGGTGAGGACCCCGTCATGAAAAAGGGTGGTGGACATGCAGGTAAGAGGGCCCTAACAGGGCCCCAGGCCGAATCTTGGCCTTAGGGTGCGTGCGAAAGGTCACATGTTTTGCCCCCCCCCCCTGGAATTGCACCCTCGTTCCTGCAGGGTGTGGCATACAGGACATGGTGTACGCCTCACCATGCAGGAATGTGCAGTAGGCACTCTCACAGCGGTGGTCTGCTTGTTAGACACTCCTATGAGCCTAACAGACCGCCGCCGTGACACCACCGCTACACCGCACGCCCTGGAATCCAGTCGTAATCCAGGGGTTGGGCTCACCATGGGCTTGGCGGTCTTCCTGAGACCGCTGAGGTGGCGATCCCATTGTAAGACTGCCAAACTCATAAGGCCCTTAATCTTTCTCACTAAGAAGCTTCAAGTGACACCATAAATAAAAGCCAATACCAGCTTCCAACAGCCTTTACATTTGTAGATTAACCAATTGCAAAAATTTACATTTCTTTCAGGCAGCAGACACCCTTGCAAGAAGGTCTGTTTCTTGTTTAACTGTCTTCCTCCCTTGGTTTCACAGCACAGAGAACCCCCCCCTTCGATTTCAGCTGAGGCATTTCAACTGTCAGAATTAACTGTCCCAGGACAGTTGTCTTTTAACAAAAAATTAGGGGGACTGTTATTGTTAAATTAAAAAGCTATAGGCACATTGTTCCACACAGGTCCTGCCCACTCGACCTCTGTCCACAAGTGAAGGCCTGTCAGTGCATGGCTAGGACTATATTTACTCACCACAGAGACACCTTCGGACTACACAACCAATAAACACTTTTAAATTCTGTGCAGTGTGCTAGACTCACTGGGGTTCTACCAATACTCCAATCCTATGTCATTTCACACATGATAAGCCACCCCCCCTCAAACAACTCCCACAATGTGTCCAGCCATGCGATTAGTTGACAGGGTTCAGCAACAGTAAAGTCTCTGTCAATGTCCATGCAATTAGGCGACAGGTAGTCACCTTAAAATGCATGCAGAGGGAGACACACTCTGGCAGTGCTTCATACACTGAGGAGTAATCAACAGTAGTGCAGCCAATAATTATGCAGCGTGATGAATAGGTCCCCTTTGCATGCTGCTGCATCATTACTTTGGAACATGGAAGCCAAGTTAGGTGTGAATCCGGATACCCACCATCAGCCAATGAGAGCGCAGTACAAGCACTCTTTCAGAGAAAGCACACAACTTCTGCCCAATGAAATAATGCACTCAAGGACACCAACATTTGGGTAGAAGCATTACTCCTATCTCACAAGAGTTTATACAAGCTATTTCTCTGTTTATAATTCAATGATAAGCGCCATATAAATACAATATAAGGTAAAGTGCCAGCTGCAATGTTAAGCCAGACCTAAAAAAACTAAATTGCAACACTCTCTGTTGGTCCGCTACTGCATAATCAACTCGAGAACTCCTAAGATGGTTAATTTATTCTCGATTGAATCAAAAGAAAATGTATGCATCGGACTCTGAACATGAGTGCAGGTATATTCAACCGACACGCATTTCACTCCAACTGCTTCAGTCCAAACTCGAGCCCTTGAGGTTGAATCTCTTCAGAAGACATTCTGGCCTTCTTGATACCAGTAGAAATAATGAGAACAAACTGACAAATCATTAGCTCAAGTGCCCAGAGTAAAACATGTGTCAGCTGAATATTCTTGTACTCATGATGAGCTGAGTCCGGAAATCACCATCCAGGTCAAAAGGAAAGGGGAGAGGGACAATTTACACTCTCTCTTCTCCTAGTGGGGGAAAGGGTATGCATGGGGAGAACCCCAGCCATTGTTTAGTGGTCCTTTAGATTAGGGCCTCCTTACAAAGAACTAAAAAGTAAATATACAGGGGAACCACAGGAACCAAAAGAAGAAAAAAAAACAATGGTGGAATGGGACAGCTATGGACCATAATTTTGCAATAACTGCACGCTGTGTGTGTTAGGATTTAACGTGCAACACAATGCACATTTCTATTATGGGAATATTACATAGTCTATGTAGAAAGTATTGACGTAGCAATGAAACCTATGTATCCGGGTGACTACATATTAATGTTTTGTAAGACTGTATTTGATGGTGTCATGCTACGCCTTCCTGGGGAGTGTGTTTTTTGTCCCATGTGCATGTTTTGCAATAAGAACATGTGCTGGGACTACAGGGATCCCATCAGTTGAAAATTAATGAATGCCCTTCAGTGACTGCACCACGCACGGTTGGCGCCAGTGCATTCACCACCACAGAGGGGGCCTTGGGGATCCTTCTGGGATATCAAATTACGGACGTTGCTAAAAAACGGCAGAATTTGTTCTAAGTGCCACAACTTCACTATCTGAGTGGGGCACACAATATACGTAATTGAGCCGGGGTTTACTAGGTGTGCAATATGCATTTTCTTGAGCAGGTACTCATGCATGTGGTTGTGCTGTGTGTGTTGTGCTGTGTTTGCTTGTTTAACAATGTGAGTGTCATGCATTGTATGGCTTTAACAACGAGAGTGTCGGAGTCAGTCATCGCGGCACAGTTTCATCTCATTCAGTTGAAATATTTTGACCAAAATTACCTACTTTATTAGAGTTAGCTGTGTAGATTGGTGTTTGGACAAAATATCGAGTTGTACACTTCGGAAAACAGAACTATCTGGAATAAAATATTGTGATACATCAATATCGTGCTGTAAGAATATCACTGATAAGAATATCTTTTTTGGAAGTAATAGTTTTAAATAATATAGATGTTTTTAATATCGTTTTCAGTAATATAGTGGCTAAATATATCATTTAAAAAAATTATTTTAATGTGTTTTTGTTGATATATTAATTATATGTTTTACTATTGTTTATATTAATGTTATTAATTTGTTTTTTTAATATAGCTTGTAATTTTTAATAGTAATTTATAGTGTTGTAGCGGGGTGTTCAGTTTGTGAGGGATAGGGTAGAAAGTTAATTAGGTAATAATTAATTATGAATTAATTAATGCATTTTATTTAATTATATGATTGATATTTATTATGTAAATTATGTAATACTAATTTATTTATGTTATATGTTTTTTGCGGGCTGTTAGGTTTGTAGGGGTATAGGGTGGGAAGTTAATTAAGGAATAATTAATTAACAATTATGTATTAATTGTTAATTATTTAATTGATTTTTTAAATTATGTAAAATATGGAATAGGGATTTCTTTTACTTATATTTTAGTTGGGAGATGCTAGGTCTGTAGGGATATAGGGTGGGAAGTTAATTCAGTAATAATTCATTAACAATTAATTATTCATTGTTATTTATTTTATTTATTTTAAATATGCAAATTATGGAATACTTATTTTGTAGTTATATTTTATGTGTGGGCTGCTAGGTTTTTAAGGGTATAGGATGAGAAGTTAATTAATAAATATTGAATAACAATTATTTATTAATTGATAATTATTGAATAGTAATTATGTAAATTGAATAATTGTTTTTAGTTTTTTTAATACATATATATTTTTTAATGTTTCTTAATTATGTTTATATTAAGATGTAATTTTTTCTTTTCTAAATTCATGGTGTTACTCTGAAGTCCAACACTTTCCCTACTATTGCGGTGTTTGGAGTGCGAATAGTCAATGTAAACCCTCTGAAGTCCAACACTCTCCCTACTGCTGCACAGACTGGAGAAGGAATAGTAAATTTTATCCCTCCTAAGTCCAACACTTTCCCTATGTTTGCGGTGTTTGGAGTGGAAATAGTAAATTTCACCCCTCCAATGTCAAACGCTTTACCTACTGTTGCTTAGACTGGAGTGGGAATAGCAAATTTAACCCCCTCCGAAGCCCAACGCTTTCCCTACTGTTGCACTGACTGGAGTAGGAATACTAAATCTAACTCCTCCGAAGTCCAATACTTTCCCTACTATTGCGGTGACTGGAGTAGGAAGACTAAATCTAACCCTTCTGAAGTCCAACACTTTTGCTACTGTTACATAAAGAAGAGTGGGAATAGTATATTAAATATTCTTAGACTCCAATCGTTTTCATAATATTGGTTAAATAGATTTTATAGCATTAATTGATTTTTTAAAATATTTAATATTATTTCATTTTATTTTTAAATTTGTTTTAATGTTTACAATATTTTTAGTGAATGTGTATTTTGGAGTTTTAGATTTTTAACATTTTATTTATTGTCTACATTAATTGTCTTTTATTATTGAATTGTTGATATTTGTTATGGTTTTATTATGTATGTATTTTGTGTGTGTATATATATATATATATATATATATATTCACTGAAAAAACCATAGGTTTCAGGCACGTTATAGTTAGAAATTAGCATTTAAAAAACCTTAGAAATTCACTGAAAAAACCATAGGTTTCAGGGGCGTTATAGTCAGTTGGACATTTCACTCGTACAAAACCATAGAAATTCCCCCGTTATAGTTAGTTCAGCTAACTATAACTTCGCGCATCCGTAATGCACTGCTGATGACGTCACATATTACATCACTCATGACATGGTCAGTGACATCACTCATGACATCACTGATGACATCTCAAATGACATCACTGATGACATCATCCTTGTGATAGTGGCAGACCTCCTCTCACCCTAATATAACCTTTGATACACACACTCAAAAATACAAACTAACATTTTCAAAACAATGGACATACCAATACCAGTTACAACACACCTATTCAGTAATTCCAAGATCTACACACACATCCACTCATTCACCAACAGTCCCTATACAGTCACTCATACATGTACTCACTCATCATATGTACTCATACACCTATACATCCTGTTACACACCGCCACTCATCCATAGAGTTACTCACACACATAGTCACACATGCAAACAAAGTATCAAACATCCATTTACTTGCATATACAGTTATACACACACTACCACACTTACTTCTACAGAAACTTACACATACTTACTCTCTTAAACAATCACTTATAGAAACACCTACTTATTTGTACAGGAACTCTTCCAATCTCTCACTCTCACATATACTCACTTATATACACCAATACTCACATATACTAGTTTAAAACATATGTAGTTACTCATAAAGACACTATTGAGACAGTCATTCACTCACTAACACACCCATACACATACTCATCCACCTATACAGTCCTGCACACATGCTGTCTTCAACACATACAAACAGTGAGTCACTCATTCATGCATCTATGCACTAAGTAATACCCCCACCGAACCATACAGACACTCAGACACTCATACTGATACTCAAAAAACCAACTAATAACCCATATAGACACTCATGTAGCTACTCACCAACCCATGCAGCCACTTATACACAAAGTGAGAGACTGATACAGATATTTTCATATTTAAACATTACTCACTAACCCATGTATTCACTAAGATACACTTAGTCAGTTATACAATCAATTTTACAAAACAAAATCATCCATTTAGACACTTATATACCCATTTATTCTTCCATCGACCTTGAGATATACATATATAAAACATATTTAATTTTCAGAAAAACACACATTCACTGGATGATGTCATCAGTGATGTCATCAGTGATGTCATTTGAGATGTCATGAGTGATGTCACTGACCATGTCATGAGTGATGTAATATGTGACGTCATCAGCAGTGCATTCCGGGCGCGCGAGTTATAGTTAGCTGAACTAACTATAACGGGGGAATTTCTATGGTTTTGTACGAGTGAAATGTCCAACTAACTATAACGCCCCTGAAACCTATGGTTTTTTCAGTGAATTTCTAAGGTTTTTTAAATGCTAATTTCTAACTATAACGTGCCTGAAACCTATGGTTTTTTCAGTGAATTTCTAAGGTTTTTTAAATGCTAATTTCTAACTATAACGTGCCTGAAACCTATGGTTTTTTCAGTGAATATATATATATTTATTATACTATGTATACATGTGAAAATGACTCGGTCCCCTGTTTGCCTCGGTGGCACGGAAAAAATGGGTGGAACTGACGTCAGCACGCCGACGAGGTTCTCTTATGGCTCCGATGACGTCATACGGTGTCGCGAGCGGAGCCGTGCTATTATGACGTCCTCGTTGACGTGGGAGAGCTAGGAAAGAATTTCCGTGGAATGCTGGTGCAGGGGATATTCACCTAAGTGTTCAGGCTAGTCATTTGGGAGCAACTGTTTATGTTGCCACTCCAGAAACCGAAACCAGTGATCCGAGGGCAGAGGCCCTGCAGATGGCACACGAGGTGGGGTGCCCAGTCGTGTGCACCGGCGGGGCAGCGAAGTGACAAGCACCACAACCCACAAAAAGGTAACGAGGGCACTGAATAACACAGGATCTTCTCTTTGTATCTGGCAGGAACAACAAAGTTAAAATGCCCTAGTACCAAAATGTAGAATTAGTGCTACAACGGTCTTCAAGAGGACCTGCGATGCCGCTTCTGCCTCCCGTACCCTGGAGGTGGCACATGGGTCACGCGGTACGGTCATACTGCGGTGGGATGCACACTCGTTGACCTCTCA
Organism: Calotriton arnoldi; assembly: GCA_963921515.1. Classification (NCBI taxonomy): domain Eukaryota; kingdom Metazoa; phylum Chordata; class Amphibia; order Caudata; family Salamandridae; genus Calotriton; species Calotriton arnoldi. The sequence goes on along the minus strand of CAWUFW010001089.1, from coordinate 2,882,286 downwards.
TGGCACTGCTCCACACTTCAGGGAGGACGCTTTCCATTAGCTATGTTTTCTGATGACATGTCGCGCCGGCCCCGTCCAACAACAGAACTCCTTTAGATCCAAACAGACTCTTCCACTCTCTCACCGGAAGTGAAACCAGGCCACGCGGACACTTTCACAATACAACAGCCGGGAATGCACTTTTCGGTAAAAAAACACATTCCTTCCTCCTAATTAATCAAATAAACGTCTCACTGAAGAACAGGGGCCAGCTTCGATCGGTAAACAGCCGTTACAACGACTTTTTTACTTTGCGATACCATTACAACGCATGCATTACCACGCATGCGTTGTACATCACGAAGTCATTACTACGCATTTTTTAGAACGCATGGTCATTTACCACGCATGCCTTTACAACGAATTTTGTTGTAAAGGTATGTATGGTAAATGACCATGCGTTCTAAAAACATGTAGACGATCCATGTCGTTGTAAGGAAACAGAGGCTGTTCCGTTTCCTCACAACGACGTGCACCACCCCTCAGAGACGACGTGAAGCAGTAACCACGAGGAGAGAGGAACCACGAGGAGTGAGAGGTAAGGGGGATTGGGCATGGGGTGGGGGTTTCTTTTCTAGGGTTTAGGGTAGTGCAGTGGTGTTTGGGTGGTGTAGGGGGTCGTGCTGGGGGTAGTTTTTTAGGGTTTAGGGTAGTGCAGTGGTGTTTGGGTAGTGTAGGGAGTCGTGCTGGGGGTAGTGTTTTAGGGTTTAGGGTAGTGCAGTAGTGTAGGGGGTCATGCTGGGGGTAGTGTTTTATGGTTTAGGGTAGTGCAGTGGTGTTTGGGTAGTGTAGGGGGTCGTGCTGGGGGTAGATTTAGGGTTTAGGGTAGTGCAGTGGTGTTTGGGTAGTGTAGGGAGTCGTGCTGGGGGTAGTGTTTTAGGGTTTAGGGTAGTGCAGTGGTGTTTGTGTATTGTAGGGGGTTGTGCTGGGGGTAGTGTTTTAGGGTTTGTTAGTGCAGTGGTGTTTGGGTAGTGTAGGGGGTAGTGCTGGGGTAGTGTTTTAGGGTTTAGGGTAGTGCAGTGGTGTTTGTGTAGTGTAGGGGGTAGTGTTTTAAGGTTTAGGGTAGTGCAGTGGTGTTTGGGTAGTGTAGGTGTTCATGCTGGGGGTAGTGATTTAGGGTTTAGGGTATGGCAGTGGTGTTTGGGTAGTGTAGGGGTCGTGCTGGGGGCGATTTAGGGTTTAGGGTAGTGCAGTGGTGTTTGTGTTGTGAGGGGACGTGCTGGGGGTAGTGTTTTAGGGTTTAGAGTAATGCAGTGGTGTTTGTATAGTGTAGGGGGTTTAGGGTAGTGCAGTGGTGTTTGTGTAGTGTAGGGGGTCATGCTGGGGGTTGTGTTTTAGGGTTTAGGGTAGGGCAGTGGTGTTTGTGTAGTGTAGGGTGTCGTGCTGGGGGTAGTGTTTTAGGGTTTAGGTTAATGCAGTGGTGTTTGGGTAGTGTAGGGGGTCGTGCTGGGGTAGTGTTTTAGGGTTTAGTGTAGTGCAGTGGTGTTTAGGTAGTGTAGGGAGTCGTGCTGGGGGTAGTGTTTTAGGGTTTAGGGTAGTCCAGTGGTGTTTGGGTAGTGTAGGGGGTCGTGCTGGGGTAGTGTTTTAGGGTTTAGGGTAGTGCAGTGGTGTTTGTGTAGTGTAGGGGGTCATACTGGGGGTAGTGTTTTAGGGTTTAGGGTAGTGCAATGGTGTTTGTGTAGTGTAGGGGGTAGTGTTTTAGGGTTTAGGGTAGTGCAGTGGTGTTTGTGTACTATAGGGGGTCGTGCTGGGTTCTAGTGTTTTAGGGTTTAGGGTAGTGCAGTGGTATTTGTGTAGTGTAGGGGGTAGATTTAGGGTTTAGGGTAGTGCAGTGGTGTTTGGGTAGTGTAGGGGGTCGTGCTGGGGGTAGTGTTTTTGAGTTTAGGGTAGTGCAGTTGTGTTTGGGTAGTGAAAGGGGTCGTGCTGGGGGTAGTGTTTTAGGGTTTAGGGTAGTGCAGTGGTGTTTGGGTAGTGTAGGGGTCAACCAACATGAATTTGTCCTTGTGTGATGTAACCAATGCTCATGTAAAGCACTCCAATACCTGACCAGTCTGCACTCTATAAAACTGCAAAAAAACAAAAAATAAAAAGTGTTTTGCACACTTCTGTCATTGGGCTATACGTGGGCTACCTCTGGGTGATATTTGTGCTACCTTTGGGCTCTTTTTTCTCTGGTGGCCATCTTGGGAGACTTATTTGTTATGAAGTTTCCTAATTTCCTCATTTACTACAGTCTCCTCAGTAGGAAATGCTTTCAGTTTTTTACTTTGATTCCATCAAGAAGGCATTCAGATGTGTCACACATTTGCCATAAATTCAGAATGTTAGCACTCTAGTTGTTCATTAGATCACTGTAGTAAAGCTACTGCTCACCAAGGAGTTAACTGGAAGTCTACTGCTGGTATTGAAAGTGATTGTTTCAGTCTGCATGTCAGAATTTTCTAATGAAATAGAAGAGGATTTGAGATCTCATTTAAAACATGCACTAAATTTTCTTTTTGCAGCACTAACCATAATTTTTATGGCAAAATGAACCCCCTCATTTTGTTCCTTTTTAAATTAAATGTTTTAAGTGTTACCAGTTTATTCCAATCAAGATGGCTTCAGGTGTGCCATACGTTTGTCATAAGTAAGACTGTTAGCGCTCTAGTTGTTCTTTAGAACACTCTGGGAAGCTGCAGTAGAACACAAAGGCATCAACTGACAGGCTGCTCCTGTTGAAATATAACAGGAAGATATTTGAGATCACACTTGAAACATGTCCTAATTTTTCTTTCTACAGCACTAACCATAATTTCTATGACAAAATGAACCCCATCATTTTGTTCCTTTTTAAATTAAATGTTTTAAGTGTTACCAGTTTATTCCAATCAAGATGGCTTCAGGTGTGCCATACTTTTGTCATAAGTAAGACTGTTAGCGCTCTAGTTGTTCTTTAGAACACTCTGGGAAGCTGCAGTAGAACACAAAGGCATCAACTGACAGGCTGCTCCTGTTGAAATATAACAGGAAGATATTTGAGATCACACTTGAAACAGTCTCTGCCCTTGTTGGATGTACATGTTTTACTGAGAATGTCAGACTTCATTCTCACATGACTGAGAAAGATAATGTGAATTTACAGAAAATATGCTCTCATTTTAGCTTCTGGAGCACCTTCCAAAACGGTATGGGACAAGCATGTGAAAATAGTTTTCTCTCAAACATGATTCATGTTATCCCAGCAGAAGGTTTTTCACAGGGTAAAATCACCTTAGAACACACCACAATTCCTGAAATTAGTATGGTACCATCAACAAATGAATTCTAATGTAACTAAAGTCTGTTATTACCCTTTATAGTTCTCCTTTTGGTAACCCTCAAAATCTTCGATTCACTACAATGCATTTCAATGGGGTACTATCATTTATATTGGTCCCAAGATGGCTGCCAGCAATTCCAGGATGAAGTGCTGACAGCCAATCAGATCTCACGATGATATGTGTGGTTAGGCTCCGCCCAGATATATATGTGTTTTTACTTTTGATTTTCTCAGGAACTACTGAACGGATTTACACCATTTAACAAAAGGGTTCTTTCTGAACCAAGAACTACCTCTTTGCCAAATTTTGTGTAATTCCGTTCAGCAGTTCGGGCTGTAGCCGTGGCTAAAGTTTCCTATGGGAAAATGAATGGGGAAAACACGTTTGGGACCCCCCTTATTTCTCGGCCCCCGCTTGATGAATCACCCCGAAACTTTCAGGGTAGGAGCGGACCGGAGCGGGCCATAAAGTTTGAAAATTTCGCGAAGATTCGTCAACCGACGCAAGAGTTATTTCAAATAGAATGTTCTACTGGCGACCGCCAGTAGATAATAATACATACATAATACCATCAAAAATATAAAAAATTCCGTAAGAATATATATATATTATCTATTGGCGGTCGCCAGTAGATAGTTATAGTTAGGACCTATTTTCCATAGGAAATCCGCAACATTCTATTTGAAATAACTCTTGCGTCGGTTGACGAATCTTCGCGAAATTTTCAAACTTTATGGCCCGCTCCGGTCCGCTCCTACCCTGAAAGTTTCGGGGTGATTCGTCAAGCGGGGGCCGAGAAAAAAGGGGGTTCCCAAAACGTGTTTTCCCCATTCATTTTCCCATAGGAAACTTTAGCCACGGCTACAGCCCGAACTGCTGAACGGAATTACACCAAATTTGGCAAAGAGGTAGTTCTTGGTTCAGAAAGAACCCTTTTTGTTAAATGGTGTAAATCCGTTCAGTAGTTCCTGTGAAAATCAAAATGAAAATCACATATATATCTATGGCCGCGTCGGATTCGCGCACCCTCCCGATCACGAGCTGCATGCTAATTGGCTGTCAACACTCCAAATCAGGAAGTGTTGGCAGCCATTTTGTCCCTCGGTAGAACCGAGGCACAGAAACAAGTGCGCAAAGCGCAAAAAGGGGGCAGGGTAGAAACACCCTGACCCCCTAGGTCTGCTCAGGGGGTCCCACAAGCACCCCCTGGGCAGAAAAAAGCATTTTTTTTAAAAGAAAATCGGCGGGATGCGCTTAGGGTGCGCGAATCCCGCCGAGAAAAAAAAAAGAAACAAGTGTGCAAAACGCACAAAGGGGGCAGGGTAGAAACACCCTGACCCCCTAGGTCTGCTCAGGGGGTCCCACAAGGACCCCCTGGGCAGAAAAAAGCATTTTTTTTAAAAAAAGAAATCGGCGGGATGCGCTTAGGGTGCGCGGATCCTGCCGAAAAAAAAAAATCAAAGCGCGGTCTCCCGCACTTCGATGCAAATTTGCCCCTGGGTGGCCCAAGTCCCGGGGGCATGCGGGGGGTGGGTTTACTGTTTATGGGGGAGCCTCTAAGGCACCCCAAGGCCCGGGGACCGCCACCCCCGGGGCTTTTTAAAAAAAATGATGGCGGGAGGGCTGTGCGCCCTCCCGCTGCCCCGGGGACCGCCACCCCCCGGGGCTGTTTTTTTTAAATTTAAAAAACCTGTGTGGGGGGGCTCCAGCCCCCCACACGCCCCGGGGACCGCCACCTCCCCGGGGCACTAAAGATTTAAATATGGGGGTCCGTTACGGTCCCCCAGAGCCCCGGGGACCACCACCTCCCCAGGGCTTTGAACAAGTTGGGAGGGGGGCCGCGCGGCCCCCCTCCTGGAGCCAGTGATGGCCCTGGGGACCACCACCCCCAGGGCCGGCTCCTGCAGTGTCCCGGGTGCCTACCCCCGGGACACTGTAGTTGCTATGACAGGACGGGAGCATCGCGGCTCCCGTCCTGTCATAGTAAGCTTGGTTGCATTTTGAAAGAGAGAGCAGGAATCCTGCTCTCTCTTTCAAAATGCAAACTAATTAGCTTTCCACACGGGGAGCAGCATGTTAGCTGCTCCCCATGTGGAAAAGCATTGCCGGCTCCCGCAGGAGGCGGGGAGCCGGCTGGGACTGTGGGGGGGATTGGGGACCCCCCACAGTCTCCAACGAGAGGCCAGGCCCCGGGGGATGGGGTTCCGGGGCCATAAGTGGCCCGGGAGGGGGGCCACGCAGCCCCCCTCCCCAATTAAAAAAAAAAAAAAAAAAAGGGCAAGGCCGGCCCCGGGGGATGGGGTCCCCGGGGCCAATAGAGGCCCAGGGAAGGGGGGCCACGGGGCCCCCTTCCCGTTTAAAAAAAATAAATGCTCAGGCCCCGGGGGATGGGGTCCCCGGGGCCAAAAGTGGCCGAGGGAAGGGGGGCCACGCAGCCCCCCTCCCATAAAAAAAAAAGGAAAAAAAACCGGCATTGTGCCGGAGGCCACGCCCCCCTCCCTGCAGCAGTGTGCAAACGCGCCCCCTGGCGCGTTTTAAGAAGGGGAAGTAATTCCCCATGAATACTGGGGGTCCCTGGGGGCCAACTAGCCCACCAGGAACCTCCAGTATGCGTCAGAGGCGGTGTTGCAGAGAGGTGTACAGAGGCCACGCCCTTTATACACCTCTCTGCAACGCAGCTCTGTGGCGCTTTTGGAGGTACATGGTGGGCTAGTTCGACTCCAGGGACCCTCAGGATTCAAGGGGACTTAATCCCCCAACTTAAAACGCGCCACGGGGCGCGTTTGCACAGTGGTGAAGGGAGGTGGCGGGGCTTCAGGTGACATGTGTGCAAACAGGCCCCGTGGCGCATTTTAAGATGGGGAATGAAATCCCCTTCAATCCTGAGGGTCCCTGAGGCCAACTAGCCCACCAGGTACGTCCAGAAAGTGCCACAGAGCTGCGTTGCAGAGAGGTGCAAAAGGGCGTGGCCTCTGAACACCTCTCTGCAACGCAGCTCCCTGGCGCATACTGGAGGTACAGGGTGGGCTAGTTGGACCCCAGGGACCCTCATGATTCAAGGGGACTTAATCCCCAACTTAAAACGCGCCACGGGGCGCATTTGCACAGATGTCACCTCAGGCCCCGCCCCCTCCCTTCACCATTGTGCAAATATTCCTCTAAAATCAGCCGAACTACGAATTCCGATTTACTCACCTGTTATCAGGAGAGACCTCAGTGCTGCATCTTTGAGCCCAATACTGATCCTGAAAAGTAATTTTAACCGTACTTACCAGTAACTTGAATTTCCTTCCATAGGATATCATTGCCTGCTTTTTGCTGAAAAAGTTTCTAAGTGTCGATTTTTGTAACATACAAATATTCCTCTAAAATCAGCCGAACTACGAATTCCGATTTACTCACCTGTTATCAGGAGAGACCTCAGTGCTGCATCTTTGAGTCCAGTACTGATCCTTTAAAGTAATTTTAACCGTACTTACCAGTAACTTGAATTTCCTTCCATAGGCTAACATTGAGTGGTTTCTCTTGGAAATTCTTCTAAGTGTGGAGTTTTGGAACTTTATAATATTCCTCTAAAATCAGCCGAACTACGAATTCCGATTTACTCACCTGTTATCAGGAGAGACCACAGTGCTGCATCTTTGAGCCCTGTACTAATCCTGAAAAGTAATTTTAACCGTACTTACCAGTAACTTGAATTTCCTTCCATAGGATTTCATTGCCTGCTTTTGCTGAAAAAGTTTCCAAGTGTCAATTTTTGAAACATACAAATATTCCTCTAAAATCAGCAGAACTACGAATTCCGATTTACTCACCTGTTATCAGGAGAGACCTCAGTCCTGCATCTTTGAGCCCAGTACTGATCCTGAAAAGTAATTCTAACCGTACTTACCGGTAACTTGAATTTCCTTCCATAGGCTAACATTGACTGGTTTCACTTGGAAATTCTTCCGTGTGTGGAGTTTTGTAACTTTATAATATTCCTCTAAAATCAGCCGAACTACGAATTCCGATTTACTCACCTGTTATTAGGAGAGAACCCAGTGCTGCATCTTTTAGCCCAGCACTGACCCTGAAAAGTAATTCTAACCGTATTTACCAGTAACTTGTATTTCCTTCCATAGGAATCCATTGTCTGGTTTTCAGCAGAAAAGTTTCAAAGTGTCGATTTTCACAAACTACAAATATTCCTTAAAAATCGCCTGTATGACTTTAGTTTCAAATGTAATCACAGGATATACGTGGCCCTATAAATGTAATATAAATCCATACATGTGCCCCAGGTGGATTTTGCACCTCCGCCCAAAAGCGGACTCGCTCTGTGCTAGATTAATGTATTTAATGTATTAGTATGTAATTGTGTACTATGCTTCTCATACCAGATCAAATGTATCACTACAACGCCTTACTGGGTGTATAGCGTACCCTTCGTGCTCAACCCATATAATCAATAATGCCTCTTATCCATACGGCATGTCTGACAAGGTTCTCTCAACAGCTTATCCCGCACTATTACTATCTCACGGGGTATCCTTAAAAAATGTAGACTCCTCCAAGAGACACATGTCTTACACGCATAATAGTCATCTTAACCCAACCGCTATAGCCAAGCGTTATAGACCTGGAAGCCTTGATATAATGTCGATAACATACTCATGACTACGCAGACCACCTTAAGCCCACTAACACATCATAACATTAAGGTAATCTCATTGAACGTCAAGGGATTAAACCACCCGGTCAAACGGAAAAGATAACTGACTACCTATACAGACAAAAAGGTGACATCTTCCTGCTCCAAGAAACAAAAATTGACTCCAAACAATTTAACTCACTTAGAAATAGATTTTTTAGTGAGGTCGTTGGTTTGGAAGCAGTAGGGAAGAAAAACGGCGTCCTGACCCTACTAGCAAAAAAATCAAACATAGAACTAGTTTCCAGCACATCAGACTCTAAAGGCAGGTGGATCACAACAAAGCTAAAGAAAGATAAAACAGAATTTTATGTTACTAATGTCTACGCCCTAATAAAGATGAAGTAGATTTCTGGGATGATTTAAATAGACAGCTTGACACTATACCAGATAATGCGTTACATATATTGGCAGGAGATCTTAACTTACCTATGGACCCGGCGCTTGACAGGGACTCACGGTGTCCATTCTGTCCTAACAACTCCCATAAAGCCTTAATTAACCTCTGCACTCGCTTCAACTTACTTGACGCGTGGAGACTACAAAACCCTACTGGTAGAGATTACACTTTCTTCTCGCCCCCACACAACTCATACTCACGCATCGATTACCTATTAATCTCCGGCAATGCTTCAGCTAGAATTGTAGATACTGCAATCGAACCGAGAGTGATATCAGACCACTCCTGTATAAGCCTCACTATCTCTGACACAAAACCTTTCAGGAAGCAACCGCTCTGGAGGCTCAATAACGAAGTCCTGGAACAAGCGTGCCATAAGGAAGCTATTGCGAAAGCAATACAAGAATTCCTCTTACTAAACAAAGAAGGGGATACATCCGACCTCATACGTTGGGAGGCCCTGAAAAGCTCCATTAGAAGAGAAATTATCAAAATAAGAACTGCTATGAATAGAGACTCCAATAAAAGCTGGAGAAACTGGAAAATGACATTGATAGTTTACAACAGAAACATATCCTGTCAAGAGATGCCTCACTTCTGAGTGATATAATTAAAAAGAAATGTGAATATAATCAAATTATTAGTGATAGAGCAGGAATTTGGATACATAAACAAAAAAGCCTCAAACTATGCGAGTCGAATAAGGCAGGGAAAAGCTTGGCCTCATATTTAAAATTTAAAATGCAGAAGAATACAATCAATAATATAATCGACAGCAAGGGCCTGGCTCACTCTGAACCAGACAAAATTGCTGAGATATTCAAAGAGTTCTACAGCACCTTATATAGTAAAACCGGGATCTAGACCCAAATAAAATACAGGACTACCTAAACGAGTGCGATCTGCCATCACTATCGGACAAGGAAAGAGCAGAAATTAACACACCTATTACTAACTCAGAAATTGAGAAAGCGATTAGAACTCTCAAATCTGGGAAGGCTCCAGGGCCTGACGGCTTCAATGCTCAGTTTTATAAATGTTTCTCTTCATCACTAATCCCTCCGCTATTAAAACTGTTTCATGCATTTAGCATATCAGGCCAGGTTACCGGTACACCAGCTGAAGCCATTATAGCAGTAATCCCCAAAGATGGGAAAGACCCAACACTTCCAAAAATTACAGGCCGATATCACTAATAAATCTGGACTGCAAAATATACGCAACAATTCTTGCCAAACGTCTCCAAAATTCTCTCCCTCAACTTATCCACCCGTCTCAAGTAGGTTTTTAAAAAACAGATTGTCTAGTGACAACACGCGCGTCTTGTCCCATGTTCTTGAAAAGGCCAAACTCAATGATACACCGACAGCCGCCATTACATTAGATGCCGAAAAGGCTTTTGACAAAATAGATTGGAAATATCTGGAAGCAACCCTGAATAAGTTCAATCTGGGAGGAAATTTTATACAAATGATAATGGCACTATACTCGAACCCCACAGCCAGGGTCAGAGCAGGAGGTTGTCTTTCATCTTCCTTTATACTGGAGCAGGGAACAAGACAAGGCTGCCCCTCTCCCCTTCCTTGTTCCTCCTCGCTATCGAACTCTTCCTAGTTCACCTTAGGAACAATTCACAAATATCAGGTGTACAATTTGGCAACTACACCGTCAAGATAACTGCCTACGCTGACGATGTTCTGGTAATCTCAGAAACGCAGGCACTGCCATCCCTGCCCTCATATCATCGATAGATTCATTCTCTGCAATATCTGGATACAAGCTGAACAAAGATAAAACTGAGGTAAAACTTTTAAACAACCTAGGTGGGAAGGAGATTATAGGCGATTCTGGCCTTATGTGGCAACCTAAATGCTTCAAATACCTAGGCCTAGAGTTCACGGATGATCTGATTACTTCCCTTCAGATCAATGAACAAACACTACATAAAAAAATCTCCACATTACTTGATGTTACACTTTAGGGACCTGGTTAGCAAGGGCACACCGTAGGCACTACATTACCCAGAATGCAACACTAGGGAGAATGGTTGTGTGCGCTCACAGACTCACCACGTGTCCTTTGTGGGGCATAAAGACAGCCCCTTCCCAAGCGCAGGTGCTTGGCAACCTCCTACCTGCTGGACCACGCCTTGTTACACCTGTGCCTTGTTTCCCTTTCGAGGAAGTAGAGATCGAGTGTTTTGTCTAACGGAGACCTCCCGGGATTGAACGCTCTCCTGCCTGCTGATTACTGGGCGGTTCTCTCTAAACTCCCTCGCATGTTCTACGAGTGATTTATTTATATAACGCGAGTCTCACGTTCTGATTTATTTAGCTCCCGTTCATATTAGGTAGCGGGATTTCTTGGCTCTCCTCCGCCTATTTTTGCATGAGTGCCGAGTGCGCGCACTACCTCTTATTTTTGTGATTAAAGCCGGGAATGGCGTTACCGCGGCTAGAGAGTTAGCGGTCTTTTGTTGTTCGAATCCTTCCCTCGCGCTACATCTCCCGACCCTGTTGGAATCGGATACTAACCTCTTCACATCCTTGTTGAGTGGATCCTTGGAATCTGGACTTTCTTGCTAGCCTGAACTTCTGGCACTGAGTCGCTGTGAATATAACAGTTGCTCTGTGAGGACACCCTGCTGGCTAGAAGTTGTGGACAGAGATTACAGTGCTACACGGATGTTATACTGGTGAGTCTGGGGTAGTACACAACTAGTGAAGGGGTTATATCATAAATAAGAGGTGGGTGGTTAAGATTAGGAACATACAGTTGTTACTCATCTGCATTCTTTTTGTCTGTTTTGTTTTAGCACCTCAAGGCTTCTTCCCTGCCCCTTCTGAGAGTCCTGGGGAGAACCTTACTCTTGCCCTCACACTGGTGGTCCTGAGATGTCTCTTCTCTCCCTTGTGGGTAGACGACTAGTAATCCGGTAATATCCTGATCTAGTGATACCCAAAGGGAGAGTGGAGGTCCTTCTTCGCTCCCGAGGAATTGGCACTCTACCGAGTACACTAGAAAACCCGACACTTGAGGGCTGGTCGCCCAAATTCCTATCCTGGTGGGGACGAGCCGAGACTTTAAAAATGATGATTGCTCCTCTTGTCAATTACCTAGCCAGCATGCTACCAATGACCCTCTCCAATGAGTTTTTGAATAAAGTCTACAAACTTTTCAACACGTTCCTTTGGCAAGGCAAAAAACCTAGAATATCAATGAAAAAGCTACAGCTACCAAAAGAAAAAGGAGGTCTGGGTTTACCGAACTTCAGGAACTATCAAACGGCATACCTCTGTAAGCAGGGCTCAAACTGGTTAGTCCCACAAACTGACTACTCTCCGATATGGGTGGACATAGAAAGGGCAATTGTCAAAGGCTTGCCTTTAACCGCTCTCCTCACCATGGATATATCCCACCTCCCCCACTCAAAATACATCCTGCTCAACACCAAGAGAGCCTTGCTGCGTCTGGATTCACTCTCTGCAGTTAAAGTTAATAAATCCAAAATTTCCTCTCTCTGGCACAATCCGAGCTTAAGGATTAATGCAGAAATGCTTTACTGGAAACACTGGTCGGAAAAGGGCATAAACTTAGTGGAAAATCTCTTTAATAATGACACTCCATTACCTTTCTCCACCCTCCAGAGTAATTATGGATTGGAACCAATAGACTTTTACAGTTTTATCAAACTAAAATCCCTTCTCACGCGTCGCTCTATTAAACTGACCAACCCATCACTAATCCCTAGACTATTGCAACTTCTGAGGTCAGGACACACCGTCTCTAGGATTTATAAACTTCTCTCTCCTAAACCGGGTAAATCTCACCTAAAGTGCGAAATGAAATGGGAAAAGGAACTTAATTCCTATAAAATCCCATTTGATTGGGAAAAGATATATACCTCCCCATTCACTAATAAAATTTCGCCAATCCTGTCACAAACCAAACTTATGTTAATCAATAGGACATACTGGACACCTGAAAGACTTTACAAACTCAAACTCAGTGAAAATCCGACCTGTTGGCACTGCAAGGCCCAGACTGGAGACCTGGCGCACATGCTCTTCAATTGCCCCACTCTGGAAAGATATTGGGATAGGATTTATGATTATATAAGCAAGACATTTCATGTAACCCCCCAAGGGAGTTCTCTTACATTATTCTTGGAGCGCTAGACCCCAGAATTGAAGATCTCAATGACCGCCTTTTACTTGATCTCATGCTTACACTAGCATGCAAAGTTATTCTTTGTAAATGGAAGAACTCCAAAGAGGTCTCATTTAACACCTGGCGGGAATGGTTAACTTTCCTAAGAGGGGCAGACAACGTTGCTCTACAGTCTTCTCCCTGGAGACCCCCGCACAGAAAATTGTGGAAATCCCTGGACGCCTCATCCTTCTCATATGACCCTCCATGATGCAAATACTTGCTGCTGTGAACTTAATTGATCTGTGCTGAACATAGTTATCCATGTGTATTATACTGTGATGCTTTGATTAGCATCTTCATGTTCTTCCAGACACACACCTCCTGGAGCTCACGGCCTCACAGATAGACACCTGTTTAACATGCACCTTACATCCTATTATCATTCTACTATTATCATTTATTATCAGTTACTTATCTGCTTGTTTGTTGCTGCTCGTTTGTTTACTTATTTACTTTTACCCTACCTGTGCGGTTTCTCTCTTAGATTCTCACTGTCTGCCATCATTATTACTACTGTTAGCGATACCCACAGTTATTGGCACACAAATATACCGCAATTGTATTTATTTTATTTCTGTTGTATTGGTTCTATTGTAAAACTTTAATAAAAACGACCTGAAATGTAAAAAAATCGCCTGTATGACTTAAACGCATTCTTTCAACTGTTTACAGGAGATGCACCAGTGCTGGATCCAGGATCCACCACTGAGTAAGAAAAAGTAACGATAACACTACTTACCTGCTAAGTGAATTTCCTCCCATAGGATAACATTGGTGATTCTATGTGAAAAAGTTTCTAAGTGTCAACTTATAAAATACAATAATATTCCTTAAAAATCACTACTGTACTTTTACTCAACTGTTTACAGTAGATGTCCCATGACTGAATCTAGGATCCAGTCCTGTGGTTAGAAAAGTAATCCATAAAGTAACTAATTGCATTTAACTTGAAATTCACATTGAGCTCAATGTTGCATTGTGTTTGAAATTGTGTTGCCCATTGCAACAACTGTAACTACTGTACTTAAAAGTCTATTGCCTATTTGCAAAGTATTTAAAGTAAAGTAATTCATTCTGAGAAAGTATATTTTGTAATGTAATGTATAATGTAATTACAATGTAATTTAAAAATAAAATATCTAAAAATAGTTTTAAAAAATGTAGTAAATCAGTATCAAAAAAATAAATATAACAATTAATACATTTAAAAATTGTCATTTACAAAACCTTTGAAATTCACTGAAAAAACCATAGGTTTCAGGCACGTTATAGTTAGAAATTAGCATTTAAAAAAACCATACAAATTCACTGAAAAAACCATAGGTTTTAGGGACAGTTATAGTTAGTTGGACATTGCACTCGTACAAAACCCGTGAAATTCCCCCGTTATAGTTAGTTCAGGTAACTATAACTCGCGCCCCCGCAATGCACTGCTGATGACGTCACATATTACATCACTCATGACATGGTCAGTGACATCACTGATGATATCACTGATGACATCTCAAATGACATCATCCAGTGACTGTGTGTTTCTGTAAAGTTTAAATATGTTTAATATATATAGGGAAAGGCGTATTGAAGAATGAGTGGGTGTATAAGTGTCTGAATGGATGATTTAGTAGGTGTGTGACTGACTCTAAGTGAGTGATTAAACGTATCTTACTGAATGCATGGGTTAGTGACTAAACTGTGTGAATGTCTGTATCCGTCTGTCTGTTGGTGTGTAAGCGGCTGCATGGGTTTGTGAATAGCTACATGAGTGTCTACATGGGTTATTGATTGGTTGTCTGAGTATCTGTATGGGTGCCTGAGTGTTTGTGTGGGTGGGGTGTGTGCGACTCTGTGCATAGATGTGTGAGTGGGTGATTTACTGGGTGCATAGTTTCAAGTGTGCATCTGTGAAGGGCTGTATGGGTGGGTGAGTGTGAGTATAGGTTTGTTGGTGAGTGAATGTATATCTCAGTGGTACATGTGTGAGTAACTACATATGTGAAAGGCAGTATATATGTGTGTTGGAGTATTTAAATGGCTATAAGTGAGAGTGTGTGTCTGTGAGAGTGGCTGTATGGATGAGTGTGTGCTTGTATCAGTGATTGTATAAGAGCGTAAGAATGTGCTAGTATTTGTATGAGTAAGTGAGCTTGTGTGTGTATAACTGTATAGGTGAGTAAATGGGAGTGTGATTAATTATTTGCATGACTGACTAGGTATGCGAGTACCTCTATGGATGAGTGGCAGTGTGTGAGTGTCTATATAGGTGTATGAGTGCATATGATAGTCCTGTACTGAGTGACCGTAAGTATGAGTGACTGTACGGGTGAGTGAGTGGATGTGTGTGTAGACCTAAGAATCAGTGAGTGGGTATGTAGTTATTGGTGTTGGAGTGTCTATGGTTTTGAGAATGGCAGTCTGTAATTTAGAGTGGGTGTATGAAAGGTTATATTAGGGTGTGTGAAAATGCATCAAATTATCACATGGATGATGTCATCAGTGATGTCATTTGAGATGTCATCAGTGATGTCACTGACCATGTCATGAGTGATGTAATATGTGACGTCATCAGCAGTGCATTGCGGGGGCGCGAGTTATAGTTACCTGAACTAACTATAACGGGGGAATTTCACGGGTTTTGTACGAGTGCAATGTCCAACTAACTATAACTGTCCCTAAAACCTATGGTTTTTTCAGTGAATATATATATATATATTTCCCACGAAGGATCCCCACACTTGGAATGAGGATACACGAGCCACTCCGGTAGGTTGCAGAGTATTTATTTCTTAAGGCAGAAAAGACGCGTTTCAACCGCACAAGCGGTCTTGTTCACATGACTCCCAGCCGGGGTCATGGAGTTTTTTAAAGGGGACATAATTAGTTGTGACGTGTTGTAAAACGTGAACATAATAAAAATACTAAGTGAAAACGTGCACTGAACTTTCTTTCCATACATTTTGGTCGTGATATAGCAGATATAAACAGTAAAATTCATCATTTTAATTTTTAAATTTCAATTAAACAGGCATAACATTTGCATCTAGTGTGTGTCCAGTCTAGCAGTTACAATTGAACATAAAGAATTACGTCATACTCTTAAGGGTATAGTACCCATACTTGTAAAACGCTCATCGGTAATATACCTCATAATTAAGCATAGATGTAACTTAATACCGACAATTTACTTATGTCAGCAATCATTGAATCTAGACAATATATATATATATATATATATATAGCAACATAATTAATAGAAATATTGATTTTATATATTATTTTAGTAATATTTAAATGTTTACTATAAATACAAAAATATATATACACACATATATAGTTATATAAATGTATCTATACATATATATAGTAATAAAATTAACATATTAAAAAAGTAATATAGTGTAAAATATTGTTTATTAGTTATATATGTATAGATTCATAGTAATACATTACAAATATTAAAAAATATAATGTAAAATACATATTTTTATTATTTATGTTATACAATATATATATATTTATATAAACACAAGCACATATACATATCTGTGTATTTGTGTGTTTATATATGTATCCATTTTTATATAGTATTTAATATTAGTGGAATTTACTTAATTTACATTATATTAAATTTATATATTAAAATATTAAACATTTACTACTGTAAACTCTATATTTTTTAAAAATTCAATATTTTTGTATAGTTTTGGACAATATTAGCATCAACGATATTTTTTTCCTGTTACTTTGGTACTTACCATTATAAGTAGAGGAGCACGATGTTGTGCTAAATGATATTTTTGTCAAAAATATTTTTTACCACAATATTGTGTTTGTGAGACGTGTAGATTAGGGATTATCCCCTCGCCGCTCTGTCTTGGATGTAATGCTTGGATGGGGGACCTGATGCACATAATAAGGTACTGTACTGCATTGCCTTGCATTACATTGCAACATTTATATAGCGCTTACTACCCCTATGTGACGTGCTGGAGCACCTGCCTACACGGGTAGCACTAGCACTCTACACCCTGTAGGATGTGTGGTTGGAAGGATGTGGTCTTCTTTCTGATCCTGTGTGAGAAGTGTTTCCATGTTGTGTGTGAGGACCATCAGGTTGTGGTTATCATGTTATGGGATGCAGCACTTAGCAGTGTGATGGATGAAGAAGTCTGAGAGATAGGCATGCAGTTTATGGGTTTTAGTAAGGTCCCTCTTTGGTATTTCTTATGTTCATAGTCTACTTAGCTGGTTACTTCACTGGGTTGTCTATTCTGTAGTAACATTAAACCCTTCTGGAGGGGGGTCTTGGCCACTCTGGGCGAAGTATTGGGGTGGAAGTTACCTATGGACTCTAACATGGCCATACCACACATAAGCGTAGTATGGATATCAACAGATACAAGATGGCATTGCTCTGGCTGGGTCTTCAATTGCAAAGAATGACCTAGCTAGGAATTGGGAGGGGTCCCTGAGTCTCCTTCGCTTTGGGCTTGGCAGAAGGCGCTGGACCACTGTATGACCCTGGAATTGCAGATTTACCATCCAAGAGGCTGCCACGTGGGAAAATCTGAGGTGACTTGTGCCAACCTAGTGGTATCCAGTTAGACCCAATTAAACTGGATAAATACGTTCTTGGGTGGTGAAAGTCTTGGGGGGAGGGGCTTGTTGGCTTGTTGAGTTGAGCATGGAAGAATACTGTGTTCACTGCTCGTGACTGCTGATCTGCCGAATGTGCAACTGATTATTTATCGGGTATTGAGTTGCCGAGGTTTGTGGTTTTATAATTGTTTTATGTTATTTTCTCTTTTGAAAAAGCAACAAAATGTGTTATAAAAAATAATGCGAGTATAAATTACGGCAATGTGTGATTGGTTTTCAGCAGATGTTCCCTGAAATTCATGTTATGAGCATTCATGTAGCACTCCTTGTGATGCTTTGCATAGAAACATGTAATGGCCAACCCGTGGGTTTATCAGGTGAGAAAGGTAGGCAAGCATTATCCTTTTCAGGACTGGCTCTTAGAGAGGCGCTGCTATTCTTCACCCTGTTGTGAGTGCGCAGCATACTAATTTGTGTGCCTGGGTGCGAGTGTGTGGGAGACTGTGTGAATTCATGTTTGTGTGGTCTTCAACTTTTTAAGAATTCCAGATGTTCTGTCATGGTATGAAGAGCTGGAGGCTCCACTGTGGCCATGTTTGTTCCGTTTCAAATCATGCATGTCCAATAACGCCTCTACCTCATTTTGGAGGACAGTTAAAGTGGAGAACACAGCAAGTGGAGAACACAGCAACTTTTTAAGAATTCCAGATGTTCTGTCATGGTATGAAGGGCTGGAGGCTCCACTGTGGCCATGTTTGTTCCGTTTCAAATCATGCATGTCCAATAACGCCGCTACCTCATTTTGGAGGACAGTTAAAGTGGAGAACACAGCAAGATGTTTTCAGGCAGAGCAAATTCCATTTTGGTGAATTTTCAAACTAAGGAAAGATTTTCGGAATTAAAAACAGAGGTCGCGGGAAGAAGCAAACAGCGAATTAAAATTGGTAGGAGGAAAAGGGCTCAGGAGTAACGGAAATGGAGGAGCAGAATACTAACGCATAGTTACGGTATTAGGGTATAAGTATGGGTAAATGTACTAGGTTATAGGTGACACACCTATGACAATTAGCATAGGCAGGGTACTGGTACTAGGGAATAGTCAGTGTCAAACTTGGTTTGGGGTTCCCAGGGTACATAATTGTTACTGGGTCCCAACTGTGGGGTTGAGGTCATTTACCATTGATGCACTGTGGCCATACCACCAATAGCTCTGCAAATAGGGCACCAAGTACACCCCTTTAGTACCAACCCTATAGGTAGACTTGGGTGAGCAGTCCAATCACTTGGTGCAGTGCTTGCTTAGGTATACTTAGGCCGTCCGGTTTTAGGTTTAAACCTATAATAACTGATAAAACCCCACTGAAAGAGAAATAGCCCTCACCAGTGAAAACATACAAACACTGAAAAAACACCCGCACAACCACAAACTAAATGCCATTCAAAGAAAGGAAAAAGAGAGTGACAGTCATTTTTTTTCTTCTTGAAGGGGCCAATACAATGTAACTTTGTTATACAAGCTAGCAGTAAGAAAGACTGGGCTAACATTATTCTGCCTAAGTTTTGTTGTTTAGGGATGCCACTCAAATACTGTTTCTTCTTCCTTTTTCTTTTTTCAGTTTTGTGGTCTTTGGTCTAAAGATGCAGGGTTTAGAAGCATGTTTAGGTCTTGTTTAATTATTTTATAAACTGTAGAGAATCAGGAAATATCAAAACCATATTTGATATTTTGGCTACGTTTGAATCTTTCACTGCTAGGTAAAATGGCTGGTTTCATAAGAATCTTCCCTAATATGTGTCATCACATTTACCCACAGAGAATGGGTAAAAACCCTTAATACATCAGCCCCTAGTTTCTAGTGTAAGTAAGTAATTTATTGTACAGTTAATTAAAACTCACAATTTAAAACCACAGAGGCCTTAAAAGTACATAAAACAATCCTTTTCTCAATTTATACTTTGACAGTTAGTACAGTCTTCCAATCTGAGCTTGTTGATGTTATGCCTAATGTGGAGGTCATATCGAGTCTCGGTTTTATCAGTGAGTCAGTATTGATAGTTGGTGAACTGCCAACACCTCAGGCTTTAAACATTCAATGCAAGGTACTGTGACAAGTATATGTGAAAAGAGCGCTATCGCCAAGCATCTGGTATAGTGGTGAAAACATGACACCAGACTTTTGGAAAACATGGAACGCAGTGTCACTTGGAATGCTCTGCAAAAAAGGTTCTTTCCAAGTTCAACAAAGATTGGAGTGATATGGTTTGTATCTGCAGTGATTCAGGTACGTATATGAAAATGTTGTGTGATGACCTGTCAAAATTGATACCTGAGCTGAAGTGCTTTCCTATAAGAGATCCTTGCCACTTGTTAGATGGTATGCTGAAAGCATCTTTACAATCTTCAGAGTTAATGAGGAATGCTATTGACTTTAGTCCATTCTGGTGCACTGTTATCTTATGCACAGGAGCTAAAATGCTAATATTTCTCATTTCGTGCTTTGTCTGGCATCAAAGAAAGAGTCATCTCAACTGTTTTCCTTAGCTGATGGTTCTCAGTCCAAGGGGCTATGAATGCTATATTATCCATGTGACAACCGTTTACAGAATTGTTGCTGAGTGATGATGCAAAGGCAAGAAATGTGAGGATCTTTGGTCGCATATTGATAGTGATGTGAAAAAAAATATACTCTACTGAAATGAATTTGTACTTGTAAAGCGCACTGATACCCCAACTGGGGTTTCCTGGCGCTGTACGCATACCGCTGTGGAACCCTTCCTGGCTTTTCCCTGTGAAATGTCCACTCCTGGGCACCCCCAAGGTGAAGCCAGGCATCCCAGCGCTGTTGGGGCCGTTGTGGAGATTAAGCAAGCTATTGCCCAGAGTTGCAGAGTGGGACCCATGATTAGAATAGGCACCGAGGCGATAATTATCAGGTCCGAGGAAATTGAGCCCAAGACCCGCCGAGGTGGGAATTGAACCCTGGTCCCGGGCCAGATCTCTGCATCAGGGTCTGCCGCTCTAACCATTGAGCCACACTTCTCCTACTGCATTCTTTACAGGAAAACATAACTGCTGTAGTGGACAAAAACAAAACTTGAGTCTGAAAACACCCTTGTCTGCCACATGTTCAGCATAGTTGGTGTACATGTGAAACATCTCCTTGAGAGTAGGCTGGGCGACACCTTTAGTGACTTTGGTACTGCAACATGTTCCATGTTAGAGTGCTTTCCACTTGGTAAGCAAAGCAATGTTGAAGAGCAATTCAGGAACTTTTATTTTACAATTTTTGAGAAATGGCTTGCAATGATGCATAGAAATGTCCCTTCACCAACCATGGCATTCGAAGTCAATGAAACCTCACTCTGGTACTCTGTACAAATTCTAGATCCCTTCCATAAAGGGGAATTTCCTCCGTAGTTTCAAAAGTGCTGCTTCATTTTTGACCACTTCAATAACTCTGAGGGCCCAAGCGCCCAGCTCAACGCAAATGTTGCAGAACCTGCCCTGAGAATTGCAATCTTCAAGTACACCAGTATTGGCATGGAAAGCTATGTCAGTGGCCAGAGTTAACAAATTGTGTACTGGCTGTTTTGGCGTTGCCAGTCTCAAGTGCCAATGTTGAGAGTGCCTTTTCACAGAAGTTTACATGGGAAGGAAAGAGCGAGCGCACATGACCAAAGACTCACTGAAGAAGTATTGTTTGGTGTACCACAATAAGTTTAATTTGCAAAAATCTATTTGGACCTCATATACACTATACGTACACTGTCTATATACCATGCGCTATCAGTGCAGAAAGCAAGCAATAATAAAAGCAAAACATTCCATAAACACCGGAAAAACACTGTTTCTGTTGTTTTTAATGGCGCGAAAATGTGTAACCACTGATAACCGCTGTTTTTGAAAGATATTGAAATCACTTGAAAACACGGAAAAAACCCCACCAGAATTTACCAAAAATAGAAACTGAAAACAGGAAAGCCTAGGTATACTAGTGCAAATGGGAATGACCGGGCGGCTGCTAATCACTATTAGGTTACATGTGTATCAGCTGCTCCTCTTAACACAATTGGTGACCACTCTAGTCTGTCTACTAAGTGCTCAATCTCTTATGTATTGAAATCTTTGTGTATTTCAATCTTTCTTTCCCCTGCCTTCAGTCTGGTTGCACCAAGTGGGACAGATCTGTTACATGGATTGTTGGAATGAATCCTGCAGGACTAGTGCTTCTGGCAGTGAATGTGGGCAAGTCCTGTGGCTTCTCCCAATTGACTACACCCACCTTCTCAGATGCCATCGCTAGGCGTCATTGAGGGCTGCAGTCCTGATGGCAGAGCAAAGGAGCATGGTCTATGATAAGCAGCAATCAAGCACCAAAAAACCTTCTTATTCTTAAATGAATGAGAGAACCCACCAATCAGGTGGTCAGTGTGTGGTGAGTCTCGTTGATGCTCACTGGAAGGTGGTCAAAGGCCAGGTTCAGTGCACACTAGTGTGGAAAGTTAGACTTTTAGGAACAGCACCGTGCCGTGCTGAAACAGTATGAGTGACACAGCCACATTAAACACACAATGAGTGGTTCCGCCAGGCAGGACACAGGATAAGCAGCACAGATGTGGAGCAGCATAATTTTAGCTCCACCTTTACACGTCACAATTACATAACATAAACATGCACTTAACGCATGTTTCCTATGCGACCTAAAGATAATTAGAATAAAGTGTTGTGCTTGACATCATTATTGAAGTGCATTCACTGTAGAATTTGAGAATTTATACATAACACTGTGTGCCTTAACCATATTAAATGAGATATTCTTTGGAGACTTGATGAATAAACCATACTCACCTATATTTGGAATGTGTTTACTTTAGAAACGACAATGGATTTATGTAATGTATGCATTAATGTTTCATATATTTCATTTTAAATGTAGTTCTTAGCCATACTTACAAATGTGTATTAAAGATTTCCTGTATGCATCATGCAATATGAATCTAATGTACTGACAGTTATACTCATTTGTGTTTGAAAGTGCACACGCATATTAAAGGTGCACCATTGATTTAATATCTAAAATTGCCCTTACTATGCCTGTTTTTCATTCTGCATAAAATACTGTTTCCCTTTTCCGCTTGCATGACTTTTCCCTTGCAGGTGCGTTCACATACATTGTTAGTTTGAGAATAGATACAACACGGTACTAGCGATAGAGAGAGAGCCTGAGAAGAAGACCTTGACAAAGGAACATGGTGAGCTAGAGCGTTAACTGAAGAGTCCTATTCAGCAATGTTACAACATAGCTTGGTTGAACAAGGACGATGTTGTTCCCATGTTCAGTGTGGGATATTTCGTAAATGTTGCAGCTTACAACATGAAATGGAAAAGGACAATGGAACCCCTGATGATGCGAAGAGATGGGTGGTACCTGCAAGATTTTGATGCAAATAACTGGAGTCTACACTGTATGAGTTGCCGCCACTTTTCCTTGGACTTTGAGAGGTTTAGACCTCTATGATTATTCCCTTTGACTCTTGCTGAGTGTGGCTTAGGCTAATGCTAAAAAATCCACTGACCCAAGAAGACTCTAGACCGAGCTTCTGCAATCCTGACACCTTCCCTCACTTCCTTTACATTCCTTATTTCTTTATTTGCAGAACTTCCCCGTGTTTTTTCCTATTTTTCTTCAGTTCTTTGAATTTTGAGATTCCTTAGACTATCGAACTATCCTTTTAGTGTGGACTTTAACTTAGATTATTCTAGATGTTACTCATGTATAGGAGAGAGGACCAGAAACTCTTCTCTGAGCACCAGATCTTGCTATTGATACTTTGTATTGCTGTGACTGAACTTCTTGTTTGTCTTAACACCTAAACTTCTTTAGAAGGTTGGTTTCCCAGTTGTTATTCTGTATCTTTATAGCATGATGCTAAGATTTGTGTACCTTAATTTGATTTCTAACTTGTAATAAACCTTCCTAACGATAGTCACTGATTCCTGGTCCTTATTGTGTAGCCAAATGGATTACAATGCGGTAAAGAAGAGGTCTATCGGAGGACGAATGCTAAGAGGATTGGCCCAGAGCACTGTATCAGATGCCCAGGAAACAATGATTGGCACATGATGAGCATTACACCTCCATGCTGGACGCAGTTGTCAAGTGGCACACCACTGCACTGAGCACAACTCCTACTCATTTGTTGGCCGCACCTACAGGCACGCTTCTTCTGCGGGGGCTCCTCCACCACCCTTCCTTACAGTATCCAGGCAGGCTCCTCAGGCAGGCAGCTCCTTATGGGTTACCCTCTAGGTAGACTCTTTTGCCGGGCCACATCTACTGTCTTGATCTCTACATCAGCACTCTCCTCTTTCCAGGCAGCTCCTCAACAGCAAGTTGCATGCTTCTGGGGTGATGTTTCTTCACCACCCTAGCTAACTGGCAGTTAGAGTCCTCAGCCATGGATCAAAGAGGTTTTGCCCACATCTTGCAAGATGTGACCTCCAGTGGTCAATGACAAGTCCTGGAACAGTGAGCGGAAGTTCTATTCACTTCTTAAACTTTCTGTCTAATTGTGGTTTGTTGGATAAAGGTTTCAGCCCTGGAACTAGCTCTAGGTAGTTCCACCATTTGGGGTTTTGGCGTCTGTACAAATAGGTTATGGTCTTTGTCTTCCAGATGTCAGAACAAAGAATGCATGGGTCTGGGAGGCTCTCTTCCAGAACAACCCAAAATATTGGCACAAAGGAGGGAGCAGCTTTCACACTTATAGCCATCCAGCTATTGCAGATAGCACCTCTGAGCAAGGGGGCAAAATGCAGGGCCTGCTTGAAATGGTCAGCTCTGTGTTACATAAGAGACTGCTGCCTCCAGTCCTAACACCTCCCATCTAATTGCGATGTTCCTGTCTGGAACAAAAGGGCATGACTCGGCAGTATGCTGTTGCAGGATTTCTAAAGAGACTTTTGTTCTCATCCTCCCACACCTTATAGTTTGGGGCTTTCCAGAAGCCACAGGGATGCCAGCAATACACTATGCTAGACTGGCAGGCTCTCACGCCTTCATTTTGTAAACAGGCCCATACAGAGAAATCAAGACTGAGTCCTCTGTGTCCTTAGAGTAACACGACACACATATTTCTGCTACGCTTCTGCTACAAACTGAAGCATATACACATGCACACATCCTCAGGGTGCACTCACTTACACAGACACAGGGATGTTGTGAAAAACCTGGTTGGAATCAACTAAACAATTTGACTCGTGAAGCCTGTAGGCCTCTTGCCCACGCAGGGTCCAATTAAAATGGCCTGGTCCTTTAACTAGGAACTCACGCTGCCACCAATGTGAGTTCCTTACAGTGTAGTGAGCAGACAGATGTCACACTCACAAAGGAAGGTCAGCATGGTATCTTGGGGTGCCATTGCAGACCACAGAACCCTTCTCTGGGTCATACTACCTTTCACAGTGCACACACAGGATGGTCATGTGCAAGGGCGTAACTATCAATGGCATCAGGGTCCTGGGTCTGTGGGGCCCAATGCATCCCAATTGTAGCTGTCTTTCTCTACCAAACTATTGTTGGGAGGCCCATTTTCATGCATTCGTTTAGGGCCAGGGCACCCTTGCTACACCAATGGTCATGTTGGCTGAGACCAAAATAAAAATCCAAACATTTCCAGAGACTTACATGGAGGTTCAATTAGGGTAGAGCCTCATGTCTGCAATTATACAGGGGACATTCCCTTTGCAATAGTTTGTGATAGAGGCGCAAAGAAATAGACCGAGATAGAGGTAATAGGGAATATGCAGGGCTAGAAGTGGTACTAAACATACCAGTGCATAGTAGAGGAACTATGATATTTGTAGGCATAGAGATACAAGGTGGATGAGTGGTAAAAGTACTAGGATTTATGCAACTGTGGAAGTGCTGAGCCATAGAAAAGAGTAGAAGGTACTTGAGTATGGGTAGAGATACTAAGGTGTGTATATACTAGCATATGGTTGGGGTAGAGGTACTAGGGTATGAGTAAAGTAAAGGCAAGGGAAGAAGTACTAGGGTATAAGTCGAGGTACACAGTGGGAGATGTGCCAAGTTTTAGACAAGGGAAGAGTTATTGGGGTACAGCTTGGAGTAGAGGTAGGATTAGAAGTACTGGGGTATAGGCACCGGCCACAGCAGTAGGATTTGCAAAGGAACAGACGTGCTAGGGTTGATGTGCTAGAGTATATGTGTAGGTACTAGTATATAAGAAGAGTTAGAGGGAAGAGAGATGAAAAAAAGTATACAAAGAGGAGGAAGACGAATGGCCAGAGTATAGAAAGAGGGATGAAGGGAGCAAGACAGAACCCCAAACATGACAAAAAAGGGTAGACAGGGAGTGGGAACAAGTGGAGAATGTATGGTGTCTTAAACAGAAGTCTATCTTTCAATGAAATACGCATTCGATTCATGCCAATTCAGTGCTGGAGATTCAATTTAAATCCCTGGTCAACATATAAAATCCTAATATTCTGACTCCAACAAAATTTACACAGATCATCCATTGAAAAACTGCAAATGTTCAGTTATAGATTTGAGCCTTGGTAAATGCTCACAAATTTGGTAAACGTGAAACTGAGGCACTGAGAAATCAATGGGCTTTCTCAAGATTACACAATGTGGTCAAGTGAAAAGGGTGAGGCTGAAATCGGTCCCCATGTTCTCAAGTGTACTCTGAATGTGCTACCTCTCAGTGCAGTTGCCAAGACCGATCATCAGAAATTAAAATAATAACGAGAACTATGCCATAACGAGACTCTGTCAAATACCAATATCTCAAACGAGAGGAACCTTCGATGTTTGCTGAGTTGCTGCGACCTGCATAACGATTGTTTTCAGGCTTCTAAGTAAGGACTTGCGAGGGATGGCTCCCTCGATGTTTGGGTGAGCTGGTGTTTTGCCAACTCGACTTACACGCTTTAGTTTTATTAGAACGCATCAGGTGGCCATTGATAAGTACCCAGTGGAGCACGGCATTTTGATATATCGCTATTCCATCTAAAAAAATATATATAATCTCAGTAGTGTTGAGGCATCCTGGCTGTAGGGTGTCATTACCTGTTCCTACTTTGCTATGTTTATGGTTCAGAGGAGCTGAAGAGCACAGTGGTACAGTGATATCGGAGGGGAGACTTGTAGCCCCAGGAGACATTGCGGCCAGAGGAGGAGGCAGCCACACCCCCCTGTCGCGCTTTATAGCGAGAGAAGCACGTGGGCCTTGCCCTGGCGAAGCCCAGGCCAAGGGTGTGCCCGTCATCGCCTGGAGGAGGCTGGGCCCCCCCTCATTCATCGAGAAGCTAGCAAGCCATAGTGGTTAAGTCCTTATTACCCTTATACCGTTAGCTGGTCTCCCTGCACCATGCTATTTGGACACTTGATGATTTGACTTAATTCAATTGTTGGATCATTGGGCTTGTGACGTTCTAATCAACATAACGGGGAAGCGTAAGCTAAAGATACTGCCATTAGATTTACAAACAGCACGACGCTGGACTCCTTGGCTCGAGCAGTAGGAGGTATCTACTGAGATTGACCTGGCAAAACACAGATTATTCCTAGACATGGGGGAAGGCTCTAGTTCTTTGTTAGGGGCTATGCCAGCACAAGGTTCACAGACTGTACCCCAAGTTCAGCCATGTGTGGATAATTATAGCTCCTCGAATGTTTCCCCAGTGGCCCAGGAGCATCTTCAGGAGAGTCTTTTGGTGGAAACTCCAAATAACAGCATCTGTCCACCATTACTGGAGGGGAAGCGACAACCGAAGCGTACTGGACCAGTTAGGGGCCCATCTCATTCCTTAACGAATCAGGACAGTTCTGCCAACTCGGAGACCTTGGGAGTTACTAATATGGATTGGGCAAATGTGCTAAGCAAATTTAAAGACATTATTACGCAGAGTATTGCCCCTTTCATAGAAAGATTGATTGTGATGTAGTCTGCTGCTACAGAATTATCAAAAGTGATTGGGACTGTTAAGGAGTCTATTAATTCCCTTAATACCATAGGGCTTAAGCTCTCTGGTACGAATGTGCCAACTGTTAGTGAGGTTCCACCCAAGTGTCCAGCTCCAGAGGGCCTGGTTTCTAGTAATATTAAGTCCCCCCAGCAGCCTCGCCAACCTCTGGTTCTGCATGCTCCTAGGATCATAACAGGAGGTGGGAGGCATTATAACACTCAAACTGACCTTATGGCGATGGGGCAGCGGGGGTAGAGAAGGTACAACAGAGCCCTGGGATTCCTTGCTTAAATTTGCCCCCCCGACTGCTGTCCTTATGTAGCAATCTTGACAGGGGAGCCACACATTAGTACAAATGCTACAGAATCTACTCCCCAACAAAAAACAAAGTTTGCCATTGGTTGACCAATAATGCTAATTTTAATCTTAATGATTTTAAAGAGATTATATTTGTAAGGAGGGTTGGATGGGTTGGGCCTATGCCCAAAACCCAAGAAGGGGATTGTGTTGTAATTAATTGTAGGACTCCCACTTTGGCCAGACCACTAATTCATAGCACTGCTTCATTATCTATCAAGGATACTGTTATTAATATTGTCCGCTAGGTTTTTTTTATCGATGATTACAGCCTAAGATTCCAGTATGGAACAGCATGAGATCCTTTCGTTCTAAACAACCTGTGGTTTGACCTTAAACAGATTTCTCCCTTTATCTGACCTGGACCAAAATTACTGACTCCAGGGTTCCTCTATTTGTTTATATAATCATAAGCCTCCTAGTTTAGCTCAATGCTCGTCTATTAAATCACCCACTGAGACTACACCCACTCCTGTGTTAAGATCATCTCTTCGAGTTCCTGGTTGGAATGTTGCTGGCATAAGGGATAAGTTGCTGGACCCAGAATGGCTTAATTTCGCTATTCAGTTCGATGTTATTATGCTTCATGAAACCTGGGCCCAGGAGTCAGTCGTCTGTGATGGTTATGAATGCTTTAATGTGGCAGCGAACCCCTTCACCTGGCCATAGATTGCGTGGTGGTTTAACAACTCTGGTTCGTATGTCCAAGCATCTAAGGGTTTTTCCAGTCTCCCTTAGACACAATGGGATATGGATCTTATGGGTGGTTGCCTCTAATAACTCCCACTGCTTTCTGGTAAACTTCTACAATTCAGTTAGTGACCCTGGTTGTCAGATGTAGGCTCTTTTTGAAGCATCCATTCTTGAGGCTAGATTATACACATATTAAAAACTTTAAATATTATAGTAGGTGGGTCTTTTAACGCCAAGTTGGGAACAAGCCGAACTGACATCAACCCCCTTTTTGGTTGAAGATCCTTTGCTTTGTGAATATGCTCTTGACCAAAGGGGTCAGGGGCCGCAGGCTACTTGATGCACTTAGCCAGGCAGGCTTAAGCAATGTAATGTCCAGGGGGGCTAGTCCACCCATTGAATTGCCCACTTTTGTGGGCTGGGGGCAGGGACCACTATTGACTAATTTCAACCCTGATAAAACCTGTGGTTATATCCAACCTAGAAATTATTTTGGAGCCTCTATTAGCTCTTGATACATCCTCTGCTGCAATTTTGGAAGCTTTTAATCAATTAAATCGCTCGACTCATGTCATTATGAGTGATATGACGGGCAACACATCTGGGCTGGTTTGACAGAGCCTGTAGGTTGGCCAACAAGCACTTGTGTGAGGCTCTTAATCTTAAACCCCGCTATAAGCATGCTATTAAAGAAGCAAGAATGGCTTATAAATTAGCAATAGGGAAGCGGAAAGCTGAGCTTAAAGAAGCTTCTTGGTGTATACTTGTGTTACCAGGGACTCAAGGGGTTTTTGGTCAGTGGTTAACAGTAGGCAGCCCAATGTGACTACTCCGGATGATATAGGTTCCTCCATTACCCCAGT
Organism: Calotriton arnoldi; assembly: GCA_963921515.1. Classification (NCBI taxonomy): domain Eukaryota; kingdom Metazoa; phylum Chordata; class Amphibia; order Caudata; family Salamandridae; genus Calotriton; species Calotriton arnoldi. Next base: position 2,853,134 of record CAWUFW010001089.1, on the reverse strand, counting down.
ACAGTGGATGGCTCACTTTCAAAGGGTTTATGTTCTTGATGCAGATTTGCCCTCGAATACAATGCCTCGGATTGTGGCTTGTATCCGCTTGAGATTAGGTTTCACCTCAAGGAGGTTCATGAGGCAATCATTAGTAGTCCTTTTAATAAAGCCCCTGGTCCGGATGGGATACCTGTTGATCTCTATAAGGTCGAAGCTCATCTCTGGGCCCCTATTTTAATCAGTGTTGTAAATGCTGCTGTGCAGGTTGGTTTCCCTTTGTCTTGGAAATCTGCAACTATAAGTCCAGTACTTAAAAAGGCCTATTGCTCTTTTAAACTCAGTTGTGAAGCTAATGGGTCATTTTGTTTTGCAGCACGTGGAAGCCTGGGCCCAAGCTAATGACAATTTGCTCGGTCCAGTATGGGTTTAGGGAAGGGAAAGTCACGATGGAACAATGTTTGAACCTAAACCATATGATTGGTAAATATGTAGTGCTGGAACAAGGAACCATCATGCTCGCATTTAGGGACCTTAGCAGTGCCTTTGACCGGGAAATTAGGTCAAAGCTTTGGGATAATCTGGCTGCACTAAAGGCTACCTTCCCACCTGGTTACCTTCCTTAGAGCCTTTCATACAGATGTGAATGCTTGCGTCCGATGTGGTTTGGGTGGGGAGTGCACTCAAACATTTAGTCTTCTTCATAGGGTAAGGCAAGGCTGTGTATTGGTGCCAATTATTTTTGGTATACATTAATAGCCTGAACACCTATTTGGTTGCTAACAGGAAAGATCTGCCCAATGTAGAGTCAGTTAGTGTACCTTCCCTGCTCGATGCTGAAGACGCATTGTTGATGGCCAGAACGGCAAATGGCCTTAAGCTCATTTTATGGATAACCTGGAACTGGAAACAAACATCACTAAGACCCACTATATGGTGTGTGGGAGGAAGTTTCCAGAAACTAGACCCATAGTCATTAAAGGGCAAATAATCACTAGGGTGTCTACATTTCCGTATCTGGGAGTTTCATTTGACCAATAAAATAACCAGCTTACTTGTATATCTAACCGTTGTTCTCAATTTACTCAAACCTGTAGTGCTTTGTTTAGATTCTCTTCATCGATAGGCAGCAAACCTATTTTGCCCCTATTGCAAATCTATAAAATGAAATGCCTCCCTGTACTTACATATGGTGCTGCAATTCGGGGATACAGAAATTTCAAGGTCATTGAGCAGGAGGAAGATCGATTTTGCAGGAACCTTTTGGGTTTGTCCAAGAATAGTGCATCTTTTTTTATCCATGAGGAATTGAGAGTCGACTATGTGGAGGATTATGTCAAATTGGCCCCACTGTTACTATGGATTTTAGTATGGTGTGGTGAGAAAACGGATTTTGATAGGGACGTGATCGAGGATTGCCTCGGGTGTCTGTATGGCAATAAGATACCATGGCTAAATTATATTAAAACGTTGCTCAGTCCCTAGATTGTCTGAACCTTTTTTATAGGCCGCAAATTCTTAAAAAGGGGGATCGGAGGATTTTAAAGGAATGATTTTTAAATCAATTGAAGGATGAGAGGGAAGCCAGGGCCCTTGAGAAATATACTAATAGATCCCTTTTGCTTTTAAAAACTGTTGAAGGCACTGAACCTTATCTTTCAGCAGTTAGACATCCTTGGAATAGATCAATGTTAACGAAATTCCGCTTGGGCTCTATTCGTACACTTATCTGTTTTCCCCCAGGCCAGTTTGCTCCCCATACAATCCTGGTATGTCCCTGTGATGACTGTTCCCCCCAACCTTTGAATCACTTGGTTTTATTCTGCAGATTTTATGATTTTCTGCGTAATAGGTATCTAATACCACTCTTAAAGGGGTTTTGGCAGTTCCGGACAGCTTTTTTACATCTCCAGTTATTACCAGATCACGCTATGATGTTGACAGTTTCTCCTTACATAAAAGGTGCTCTATTCTGGAACAAAATCATAAACTTTTAATTGCTAAATTTTGTTCCAAATTCCTAACAGATTGCATTTTCTTAAGTATAAGGTGTTCTGCTTTCTCCTCTTTTCTCTCCATGATAATTTTAGAAAATGTGATCTGACGTCATTATGGTGGCTTGAATGTTTTAATGCTCTTAATGTATTTGTGGTTTTATATGTTTTTTTATCTTTTATGATTATGATGTATAATCGAATAAAGATTCTTTCAACTCAACTATTCAGAAGTAGCTTAATAAGAGTGCTGGCATAGTCAGAGCCTTACCGTAATCAGAACACTGACCAAACCAGAGACTGTATATAAACAGAGCCCCTGAAGAGACCTACTACTAATAGCTTTAAGGTACAGTACAACACAATTACCACAGTTGCAAAAAAAAGATGGAAACGCCGGTCAGAGTGGGAAGTTTGCGAAAAATGTATTTGCAGCAAAAATGGGGAATACATAAACAATGAATAATAAAATGGTAAAGTAACTTGATATATATCTAAATTCAGGGTCCACGGCTATACATTATAGAACATTCATAGTCACTAGACGACCACAAACACAGGAACACTTCTAAAATGACTATACACAACACATTACTGCTCCAATACAATGTTTCCAACAATGCTTACAAACGTACTGTTTTAATCACAATTCTATTATGAACGCAGAAGGCGTTTGAGAGAGCTATCCCGTTGAGAAAAGAGTGGGGATAACAATGAAGATCTCCCATAATTTAGGTCACAACATAGGGTGCCACTAAAAAGGACTCAATTTGCAGTTTGAAAGGTCTGTCAGAATTAAGAAACCCGCAAAAAGGCAAGGAAACGTGCATGGACTTAGGCAACGATGTTGGGGCTGGCAAGTTGCACCGGAGCTTAGGGACTTTAATCTTTCTAGTCTGCCATGTCATTCCAACTATAGGCAGTAGCCCTGGGCACTCACCAGTCAGACCATCAGTGATTCGCCAATGTGGCACAAATACACCACATCAGTTCCCAAAGCTTAGAATGAAACAGAAATGTCAGTGGTGAGTTTTAGCTGAGCTGGTGGCCAATCAGGTGGTGGGGAGGCACAACCTTATTAGGACAGCCTCTTCGGAAGTGTGGGACCACCACAGAGACCTTGCACCCCTCTCCGACCCCCCCCCTTTCTTTTGAAAAGGCTCATGCAAACCTCAAACAGTAAAGTTCCTCCTTAAATAAAGACACCTCGTTGTCATCTCCCCAAAAAGAAATCTGTTGTTTCCTTTGTACTCAAGCAGTTGTTGGATATTTTTCAGTCTCTATATGAAGAACGGGTGAACTTTTTCTTAACAGTGAATCTTACAGTTAGTGATATATATATAAATTGCCTAGTGTTTTATATTATTTTTCAATATCTTGATATTTCAAGTTATAATTTGTTTCAAAGTCCGTTAAAAGGCGCCCCTTGGCATCTGATGTATCCAAAACAAACACTTCAATATCAATCAATCAATCAGGGGGTTTATAAAGCGTGCTACTCACCCGTGAGGGTCTCAAGGCGCTGGGGGGGGGGGGCTGGGGGCAGCTCCGGATCAGTCGAAGAGCCAGGTCTTGAGGTCCTTCCTGAAGGTGTGCATGGTTGGGGAGCGTCTTATGTTCACAGGGAGCTCGTTCCAGGTCTTGGCTGCGATGTAGGAGAAGGCTCTCCCGCCTGTTCTGTTCCTGCAGATGAGCAGGACTTCTGCCAGGGCGAGGTCGGCAGAGCGGAGGTTCCTCTTGGGTACGTGGAAGGAGACTCTCTCGTTGAGGTAATATAGAAGTGTAAATATAAAAAGCAACTTTTTATATAGCACATAACCCTGACATTAAGATCATTTGTAAGTGCTTAATACCTTGGCCAATAAGACAGCTGGGACGCAGGGAAGTACGGTTATTTGTCCAGCATGAAACAATGTGGTTAAGCAAGAGAGTCTGGATTAGATCCCAGGGGCTGTACTACACTGATTGACCTGAGGACACCACAGGAGTGTGCACCAGCTTTCAGTTGTCCCAGGGCCCCTGTGATATAATAGAAGGGGGTTGCAGATGCTTGCACAGCCCTTTCTGTAATACATAATACATAGTGGAGCATACCCTCATCTGCTTAGGGGAGTGGCCCCATGCAAATAAGGGAACACTTTTCATCTCCCCCAGTGTCATATTATAGATTGAGCGCAGAGCAAAGAAGCTAAGGGCGCAATCACAGTGCTTTATAAAGAGGTGGTGCACAATCAGTGTGCCTCCCCATGAAGACCTTGAAAATGGGAAAGAGGGTCCCAAGGACCCACCAGACATCCTTCTGTCTCTCCCCCTTTGAAAGGCAGGACGCCTTGCCACTTACAAAGTAAGAGATGGACAGGGCATGTGTGAATTTCGGGCTACACTGGGGAAAGCACATTTACTGTATTATGGCACACTGTCTCAGTCTGCACCAGGCACACTCATTTAAACATGTGCCACAGCTTAGACCAATACAGTGCACTCAGTACATAATACAGGCCCTGATTTTTCGACATTATGGTCACCGACTTAGGGGCTGATTAGGATGGCGGTCGGACGCCCGACAGTCTGTGGGCGTCCCGCCATAGGTACTAGGATGCGACCGCCATCACGGCGGTCGCAATGCCTATGTTTTGTATTGCGGCAGGTGCTGCTGGCTGCAGCACACGCCGCAGTACACAAAGAGGACACTTCACAGCTCCCTGCACTACGTGGCAGGCACCATGCGGTGCCTGCCACATGGTGCAGGGATATGTAGGGGGGCACCATAGGTGCTCCCCAAAACCCACAGCTGATGGCCAGGGGAGAAGGGGGTCCCGCTACGGGCCGCCAAAGTCCCTTTCCGCCTCCCTTTTCATGGCGGGTTAACCGCCATGAAACGGTGGGTGGAAAGGGACACTGTAATCCCTACGGCGGTGCCTGGCAGGCACTGCAACCATTGTAGGAAATACAACTCCCTCTGATGCACTGGTGGGCTCAAGGAGCCCGTCAGATGCGTGGCGGTCGGTCTTTCCACCCGCCAACCAGCCGCCCGCTATTGTAATATGGCGGGAGGAAAACATGGTTACGATGGCGGTGGGGCCGCCACTGACGGGCTGTCGGTGGCTGTCCCACCGTCATTGTAATCAGGCCCATAGTCTCTAGACCACACCTTCATTCATTTAGAGGCTTTATGGCCCATAGGGAGAATATGACATTTAACAAAAGACCGGTAGTCTGTAAGCCAATCACCAACTTTTGCCTAATACTTAACTTAAGGTTCCGCAGACATGCCCTTTATGTCCTAGGCAAGTTTTTTTAAAAGAGTGAGTGCTTATGTATTAGAAAACGTGGGGAGGGGTGGTGGTATCATGAAGTGTGTTAATACATATGTCCATTTTATCCCAAATATTAATTTTGGGAGTACAATGAGGTAAGTGTGAGGTTAAGGAGTTATCAGCCACATTATGAACTGTGTCCATACCCACCAAATATGGATGGAAAATCGTGAAAAATCAATCAATTCTGAGAGTATAGATTTTGTTCCTATAGATAGAAGAATGTCTAGAAGAAATTTGCCTTTAAGTTTTAAGGACTGATTGATTTTTAGCTGTTTATACGTACTACCGCCACCTAAAGAGGTTACTGTAACTTATGCCATCCAAACATTATACCTGCCTCATGAGAACACCAGGTCATGTATGTTAAACTGATTTGATCTATGCTATCTAAGATACAAGTCTCCCTCACATGATATAGGTGATCTGATATATAATTCATGGTCAAATTAATGCTGTATGTATACAATCCTACTCCGTTTATCACCCGTTTTGTTCTATATCTACCATTGTTATCTAAAAACTCAATATGGGGGGCGTGGCTTGGCCGCGAATGGAGTGAGACGCAGATCACTGGGTCTCCGCTCCGTGACGACTTGCTTAAGCTAATTAGCCGGCCGCTGGACACAATAGATATCACTGAGTGACCGGCCCGCTGTCGGGGCACTGGCGGACGCCTCCTACCTGCTTGAGGGCCGCTCCGGAGGTCTCGGTTGATCGCCATCTGCCAAGGGGAGGAATCGTCGCTGAGCCTGCTGACGCCATCTTGGGCCTGAGGCGGTGGAGGAAGACCTGCCCGCTCGCCCTGCACTCAGCCCTATCCGCCGCGAACACTGCCTGGCTGTGTTTGCGGGGGTTGCCGACATTCCAGCCTTCTCCCGGAACGTCGATCTCCGGATCGGGAGACATGCTTGCCTGCAGCTGAGCCGAGCGAAGGCTCAGGCTAGCCCCCTAAAGTTGCGGCTCCCCTCCGCCTGGCACGCGGCGGCTGGGAGGCCTGGCCCTCTGAGGTGCGGCTGACTGGAGTGGCCGTGGCGAGGGGCCCACTGTGCTTGGGGGAGCCCTCGGCGTCGCCTGGATCCTTTTGCCCCCCTGCTGGATCAGACCATTGCGGGGGAGCCTCGCGACCCTTATGAGCGGCGAGGGGCCTGCATGGGGAGGAGTCTGCTGTAGGCCCAACGAGGCCTGCACCGCCTGGGACTGACGCCAACACCTGAGGCATGAAGAGTGTTTGAAGCCTCCCCCCATCGGCGAGTTGAGACCGGGAGCGGCTGCTAGACCCCGGGGAGCACCAAGAAGGGGGGCGTGGTGCCTCTGAGTGCCCCCTGTCTTCGCCAGGGACCCGCCCCCTCTGCGGGGGATGAGAATTCGCGCCCCTGAACACAAGGTAACGCGCATGTGGCAGGGTTTGGGTGGTGGGGGCCCCCATCTCTCCTAACAACCGCCGGGGGCTCCTCTACCAGCCATGCCTGGCGCCTGGAACGCTGCCCTTCTCGGGCTCCCTTGGACACAGAGGCCATTAGACTGATTCTGGCCCTAAACTTGATCTGGCAGACAGACTGGCATGGGGGGGACAGAGAACTCCAACAGCAGATCTAGCAGCCAGGGGACATACGCAATGGGGGCTGGTGTGGCGGGCTGAGCCGCCCCCCCTCCAGGAATAATTGTGTCTTCGAGCCCACCCTGTGGGATAAGCTTGTAACTGTCCACCCATTGACCTTACTGCAGGGCACCTGTAGTAGTAACTATTGACCTGCACATTCGGCTGGGGCCCTGGACCTAGGTTGGACCCTTGGGGTGGGATCGTATTGAGTACCTGAGATGGGGTCCTGAGAGGTCTGCTAGATGCCCTGGAATAACCTGTGCGAGACACTTACTTGGAGTCCTTCTGTTCTCCTGGTCCTCAGTCTGTCCTGGTCACGACGCTTGGGTCTCTCTCTCTATATGGACTATGCAAGGGAGACATATTAACCCACTCCTGGTCCCTGGGCACGATCTTAGCCTCTCCCCCGCTGCCTATAGCCCCCTCATAGGGTGAAACTGAGTGAACTTGGGTGCAATTGAACAAGATATATATCTCGTAGCACACCTCTGTTTTGGGTGTTGCACCCACCCCGGGGCTGTCAGAGGGCTGCCAAAAACACATGCTAGCCGTGCCCAGATCCAAAGCAAACAAAGACCTGGATCCCAATCCGTCTAGAGACAATCCTGTAACCTCTCTATGGATGAAAACCAACCCCCAGCCGCAACCTACATCTGACCCCCAGGGGCCTGAGACAGATGAGGGCCCGCCTGGGATTCCGATCACACAGGCCTTCATGAATTCCTTTCTACAGGAAATCAAGGCAGAAATCGGATCGCTTAAACAAGACTTCAAGACTGGCCTACAGGACATTCGGCGAGATGTCACAGAAATTGGAGGACAAGTGGATGACCTCGAGCCTACGATGGACGCAAGGACGGAAGTTCACGAAAGTCTCTGGCGCAGGATGGCGGAATTGGAGGACCAACATATTCTACAACTCAAACAGGAGGACCTCGAAAATCGAAGTCGGCGTAACAATCTACGCATTAGGGGGGAGTCCCTCGTGGAGCGAAAGGCGAAGACCTCATGACCTTCACGGCAGATCTTCTGCAGGCGATCCGAGAGAATGACGACGCATCGCCGCCTGCCCTAGACAGGGTTCATCGAGTCCCCGGCCCCATAGGACGCCCCGATTTAATTCCAGACATACTCAGATGGGTCCATTTTTTTGTTGAAAAGGAAGCCAAACCTAAAGAAAATCCAGGGAGCTGCAGCCTTATCCTACAATGGCTACTTATTCCAAATCTTTCAAGACTTAGCTCCTGTTACCCTCCGCAGACACAAAGACTTTAAACCAGTCACGGACAAGCTCCGAGAACTTAAAGTCAGGTTTCAGTGGGGCCATCCCTTTGTGTTGATTTTCTCCTGGGAGGGCAAATGTCGAGTCCTTCGATCGCTAAGAGAAGCAAAGCAGCTCCTTCACCTCCCGCTGGAACCCGGGGAGGGGGGCCCCCTTTCCATGCAGTCGCGCTGGAGTGCCCCCCGCCTGGAGTGGTCTACTGTTCTGCCGCCCAGGAACAGGAAACATTCCAAAGACCAGGACTCGTCCCCGGCCAAACAAGACATCATTAACCACATCCGGACCCTGAATGACTCTCCCCCACAGTCTCGCTCTCCTGTGCAAACGGAATGATTTAAAAGGGATTACTCATACCCCTAAATCCTAAGGGTTCAATCGGATGTCCTACGTCTGTTTCTATCCAGGGGGGGTCTAAAGATAAGCAGCATAACCAGGTACGTTGTCACACTGGCTGGATACACTTTCGCTACTATGGAACCATAGGTTAAGATATTTGTGAAATGAAACTCCTGGCCTTGCCCTCGACTACCTCAACACCTGTCTCCGTGTTCTGCCGAGATGTACCGTCGGCTGGTGACTCCTGCCGCGTTCTGAACGGCGGGCTGCCGGAAGCAGAGACTTGGATAAATGCTTACACCTGCCACCTCCCCACAACTACAGTGTCTGTTAGAAGAGTGACTTCTTCAGAATGGCCTGCTTTGTGAACTATAGGCTAATCCTTATAGACATTGAACTTTGTTGGGCCTGTTGGCCGTTTGCTGTTGATAACATTATCCTTTCCCGTCTCTCCCTTCCCCATCATTATCCCCTAGATGCGCCTTTGGAGGGGTGACTCGACCTGACCCCTTTAGCCTAGCAAGCCTATTGCGTATCTTGAGGTACCCCCGTCATTTAAGTTGCATAAAATACATTCTTACTCATCTCCCTACATTAGACAGCCCCCAAATAGACGCTAGTATCTACATATGCGTTCTCACTAAATTTATCTCGTGGACACCCCCACTAAGTCGACAATGATTTCTCCCTTTAAGTTCCTTTCGCTCAATGTTAAGGGCCTTAATTCCCCCAACAAGAGACGCCAGGTTTGGCGTTATCTACTCCTACCGGACCCTGATATTATATTCTTCCAGGAAACCCACCTTATCTCCGCTGACACTCGCCTTAGGACACACCCTAAATATCCAATGCAATACTGGGCTTGTTCCTCCGTTAAAACTGCTGGAGTGGCCATATTACTGAAGGCTGGACTGGGTGGGAAAACCCCTAGGGTGGTACGGGACACCGAGGGTCGCTACCTTAAACTCCAAATACAATGGGGCATACGGCCTTTGACTCTCCTAAATCTTTACGCACCCACCCAAGCTCAGGATATGTTCCTGGGCTCCCACCTGAAAGACCTACTATTCCCTTCGGAAGAGCGACTATTTTTGGGAGTGATTTTAACTTGGTTTGGGACCCAGACTGGGACCGTAGCGTGCAAGCATATCAGGGCACTGGCGCTATGTCGGCAGCCCTTAAGAATGTTATCACTGACTTAGGTCTAGTAGACGCCTGGAGATTATTCATTCTTCTCCCATGTTCATAGCTCATATTCCCGAATTGACTATTGTTTTCTTTCCCTCCCTCTGATTCATCTGTTAACAGCTGCTGAGATGTCGGACTTCTCAATCTCTGACCATGCCCATGTGTCAATTTCTCTTCAGCTCCTAATCTACAGCGTAGTGTCCACCCTCAATGGAGACTCCCTCCTCATGTCCTGCGTGACCCAGTCGATGTGACAGACATCCATAGAGAGATTGAGGCCTTCTTCACCACACACAATACTTCCGAACCTTCGGAATTTATTAGATGGGATGCCTTTAAGGCTACTATCCGGAGAGCCATCTCCACTATTGCCATAGCCCGCTCCCGGGAGGCTCGCCTCCTTGAATCGACTCTCTGCCGACATTAAGGCATTAGAATGTAAAGGCCACCAACAACCCTCAGTACAAAACAAAAAGCACCTGCTAGCTCTTAAACAAAAATCCTACACGGGAGGGGACAAGGTGGGCACGTGCCTCGCGCCGCGCCTGCGGGCCTAAACTATGCAAACTCATATCTCTAAGCTTAAGCGGACGGATGGCTCCTGGGCCACATCGGAACTCGACAAGGGCTTAACTCTCTCAAATTTCTATAAAGACCTCTACCCGGATGAACCCCATACCCCAGAAAACATTACCTCCTTTCTTGATTTCTGCCCCTGGGATTCAATCAGTTCCCACCATGCGAGTCTTCTAGATGAGCCAATCTCATTAGAAGAGTTAGCAAAAGCACTAAAACAGCTTCCAATAGGGAAAACTGCTGGACCGGATGGTCTCCCTGTTGTCTTCTATCGCACCTTCTACCCTCAGCTTCAAAATCACCTTCTTTACCTCTTTAATAATTTTACTGAAATTACAGGCCTCACCCCTACTATGTCAGAAGCAGAAGTTGTGCTTGTCCCGAAGCCAGGGAAGGACCCCTCTTTTTGCACGTCCTATCGGCCCATTGCCCTTCTAAATACTAAAGCAAAGATTTATACAAAGATCCTGGTGAATCGTCTAGAGCCTGGTATTATCGACCTGGACCAAGTTGGGTTTATTCGTCATCGTCAGGGCGCAGACAATATCCGTCGTATAGCTCATCTCATTGAGAAAGTCCAGCATAGAGACATACCTGCTTGGCTGGTGTCACTAGACGCCGAGAAGGCGTTTGTTCGGGTGGATTGGCGATTTCTCCGAGAGGTCCTACATCGAATAGGTTTAGGCCTGAAAATGATCTCCAGATTGCTGGCCCCTTACACGCGACCAACCACGCGTATCCGTATCAATGGCCGCCTCACTCCTCCCATTCCTATTCACAGGAGCACTAGACAAGGATGCCCGCTATCTCCGCTCCTATTCGCCTTGGTGGTAGAGCCCTTACCGACTGCAGTGCGCCAATCATCCACCATCTCGGGTATTCCGTTTGGGGGTCATGAACAACAAGATCTCATTATTTGCAGACGACCTTCTCCTTTCTCTCACCACCCCATCCTCATCTTTACCAGCTCTAGCTTCACTCCTGCACTCCTTCGAAGAAGCCTCTGGTTTTAAAATTAATTTAGCCACATCCCGTGCCCTGAATCTTACCCTCCCGCCCTCAGAGATTCAAGAATTACAGAACCTGATTCCTCTGAGATGGTCTGAGAGTTGGATACGATATTTAGGATTGGACCTGACTCCCTCTCTATCTTCCTGGACCAGGGCCAACTGGCCGAACTATAGACGTGCCATACGGGAGGAAATCCGCCGTTGGAGAAACCTCCCTCTCTCCTGGCTGGGGTGAATTAACACAGTTAAGATATCTCTCCTTCCAAAGGTGTTATATCCATTTCAAACCCTTCCTACTCCAATTCCACAAGCAGATATTCAATCTCTTCAACGAGATTTAACCACTTTCATATGGAGAAAGGGTCACCCGCGCTTCTCCAACAAAGTCTTGATGCTGCTTGGCGACCGGGGGGGGGCCGGGGGGGGGGGTTAGCGAGCCCTAACCTTCTGGAATACTATTGGTCCTGTCATCTTCGCTATATCTCGGAATGGGTGGTCCGTGAAAGCAAAAAACACTGGTACCACATGGACCGTGCAGTTACATGTATGCCCTTATGGGGCTTAGCTTGGCTTCCCCAAACTGCCCGCCCCCATAGCGCATACATCGCCACCCCCACCAGGACAGTCCTGGACATATGGGACAAACTCGCGGTACCTTGGGCCTGACTTCATTCCCATCCCCCCATAACCCTATAGCACGTAATCCGATTTTTCCGCCTGCACTACAGCCTCACGCCCTGGACAGAGGGGGATTGCCATATAATTCAGAACTTATTTCAGGGGGATACAATCATCACTTTTGAACAGTGCAAAAAATCATTTCACGTCACAGACAATGTAAGGATGCAATATTACCAGCTTCGACACTGGTTGCTCATCCCTGCATACGCGCAGGGAGCGACCAGGTCGCTTACTCCCTTTGAGAATCTAGTTAGGGATTTTGAGGGCTCGAGGGGATTGATCTCTCGCACATACAAGGTGATACAACATTCACAGAAACTTCAACCCCACACATATCAAAAACAGTGGACTACAGATACTGACGGGGAGATCCCCCCAGAGAGCTGGGACTGGCTCTGGCGAGATATACCTAAAATCTATCAAAGCATTCCGCAATGTGAGTCGGCCTATAAACTCATGACAAGGTGGTATTTTACTCCCGCTCGTATCCAGAAGATGGTACCGGGCTTCCCCCCCCCAACATGTTGGAGGTGTCAAGAAGGAGTGGGCGACTTCATACACATCTGGTGGTCCTGTCCCAGCCTGATGGTCTTTTGGAAGGCAATCCTTAGCCAATTAAAGATACGGTGGGATTCCCTATACCCAGTTCTCCACTAGTGACCCTGCTAGGCATCAGACCCTCTCAGTTAGCAGCTATGACACACTCTGATTGGCGCCTAATTGCACAAATGCTAGGGGCGGCACGACAGTCCATAGCTCTATACTGAAAAAAACCTGCGCCTCCACCTATTGCGACATGGTTTCTTCACCTATGGAGCTACTCACCACCCGCCTCAACCATACAGATACCAAATTCACCCACACCTGGCAGCGACTAATTCAACACTTATCCCAGATTGAGAACTCCTGCTTTACACAATGCACTGTGACATATATGATTAACCTGTACCCCTCTATAATTTCCCCGTACCCACAGTGCTAAAGACTGGCTCAATGCAGATGCTGCAACTTAAAACAAAGGGGTTGCACAATCCGGTTAAGAGGAGGAACATTCTCTAGTACAAATACAAATGTGACATACTTTCACATCACTGACATCCCCTCCTTCAAAGCCCTTTGGACCTCAGTGGTCATAGGCTCACCTGCACAAAAGTAGAAGAATTGGGTACTCACTGTCATAACAAAACAAGCTACAATTACTGTATTAGATGCGGTCTCCGATCAGAAAGGGAGAAGGATGCTCAATAAATTGTCAAAATCTGGTAAAGAATTTTATGTGCTGAATATTTACGTGCCCAATACTAACGATACAAGTTTCTGGAAACCCATTGACGAACTGATTGCCGGGCTCCCCAATGACTCTCGACTAATAATGGGGCTGACTTTAATCTTCCACTGGACCCCACCATAGACCGTAGCTCGAGGACCAAATTTAGGCCATCCTCATCCCACAAGCTACTCCACAAGATAAGCTTCAATTGCTCCTTGGTAGACACCTGGCTTATTCAGCACCTGGATACCAGAGACTGTACTTTCTATTCCCCCCCACCTATCATTTTCTAGAAATGACCACATATTGGTGACTAGCAACCTGATAAGAATGACCTGTGATTCCTCCATCGAACCTAGACTGATTTCAGATCATTCATTCATTTCAGCCTCTCTAGACTGGGCCACAACCACACCAATGACAAATCCTGGAGACTTAATCCTGGCATACTACAAGATACGTCCCATACTGAGACATTATGCCTAGCCATTAAAAACTTTTTCCAAGACAATGCACCCAACGATTGCTCTCCCCAAGTGCGCTGGGACGCCATCAAGGCCACTGTTAGGGGAGGTAATAATTGGCATCAGCTCTCACATCAATAAATCTGCAACTACGCAGATGGAAAATTTGGAAACTGAAATTAAACAATCAGAATTCAGACATTATTCTGAGAAAGGCACCCTTTTATTTGACATCCTAAACCTGAAAAATATGAATTTAATAAACTCCTGAGCACCAGGGCTGGCCAATGGGTAAACAAATTCAACTCAATAAAAGGGTGTGCTGGCAACACTGCTGGTAAAGTCTTAGCCCGCTACTTTAAGCATAAACAAAACAACTCACAAATGATCGCTGACAGAGATAAGGAGGGACAGTTACACTTGGACCCTCATAAAATATCCAGTGTCTTTTTAGACTTCTATCGGAACTTATACGATGAAAATACCGATGTTAATTCCACAGATGGCCCAGACGTGGGTCCCATGCACTCCATGCCACCAGAGTAAAGCTAGCTTGCTGATGAGGGGTGATATCCCGAAACCGGTCCTAGGATGCTTGTTTCCGGTCCAGGGAGGACCAGTCCTGGCAGTTCGGGCTGGACTGTTCCTTTATTTTCCCACAGTACGGTTGGTCAGCACAGACATAGGTACCTCATTGGGCTGTTTGATAAATATTTACTAGCTTTTGCACTATCTTTATGTAGTATCTGAACAAGTGTACTTTTCACAATTTACTTAGCCCACATTTGTATGCCAACTGCATGTTTCTGTTCTAAAAATATTAATAAAATCTTTTGAAATTCAAAAAAGGTGTTAAGCTTCTATGACCTTTCCGGAGTGTTTGTTTTCTTTAACAGGACCTAATGCACTGTTTGCTGAGAAACATCTTCACTTAGTGGCGAGATCCTAGATTCTGAACTAGTCTCCACAAGACAGCCCCAGGTGCCAGAGGTAAGGGCAAGGCCAGACTGGCCTTACCAGGCATTGCAAACACAATAAGATGATGGACGGAGTGCTAAAACTTTTCAGACACTCACCCCCAGTCACAGATCTCGGTTTAATCCATCATCATTCTTCTGCTCAAACCACCCCAGTTTGGACCCAGCCATATGCAAATCAGTCTTGACCCTGTGCCTCATGGTAACAGTCCAGCCCAAACTGCCAGGCCAGGTCCTCCCTAGACTGGAAGCAAGCATCCGGGAACGGTTTAGGAGTTTGGATCCTCATCAGCCAGGCTAGCTTGAATCCAGTGGCAAAGTGAGCCAGGGACCCAAATACAATACGATGATGGACGGAGTGCTGAAACTTTTCAGACGCTCACCCCCAGTCACAGATCTGGGTTTAATCCATCATCATTCTTCTGCCCACTAAGCCACCCCAACTTGGACCCAGCCATATGCAAATCAGTCTTGACCCTGTGCCTTCATGGGAACAGTCCAGCCTGAACTGCTGATGAGGGGTGTTCCCCCGAAACCGGTCCCAGGATGCTTGTTTACGGTCCAGGGAGGACCTGGCTTGGCAGTTTGGGCTGGACTGTTCCCATGAGGCACAGGGTCAAGACTGATTTGCATATAGCTGGGTCTGAACTGGGGTGGCGAAGTGAGCTAAAGTACGTTGTTGGATTTAACCCAGATCTGTGACTGGGGGTGAGTGTCTGAAAAGTTTCAGCGCTCCGTCCATCATCTCCTTGTGTTTGCTTTGTTCACCCTAACTTGGCAGGGTATGCCCAGACGTGGGTCCCTTGCCAATTCTGCCACTGGATTCAAGCTAGCCTGGCTGATGAGGGGTGTTACCCCGAAATCGGTCCCAGGATGCTTGTTTCCGGTCCAGGGAGGACCTGGTTTGGCAGTTCGGGCTGGACTGTTCCCATGAGGCACAGGGTCAAGACTGATTTGCATATAGCTGGGTCTGAACTGGGGTGGCGGGGTGAGCTAAAGAACGATGATGGATTCAACCCAGATCTGTGACTGGGGGTGAGCGTCTGAAAAGTTTCAGCGCTCCGTCTATCATCTCTTTGTGTTTGCTTTGTTCGCCCTAAGTTGGCAGGGTATGCCCAGACGTGGATCCCTTGCTCACTTTGCCACTGGATTCAAGCTAGCCTGGCTATTGAGGGGTGTCACCCCGAAACCTGTCCCAGGATGCTTGTTTCCAGTCCAGGGAGGACCCGGCTTGGCAGTTCAGGCTGGACTGTTCCCATGAGGCACAGGGTCAAGACTGATTTGCATATAGCTGGATCTGACCTGGGGTGGCGAAGTGAGCTAAAGAACGATGATGGATCAACCCGGATCTGTGACTGGGGGTGAGTGACTAAAAAGTTTCAGCGCTCCGTCTATCATCTCCTTATGTGTGCTTTGTTCGCCCTAAGTTGGCAGGGTATGCCCAGACATGGGTCCCTTGCTCACTTTGCCACTGAATTCAAAGTAGCCTGGCTAATGAGGGGTGTACCCCGAAACCGGTCCCAGGATGCTTGTTTCCGGTCCAGGGAGGACCTGGCCTGGCAGTTCGGGCTGGACTGTTCCCATGAGGCACAGGGTCAAGACTGATTTGCATATAGCTGGGTCTGAACTGGGGTGGCGAAGTAAGCTAAAGAACGATGATGGATTCAACCCAGATCTGTGATTGGGGGTGAGTGTCTGAAAAGTACAGCACAATGTCCTTCATCTCCTTGTGTTTGCTTTGTTCACCCGACTGATCTGCATTTAGCTGGGTCTGAACTGGGGTGGCGAAGTGAGCTAAAGAATGGTGATGGATTCAACCCAGATCTGTGACTGGGGGTGAGTGACTAAAAAGTTTCAGCGCTCCGTCTATCATCTCCTTATGTGTGCTTTGTTCGCCCTAAGTTGGCAGGGTATGCCCAGACATGGATCCCTTGCTCACTTTGCCACTGGATTCAAGCTAGCCTGGCTAATGAGGGGTGTTACCCCGAAACCGGTCCCAGTATACTTGTTTCCGGTCCAGGGAGGACCTAGCTTGGCAGTTCGGGCTGGACTGTTCCCATGAGGCACAGGGTCAAGACTGATTTGCATATAGCAGGGTCTGAACTGGGGTGGCGAAGTGAGCTAAAGAACGATGATGGATTTAACCGAGATCTGTGTCTGAAAAGTTTCAGCGCTCCATCAATCATCTCCTTGTGTTTGCCTTACCATACATTGGGCATTTCCTCGGGAGGCTGGTTTTGTTACTGGCGGGTCCGGTTTTGCAGTGCTCCACTGTCGGCCCCCAGTAATAAAATCAACAGACCAGCGTAATCCATGCAGCACTCACTTTCGTTTCCAGCCTCCCTGTGTTTTGAAATATGGTATAGTTTTTAAAGCAGTGGCTGCAGAGTTCTTTGTATATCAAGCAACAATAAACGTGTCAAGATATCTCTGGTGATTTAATCTTCCCGCTAGAGTGAGCTGGAGTTTTGTCTAGTGCAGTTTGAACTAATCTAAGGTAGCCTAGAGGGTTAATATGCCTGCTGCAAAGAATATGTATCACACAGATCACATAAATTTATTTTATGTGCATAGCTCTGTGGATTACTGCTTTTGTCACAAAGATCCTTTTGTTACCGTTCAATTCCTAAGTTAGATTAGTAATCTAGCACAGTAAGTATGAACTGCCATCATAGAGCTGCATGCAACCTGCATGGCACAGGTTAGAAAGGTGTGTTTTTTCCAGTTTTTCATTATCTTAAAGTTGCTAAAAAAAGGTTTGGTGGGGAGAAATAGATTCTTATTAGTAAATGTAACCCTAACCACTGTGTTATATTTTGAATCCCGAGTTTATGCTTTTCCAGCCCAAGCACTCTTAAAAAATGCCTACACCTCGTTGTGCCTTTGGTCTTATGTAACATTTTATATACACTGCCTTACACATGTATTATTCATTGTCTGCATGTGTATTTGATGTTAAGTGCTCTGACACCATAATCTGGTATGAGAATTGCTATAAAACAAATACAATACATGAGAGAGGGGCTATGGAGCGATGAGGGGCACTATTGGAGGGTGATAGTGAGGGAACCATTGAAGGGCCCCAATAAAGATTGTCGTAGCCTGGTACACTGTAAGGTCATCATTTACTATGTTTTAAAAGCTAATACAATTGAATATATAATGAAATATGTGTTGTAGCATGCACCATTTTTGCAATTTTTCCTCACATTTTCTTGGGAGGAACACCCCCCCAAACCCTCCTTGTAGTGGTCGGGCTCGCTCGCTCGCTACGCAACCTACGAGAGCGGCCTGACAAATTTTCCCAGGGCTGCTTTGGGTTCCCAATACGGCCCTGGGTAAGGGAGAGATTTCTCTAGGGGATATGGGGTGGAGCACGGCTCAGCGCTGAACCTGCTGATTAAGCCAGATAGTGTAAGCATGTTGAACTAAATTAAGGTGAAATCTAACCATGTTTATCATATGTTGCTTGTATTGACTTGCATGTAATGTGCAAGTAAGCACTGCAATGCAAGCGATCAATATTGTGGCACCCAAATGTCACCTGGGTAAGAGACAATTGGATAGTAGACTGCTTGGATAGGTATGAATGGGAGGGGTTTTATAGCAAAGATGGTGTGTGTGCACTTTGTGGCATAGAGTGAGTGGGCTCTAGAAAATAGTACAAGAACAGGGAAGATTGGCAGGAGCATTAGGACCCAAAGCAAAGACCTTTAAAGAATGAATGTGTGTGAAAAAAAGATCCTCTGATCCCAACCAAGCCCACAACCGACGATGAGCTGAATCCAACAGGATCTTTCGGTGTGACTAGATGATAACTTTTCTTCCTCCCTCCACCTGATCAGCTAGAAAATAACTGAGGGACCCCTAACTTCACTTTCTGTTTGCTTCCAACCACACTCCACAGTATGAGCTGGGGCACCAGGTCGGCAAGACGTTTCTTGTGAACTGTGTATGAAGGAAAGTGATGGGGGCAGAAAAATATAAATGAAGTGTACCCCCCACTGAAAGGGACTCCTGCCCATGCTATGTACCACTAGTATGGTAAAGTCACACGCAAACTTCTGTAACAGTGGATGGGTGGGTTTCACTGAATAGGATGTGAAGAAATCCTTTCCTGAACATGATACTTTCACTCTAGATTGGTTAGGGAACTTATAAAAGAAGATGAACGACCCTAAATATAATATAGAGGTTGAGCAACAGCCAGCATTTTTCCATTAGCATGAGGAAGCCAAAAACACAAACATGAATGTGAAGTTGGTGGTATGAAACAAACCTATGAGAAACTGGAATACCAAGAAACCCACCTTAGGGACATACTTAGGGGGCTTGAGCTTCTGATCCTCATCCTCCTCCCTATTTATTCCCCCAGATCATTGAACTTCAAGACAAACAGAAGGGGGATGAGGGCATAAGGGGGGAGGATTTGCTGGATGTTTTCCGAATACTGGCTGATGGGGTTGGAGGTGGACCATGGATACAATTGGAAATAGAGCAGAGCCACCGGGACTACCGGCAGAAAGAGCACAAGGACGTAATGTGGAAGTAAGCACTGCAGTGCAAGTGATCAGCAGCAGAGCGCTGGACAGAAGCATGCTAAGGACCAAATGGGAACACAGACTTCACTACTGTGGAGTGGTCTAGACCAAGGGTGCATTCAGTCCCAGTTGGGCATAGAGATCACCCTGATTGCAGCCTCACAATTACCTGAGACAGTTTAAGGAGGACTGCAGACTGTCTGGGTAGGATCAGGATTCAAAGGGATAGGGCAAAGCCCTTCCACCTGTCTAGCAATGCCGATGAAGAAGACCCCACCACATCCCTCCTTCTGTTACGGGATTACCCTGCCCCTGGGGGGTAGAGTCATCATCCACTTCCCCTGGACCCCTTTTGATTTAGTGAGCATTAAGAAGCAATTCCACAACATAAAAAAAAAAACCCTACCCAGTTTAGTGAAGAACTACGAAGTGTATTTGAGGTGTACAGACCGAATTAAGCTGAATTGAATCAGTTACTGCGTCTCGTGATACCGAGTGAAGTGAGAGAGGAGTTCATTGACAAGTCGGGTTGGCTGAGTTCGGTTCTCCGGAATGATGGTGCCCTGCATACGGCATAAGATGCATGTGGAATGGAGTTGCAGATTTGTGCGTGGTGAAAACAGAATAGACTAAAATCCCAAATTGTAAACAGAATAAAGCAGAGTCACCGGCAGATTACTTAAAAAGGTTCAAGGATGAGTTTAAGAGATATACAGGCACTGCCAGTCCAATCGAGATGGCTCAGGAAGTTGTAGGTGCTGCTTTTGTGCATGGATTGTTCCTAAATGTGTGAAATTATTTGATGACTATTTTGGGTTGGATGACAAACGGAAAAGCTGCCTGAGTTAGTGACTGTCACACCACTCTGTCGCTTCACAAGACCAAATGAAAGAGAATGTTGAATCTCAACTAAAATCTTTGAAATTGCAAAACACAAAAAATGTGAAGAGGAAAGCATGGGGAGCCCCCACAAGGGAGGAACAAAAAATGGGACAAGATGGAGGGGAAGTAGGGAGGGGAAGTAGGGAGGGGAAGTGGGAGAGGAAGGGGAAAAGCCTCGGGTGCTGGAGGGTCATGTTTCACCTGTGGGCAATTGGGGCTATAGAAAAGGGATTGCCTTAATCATGTTTTAAATGTGTCTTGCCTTACAGACCCACCCAAATTTAACCAGGTAGCATAGAACTCCTTTCCTGAGTGCTAGGACAGCACAAGAGATGCTAACTGTGCCTGTGGCTTTGCCTTTGGGGTACTGGTACAATGAAATCAGAAAAAGTACGTAACATACTATTCCTTTAGACTCCATAGTAACAGGGCTTCCTCCATACCTACGCTCAGTTGCAGCTCCTGACCGTCTATTCGAAGCATCTGAAAACATTGTATTGAGTTCCACCCTGATTGTTGCCCTTCTTTTCAGCACCAAGACACAGCACGTTTCCATTGCCAGGTTGTCCTGATGTGAATTTCTGTTGTTATCTGCCTCCCAAAATCACCGTAATCTGTTCCCCACCCTAAATCCAGCATCTCTGTTGCCCAACAGCGAGGAGGGAGAACCTCATGATTGTCTTATGGTAGCCAAGCATGTGATAAAGCCCTGCATTGCTCTTATAGATGCATCAATACCAAATTTTGAACTAATGTATTTTGTAGATGGATCATGCCTTAGAAACGACAAAGGAGAAGTGGTTGCAGGTTACGTTGTATGTACTATATATCATCTTAGCAAGTCTTGGCAAGGTCTTGAAGAATATAACAATCCCACCAGTTGCTATTTGTCTGACTTTACTCATCTTGCTTCCTCTGAGTAGGGCAGTTTTGTGAATATCAAGAAACCTGTAACTGGAGTATGTTTGCGGGCCAAAGTGAATGAGACATTGTTCTAGAGACAATACATCAGGAAGCAGCGGCATATGTACACTGTTTTCCCACTGGGATGCTATTTCATTAACATCGTTATTGAAAAGTGTTAGAAATGGGGGTCTCCAGTTGGCAGAGGTAGGTGCCTTTGTCCAAGTAGGGACCCTTCTTCCTAGACAGGGTAAGGGAGTTACACTCCTAAAATAACCCCTGCTCACCCCCTTGGTAGCTTGGCACGAGCAGTCAGGCTGACCTCAGAGGCAGTGTGTAAAGCATTTGCACATAACCAACAGTAATACAGTGACTACACTACAAAAGGACACCACACCAGTTTAGAAAAATATCCAATATTTTTATATTTCCAAAATAAGACCAAAACGATAAAAATCCAACAAACAGTACTTAAAAATATATACTTTGCAAGATATCCTTAAAATTGCAGCAATACCTCCAAAAACACAGTTCGTACGAGTCGGTAGCTCCGTCCTGAAAACAATAGATTCTAACAGTTCCAGCCGGCCACGTCGGTACGGGCCAGCAAAAGTGTGGACAGACTCGGTAACAGTACCTTTCTCGTTGCGGCTGGCACATTGGTGCGAGCCGGTCGTGGCAACCGTCATGGTTGTGTTGCAAAATGGAAGCGGTGCAGGGTGCGGTGCCCTCTCGATACGGTGTCGGCAGCGGCTCGGTGACAATCCTCCAGATGGCGTCGGTGAGACCAGGGCTTACGGTGCAGGGCGAGGCGGTGCTCAAAGCGGTGCTGGCAGGTTACGGTGCAAGCGACAGAGCCGGTTTAGCGGGAGCTGGCGTCGGTCGGCCCAGACTGCTCTGTGGGATGAGGCGGTACGTCGTGAAACTTACGAGCGGTGCCCCCTGCCACATTGTGGTCACGGGTGTCGGAGTCAGCAGCAGCGACAGCGTCAGTGAGACCAGGATGGCGAAGTGAAGCGAGGCGGTGCAGAGTGCAGTGCCCACAGGTCAGGGTGCAAGCATCAGCTCGGGGGTCGGCGTTGTCAGTCGTCGGTGAGACCAGGGTTGCGGTGCAAGATGCGTACGGTACATTCTGCCGTGCCGTCAGGACACAGAGCCAGCGACGCAGTCGGTGACGGAGTAGGTTGCGTTTCTCTTCTCTTTGGCAACTGAAACAGCGGTTCCAGAAGCGGTACCCAGAGGTTGGTGAAGTCTTTGCAGTCCCTGACACTTCAGAACAGGAGGCAAGCTCTACTTCAGGCCCTTGGAGACACTCAGCACAAGTAAAGAAAGTTCAGTCTAGTCTTTTCACTGCCCAAGGGAGAGGCAGCAACTGCAGGCCAACCCAACAAAGCAACAACACAGCACAGGGGCAGTACTCCTCCTAGCAACTCTTCCAGCTCTTCTTCTTGGCAGGTTCCTTGATTCCAGTGAGTTCTAAAATTATGGTGTCTGGGCCCCAATATTTATACTCAAAATCCCTTTGTTCTCTCAGGCAGAGAGTGTCTGTGCTTAGTCCAAACCAGTTCTGTCCTCTCTGGCCCAGCTTGCCGGCAGGAGGTGGAGACAGCATTGTGGAAGGCAGACCAGGCCCATTCAGGTGAAAGGAAATCTCATCCCCCTACTCTAAATGCAGCCCAGGTCTATTCAGCCCAGCCCTGACTCATCCAGACTTTCTCGAGCCACTGCACATCCCCAGCCCCTGTTACTCCAAAGCCACACAGTCAATACACATCCTATCAGAGGCACACTGGATGGCTAAGCAAGAAAAAACCTACTTTCTAAAAGTGATATTTTCAAACACAGAATGTAGAAATCCCCCTCACTAAAAGATGCATGTTAACATTCTGAGTTCAGGCACACTAAACTTTATTTTCATACCTTGTTCCCAGGGGTAGTTATGTTTATAAGATGTTATAAGCAAACTCCCCATTCTATCCTATGGGAACAGGTAACCTTGCAATAGTGAAAAACGAAATTGGCAGTATTTCACTATCAGGACATGCCACACACACCGGTTCATGTCCTACCTTTCACATACACTGCACCCTGCCCACAGGGGTACCTTGGGCCTACCTTAGGGGTGACTAACATGTAAGAAGAGGGAAGGTTGGGGCCTGGCAAGTGGGTGCAATTGCCAGGTCGACATGGCAGTTACAAACTGCACGCAGACTCTGCAGTGGCAGGTCTGAGTTACCTTTACAGGGCTACTTCTGTGGGTGGCACAATCAGTGTTGCAGGCCCACTAGTAGCATTTGATTTACAGGCCCTGGCACTCTCAGCGCACTTTACTTGGGACTTACCAGTAAATCAAATATGCCAATCATGGAAACACCAATCCATAATACAATTTACAACAGGAGCACTTGCACTTTAACACTGAACAGCAGTGAGAAAGTGCGCAGAGACACTAAACCAGCAAAAACAGAGTCAAAACCGGGAGGTCAGAAAGCAAAAAGACAGGGAAACAAGCCAAAAGATGCCAAGTCTAACACATGTCCCCTCCAGCTGAAAGTAGGGAGAACTACCCAACCTCCTGGGAGTTCTCTTCACTAAGGCGGAAGAACCTGGATAGACCATCTGCGTTGGTGTGTTCTGTGCCAGGGCGGTGTTCCACCGTAAAGTCCATTCTCTGTAGGGAGATGGACCACCTCAACAGTTTTGAGTTCTCACCCCTCATTTGCATCAACCATCTGAGGGTCCTGTGGTCTGTCTGAACTTGGAAGTGAGTCCCAAACAGGTAGGGTCTTAGCTTCTTCAGTGCCCAGACTACAGCAAAAGCTTCTCTTTCTATGGCACTCCACCTCTGTTCCTTGGGGAGTAGTCTCCTGCTAAGGAAGACTACTGGCTGATCTATGCCCTCTTCGTTCATTTGTGAGAGCACCGCTCCCACACCATGCTCTGAAGCGTCAGTCTGCACGACAAATTCCTTGGAGAAGTCGGGTGTCTTGAGCACAGGCGCCGTGCACATGGCTGCCTTCAGGGCATCAAAAGCTTTCTGGCAGAACTCAGTCCAGATCACCTTCTTGGGCTTCTTCCTGTAAGTCAGCTCTGTCGAGCGGGCAACAATGGTGCCATACCCCTTAACAAATCTCCTGTAGTAGTAGTTGAGACCTAAAAAGGCTCTCACGTCTGTCTGGGTCTTGGGGGGTTCCCAAGCCAGAATGGTGTCAATCTTGGGCTGTAGGGGCACCACCTGGCTGCTTCCTACCTGGTGTCCCAAGTACACCACAAAGCCCTGCCTGATCTGGCACTTACTGGCCTTGATCGTGAGGCCTGCTCTCTACAGAGCCTTCAACACTTCCCAGAGGTGCTATAAGTGTCCTGCCCAGCTGGAACTGAACACTGCGATGTCATCCAGGTAGGCTTCACTGAAATCCTCCAGTACAGCCAACACCTGGTTGACCAACCTCTGAAAGGTGGCAGGGGCATTGTTCAACCCAAAGGGCATCACCCGGAATTGGTAATGCCCCTCTGGGGTTGAGAATGCTGACCTCTCCTTGGCCCCATCGGTTAAGGCAATCTGCCAGTACCCAGACGTCAAATCAAACGTGCAGAGGAACTTGACAGCTCCCAACCGATCAATGAGCTCATCAGCTCTGGGGATGGGGTGTGCATCAGACCTGGTGACGGCATTGAGCCCACGGTAGTCCACACAGAACCGCAGTTCTGGAGTGGCACCGGGTGCAGCAGCCTTTGGGAACAAGACTACTGGGCTGGCACAAGGACTGTTGGAGGGCGTTATCACCCCTAATGCCAACATCTTAGAGACCTCCTCTTTGATGCTGGCCCTGACCTGGTCAGTCAACCTGTAAATCTTGTGTTTTACAGGAGGGCTGTCACCAGTGTCCACGTAATGGGTACACCAGTGAGTAACACCTGGGGTCAGAGAGAACAGTGTGGCAAACTGTCCCAACAACTGGCGACAGTCACCCTGCTGCTCTGGGGTTAGTGTAGGGGAGAGGATCACACCTTCTACTGACTCATCGTGCTCCTTGGTGGACAGGAGGATAGGGAGAGGTTCTTTCTCCTCTTCCACCCCATCATCTGTCGCCAAAAGCATGCTCACTTCGGACCTCTCAAAGTGTGGCTTGAGGCGGTTCACATGGAGGACTCTCAAAGGGTTCCTGGGAGTCTGCAAATTCACAAGGTAGGTGGCATCACTTTTGCGCTCCACCACCTCAAAAGGCCCAGTCCACTTGTGTTGCATGGCACAAGGTTCCACTGGGGCCATGACCCACACTTTCTGGCCAGGCTGAAACTCTACCAGAGTGGCATTCTGGTCGCACCAGCGTTTCATCTCCTCCTGGCTTGCCTCCAAATTCGCCTGAGCGAGTGTCCTGAAGCAGGCAGTTTGGTTCCTGAAGGCCAGCATGTAGCTAAATACATCCTGGGGAGTTTTCCTGGGAGCTGCCTCCCAGCCTTCCTTGACCAAACTAAGAGGTCCTCTTGTGGAAAACGTGTAATAATTTCTGTTAGCATAAGCTGAAGCCATCTTGTCTGTGGCATCCATTTTGTTAGCTATGTAATTCTTCTGTCTTCACTGCTGCTTGCCTTTCTATTCTGCTTGAGTCATCAACCTTAGTTAACTCCTTCTGTACTGAGCCAGAGCAATGTATGAGCTCAGAAAGGCCTGTAGCTACTAGAATGCACCTGTTTGAGAATGTAACTGTCTATCATATCCTACTGATGTAAGCAGTTCTGTTCCCCCTCCCACTTTGCTGACTAAGTGATTACTCATCTGCCCATGTCTGGCTGTAACTATTCCTGTGTATGCTTGTACCTTCTATTTGTAACTACATGCTTACCAGTGCAGAAAACACAGTATATTAGACCATGGTCTGTGTACTCAAGCCACTACCTCCTGGAACACTTGAGGGTGTTGTATGGACGTGGTCTCACTCATGAGTGAATAAACTTGTTCTTTGAATTCCAGCTTCAGTGCCAATTTCTTCTTTGTTGGTTTAAGGACCCGTGGACAAGATAAGGGTGACCCCTGTACCGGTGTGCCCCTAAAAAGGCACATTTCCACAGTTTTGGCGCCCGACTCGTGGGGCTCATCGGAGACGCGGCTGCCCGAAGGAGTGGTCTTGACGGAGGAATGGAATTTTACTGAGGAGACGTCCTGCACGAGGAGACCCTTGTCTTTGCAGACCGAAGTGCTTTTCCGGTTTTCCCGATTTGACCCTCCAGGTGGTGGCCGGTCCCGACTGAGATCTCCTTTGGCGCAAGTTTTGCAGTGACCATTAGGTCGACCAAGAGATTGGCAGGTGGGAGTTGAAGACTTCTGTTTGGTAAGGTCACTGAAGTGGCACTTTGGATTTGCTTGGCCAAGATTCTGGTTTTGTTTGTTTGTTGGTTTATCTGTTGCAATAGATAAAGGCAGGTAATGTGGAGATTTTTCTCTACTTTGATATGTCTGGGATAAGTAATATTTTACAAATTTGGTAGCGTGCCTGCTCCTAGCGCACTTTGTAGGTTGTGTTGCTGTCTTGGAGGTACCAAAATGGATTTAGAAAGAAGTCTGCCGGCTCCCCTAGAGGGGACACCTAATAGGTACATGTATATTAAATACAGTATTTCTTCCATAATGTATAGTACACTGTGGAACAAATATACGAAAAAGGATCCTGATCTACGATGGCCAGTGAATGGGTCATTTGATTTTAAAAAGATTCAGTATGTAGAGCAGTGTCTGTTTAAATGAAAGAGTCGACAAGATATGTTTGATTGTGTACGAATGTGGGAGAAAGAAGTGCATGAGAGAGTGAGGAAAGAAGAAGCTATAGCAGAAAAAACAGCAAAAAATGATATATTAAAAAGCATTGGAATTGAAAAATAAGGAGATGAAGGAAATAAAAGAAAAAGAAGTTGGGAGCGTCGTTTAGAGGTAACTGGCCAGTACCCTATTAGGCGCCCTATTTATCCCATACTTAATAGACCTCAGGATGATTCCATCCTGTTAGTTAGACCTCCGCCCCCGTATAAATTCCCTAGTGCCCCTGAGAATGAGGGTTCTGATGAGGAGCATTTGTCTTCAGAAGAAAAAGATGAAGATAAGCAAGATGGGCGGAAGACTCGCTCTACTTTGACTACTGAAGGCAAGGCCACTCTTCGATCCGCTGCTCGTAAAGCAGCTCATGGGAGTGCCTCTGCTCCAGAACTCGTAGCAATGGTTCAGCAGTGGAAAGATTTAGAGCAGTTATATTTTGTAGAGACGTTTACTTGGGAAGTAATACTCAGTTTTAGAAAACATTCTGATGATCTAGAGCCCTCTGATATAAATTCTAATTATAAACAATTAAGTGATGGCACCTTTCTTCCTTCACAGGTGCCTGATCTAGTTAGGCGAGTGGTTAAATTGCGCACTGACACGTTCCGTCTGCGAGAGGAGAAAAAAGCAGCTGGTAAAGCTACAACTGAACAAACAGTTCAGACCCCGGAGCGACAAGAGGGAGCTACGGGGACAGATAAAGATACTAGTGATATTGAAGTTACTATGAAACCCATGCGTGAAGCAGCACCTCTGTATGTTCCCCCAAAGGGAGCGGGAACAAGTGATGATAAAGATTCAGATGATGCAAAAGGATATTTTGTTTATAATTGGGTCTATACTCCTTGGAGTAGAGCAGATGTTATGGCTCTTAAAGCTGCTTTGCCTGACCCGCGGAAAAATCCGGCCGCTTTCTATGAAGTGGAAGGCGCCATTAGCTCCTGCACTATGACCTTGCCAGATATTGATATGTTTTTTGGACTTATTTTGCCCCCTGATATGTGGAGAACAATTCGGAAAATAGATGATAATGTAGCATATGGTGATACTTGGGTGCATTTAGAAGAAATAGATGCGGCTAGGGAACCTGCTCAGAAACCATAACAGGAGATATTAGATCTTCCCAAAGCTATTGTGACTAAGTTGAAAACTCTTATACCCCCTAAGAAAATAGATTGGACTACATTAGCGTCTTGTAAACAGAAAGCGGATGAGTCAGTTTCTGATTTCTTTACACGATTTGAAGAGACATTCCATGACTTTAGTGGGCAGTCATTGACAGATGACACGGGTAAGCATCTGTTCGTCGACAAATTTGTCGCTAACATGTTGCCAGAAATAGCTAGTCGCCTAAAGGCCAGCAAGAGTTCATGGACTACGTCTTCCCCCATCTCCCTTTTGACTATGGCCCAGTATTATGAGCGTCAGGAATTGGAAGCAAAAGGCAAAGAGGATAAGAAGGTTAAGGAGTTAAAAACGAAAGTTATGTTGGCTCAAGTATATGGTCCACCATTCAGAGGTGGTGGTAGAGGTGGACGTGCAGTATATACACCTGGTGTACCCCCTTTCTCTCAATCAACTTTGTCTTCTGATCAGTGTGCTTATTGTAAAGAGATTGGACATTGGCGCTCTGAATGCCCCCTTTTGCGAGGTCAGCAGTATCAACGGGGTAGAGGAAGCATGAGAGGACGCCCAGGGAATTCAGGACAAAGGGGAGGAATAGGAAATCGTCCCAGGTTTGAGGCAGTTGAACATGAACCAAATTATTCTAATATCTTTGATAGACGAAATCAATATCAAATGTCTGATTATTCGGCTGATGGTCTTGGGGATTCTGATTATGCATAGGAATGCCTAGGATGGGGTAAGGAACCGGTTGAGGTCCCAGTAGATCAGAAAGGTCCTTATGTTGATCAAATGTCTTGGGCTCTACTGATCGGTTTCTGGTTGATACAGGAGCTACTCGTAGTGCTCTGTCTAAAAAATTGGTTCCTAGAGTTCCCCTGTCTGGCGCAATGATAACATCGATAGGATTCGATGGGACACCTACATCTAGCCCGCTGTCACAGCCACTTGCATTTAGTCTTGATAAATTCACTGCAGCATGTCCATTTTTGCTTTCCCCTAATACGCCGGACAACAGTGTGGGTAACAATATGCTTAAATATTTTCGTGCCACAATACGTTGTTCTCTAGAGGGTGTGCGTGTTATTTTAAATAACAATTATCCAATGGTTGAGAGATCCTGTCTTATCAATGAGGATGCCGCTCTGGCGTCCTTACCTAGTGTGAAAGGAACACTGTCCTTGTTATCATTCCTTGCCTCTCATCATCACAAAGTCTCTCGGAAGAAGTTGCAATTTTGTAGACAGCAGGTTACCTATTTAGGTCACCTCCTGTCTAAGGAGGGACGTGCACTCACACCAGATCGCATTCAGACCATTTTAGACACACCTGTGCCCCGTACTCAGAAAGACGTCCGTGCATTGATTGGCCTTACTTCTTTCTGTAGGCAGTGGATCCCTAGCTTTTCATACATTATTTTCTCACTTCACATGGGACACAAATAGTGCATGGGGAATTAGTACATAATCTCCTTACTGCCTTGACATATCCTAAGAAAGTGGCAATTGTTAAGTGTAGCGCACATAAGAAAGTAACTGATAAAATAGGAAAAGGCAATGCCTTTGCGGATCACACAGCTCGTGAGACTGCAATGCAGCGAAGTACCACATCTATGTATGTAGTTAAGTCACAGGCTGAACGTTGGCATAATGCCAGGCAAGAGGTACTGGATATGTAACGATCTGCTTCTGTTGGGGAATTAGACCAATGGTCTAAGGAGGGAACATTGGATGATGAGGGCTGTTGGAGGAATAAAGAAATGACCAAATGGAAGTTACCCACAGCCTATTTACATCCTATGATTCACATGGCACATGGGCCGGCACATGTTGGAGCGTCCTCAATGACAAAGCAACTTATGCCAGTTTGGGATCATCCAGATATTGCCAGCACTGCTAAAAAGATAGTCCAGTCTTGTCTGGTCTGTCTCCAGTATAATCCTAGAAAGTGAACGCAAACTCCAACAGGAGGGTTTGCGACACCAACTGCACCTTTTGAGGTCCTGCAAAAGGACAACGGACCCCATTTCATTGGGCAAGTTGTTGAGTATCTCATGAAAGGGTTAGGAATTAAACAGAAGTTTCATGCTGCTTTTCACCCACAATCAGCAGGGCTAGTGGAACGTTACAATTCTACCCTAAAACTAAAATTGGCTAAAATACAGGCTTCCACATCTTTGAAATGGCCTGATGCACTGCCCTTGGCATTGCTATCCATTAGATCGGTACCACATACACGATCTGGCCTCACACCGTATGAGGTGGTTTTTGGAAGGCCAATTAATATTTGGGTGATTCCTAAGCCACGCCCTATACATGATGTACCCTATGTATTGATGAACGACTATATGTCTCAGTTAACTGACAGCTTGTCTTCTATTTATCAGTAGGTACGGGAAGTTCCTCCAGACAGATCGCAGGGTGAAGGCCACGATCTGCGGCCTGGCGATTCCATGCCGCATGCCATTGTAAGCCCAGCTGCGTTGGCAGATCACCGCGATATCCTGGTCACCGAGAAAGGACAAGCTACGACACCTGAAGGACCTGAGGAAGTCTTCCCGGACCACACGATCCCTGGTACATCTCGATATCAGCTGCGACCCCGGAAGAAAGACACTTCGTTGCTGAAAAAGACTGTTTGAGCCACTGTCCTGGGTAGTGAAAGACTGAGTTACAAAGGGGGGTACTCTTTTAGTGGCTACTCGTCTCAACCTCAGTGAAGAAACCAACGTCTGCCCAGGACCTTAGGGCATCATCTATTTTGTTATTTGCCGATGAAAATGAGCTCGCCTAAGAAGAAGGAGATCGCTGCGACAATGTGCAACGGCTGTACAATCTGCATTCTTGGTCTAACTTTGACTGTTGCCATCATCGCTACTGTAATGTGGGTAGTGGAGGAAGTAATGCCTGGAGCCTCCTTACCTAACATTACTGTTTCATCACTTGCTGCAAAAGAGCACCATCATTTTGATTTGCCGCAACATGAACAGGGATACCGGCAAAATTTGAGAAACAATTCATTTCTTCAAATGTTGCATCAGACACACCAGCTAAGCAATGCTACTAACTGTTGGGTTTGTGGCAAGATTCCTCCTCATCAGAACATAAAAGGAATCCCATTGTCACCGCTGCCATTCTCTAACAATGGCTCATGCCCAGCTTGGTTCAAACTTCTACATGCCTCTAATGAACAAAGTCTGTTACCCCAACAAAGAGGGGGACCTACAAGCAAAAGGGACTGCTTTAGAAATGGAATATAGTAAAAGAAGTGCAGCAACAAACTATGTGTATTCAAATTCTAGGTTGGGTAAAGGAAATGGACCTCTTATCTCTGTTGCCATGACCACTGGCCCCCTTTTTGTACAAAGTACAGGCGATGTGCCAGTGGGCCACAGTAACTGTACTGCAGTGTTGCAGATGTCTACGAGAGGCCGAAGCAGCTTCCTTGCATTTCGTCATGCTTATTTTTGTGTGGAACTAAGGCATACTACTTCCTACCTCCAGGCTGGTCTGGTACCTGTTACATAGTCTTCCTTCTACCACCTGTGTTTTTAGCTCCCCCAACTTACCATCAAGATTTGCAATTGTTCAATCACTATGCTGGTAGTAGGGGAAAACGTGCAATCGATGTCTCTGTAGTCGACCAGACAGATGTTTTGTTCCCTCTGTATTTCCACTTGTACTACTTGTCTACCATTTAAAACAAATGCCCAAAATGTAAATGCCCGTTTAGCAGTAGATCAAGAAGTCAGCAACATAATGTTAATTGATATGTATAACATTTATCGTACCCCTTTAGAAGCATAAGAAAATGTCTTAGCTTATGCTAAAAGGGCCGTCTGTGGAAAACGTGTAATAATTTCTGTTAGCATAAGCTGAAGCCATCTTGTCTGTGGCATCCATTTTGTTAGCTATGTAATTCTTCTGTCTTCACTGCTGCTTGCCTTTCTATTCTGCTGGAGTCATCAACCTTAGTTAACTCCTTCTGTACTGAGCCAGAGCAATGTATGAGCTCAGAAAGGCCTGTAGCTGCTAGAATGCACCTGTTTGAGAATGTAACTGTCTATCATATCCTACTGATGTAAGCAGTTCTGTTCCCCCTCCCACTTTGCTGACTAAGTGATTACTCCTCTGCCCATGTCTGGCTGTAACTATTCCTGTATTTGCTTGTACCTTCTATTTGTAACTACATGCTTACCAGTGCAGAAAACACAGTATATATAAGCACCATGGTCTGTGTATTCAAGCCACTACCTCCTGGAACACTTGAGGGTATTGTATGGACGTGGTCTCACTCATGAGTGAATAAACTTGTTCTTTGAATTCCAGCTTCAGTGCCAATTTCTTCTTCGTTGGTTTAAGGACCCGTGGACAAGATAAGGGTGACCCCTGCACCGGTGTGCCCCTAAAAAGGCACATTTCCACACTCTCACAGGGTGCCCGTACCGAAGCTCCAAGGGACTGAACCCTAGAGACTTCTGCGGTACCTCCCTGTATACAAAGAGAAGGCATGGCAAGAGAACGTCCCACTTACGCCTCATGGGTTCTGTTAGACCCTTGATCATGCCCTTCAAGATTTGGTTGAATCTCTCCACCAAACCGTTGCCTTGCGGGTGTTAAGGAGTGGTGAACTTGTAGGTTACACCACACTCCTTCCACAGGGATGTCATATACTTAGATATGAAATTGATCCCACGGTCAGAAACCACCTCTCGGGGGAAACCCACCTGGGAAAAGATCCCTTAACGCCTGGCCCATCACTGCCGCCGTCGTTGTCCTGAGAGGGATTGCCTCCGGGTACCGGGAGGCCTGGTCCACCAAGACCAGGATGTACCTGTTGCCCATGGCTGTCTTGGGATCCAGTGGCCCCACAATGTCCATCCCAACCCTTTCAAAAGGGGTTCCAACAACTGGAAAAGGTTGGAGAGGAGCTTTACACTTCCTCCCACTCTTACCACTTGCCTGGCAAGTTTGGCAAGACCTGCAATGTCCATCTGACTGCCTTCGCATTTGGGGCCAAACGAAGTGGGTGACAAGCCTGTCAACAGGTTTTGTCCCGCACCAAATGTCCTGCCAAAGGCACGCCATGAGCCATACCCAGTAGGAAGGTCCTGAAGCTCTGGGGTACCACCAGCACACAGGCTGACCCAGGCTCAGCGACCTTAGGCTCGTTGTACAGGAGACCATTCTCCCAGTAGATCCAATGTGATCCAGACTGATCACCAGCTGCCTGGTTTGCAGCCTGCTGCCGCAAACCCTCCAGAGAAGGGCATTCTTTCTGCTCCCTGCAGAATTCCTCCCTGGTGGGATCACCTTCTTGCTGCCAATGGGTCTTCTCAGATAAGCCCCCCAGTTCAGCTACCTGCTCTCCTGTAGGTACCGGGGCATCCCCCTCAAGGTCAGCCTCCTCCCGGACCGTGGGACCCTCAAGGGTGGGTTTCCCGCGCCCCCTGCCCTTTCTCTTGGCAGGAACCTGGGCCACTGTTTTAGGCTCCAGGTCCTTCTGATCACCCTTTCCGGACGCCATTGACCGAGTGGTCACACATGCCCACTCTGGCAACCCAAGCATCTCCAAGTGAGACCTGAGCTCAACATCTTTCCACAAGGACTGCTTCAGGTCGTTCCCTAGCAGAAAATCTACAGGCATGGTAGGGCTCACAACCACTCTCAAGGGACCTGAGACCCCCCCCCATTCAAAGGGAACCTGCGCCACCATACACTGGCGCTCTGAGTTGTCCACAGCAACTACTTGGTGGAATGCCCCGGGGAATACTTGCTCCTCAGAGACCAGGTGACACCGGACTGAGGTCACACTGGCTCCAGTATCTCTGAGAGCTTCTTCCCTTTTCCCATTGATGGTCACCCAGGCGCTGTATTTTTTAGTGTTATCAGGCACCTGGTTTCCTGACACCATCTCACTGTCCCCTAGTGAGACGAGGGTCATTTCTGCGGGATCCCCACTTCCCCAAGCGCTACACTAGCCAACACCTTGGTCTGCCCAACGGTGGGTGGCTGTGCCCTCTTGGGACACTTGGGGTCTCCCTTCAAGTGACCCACCTGCTCACAGGCATAGCACTTGCGGGGGCCGGTCTCTGTAAGGTAAGGTACATTTTTATTATGCATGATTAATTAAAACCTTTGCAACAATAAAACAATTATAAAATTCACATTAAAATTGCCCAATTCAATTTGTTACTCATCTACAAATCCTAAAATACACGTATGTCAAGATCAAGCAAACTGATTATAATTGTCCTCGATCAGGTAGATTTTAAAGCGCTTGTGCTTCAGGAACAGATCAAGCCGTATGTAGTTGACCTGAATTAAGCAACAATGTTCAGAAACAAAGTAGTGTCAAATCCACCTTTAAACATTGTTTAAAATTGCACAAATCGGTATAATATGATCGGCAGATCTTAAGGTGCTTGCGCTTCAGGTTTAAATAAGCTGGACATAGTTTCTTGAGTTAGGCAAGTCTCAAAATGCTTATGCTTCTGGATCAAGTAAGCTGATCGTAATTGTCCTGGATTAGGCAACAGTTTGCAGAAACAAAGATTTATTAAAGTCCACTCTTGGCGTTGCTTATGATTGCACAGTTCAGTATGGTGCTCGCCTGCAGATCTTAAAGTGCTTGTGCTTCATGATCGAGTAAACTGGACATGATGTCTTAGTTGAGCAGATCTCAAAGTGCTTGTGCTTCGAAATCAAGTACACTGATCGTATTTATCCTGGACTCCACTCTTGAGCTTTATAGAAGGTTACGCGGGACAGTATAGTGCTCATCAATTGATTTGAAAATGCCTATACTTCAGAATCAGTAGGCTGGTCATTATTGCCATGGAGTGAACAGATCTTAATATGCTAAAACTTTAGGATCAGGTAAACTGGTCCTGGCTTGGATAGATCTTGAGGTGCTGATGCTTCAGGAACAACCAAACTAGATTTAATTGTCCTAAATTAGAAAGGATGCTGTTTCTAGCGCTAGTAGTCTTATTTCAGGCTGTTCTTTTGCACATCTTACCATCATCAATCAGGACAACAGTAATCTATGTTTCATGGGGGATGGGAACCTCTACCCTGGGTATTAGTTTAGGGCCCTTTAGAGAACTCCTGTGCTTTACCCTTGCCCCCCCCCACTTTTCTGCTGGGGACCCTGCCCACCTTTGGCTGAGTCCCCCCAAACGCTTTCTTGTGGACCCTGGTACTCATCCAGCGGTCCGCCTCCATAGCAAGCTTCCTGGGGTCAGTCAGCTTACTATCAACCAAGTGCTGGCGCAGCTCGGCAAAACGGACTAGACAAGTGCTCCCATGCAATCAAATTGTAGAGCCCCTGAAAATCTGTCACATTACTGCCCTTCACCCAGCCATCCAGTGACCTGCAAAATGAATCCACACATTCCAACCAAGTGTTGGCATCAGTTTTCTTACTGGACCTAAACTGATCCCTGTACTTTTCAGGAGTGAGACCATACCTGGTGAGAGGGGCCTCCTACATGTCAGCATAGGTGAGGTTACACCCCTTACCCAAAGCCACTAAAGTATCCCTTGCTTCTTCTGGGAAAAGAGGCCACAATCCTGCCCCCCAATTCTTCTCAGGGACCCCATTTATGTGGATAGATGCCTCATACCCCTGAAACCACCTTTGTATGTCATCCCCCTTCTTGAATTCTTTGCCTACATTTTTGGGGATGTGCACAATTCTGTCTGTCTGCACTAAAGGTTTGCTGCCACCATCAGTGCTGGATTTGCTTTTCAACTCCTTGAGCCCATGCTCATGGTCTAATACCATCCTCTGTGACTCCATCTTGAGCCTCTCTAGCTCTTTCTCATGCCTCCTAGCTTCCCTTCTGTCCTCCAGCTCCTCTGGGGACAAACCATTGCTACCTGGCCTGGAAGGACCCCCCCCCTTCCCAACAGCACATCTACCCTAGGAGTAGGCTCCTCTGCCTCCCCACTAAGATCTCCAGACTGCCCAGTGGCCTGTCTGGCTGCTACCCAGGCCCCCAGCGCTTTTGTAGCTCCTTCTTCCTGGTGAGACCTCTGACTTGGACCTTTAGGTTTTTGCAAATAGCCTTCAACTCCTTGGCGTTGTAGGTTTCCAACCTTTCCTCCTCAAAGGCCACCTCCAGTGATGCAATTGATGATGCTGCTGTACCAGGCATGATGTAGTAGAAAGTTTAAGTTCCAAAACGATAGGATCACAAAAATAGACCAACAAAGCAGTATGTGGTACTTAATGGTCTGCGATATGGTAGTAGTGCACACCAATCACTGTAAGTTAAGTGCAAACACAAGTCCTATCCCCACCGCTGACAACCAATGTTACAAATGGGGGTCTTTAGTTGGCAGAGGTAGGTACCTTTGTCCAAGTAGGGACTCTTCTTCCTAGTCAGGGTAAGGGAGTTACACTCCTAAAATAAAGCCTGCTCTCCCCCTTGGTAGCTTGGCACGAGCAGTCAGGCTGATCTCAGAGGCAGTGTGTAAGGCATTTGCACATAACCAACAGTAATACAGTGAAAACACTACAAAAGGACACTACACCAGTTTAGAAAAATATCCAATATTTTTATATATCCAAATCAAGACCAAAACGATAAAAATCCGACATACAGTACTTAAAAATATATACTTTGCAAGATATCCTTAAAATTGCAGAAATACCTCAAAAACACAGTTCGTATGAGTCGGTAGCTCCGTCGGGGCTACCTCAATGCTGAAAACAACAGAGTCTAACAGTTCCAGCCTACCGCGTCGGTACGGGCCAGCGAAAGCATGGACAGACTCAGTAACAGTACCTTTCTCGTTGCGGCTGGCACGTTGGTGCGAGCCAGTTGTGGCAACCGTCATGGTTGCGTTGCAAAATTAAAGCAGTGCAGGGTGCAGTGCCCTCTCGATGCGGTGCAGGCAGCGGCTCGGTGACGATCCTCTAGATGGCGTCTGTGAGACCAAGGCTTACGGTGCAGGGCGAGGCGGTGCTTGATGCGGTGCTGGCAGGTTGCGGTGCTGACAGGTTGCGGTGCAAG
This sequence comes from Calotriton arnoldi, assembly GCA_963921515.1. Taxonomy (NCBI): domain Eukaryota; kingdom Metazoa; phylum Chordata; class Amphibia; order Caudata; family Salamandridae; genus Calotriton; species Calotriton arnoldi. The sequence goes on along the minus strand of CAWUFW010001089.1, from coordinate 2,816,172 downwards.
CGAAAGAGCCGGTTTAGCGGGAGCTGGCGCCGGTCGGCCCAAACTGCTGTGTGCGATGCGTCATGAAACTTACGAGCGGTGCCCCCAGCCACGATGCGGTCACGGGTGTCGGAGTCAGCAGCAGTGACAGCGTCGGTGAGACCAGGATGGCGAAGTGAAGCGAGGCGGTGCAGAGTGCAGTGCCCACAGGTCACGGTGCAAGCAGGGGCTCATGCCGGCGGCGTCGGTCATCGTCGTCGGTGAGACCAGGGTTGCGGTGCAAGGTAGTAAGGACGGTGCCGTCAGGACACAGAGCCAGCGACTGAGTCGGTTCCGTTTCCCTTCTCTGTGGCAACTGAAACAGCGGTTCCAGAAGCAGTACCCAGAAGTTGGTGAAGTCTTTGCAATCCCTGAGAATTCAGAACAGGAAGCAAGCTCTACTTCAGGCCCTTAGAGACACTCAGCACAAGTAAAGAAAGTTCAGTCCAGTCCTTTCACTGCCCATGGCAGAAGCAGCAACTGCAGGCCAACCCAACAAAGCAACAACACAGCAAAGGGGCACTACTCCTCCTGTCAGCTCTTCCAGCTCTTCTTCTTGGCAGGTTCCTTGATTCCAGCAAGTTCTAAAATTCTGGGGTCTGGGCCCCAATATTTATACGCAAAATCCCTTTGTTCTCTCAGGCAGAGAGTGTCTGTGCTTAGTCCAAACAAGTTCTTTCCTCTCTGGCCCAGCTTCCCGGCAGGAGGTAAGTAAGTAAGTAAATTTATTGTATAAGTTAATTAAAACCTTTACAAAAATCGCTCGACGGCGAGAGATCATCAAATGAAACTGCAATTACATCATTTATGGAGTCCGACAGTAAAAAAAGAGCTGTGGGGCAGTTTATGTTAACTACCCAACGTTTTCTGTTCAGCTGGCTTATGCCGTGCTCCTACGGAGTGTCTATTCGTCTGATGTGCTTTGGGCGGTCCTTAATCTCCCCTTAAGACAATCTTATAAGGACCCTGTAACATATATACATGAGTAAAATGGTGCCTTTGGATTACATATATTTTAAAATATCAAGAATATTAACATCGTATAGCGGCCTTGTAGTTAGATTTTATAATGGGGATGCTGCAGGTCCATAAAGTGTCAGGTGCCCAATATTTAACAAAAGATTATTTTCAATGTATTAAAAGGGAAGCTTTTTGCGTCAAGAGTTTCCTAATGAAGAGTGGCAATTCCGGGAAATGGTGAGCCCGCGTTCGAACCGGTTTGTTGTGCACCGGATCTCTTCATTTTTTCCTCTACTGCCCCCATGAATTGTACGAACCAGCACGCCAGCTGTAGGTCTCCTCCTCCAAGGCAAGCCTTCACTGCTTGTCTGCAGGTTCTTATCCTCCTGGTGTTGAAGATTGTTTTCAAAAACAATCGTCGTTCAGGGTCCAGTACACGGCAGGTGCATAATAGATGCGTGATGCTCTCTTCTGCTTTCCCACAAAGACGGCACTTGGTTATTTCTGAGGATCGATTCCATGGTGGAAGGTGCGGCAGGACGGGGAGGATACCCATTCGGGACCGAAGATATTTCTCTTTTAATCTCCTGTTAAAGCCAGCACCCAAATAGTTTTGCGGGGCTTGTGTAGCTCTGCAGCACGCACCATCCATGAGACCTTCCCCTGAGCGATTCTTTGTCCTCTACTACTGACAGCCTTTTCACTGTCTTATTTACCAGAGACTTGAAGCTGTTTTGCGCTCCCAAAGTTGCCCAGAGCTCCTTCAGGCCTGGGCGGTTTATAGATGCTGTCAGGTAGTCTCTTGCTGTGCAGGCTTTGCTTGAATTTATCTCTTTCCATAGGTGGAAATTCAAAGAGCTTTGTTCGGACCTTCTGATCCTATAACCAGCATTTCACGTAGGCGCCGTTTCGAGATATTTTTGCGGTTGTAAACCAAACTCCAGCCTGATTTGTGCAGGAGAGACGTAATTTGGGAGGCTGAAGATTATTCTTGCTGATCTCGACACAGTACGCTCCAGAGTATCCCCATCTCTTCCCCTGAGGCACTCGCACCCATAGGTGATAGCTGGGATTAGCTTTGCTTGTAAAACCTGTAGTAGTGGGTTGAAGCTTGGCCCAGCAGTTTTAAGTTTAAGAGATTTTAGAGCTACCGCTATTGAGTTACCTCTCCGTTTTATGGCTTCTTTTTGTGGTTTAAAAGTACCTTTCTCGTCAAATATCACCCCTAGATACTTGTATTCGGCCACGACTTCCATGGGTGCGCCTGCCAGGTACCAGTGAAACCCAGTTGTGTTCTTTTTCGGGTTGAAACGCATGACCTTCGACTTCTCTAGGTTGATAGTTAGACCATTAGATGCTGCGTGACTGATAGTTGTGTTTAGCAGGTGCTGAAGCCTGATTGGAGTTCGGCTGATCAGCATGACGTCGTCGGCATACAGTAAGTTAGAGAGTGACAGCCCCCCTAACCTGGGCGCATGTGAGATGCTGGTGATTAGTTCCGAAGAAAGGTCTGCCATAAACATGTTAAAAGAGTAGGGGCCAGGACGCACCCCTGTTTCAATCCCCTCGTTGTTGGTATTTTCCTTGACAGGTATTCGCCGGTTCCTAGCTTTACTTGAACCCACGTGTTGGTGTGTAGGAGGATTATCTGCTTTAATAGTGCTACTGGAATTTCCATCTTCTCTAGTTTAGCCCACAATTTGTTCCTGTCTATACTGTCAAAAGCAGCGGAATAATCAATGAAACAGAGGAAAATGGGGAGATTTGCTGCTTTGACGCCATCCATCAGTAGCGTCAGGGCGAGTAGATTTATGATGGACCCTGTTCCTTTACAGAAGCCTGTCTGGTTAATGGGGATGAGAGCTTTTTAATTTGCCCATGCTGTTAATTCATCCAGGAGGAGACCGGCATAGTATTTCGCCTCAACGTCAATTAAGGGTACAAGTCTGTAGCTGGTTGCTTTATTCTTATCTCCCTTCTTGTAAATTGGGGATATTATAGAGCCTTTTCAGGAGTCTGGAATAATGCCCCCACCTCCTATGTTTTTGAACACTGATAGTAGCGCGGCCGCCCAATAGTCCGAGTCAGTTTTGAATAAGATTGGAGGAATCCCGTTGGGGCCCGGTGCGCCCTCCGGCTTGCCTTTGGCTAATCGGTTTTTAATCTGCAAAGTCGTGAAGTGAGGGTTGCTTGTTGGCCCTCTGCTGGTGTTTTCATAAGGACTCAGCTTGTCGGGCTGACCTGACCCCAGTTTTATTATAGCGGGGCTTTCCTCCTTTGAGTTGAAATGTTCCAGGAGGTGGCCTGCCCAAGTTTCCTCCGTTAGGTGAGAGTTGATACCTTGCACGTTGGCATTACCTAAGTTGTTTATTGTTCGCCAGAATCTTGCGCTTTGATCTGTCTTCGCGTCATACAAGAGCTTGGCCCACAAAGTATCTTCTGCTTCCCTTTTTGCTTGCCAGATCACTTTTTTCTTTGTTGCTTTTAGCTGCGCGAGGGCTTTTTGTAGTGTAGTTTCGTTTCCCCTTTGTCTGAGCCTTTGTAGAGTTTTATTTATATCTTTGTTGAGGGCCCTCAGATTCGGTATATTGGAGATGGGGAGGTGGTTAAGTTGATTTCCGGATCGTGATCTTGCAACCCCCGGCAGGAGGTGGAGACAGCATTGTGGAAGGCAGAACAGGCCCATTCAGGAGAAACAAAATCTCCTCCCCCTATTCTAAATGCAGCTCAGGTCTATTCAGCCCAGCCCTGACTCATCCAGACTCTCTGGAGCCACTGCACATTCACAGCCCCTGTCACTCCAAAGCCAGACAGTCAATGCACATCCTATCAGAGGCACACTGGATGGCTAAGCAAGAAAATCCTACTTTCTAAAAGTGGTATATTTAAACACAGAATGTAAAAATCCCCCTCACTAAAAGATGCATTTTAACATTCTGAGTTCAGGCATACTAAACTTTATTTTCCTACCTTGTTCCCAGGGGTAGTTATGTTTATAAGATGTTATAAGCAAACTCCCCATTCTATCCTATGGGAACAGGTAGCCTTGCAATAGTGAAAAAAGAAATTGGCAGTAGGGCATGTCCTACCTTTCACATACACTGCACCCTGCCCACAGGAGTACCTTGGGCCTACCTTAGGGGTGACTAACATGTAAGAAGAGGGAAGGTTGGGGCCTGGCAAGTGGGTGCACTTGCCAGGTCGACATGGCAGTTACAAACTGCGCGCAGACTCTGCAGTGGCAGGTCTGAGTTACCTTTACAGGGCTACTTCTGTGGGTGGCACAATCAGTGCTGCAGGCCCACTAGTAGCATTTGATTTACAGGCCCTGGCACTCTCAGTGCACTTTACTAGGGACTTATCAGTAAATCAAATATACCAATCATGGAAACACCCATCCATAATACAATTTACAACAGGAGCACTTGCACTTTAACACTGAACAGCAGTGAGAAAGTGCGCAGAGACACTAAACCAGCAAAAACAGAGTCAAAACCGGGAGGTCAGAAAGCAAAAAGACAGGGGAAACACGCCAAAAGATGCCAAGTCTAACAAAAGGTATATGCACATTTCATCTGTGGCAAGAAAGCCACCTTGAGACTGGGCTGGGGTGGTTATGGCAGTTAAGAGGTCCTTGCTATACGACACTCTGACATCCATTCCCTTCAACATCGGCAAGTGAGCAGCAAGGTCTTCAAAATGAACAGATTTGTCTCCATTTTGTTTCCAACTATGGTGTAGAGCAGGCCGTTCTAGAAACATGAGATAAATAGGGGAAGAGGTAGCCAATTCCACAGTCATTTCTTTAGGCCTGATAACTGATCAGCTGGAAGCAGAAAGAACCATGTTCCTATAGAATATAATGGTTCTGGACTATGGGGCTGAGTTAGAGTCTGGTAGATAGGGCCCTCCGTTGCAACCTGTGCTCTAAATTTAATTCAAGTGTGATATACTGCCACCATTAGTAACAATGTATATTTCCACATTTAAGTTACAAAAAAGGAACAACATTGCCAGGCGGCCTTACGATGTCTAGAGTGCTGTCCACACAGGTCACCAATAAATTACATGCATATGTAACCTTTTTCTATAGAAAGAGTTTCAGTGTTGTTGTGCAGGCAGGAGATAGTTTTCTCACTTGCAAAACAAATAGACCAGGTTATATGAAGACTAGCTTTGCACATAGGAACTAACACGACCACCAGCACAGCAACACCACCAGCACACACACAGCCGAAATAAATAGACCCTATGTGCATAACATTACAGCAGATTACAGACATAAGGAGTATTTTCAAATTGCTGAACATATGATGATGTTGGCAAAAAATGTTCTGACCCAAGACCACAGCCAAAGCCAACTAAGGATACAGTCAACGTGAAAGTTTCTGAATACAGCACGGTCAGTTAACTTTTCGCCCTTTGAGTTGAGCTGATGTGTGTAACGTTTGAAGGGTGTGATAGTATAGAACTTTTGATGTCTTAAGTGTACTCTCTTCTACTCCAACAGCCACTGTTGACTCTTCAGCAGTGTGAAGGTTTATGTCCTTCTGTGAATGCTTGTACTATACACAACTGATTTTCTTTGGTTCAATATTCCCTTCATATTTACTTCTAGGAAGTCTATACCCTAACAGCCACCCAAGTTGGCAAAGCCAACATATTTCTGCAAAAACAATCCTCTCTGTATTGTTTCTGTCTACTACTCAGGGAAATGTATAAAGGGTAAGTAACCCCGAACCCAATGTCTCCTATCATTGCTCACCTAACATTGATTCAAGTTGCAGTCCCTCCTAAGTGGGGAATGTATAAGATTGGACAGAGGTGGGGAGAATCAGAAAAATTCAAGTCAAGTCAAGTCAGCTTTATTCGGTGTAAAATATACGACCATAAAAGCATACTATGCAGGGAGTACAATATACACTTAAAAACAATTTTTAGATATTTATAAATTTTAAAATGTAACAATATTTCAGACAATGTGTCATTATTAAATATACAACATTACAATAATTCTCAATACAAAAATAACATATGTGCAAAACTAGCATTTTGTGCAAAATCATGACATGTTAAAAAAGGGAGATACGTATGAGAGACTATTTCATAATTTCATAATTCTCAGTACAATAATAACATATGTGCAAAACTGGCATTTTGTGCAAAGTCATGGCATGTTAAAAAGGGAAATAAATATTAAAGACTATTTCATAAACATGCATAAAGATAGGTTATATCTACATAACATATTAATGACGCAACTAAATGCAATCATCAGGTTTTTCATATGTTAGTGCATCCAGATGTGATAAATCCTTTCTTTTCCTGATCGCCCCTTGTATAAAACAAATAACAGAATAAACAGTTTTTAAATTGTCCAAACTACATAAAAAGTTAAAAGCTTGTTTGTAATGGAAAAGCCTATTAGTTAAAAAAAAAAGTGGTTTTAAGACAGTTTTCCTTATATCTTTATAAAAGGTGCAAAACAATAATAGGTGCAACGTAGATTGAGGGGTCTTTACATCGCACGGACAGTTTGGTAAATTGTGAGTCCATTTTTCCGTATAAGAAAAAGCTGTTATATAATGTAGTGTACCTAATCTTAGCCTGGTTAAATAAAATCTATACTGGGTATTTTTTACCATGATTAAATATGTTTGTATTCCCACCACAAAGGGAATTTTGTGATAAATAATAACGCTTTGTTTTTGGTCTTGCATCATTCTCTCTATCACATTCACTGGCAATGGTATATCTAAGCTTCAAATCACTTTTACTAATATCCTGGATAGATGCAAGGTTCACTTTATCGAATGTTATCTTACAGCAAGTTAATAAGTTAAGGATATGTTCTAGCCAGGGAATTTTCCTACTGTGATCGAGTGACAGGCAATCCTTTATTAAATCCTTGGTGAGTTTGGTCTCTTCTTTCACCCATATCCCTCGCCAAAAAATAAGTCCTGTTATATTAATAAAATCACTTATGTATGATATAGACATTTCTCTATGTACTATGTAATTGGCTGTAGAGTTTGGGACTGCCAACACTCTTTTTAAAAATTAATTTTCTTGGATTTGTAAGGATACAGTATTTGTCCTCCCCCAAATTGCTGCCCCATAACATGCACCCGTCACACACTTGCTTCTATACAGGGCAAGAATTTCCCTAATGGGTTTATTTCCCAGTTTAGTAGAGAATCTAAAAATACCCTCAGTAATTCTTAAAAACTTCAAGTTACAGGATTCAATGTGTTTATTCCAAGTACCATTTCTATTAAAAAGCAAACCAAGGTAGGAAAAAGTTTAAACTCTACTTATAGCTACTCCTCCCACATGATGTCTGTGTTTCGATCTGCCGTTCCCACATGTCATAACAAACGTTTTAGTAAGATTTAACTGGAGATCTTTTTCTGACATGTACTGGGAAAATTTATCTATTAGGCATTGTAATCCATTCGCTGTCCTTAATAATAGGACAGCTTCGTCTGCATAGAGTAAAACTGGGGTGGTGCGTGTTCCAATTTTTGGAGTATCTACTGTTTGCTTTTGTAAAAAGGAATCCACATTGTTAATGTATAGGGAAAAAAGGAGAGGCGCCAATACACATCCTTGGTGTATTCCCCTTGTAACCCTAAAATCCTGTGTACATTCTAACTTTATTCCAAAGCGTACTCTCGTGGTCAGAACTGAGTAAATCTGGGATAAATATATAATTATATCCATCGGTGCTCCTAGCTCTTTCAGAGTCTGCCACAATTTAACATGATTAACGAGATCAAACGCACTGGTGAGATCTACGAAACAAAGATGTAGGGCCCCTTCCTTCGCTAGGGTATATTTTCCTATTAATAACTCCAGATTTAAACACTGTTCTACCGTTCCAATAAATTAAGATTACTTGTAAGTAATGAGAAGATTAGATTTTGATACCTCCCTAAAGCCAGTCCTTATGACTATGAGGATTTACTAAAGCGCCATGTCATAGTCTCTCTCACAATAGAAAATAAAAATATGCCTAAATTCCATGAGCATACAAATCCTTAATATAAACGTACACCCATGTGGAAAGAGAATCTATCACCTACAGTCTCTTGGCAGAGATGGGCCTGAAACCAACCAGCATTCTTTCTATGCTTGGTGTGAATATAAGACACAAGGCATTGTTTACAGCTGTTTTCTTTCTTACTCGTGACTCAGTATCTTCCAACGTTTTCTAAAGCTCGTCAATTGTAATCCAGTTCTGTAGTAAAACGATAAATAGATAAACAAACTTGTTGGCTAGGATTATTATAAATATTTTTATAAGACGCAATCTTGTTTATGCGACTAGTGAAAGACTGACACTTGATCCACTTTCCTTAAATGTGACGGGTTGCTAATACAGCATTTAAGAAAAGGTGCGATTCAAGATGGCAACCTAATTATTTGTACATGTGTCACTCACACATTGATCTGCATACAGGAGAATCAGTGTACTTTGTTTCCACCTATAGGTAGGACGGCATGTTGTACTCTGAATGTAGGTGCAAAATGTGATGCATCCTACACCCGAATTCCAGAGCTCTTTTTCTATATCACTTATAATCAGTGCTTTAAATGGGCCGGTACTCACCGGTACTGAGTACCGGCACTTCTAAATTTTCTACCCACCAGTACCAGCACTTTTTTTAGTCAGGGAGAGTACAGGTACCCTGATTGATGGCATGGCAGGCTCGGGTTAGGTATCTCCTCCAACGCAGGACAGATGCCGCTCTGCTTCCGGATCTCGCAAATCGCCCTGAGCCCCTGAAGTAACCTTTTTGCAGAGAGGCTGCTGGATTAGCAGCGCCCATTTGAATTTCCTCACACTGCAGGTGTTGGAGAGGGCTTGTGTCACGCAGTGATTAACAACCCTCCACCCTCGCCAAAGCTGGTTTTCTTTTCATGTTTTTTTTTCAGCACAAGAGCTGCTTCCCTTTGTGTGCCCCTCCAACACTAATGGCTGCATTTACATGATTTACATGATAACAGCGAGGGATCCCTGGGTGTGAAGGCAGTCCTGCCCAGCAATGAATAGCAGGGACCGCTGCAGCACCCCAGGAATGACAACTGGCAATGGATCTGGTTGGGGGGAAAAATGAGATAATCATAGAAGGAAGGGGGGGGAGGAATGTAAAAAAGTGTGGTGACAGCTGAAGTTAGGATTGCCACTTTTTTCCGATAAAAATACCAGATATTTGTTCAATTCTGAAATGGGTGATTAGAAATGGTATTTTAACATAAATTTGTGTAAAGTAAAAAACTGCTGTATTTCTTGAAGTAACTGGTTTAACTATTGATGAACCACATGCGATTTCAATCAAATTGCCTCTTTTAATGCTGGGAAGCAGTCTGATCAAGAGAAATGAAATAACCTTTAGCCTGAAATTTAGTTTAAAATGTTGCCTTGCAGAATTTGCAGGGCCGCGACTGCGCTTGCTCAGGCACACACTTTCACAGCTTGCAAATACTTTTATGAAACCGATCTGTTTATTCAGCACGATCAAAAGCAAACGTACACAGCTGGATGCCTACAACCAGTGGCCGGCAGCGTATTAAAAGGATTGCGTTTCTACACAGCTTTCTTGCCTACAACCCAGGGGCTGGCAGCGATAGGCAGATCATGTTATTTCAAATATAAAACATGAAACAACTCAAAGAAACAGCAAAATCACCCTTTATAAAAGGGAACAGACAAAAAGGAAAACCGACCCTCCCTTCCCCCTCCCTTCCCTCCCCCTTTTCCTGCACCTAACACCACAAACTCTAGGTTCTAAGAGTGTTGGGATTCAATTAGATCGTTGAATGTGCAACAGGAGACGATACAGATTTCGACTGAGCACATCCGCTTGGTTCTGGGAGGAGATGCAATATCTGTAGGAATTTGAGGCACGTGATCTCACGCAGGTCTTTCTAAAGTATCTGGAGGAAGGGGGCCCAGAGCTCAGCATAGGCGTCCAGTTTATGTTCTACAGCCAAGGACATGTGCTCCATTGCTAAAATCAACCAAAGTCTATGGAGCCATGTTGTGTGGTCTGGAATGTTAGAAGAGCCCCAACGAACTAGGATGACCTGGGGCGCTGCTAGCAGAGCTAATGCAATCTGTCTCCCCCGTAAGGAGCGTAGGGGAAAGGTCAGAGGGTTCGTCAGTCCCAAAAGGGTATAAGCTGGGAAGCGAGGAAGCGAGGTGTTAAATGCTTCGTCTATATCATCCAGGACCTTGTCCCAAAAGTGACCCAGTTTAGGGCAATGCCAGAGTAAGTGTACCAAGGAGCCCTCTAGTCCGCATCCTCTCCAGCAGCGCTCTGAGCGGTTCTTCTCCCAAAGGTGAATGCGGGCCTGTGTGTAATACCAGTATGATATCACTTTGTAAGCAGATTCTGAGCCTGCAATATTATATGTTGTGTGGTGTGCTCGATAATGTATGTCTGCCCATTCTTTATCAGATAGTACTCTACCAAGCTCCTCCTCCCAACGCCTCTGCCCCCCCGTGCGCCCCTCCCCACCACCGACAGAAAGCATCGCATATAGCTCCGAGATAAGGTGTTTATCGTCCTTTTTGCGCACTAGCCACTTCTCGAAAACTGTGAGTGGTCTTGAGGCCTTCTCATGATATGCCGGGTAGGTGACCCAGTGTCGAACCTGCATGTAGTGAAAGGAGTCAGCCCTCGGGAGGGCGTACTCCTGGCATAATTGTTTGAAGGGGATAATGCCACGCAGGTCGAACAGGGAGCCCACCCGTTTGCATCCCTGCTCTCTCCACCTGTGGAATATCTCTGAGCATTGGCCCGGAGGGAAGTCCGTATTGTCCACTATCGGTGACATTGGGGATGGGAATGTTGTAAAACCCTTTTTCCCAGCTACCCTGTCCCAAGCTTTCATTGTAGGGGAGGTCACCGGGGAGGAATAAAGGCCCCATGCTCTGTGTTTGCGCGGGAGCCAAGCTTCGCGCCAAATATTTGCGCCTGCCACTGTTTGGTCCATAAAGGACCAGTATTTCTCAGAGAGCGGCTGGTTCCACTCGACAAGATAGCGAAGGTGAGCTGCCTGAAGGTATCTATGTAACAGAGGAGAACCCAGGCCCCCCTCCTGCTTGGACCGTGTTAGTTGTGCCGCTGTAAACCTAGGTTTCTTTCCTTCCCAAATAAAATTATTTATCGCCACCTGCAGCGTTCGGATTGCTGTCGGGGGCGGAGTCAGTGGTAGTGTTTGAAAGATGTAAAGAATGCGGGGTAGCACTGTCATCTTCACGGTGGCGATGCGCCCAAGCCATGCCAGTTTCAGACGCGACCATCAATCCAAGGCCTTAGTCGTCTGTGCCCTTAGTGCCGTATAGTTCAGCGCCAGGGTTTTGGGGATAGTGGGGGCCAAAGTGATGCCCAGGTAAGATATGGAGTTATCTGCCCATTGCAGCGGGAGCCCTGCCTTCAGGGCCTCCGCTCGTCCCGGGGGGACCGAAATATTTAAAACTTGGGATTTGTTAAAGTTGACTTTAAAGCCAGAAGGGTCTCCAAAGGCCGTCATTTCAACAACTAGAGCCGGAAGGGAGGTCGTCAGGTTTGTTAGTGAGAGAATCACGTCATCTGCATAACGGCTGAGTTTATGAGAATTCTTCCCAAATGTTATACCCTCGATACTAGGGTTATTCCGGATCCTTTGTGCTAAAGGCTCCAGATAGAGAGCAAATAGCAGAGTGGGCAGGGGGCAACCCTGCCTTGTACCCCGCGCTATTGGGAAAGAATCCGATGACACCCCGTTGATTCGGACGCAAGCTCGGGGAGCGTAATAAATGCAGCGAACCCATCATATAAAACTATTGCCAAATCCGAAGTGACGCAGTATCTCGAAGAGGTACACCCAGCGGACCCTGTGAAATGCTTTTTCAGCGTCTATTGACAGGAAGAGTGCCTCTTTGCACGACCTGTGGATCCCATCCATAAGGTGTAGGAGTCTCTTGGTGTTGTCCCCTCCCTGCCGCGTTGGTATAAAGCCCGATTGGTCCGGATCTATAAGCCCCACCATCAGAGAATTGAGCCTTGCCGCTAATATTCCGGCAAACAGTTTTGCATCGATGTTAAGTAAAGAGATTGGCCGGTAGGAGCCACACTCACTCGGGTCTTTCCCTGGCTTGAGGATGAATGAGAGTGAGGCTTCTAGCATAGAATCGGTGAGCGTGCCTGTCTCCAGGAATTAATTGAAAAGTCGCTTCAACAGCGGGGCTAGTTCTTGGCAGAATATTTTATCGAAGAGGGCCCGGAATCCATCCGGACCCGGGGCCTTCTGGACTTTGAGGCGGGCTATGGCGGAGATGACCTTCTCTAACTGTATTGGTAGGTCAAGCTGGGCTGCGGTCGATTCCGGGAGGCCGGTCACCGAGCAGTCTCGGAGACAAGCCTGGGTCTGTTGACTGGGAGGGTCTGGATCAGAATATAGAGATTGATAGAAGGATTGAAATGTTTCGACAATTTGTGCGTCTGAGTGGACTTCCTCGCCATTAGGCCCCTTTATTGAGGTGATGGAGTTTGCTAATGCTTTAGCCCTGAGTCTCTCCGCTAGCATCCTACCACACCTGTCACTGCTCACATAGAATTTATGCCGCAGCCTGAGCAGGGCATATTCAGCCCTATCTAGGTCTAGGCGTTTTAACAGGAGTCTTTTCCCTTCCAATTGCTTCCAGATTCTCGGCGCTCCGGTCCGTTTGTGTATGGACTACAGTTCCGTCACCTCCCTTACCAAGGTCTGGCGCTTGCCCCGACGCTCGCGATTCTCAGCTGACGAGATCGCAATAAACACCCCTCTCAACACAGCTTTGAGCGCATCCCACACAACAGCTAGGGGAGTATCCCCCGTATCGTTCATTTGGAGATACTCAACCAGTTTAGTGTGTTCCTCCGAGAGGATCTGTGGGGACTGAAGAAGGCTCTCCCTCAATCTCCATCGAGAGGGGGCCGTGCGGTCAGAGCGTGTCTGGATCGTAGCAGATTCTCATCGCGTGGTCCGATAGTGTTCTCGGTTCGATAGTCGTGGTTGTCAGGTGGGGGAGTAGCGTGGAGGAGGCGAAAAAGTGATCGAGTCGCACGTATGTTTTATGGGCAGCTGAATAGAAGGAGTAGTCCTGTGTATCAGGGTGCTGCTGCCTCCATACATCATGCAGGCCATTGTCCGCTAGCCAGCGTTTGGCTTCGGCCGAGAATGCGCCGGTCTGTCCAAACCGCAGGCCGATCTGTCTAAGTTGGTGTCCATAACCAGATTGAAGTCCCCTCCCACCAGGATCGCAGAGTCGGGAGAGGCGAGGCTATCGGCGAGGGCCTTAGTAAGTGGTGTGTGTTCGGAACATAGATATTAGCTGCAGTGAGATATGCGGTTCCCCATTGAATTCTTATCGCTAACATTCGTCCCTTAATCTCGAGTGACGTGGTGATTACCTTGCCCCTGAATTTTGCCCCTAAGAGAATAGCAACTCCATTTTTTTTTTACAGGACCTGAGGACCAATACTGTCTTGGGAAGAGTCGGGAACGCATGCATGCGCGCCGTGTCTCTTGCTACCAGGTGTGTTTCCTGGAGGAGACAGATATCTCCCCCATAATTCTCAAGAAAAGAGAGGAGCGCTGCACGTTTTACAGGGTGGTTGAGGCCTCGAACATTGAGGCTAATGATTTTTAGGTCTTTACCTATGTTGCCTCTGGGCCCATGGGGCTATATTGATGTCTGGGCCGGGAGCGGCTACAGGCATGATGCAAACCTGCTATGGTATCTGCGCAGCTACGGCCCCAGAGAATGATAGGCGTAATGTCGATAGTAATTAGATCTTGCCAGTTTAGCCCTTGGTGCAGGAAAGGCCCCCCCCCCCAAAAACCCCATGATTAAACTACACAAAATAGAACAAATAGAGGGCAACAACAGTTCGTCGTAGAATAACATTCCATCGGGGACAACAGCCATGAACCTTCTAGGCATCAGACCGAAGTTGTCAGTCCTGATGTCGGCGGTCAAGACCTCCATGTAGGTGTGGTATGGGCCGGAGGGCCTCTCCGGCTCCGCCCTGGATTCCCTCCCCACTTGTAAGTCCGATTATCATCAGGTGGAGACTACCTGCCCTGGCGATCCCAAAAGGGAATGGAGGACCGCTTCTTTTTCTTTCACAATTGTGTCGTGATCGGGCTTGAGGATAGTTGCGGGCTTCCCCACTGTTTGCCATCTGGGACGGTGGGATCTAGAGCCGCCTGGGCGATTACCCCCGTCTTCATGAGAGCAGGGATCAGGCAGTCCCAGGAGATCGTGAGCCTCTTTCAGTGAGTGTAGTTGTCGCGTTTGGCCTTCAAATTGGAAGATAATCCGGAAGGGGTGCCCCCAAGAATACGTAATCCCTTTTTCTCTAAGGTGGGTTGTGACTGAACGAAATTCCCTCCTCTTGTAAAGGGTGGTCGCGGGGGGGGCGTGGCCAACCGCCGGTCATGGCCGCCACAGACTAGAAGAGCTCTTGAGCCCGAGCACAGTTATCCTGACAAATCGCAGGGTGCCGAGCCCATCGTGCCATGCCGAACGCAAAGGGCAGAGGACGGATAGTGTGCAACTCATCCCGGCGCCGAGAAGCGGTGGCGCCCACGACACAGCGTAATTTGTAATGCGGCCCTAGCGCCGGCTGCCTGCTGCGGAGAGAGCAAGGTCGAGACCTACGCAGTACCACAGCTGCCCAGTGCTGCCTGCGCCTTGATCCGTGCAGTCATCTGGAAGCTGTGTCTCTCCATTGCGGAGGCTCCTGTTATCCCTGCACTAGCCAGCGGTGTGTTCGGAGAGGCCGCTGCCGAGTCTGGTGGAGAGAAGGAGGGGCCGCCTCTACCAACGCAAGTGGCGGTGGCGGCGCTGCGAGTTGGGAGTCGACCTCCGTGGACGGAGTATATGCGGCAGAGCCCGAGAAGCACTGTGGCCACCTGGTGAGTCGCGAGCTGCGCTCCGAGGTGACGTGGTGCTCGCCCCCTGTGAAAGAACCTGCTGCCTCCAGTTACGTTGCAGAGGGGATGAGGGGCGCGCTGTAGGCCCCGAACCCAGGCGGACCCCTTCAAGAGCGGGAGTGCCCACGAACATTTCCGTGTACCGCTCTAAGTACGGAGGGATCGGCGGACCCATTCTTCTTTCCTTCCTGTTTCTTCCCCCCCCCCACCCCGGTGGGCTGGAGGGGGCACGCCGAAGCCAAGAACGCCATCAACTCCGGTGGCGCGTGAAGGCGGCCGCACCTGACAGTGCGCACAGCGGCGATCGAGCTGCGGCCTGCGCAACGGCAGCAGAAGGAGGAGAAAATTGAGGTTGTGAACACGCAGCATCGTGACTACCCGGTGAGTCCTAAGCTGCGCACCCGGGACACACAAAGAAGAGGTCACTAACCCCCGCGGAAACCCCTGCTGTCCCCAGATCTATCACAGGGTGTACACAGGTCGTGCTTCAAGCCCTAAGCCCAGACGGTCTTCTCAACGTGTGGGGATAATTGTGCCCATCTGTGCGAGTCGCCCTGGACACGACAGGACCAGCAGATAGATTCTCCTTCCCTTTTCCTTCCCCCCCCCTGAAGAGTTGGTGGGAGTGTGCCTACTGGTCATTGGAGGCGATGGGAAATTCCCTGACAACAACTGTTGATAGCGCACGGTGTGCGCTGCGTTATCCTTACTGCCATGTCAACAGACCTGGGGGTGTCCAAGCCTTACTGGTCGCCGATCAAAGTCCCGTTTTTATTGACGCGTGTACCTGGTGCGACCCCCAGCCACGCACTCATGGTGCGGCAACCCTGAGTAATTGGGAGACTAATACTTGGGCAATTAGCAAGGTGGCGGCCTTATCATATATACCATTTCCGGCACAAAAACTGCCGCTGTGCGAACTCCACCTAAGACCCCACCGCATTGGGTGACAGTAGACCATTGCGGATATTCGCTGTAAGTCATGGGGCGCCCAAAAGGCAAGCTGCAGGAGGCGGTGGCCACAAACTCACAAACCACAGACGACCAGGAACTCAATACAAACCCGCAGTCACTTACCTGTGTACCACCCACGAATGAAATGGAAGCCCAGGACAAGCTGGACTTGATACTGAGTGAGGTTCGGGAATCCAGAAGGGCGATAGAGCAGCAAATTGGAACCCTCACAACTGGCTTTACCTTGCTCGAGGCAGATCATGCTAAACTAGCAACTACAGTGAAAGATAACAGTTTAGCCCTGGAAGAAATACTGCCTCAACACAAAGAACATGCTTTGCAAATCCAGACGCTACAGAGGCAAGTCACAGGCCTTCTAGATAGGGTTGAAGATGCAGAGGGCAGAGCTAGATGGAATAACATACGCGTGATTGGGCTCCTGGAGCGAATCGAGGGGTCAGACGCCACCACCTTTGTGGAACAGTGGTTCTGGACACATGTGGCCCCTGATGGACTATCGGACTTCTTCTGTATTGAAAGAGCCCACAGAATTCCTAATGGACGACCGAAGGTGGGAGCGCCGCCGAGACCCCTCATAGTCAGGATCCTAAATTACAGGGATCGAGATACCCTCCTTCAGAAGGCACGAGAGCGGTCCCAGATCCAATTCGAAAATAGTCAGATATCACTGTATCCTGACTACACACTGATGGTCCAACGCCGTAGATCCTCCTATCAGGCGGTTAAAAGGAAGTTGACAGACTTGAACCTAAAATATGCACTGCTGTTTCCTGCACGCCTGAAAGTAATTTATGACCAAAAAACATACTTCTTTGAAAGTCCGGAAGATGCGGACCGGGCTCCATTGTCTGGACAGACCCCCCGTAAGCCGCCGAACAGTCCCAAACGGACACAGGGACGACGATCACGTCACAACGCAAGGACTACCAGTAATCCATCACTCCCTGGCCCTACCCAGGAGCAGGTACAAAGAAGCAGGGACATAGCGCTGGTGGCTGCAACCACGTTCAGAGACAAAGACACCCGACGGGACTCGGAATTCTCGGAGGGCAGCACAGTGAGATCCGAATCGGAGAACAGCCTGACATTATTCCCCACGGTGACACCACAAACTGCAGACGATCTGCTAGGCCTCTAAACGAACAATAGACTATCCAGCACAAACCAATGGCACGGAACACGATGGCGCCGGCACGAGACCTCATGGACACGCATATCCTTTTTTTATATATGAAACTATGACATGAAGTTACAAATGTATTAGCTTGGGCTCAGATGAGCTATTGAATGTGATTGCTTTTACATGGTTGGTGTGGAAGCCAGTCCCCCATTTGCGAATGCTACAGTTTACTATAACAAAGTTCAATGTGTTCTTTTTTTGGTTTGGCTTTGTTTAGTTCCCAAGCAGGGCCTTGTATTAATGTTACAATGGGGGTTTAAGGGCTCTGGCAAGCAGCAGCTGATATGTCCTGTTTGTGTTCATTATCCACCGACCTGGACGCACACACCGCAGTTAACATGCAATGCACAAGCCAGACATGTATAACTAAATTACCTGGAATGTCCGGGGCGTGGGTTCAATACAAAAACGACACAGAGTGCATGTGCAATTGCTGCGGCGGCAGGCGCAAATTGTCTTTATACAGGAGTCACACTTGATGGAAACGGAAGCCGCAAAGATGCATTCGCTAGGGGCGTGACAATCTGGGTTAGATACGGCATTCCGTTTGTAGTGCTAGATAAGAGGATAGATGTACAGGGTAGGTACATATTTTTACGTGGCACGCTGGATGGAGTGCCTGTTGTACTGGGGACCATATACGCTCCAAATTTTGATCAGAACAAATATTTCTTGGGACTAAACACGATACTGGCGGGTTGGAAGGCATACCCATGGATCTTTGGGGGAGACTGCAATGCGGTCATGGATATTTTTATTTATTTTTTTTGTTTTTTTTGTTGCATATTTATATAGCGCGAACTCGACCCGAAGGTATTGGAGCGCTTTACATGAGCACCGTATTTACATTACACATTCAGGCACAGGGAGATTAAGTGATTTGCCCAGAATCACAGGATGTGGACGCGACCCCGAGGCTCGAACCCTGGTTTCCAGCTCACACCCGCCCCTCCATGGCATGGTGGCAAGTAAACAGGCAGAGGCACTCTGCAGTTGGGTGGATGGTTGGTCCCTATGCGATGTATGGAGACAAAAGAACCGGTTGAACAAAGAATATTCCTTTTACTCCCCGGTGCACCTGTTGCATACCAGAATAGACAGGTTCCTATGCTCTCTCTCCATAGCAGATCAGGTAACCCACACCACATATTTACCAAAGACTTTTTCAGATCATAATCCACTGGAGATCTCCCTTAACTGGGGCAGAATACCCACCCCGGTGCCCACGTGGAAGCTTTGGCCCCAATTACTGGAGGACACAGTGTTCCGCAGTACGCTGTCAACCACAATCACTCATTACTTCTCTGAAAATAGACACACTGCATCCACAATGCTAGTTGAATGGGACGCGTTGAAGGCAGTAATTAGAGGAACGGCAATCAGCGCCACAGGCAAGAGGTACATAAGAACCTGAAAACAGTGGACGACACTATGGGGGGGCTTGAGCAAGAAGCGGCGAAAGATCCCACTAAACAGGCTCCACTGCGGGAGGCACGCATCCAGCATGCGGAGCTATTAGAAACCCCTAGAATAACTGATTACAGGGCCTTCACCCAGATAAAACACTCGGAAGCAGACAAATCGGGGACCCTGTTAGCTAAGATTCTTAGAGACGACCCACCGGCCACTGTCATCAGCCAAATTAACACACCTGGGGGTAACGCAGTATGTACGCAACATGATATTAATGAGGCCTTCCGCACATATTATGAAACACTGTATAGTAAGCCACCGACGCTGGACGATGCCCTAATGGACACATTCCTCGCAAATTTACCTTACCCACATGCCCATGCGGACATGGAGGATGCCCTGGCAGGCCCCATCACCAGGGCGGAAATAAAGGCAGCTATTAACGGGCTCCCGCGTAATAAAGCGCCGGGTCTGGATGGCTTACCGGTGGAATTCTTCGAAACTTACTCGGAGATATTACTGCCTCAACTGGAGAAACTATACAACAAGTCGCTAGAAATAGGCCACCTCCCCTGCACTACCACGCAAGCGTTAGTAGTATCACTGCCAAAACCGGGGAGGGATCTGACTGATATGTCGGGTTACCGCCCATTATCGTTATTGGCAACCGAATACAAAATATTGAGTAAAATTTTGGCAAACAGATTACAACCCTATTTAAACAGGTTAATACACGATGACCAGTGTGGATTTCACGCAGCACATCATTAAATATAAGGAGGTTACATCATATAATGGCAACAGACCTAGAACGATTCCAATATGCTGGTTGTATTGCACTGAACTTGAGACAGGCGTTCGACACGTTATCCTGGGACTATATGTTTAAAGCTATCGCAAAATTTGGGTTACCCCCCGACTATATACGATGGATACGCTTGCTATACGAAGCCCCGACGGCAAGGGTTAGGTGTGGTAAACACATCTCACGGGAATACAGAGTACATAGGGGCACGAGACAAGGCTGCCTCCTGTCCCCATTATTGTCCATACTGGCGCTAGAGCCGCTGGCACTTCGACTAAGACAGGAAGCTATTCAATGTGGAATACCAATTGGCGCTTCCACGCATTTGGTCTTAGCGTACGCGGATGACATAATTATTTATGCGAGGGATCTTCTGGGAGGGCTAGACCCGATCCCGGGAATTTTCGCCAGCTTCGAACAGATCTCTGGTTTAGCCATAAACGAATCAAAATCGAACGCCTTCTTTTTCCGCGACCAACCGCGCACTGACAGAATCAATCTTGGGTTGCTCTCCCTACCTGTTGTGCACCACACGTTTAAATATTTGGGTATCAACATATATCGCTCCTATGCGGACATGTTGGAGGGTAACCTCAATAAGGCCATCAGGGGAATACGTTCACAAGTAGCTTTTTGGACTACATTGCCTCTCTCGGCGATGGGTCGAGTGGCAGTGTCCAAGATGGTAGTGCTTCCACGGCTTCTTTATTATTTTACTAATTTACCGATAATAATACCCCCACTTATTTTTAGCGCACTAGACACTATACTATCGGATCTTATCTGGGGAACGGGTTGTCGTAGAGTAAGCCTCAAGAAATTACAAATAGACACAAAGGGAGGGGGTCTGGGCGCACCGGATTTCCGAGCCTACTATTATGCGAGCCAATTATAGTGGTTGTCCTATTGGACGGCAGACGTAACTTACAAGAGATCGGTTTCACTACCAGAAATATCGAACAGGGACTGCTGCATACACTGTTATTGCCGCAATGTAAAATCCCCCTGCTAATACCACCTTTATTGCAAACTGCACTGACATGCTGGAAGAAGGCTCTAAAATACACGTCTGGCTGCAGCCCCTATGCAGGTAACATCCCGTTAGTGGGGATTCCACTATTGAGCGGTAGACTCACGAAATACAAACTAAGACCATGGCTGGATGCAGGAGTGGGGACGATTTGGGCACTTTTCAGCGGGGAGGTCCTAATGGATCATAATAATTTCGTGCGGGAAACGGGGGCACCAAGCACTCTATATATGGTACACGCTGCGTTACTACAATATGTTAAGAAACACTGGTCTCCTCACCAGGAAGAACCCAAGACGCATGAATTAGTTAAATCGCTATACTATATGGGGCATGGAAGCCACCTTATCAAATGGCTATATTTGAGCCTCCAGGAGCACGTTAAACTACCCCTGGATGCCCTTAGGGCTCAATGGATGACAAATGTGGGAAGGGACCTCTCGGATAGGGAATGGACGGATATTTTGGAGCACCCAAGGAAGGTTTCCCGTAATGCCAAGTTTAAGTTCATACAATATATGGTCCTACACAGAGCTTATCTCACACCACATCGTTTACAGAGGATGTACCCAAACACGACACATCAATGTCCCAGATGCAAAATGACAGAGGCGGATTTAATACATATACTGTGGGCATGCCCGCGTCCTGGAGAGTTCTATGGAGGGGTTAAACGAATAATAGAAGAGACAACGCACCTTTCCATAGATGGCTCGGTGCTGGAGTGCTTGCTGGGTCTCCGTAAGCGTAGAAAGCCGCAGAAGGTCCAGCTCCTCTTCCTCGATTTGGCACTTATAGTGGCCAAGAGATCTATCACCATGCGCTGGAAATCAGCTAAACCCCCTGCAATATACACATGGCACAGTGAACTGATAAAATGGGGGGAGCTGAAAGCGCTGCCTTGCGCAGAGAGGAGGCCCGTGGGCTAAGGAAAAACCTGATATCATTGGACTGGGACACACTACTAGAAGCCCTTAAAGGCACTAGCCCAGACGACATTTCTAATACCCCGAACACACAGTAGGCACTGGTACTGAGGAAGTGCATATGGCTCTTATATAATAGATGAGGAGAGAGTCGGTGCACAAACTTGCGCAAAGCAAGGACATGACAACACAATTCTGGGACGTAATGCAAGTTTATGATGCGAAAGAGAGTGCCAGAGCCTGGGAGGGTGGGGGAGATGCGGGTAGGAAGGGGTTACAAGTTCAAAGTTAATGGTTATTGTACATACTTATTGAGGACATTGCACTCGGTTATGCTGGAATTAGATATCTGCTGTATTACTGCATAATAGAACAGGCAAGCGGCCATGAATATAATGTGCGCAATGCCAGCTTGAAGAATATAATTGTACAAAGGCTTCAAAATGTTGGAAGATACTGGTAAAATGTGAAAAACAATAAAGTATGTTTTAAAGAAAAGTAAAGGGTGGTCGCGGAAAGAGCTTGAAAGAGGGTGGGGGTGTGCCCCTGAAACTGTACAGGATGTGCTTCTCTTGCACAGCGAAGGAGAGTTTCTTTAATCTGGAAGTCGTGGACGCACACCAAAATATCTGCTGGGGGGACCCGGTCCAGTTTGAGATCGAACTGGTCATCGTTGCCCAGGAGCTGCCTAAAGAGAGCTACAGTGTAGGCCCGAATATCCTCTCCCTCCGCGTTCATTGGCACACCGCGGATGCGAATGTTGTTGCGGCAGGAGCAGTTCTCTAGGTCCTCCGCGAAGGCCTGGAGCGCTATATGTTGATCTTTCAATCTGATGATCTCTTGCTGCATCATTTCGATCTCCTCGTCCCTTCCGGAACTTGTGCTCTTCTATATGTGCAACGCGGTCTCCCACGTCCTCCAGGTCTTTTCTCAGCTCCTTTAAGTCGGCCGACAGCTGCTCCTTCAATTCTTGCAGGTCTTCTCTCAATGACGAAAAGAGCGCTGTCATGAAAGCTTTAGTGGCGGGGGCATCCGCATCCTCCGTCCCCTCAGGGTGGGATTCTCCATCTCGAGCAGTTCCAGTAGTGGTCCCGGAAAGAGGCTGCTTCATTAACAGATCTTTTACTGAACGCTCCTTTTTGGTTCGAGCTGTTGCCATATTGCTGGGTGTGCGTCGTGGGAGGCTATGTAGGGCTTCACGTCTCAGCTCTGGCACGGCGGACGCAGTTGACTCTAGCCCAGTCTGTTGTCGGGTGGGACCGAGGCTGGTCCTGCGTAGGTCTGACTCTAGGTATTTGTATGCACCCCTCGAGAGTCTGATCCTCCGTTGCTGTCAGTGCGCGCTATGCTGCAGGGCCAGCTACTATGCTTCCTGTGGCTTTGGCTCAGTGGGCGTTCTGTTTACACCCGGCAGGGTGCGTAGCCGTACGGTCCCCCTTGGACCTCCAAAGTGTGTTGTAACTGTGGCCGGTATGCAGTTCTTCGTTCGCCGCAGCTCAGAGGCGTAACGTACAGGCCCACCCCAGGCAAATTCTTGGGCCCAGCGCAGTGCGCCCGTTTACTGAGAGAGTGCCCGGTCGCGCCAGCGGTGAGGCGCAGTTCCCCTCTGTCGGGCTACTCACTCTGGGATATCTCCTACTACGGGCCCCTCTGTCCTCTGTTGCTCCAGGGGCGGGTGTCGCAGGAAGCACACAGCAGGATGTTCTAGAATCAGTGGAGTCCCTTACGCAATGTCCGGGCATCCCCACACTATCAATCCACACCCCCCAGGTGCCTGGGGCCGTCCACTGGTGCTGTGAATGGGCCTGCTTCCAGGAGCCAGGCCAGACTCTCTAGTGCACTCCGCCCCCAGTCGCGTCGACGTTGCGGCCTATGCTAGTCATTCAAGGGCCTCTCCGCCCCCCCGCCTGCCCCATGCGCCTGCTCCACCTACCGCATGGGGCCCGCTTGCTCTGGACACGATGGCGGACGGGTGTTCGCAGCTTCTACCTCGGGGTCGGCGCAGCGCGCCCCCTCAGCGCAGGCACACACTTTTGCTCCAGGATATCTCCTTGTGGGCCGCCGGGCCGCTGCGATCTCTCCAGGCCCGGCTCCGATCAGTGAATCCGATCTCTCGCTCTGCCGGCGGAAGGGAGAACCAAGGGTGCTCTCAATAGGCGGATGGAGTCGCTCTGCCGCCGGGGGCTCCAGGTGCTGACCGCGGGTCTCCGCCGCAAGTCGGAGCTCGCCTCTGATGCGTCACAAGTCCCGAGGCCGGGTTGGACGCCGCAGCTCTCAGTACGCCAGCTCCGTCCCTCCACCTCCAGTCGATCCACGGAGGGTCTCGGTTTTGCGGGTTCGGCGGTGCTCAGCTGCTCCCCTCTACGCCCAGTTGAGTTGTGTATCGGATCCGCAGGAGTCTCCACTGGTACAATGCTGTAGTGAGGCAGCTAGAGTACAAGCTTATGTCGGCGGAGTTGGAGAGACACAGAAATACGTCTCATCCGACCGCCATCTTGGCCACCGCAAATACTTTTAAAATAATAAATGATTTATGCTTTTATTTACTGGAAAAAATATCAATCCTGATTTAGCAAGGTTTTTTTTTGCGAGCCTTTATTTAAAAATACAGGCCTCTACAGTAAGCCTGCTCTATCAACACAAATAATGAAATATAGCACAACAAAATACTGGCCAGGTGGCAAATTTAGGGTATGGGTACATCATGGAGTGGAGAAGAGGAGGCAAGTGGGGAAAAAATAGTGACAAAATGTAAGAGACTTGTGGAGAGAGTAAGCGAGAGGTGGGAGTAAGAGGGGCAGAACCACGGAGAGAAGGTTAGAGGCTGGGTAGAAATGAGAGGTGAATCAAGAACGGAGAAGAGATGTGGATGTAAAGACACTGAACCAGCAAGCGACAGGAAGAGCCTGACCGTAGTGAAAAGGGCAGATACAGTGCTTTAAATGGGGCAATACTCACAGGTACTGAGTACCGGAACTCCTTATTTTTATTACTGTTAGTATCGGCACTTAGTTACTGGTAGGCTCATTGGCTGATAGTGCTGGTGAGCACTAGGCTGTCTGAGAAGAAGCCGTCTCTGACAGCCAAGGCGCTTCTGTAGTCCTGAGCTCATCCGCTGCTGACTATTCAGCATAGGCTCCTTTGCATGGTGGAATGCTTTTGTGTACGTCTGCTTGTTTGTTTCTGTGTGTGTGCATGCTTGAGAATATATAGCATTGTGCCAAACAACAACAAATAACGGTTTGACATTAAGAATTTGCAATATTACAAAACAAGGAAATGTTAACATATCCTGTTTGGCTTTCATTTTGTGTAATGATTTAACCTATTTTGTTTACATAAATGCATTTCTGTTGTGTTTTGATATGTGCTGCAACTGGTATGGAAGTCATTAAGTATCATTATGTCTTGCCCTTAACCCCGCCCATAGCCTCGCCCACTTGCCACACCTCTAGCTCATTTTAATGAGTACCTGCACTTATTTTTTCCCATTTAAAGCACTGCTTATAATTCATAGGTCAAAATGTGTAAAGGCATGATAATGAATACACAGCCCCTACCAGGGAGTACACTAAGAGTTTGAAATATCGCCTTCTAACCTTGGGTCATGACCAGAATGTCCGCAGATTTGGTTGACGCCAAAAGGTGCACCACTGTCTCCTCAAACAAACTTGTAGGGAAACACGACAAATCAACTCACGACAAATCAAAAATCCATAGTGCAGAACCTGACCATGAGTATACTATGTCCTGAAGTACCTGAAGAAAGACGTATAGCGAGGTCCGGTCATTCTTTATCCCAGTGATCTATCCTTCCTCCGCCTATTGGGCCCTACAACTGTAGTGCAGTCCATCGATTTCTTTTTATTACTGCAGCTGTCTACAGTGAATCACCAAGCACAGACAGGAGATCATTAGACTTCAATGGCTTCACAATCTAGTGGTGATCTCGACACATCCTTTAAGGGGTGGGGTGGTTCAAGAATGGAACATAGCATAAAGCCCACCTGTGCAAACCTGTTATCCTTGTGTCAGACAGCTCCTTGTGTCAGACAGCAAGGAGAATTCCAAGGTCACAGAAGCACCATGTTGCACCACCTTGAGGATCTGAAGTGGCCATGCTAGTTCACCAGAAGGGGCCTTCTAGTGCTGATCATGGAAAGGAAAGATCCTACATATTGAACACCAGTTATACTGGAGTCAAGACCCAGCAACAAGATGATCCTAGATGTCCTGAAAATATCCCAAATGCTATTGCTCCAGGACCAGCCTTTTGCTCCCCTTTCAGCTTAACCTCCTTGTCATCACTCTTAGGGAGCGTAGGAAGACTTACTTGGCATCTGCCGTTGTGCCCGAACAATAAGGGATAGGAACCATGGCGTCCTGGAACTTGTCAATGAAGGATGACCTCTGATCCAAAAGCAGGACTCTCTGGGTTCCTAAAGCTACCAGCTCTGCATACTGAGCCCTCAACAACTGCTAAGTTTCCAACTTCATGCGCTGAGGCCCTGTTCTGCACCATTTGCAAGAAGAAGCAGCATTGCACCTTTCCTACTAGGAGGCCTCTTTAATGGACACCCATATCCTAATCCAGAATTGAATGAACTCTATTCCCTGAACGCCTATCTCTAGGCTAATCCTACCTATGGCCATAGGTCAATAGGTGAAGAAGAAATTGCCACGGGTTCAATTCTATCCAGTAATTCTAATAATACAATTAGTATATTTTCTAAAGCTACTGGGTTTTAAATTTTAAATCATTGCATATTAAAGCTGATAAACACCCAGTCACTCTCTCTCGAAGACTAGAAGTTGCTGGTTGAATAAATTCATTAAATCCATTCAACTGCGGGGGTGATTTGGCATGTCTCCTGGCACACCAAGATAGCACATTGCTGCTGTATCTTAATCCTTCAATCCACCTGTCGGTACCATCTTTCAAATCTAAAAATATTCCTTGAAAGTATACATAAAGGTCGCACTCCTTCATCACACACAAAGTTGTATTTGATTCCCAAATTCCCAAAACGGGTAGGTAGCTCGGCTTCATATGACTTAACATCATTAGAATTCCTCAATTTATTTTTTGACATAGTAGTTTTAATACGATTTGTAGGTTGCCGTTTTCTAGTATCGCTTGACAGCCTATCATCCTCTTCATCTAGTAAAATAATTGTCCTAGCAATTTGATTTAATTAATCTCTCCTGCAATTGCTATGTTCCCCCTAAATTTCTGGGGTGACGTTTGACTGATTATGTAGGAGATTAAAATGTTTTTGTTCGCAGAGCAGCTTCTGCTCACTAAACTACACTACAGATAAATGTGGAGTAAAATTCGTACTGAAAGTACTCTCCATCCAGAATTATCATACACAAAACTTCCTTACTGTCATTTGATGTTACTTTACAAAGCTAGGGATCTTCTCAAATACCTCTAATTGGGTTCCTTGATTTATCACCTCCTCCTATGATGTCTTACTCTTTAAAGGTCAAAGCCAAATAGTATTATGATATTCCTTAGCAATCACATTACTTTTTGTGCCACCACCATCCATATCTTCTCTCCAGTCTGAGTTAACAGGATGGTGTACTAGGAGTTATGGGACTGAGATAGATTTCAAGTAACTTTGTATTTTTTTGATCTGGGGTATCCCTAACATGGATATTTTCTACATAAACTTTTGTTCTTTTAGCATTATCTTCCAATATTTTCTCAGTTCTCTTTAACTAATGTAACTTGTACTTTGAGCATGGCATCTCAGATCTCAGCTCATATTCCAATGGAGATTTTACGTCACTTCTTGCATCTGCCTGGGACAGGTTGGCATTATTTCCTTCCCGGTCTACTTTTAATCCTTTCCATCCAATGCTCATTGTTTCAACTTTCCTTTGCCAATTGTTGGCTTTTTCTGGGTTCTTGTGTGAATGCACCTAATCAGCCTACACAGTATGCTTGAAGCAAAAGCATTCCTTTGGTAACTTGTTAGATCCCTTCATGTCTCCTAATTTTCTCAGCTGAATTGGGTGTGCCTAACTTTTTCATGATACTATGCAGTTGGTCCATAGGATGTATTCACTCCTTCAAGGTTTTACTTCTGGTCTCTAAAAACATCAGAAGTACATAATAAATGACTATCTATGCATGCAAATTATACTGATACTTTCTACCGTCTTGCTTTCTCGAATTGCATGCTGTCTCAAAATCAACCTCAATATTTCTAAATTTGGCATGAAAACTGATCTTTACTTAAAATTTCTGATTGTCACCTCTCCTCTTCTCTTTCAAATGACCCTCCCTTTCTCTTTCATCTTCTGCATGCCTCCTCTCTCTGAGCACAACCTCCTTAATGTCACATGCACATTTGACTTAATCTCTAGGATTGTATTTCTGAAAACTGCCCACAACTCATCTTAATGATCACAACCTCTTCTTCGTTATTGCACTGGACTGACCACTAACCTTGGGTTCTGGGGTCCCGCATCCAGTCTGCATTCCAGCCCCTCGCAGCCCTTCACAGCCCACGGACTTTGGGGCACTACAGAGCCTAGCAGTACTCGCGGCAGGAGCCGCCTGCATCACCTGTAAGCGCCCGGAGGCGCTTTATAATCCAGCGCGGGCTCCCCCAGCGCGGGTCCCGCATCCAGTCTGCATTCCAGCCCCTCGCAGCCCTTCACAGCCCACAGACTTTGGGGCACTACAGAGCCCAGCAGTACTCACGGCAGGAGCCGCCTGCATCACCTGTAAGCACCCAGAGGTGCTTTATAATCCAGCGCGGGCTCCCGCAGCGCAGGTCCCGCATCCAGTCTGCATTCCAGCCCCTCGAAGCCCTTCACAGCCCACGGACTTTGGGGCACTCAGAACCCAGCAGTACTCGCGGCAGGAGCCGCCTGCATCACCTGTAAGCTCCCGGAGGCGCTTTATAATCCAGCGCGGGCTCCCGCAGCGCGGGTCCCGCATCCAGTCTGCATTCCAGCCCCTCGCAGCCCTTCACAGCCCACGGACTTTGGGGCACTACAGAGCCCAGCAGTACTCGCGGCAGGAGCCGCCTGCATCACCTGTAAGCGCCCGGAGGCGCTTTATAATCCAGCGCGGGTTCCGCATCCAGTCTGCATTCCAGCCCCTCACAGCCCACGGACTTTGGGGCATTACAGAGCCCAGAAGTACTCGCGGCAGGAGCCGCCTGCATCACCTGTAAGCGCCCGGAGGCGCTTTATAATCCAGCGCTTGACGCGTGCGGGCATGCCCGGGCCGCGCCCGGGCCAAGGGCGGGCCCGTCCACGCTTGGAGGAGGTTGGGCTGGGCCCCCCCTCTAACGTCGTATGGCTGGTAAAAGAAAAGTCAACTGAGGAGGTAAATTTTACATGTTTGGATAGTTTTTTAGCAAAAGCCTCCTCTGCGATTTCTATAGAAATTGACCGTGCAGAGAGGAGACTATCCCTGGGTACTGATAACGTATTAAACAAGGATATTCCCACTAGCTCGATTGCGAAAAGCCAGGAACCAAATGTGTTGGGGGCAGGCGCGGCTATGGTGAGTCCCTCTTTATCCCCACTTATAGCAGAGGCACCACACCCGGCATCAAATTCTTGCATCCCTACACCAGAGGCGCTAACTACATTGGATGCAGCACCTATCTTAAAGAGAAAAAGGGGCCCTTTGAAAAACCCACCACCAAATATCTCAAAGAGACCTAGAAAAAGTCAAAACACCGCAGAAAGGGTAACAGTTATTTGCACAGAAAAAACTCACGAAGAGCCAGTCACCCCATGTATGGCTACAAAAACGGATGCGCTGATGGAAAAACTTAAGGAACTTTTAGCGCCCATTATTCAGTTCCTAGACTTAATTGAAAAAGCAATAACAGATTTATCGACCCTGAGATTAACCCCTCAGGGAGAGGGTGTGATCACAGAAAATGGCCAAAGGCAGTTGCAAAATGATACAGAAGGAGCGCACAGTGGAAACACGCATGAACTAATCCAACAATCTCAAATCCAGGGTGTGCCTACACCAGTAGCCCGGTTGTCGGCGTGGGGCACTGTCGCTCATCCCCCATCGGCCTCTTCTGAGACCCAAAATCAAGGTCCAGTGACAGTGCCCTATTCACACTATGCTCCAACGCCAATGGCCCAGGAGACTTTAGGTTTGAGGGTGGAGGCCCTCAATCTCTCTCAAAGGCTTGACGAAGAGCCAAGGCTAGATCTCCCTCCAGATGCCTGTCCTTATGTAGTCATCTTAGCAAACACCCCAACTCTAAAAAAAGATCAAACAGAAACCACTATTCAATTAATCCATAAAGCACGACATTGGATCAATAAAACTGGGAACGGACGCGCCGAGGACTATTGTAACATCTTAATGGCACGTAGGGTATCCTGGCTTGGAAAGCAACCTAAATCCATCTCAGGGGACTGTGTGGTCTTAACTCTAAAATCTCCGTCCATGGCCAAAAATTTACTACAATTGCTACCTAATAACCCCTCTGAGGGCACCCAAATATTTGTTTTGCCCCTTGGTTTCTTTTATAAGCCTCCATTGTGCCACCTGGGCACAAGTGGTCCTAGGGCACAAAATTTCAATCTCAATAGAGCGGGGCCCCAGTTACATTCATATCAGGGAGGAGATACCACCCCTTTATTACGACTTCAAATCGCTTTATGGTGTTGACGGACATGGAGGCTTGCGACTGACTGTGTACTAGGGAAAAAGATCAGAATATAGTGGAGGTAGGGCTCCGGGAAAGTTTGGTTGCTGAACTCCCCCCCACTAAGGATATGAACTCATTTACAGCCATCACATGGAATATTGCAGGTTTGGGGCAGAAACTGTTGAACCAGGATTGGCTAAAATATATTTACACTTTCGACTTAATATGTCTCCAAAGGACCTGGGTGGAGGGCCCAGTCAGTTTATATGGTTACAGGTCATTTCAAACCCCAGCGATTGCTTCAACCGCTGGTAGGGCAAAGGGCGGCATCGTGACTTTTTAAAAAAATACTTTGAGATTCGAAGTTTTATCTTCTTATGAGTGTCAATTTTTTTATATGTTACACCTCAAAGGCCCTGATGGCAATACTATCTTATTGATCAATTTTTACAATAACTTGTTTGGGAGTGAAATGTTTAAAGTAGTTGCCATAGTGTAGGAAAACATGAATAGGATCATAGGCGCAAGTAAGAAAGACCCATTGGTGCTTTGGATAGGAGACTTTAATGTACACCCTTGCCCTGCTGCACTAACCCCTATCTGCGGCCTTGTAGATGAGGTTGGGGGACCAAACATTCATTTTACACATAACCCCTATGGGAATGCTCTAAATAAATTCATTTTTATAAATAACCTGGAGGTTATGAACCCTCTTTCTGAATCTACAGGTCTATCGCTAGAAACCTTCTGCTCCCCCTCACATAGTTCCTCCATAGATTTTATAATAGCATCAGCCAGACTGGGTGAAAACCTCAATTAGAGGCAAGTTGAATTCCTGGGTTTTAGCGACCACGCAGCCATAAGCTGGCATATGAACTAGCCAGGTATTCACGTCACTACCTTTTCTCATTAAAAACCCACCATAGGGGGGCGTGGCCGAGCTGTCCAACATGGCGGACGCGCTTTGAATGAGCTCCGGAGGCCCGCCGGCAAATCCTTCATAATCCTGTGCCATCGACATCTCTTTTACCCCTGCCCTCGTTGCCTGGTGCCTGCCCGTGCCTCACAGGCTGCGGTAACGCTTTGTGGCCACATCGGTGGCGGCGGAGCTGATTGCGGGGGTCGCCTCTCGGCCGGGGCCGACCAGTCGGGCCCTCGCGGCTACTCGCCCGGCTCCCTCGCCGCTCGACGGCCGGATTGTGCCAGTGGGCTGCGGACGGACGTGTCGGGCCTCTACACCGGAGACCTGTGCTGGGCTGCTGGCTCGGCTGCCTTGATCGCCGAGGAAGGAGCGCTTGGACCCGCTGCGTCGCCTGGCCGCCCGCGCGGCATGTGGGCGGACGCCAGCGGTCACACTTGGTTTTCCCCGCCGCTGCCGCAGCATATTCTCCACGACTGGGGATCCTGGTGGCTGCATGGGGCCCTTGGCTGTTTCCCCCCCGGATGCGGACAGGCCCTTATCGAGGCCCGGGCTGGATCGTGGCCCTGCGGCCGAATTGCACCGCCACCGGAAGACGCCTTCACCGGTGGGTGTGACGGCCGCTGTCATCGGGCCTGGCTGCTCGAGATTGTGGGGAGGCGGACTTGTGCCACAGGACGTCTCGCGGCCGCTGGAGGCCTAAGTCAAGGTCAGTGCGTGGGCCCCCTCCCCCTGCCTCGTATATACCTCTGGGGACCCCGGACCCCTTTGGTTAGATTGTGTCCCTCCTTGGGCCTCCTGCTTTTGTTGCCTTGGGAACTAGCCGGCACCCCTGGACCTACCTCCTCTACTTCCCGGCGGCTGCTTTCGCATTGGAGGGCCCCACTGGCTGTCGGACCGGTCACGTGGCACTTTCCGCCACCTCCCGCGTTGCCGCCGCCACCAATGTAAGCATTGCCCTAGGGCTGGCGATTCTTGATGGGGCCTGGAGTCCCCCTTCGTGGGCTGTGTGGCGGACGGTGTAGTGGGGCAGCCTGTTAATGGACGTTGTGTCGGACCTGCAATTGATGTCAAGCGGGGATCTCGCAGAGGGCCTGCCCTCCCCTGCTACACGCCGTGGGGTGTGTGAGGGAGCCACTATTGGAACCTGTCTATGATCATTGCACCCCTATCGCGCCCTCCTTGGACTATATCTACCCGCGGGCCACGTGGTGAGGTGGGGCTACGCCCTGGCAGTGGCGCCCATTAGGGGGGTGAGGAGTCACCTGCGCACGGAAGCGGCCGGGCTAGGCCCTGGTGCGGCTTGTGTGCGGGTGGCCTCCGCGCCTGCTTTTCTGCCTACTCTGTGGTGACTGTTTGCTGTGAGGGGGCCTTCCTCATCTCTCGCCCCCGTCGGGTGCTCCTGTCATTGCGGCTGTGGCCTTGGGGCGCGGGTGTGCCATCTTCCGACTTTCACGGTGCACCGCCCCCTCAGCTCTGCTACTCCGCTGGCTATTGGGACTCTACCTGTCGACACTCACCATGACCCGTGACAAGCTACAAAATGCCAAGCAGGGCACACTGGATCGCTACGCCACCGCAGGGGCGCAATCTGTGGACCCGAGCGGCCAAGGTCCTGCTGGTCTGGATAACGCTGCATTGATGGCGGCAATAACACAGTCGCGGGAAGCCCTTGAAGCCAAAATTGGGGCAGTGGGGTCCGATGTGATGCTGATTCGCCAGGACCTTCGCAAAGCGGTCGACAGGATAACAGAGGCCGAAACCCGGATTTCATCTGCTGAGGATACGGTTGTCTCACTCCAACAGAGGGTGTCCTCCTTGGAATCCATCGCCAAGGGGCTCGCACTCAGAGAGGAGGACGCCGAAGGTAGGGCCCGCTGGAACAATCTCCGCTTTGTGGGGTTTCCAGAGGGGTGTGAAGACAATAGCATAGAAAGGTTTCTCACCCTATGGATAAAGAGCTGGATCCCTCAGTCGTCTCTCTCCTCATGGTTCATCATCGAGCGCGCTCACCACGGATTGACACAGAAACCCCCGCCGGGTGCTCGGCCCCGACCTATTATCGCTAGATTCCTGAACTTCCAAGACCGGGATGCAGTTCTCACGCAGGCCAGGCTGGCGGGCAAGCTTCATCATGAAACCCACCATATCCTAATTTTTCCCGACTATACGAAACTCGTACAACAACGTCGACAGTCATTCACGGCTGCCAAGGCCCGGCTGTGAGATCTCAAACTCCAATATGCTCTACTCTTTCCAGCCCGGCTGAGAGTCATCTATGAATCGCGTACACTCTTCTTTGACACCCCCCGAGGAGGTCTTTGCTTGGACAGACGAACGACGGAAACTCAAGCCCCACACCCCGCCACGCTTTGACTCGGAGTCATCCTCTGGAGAAGCGGCACAGCGCCTTCCTAAGACTAAAAAGACCACTAACCGGAGATCACGGTCGAGGCGCCGCTCACAGTCTCAGGGTGCCTTCGGCTCCTGGGGTGATGGTACTCTCCGCGACTCCTCATCGGCGCACCAAGGGGACTGAAGATCGCTAGTGCATCGAGTGGACTGACTGGTGAACACTAACTCCCTTCCCTTATTGCTTTATGTTTTCTGACTGTATAACATGGCTATAGGGGTCATATTTGTTGTGATTTGTGTATCATTTACGTTGATGGCACTGTATATGGGTCCAAGGTGGGCCCTCTCCCCAATTCTTTCCTCTTATTCTCAGGTATCTGAGACTTTAATATATGTTTGGGGATCGTGTTACGGGGATCCATTGGTGTAGGGCTGTGCCTTGCCCCCGTTGGGGCGATGGTTCAACGCTCACCGCGACAGATACTTCTACTGTTTTGAGGTATGGGGTGGGGGGGACAGGTTTTTTTGTTTTGTTTGATGTTATTCGTTATTGCCACCATATCTGCTGCTATGTATATTTTTGACATTGCCAATGCCATTCATGCTATTAGGTCCCAAATTCTACACCATCATCTCCTATGCAGCCAGATGTAACAGGGGTCGGGGGTAGAGAGCTCCGAGTTCTTAGCTGGAATGTTA
The DNA here is from genome assembly GCA_963921515.1 of Calotriton arnoldi. Lineage (NCBI taxonomy): Eukaryota > Metazoa > Chordata > Amphibia > Caudata > Salamandridae > Calotriton > Calotriton arnoldi. The sequence goes on along the minus strand of CAWUFW010001089.1, from coordinate 2,782,273 downwards.
ACGGCCTATTAGACAAGATTAAACGGGGTGCTGTCCTGTGCCAGGCTAAGCGACATAAGGTGGGGGTGCTCTGTCTGCAGGAGACACATCTGGCAGGCACTAAGGAACCCTGTCTGGGACGGTTTGGGTTTGCACACACGTACCATGCTGGCTTTACTAGAGGCTCCCGGGGAGTAGCAATCCTTATACATCGTAGCGTCCCCTTCGTCCATAGTCGCACGTGGTCAGATCCACAGGGCAGATTTATTGTAATTTATGGGACATTATATGGCGAGCCCATTGTCCTAGGTAGTGTATATGCTCCTCCTCCTCTCTCGTGGTCCTTGATTGAGAAATTGACGGTGCTCTGGACCGATCTCCCGTCGGCGATGACAGTGGTTGGAGGAGACTGGAATTGAATTGAAATTGAAAGGGGATTTATAGAGCGCGTGGTTACCCGGGAGCATCCCAGCGCTAGACGGCGTCAGAGTGATAGACATGAAGGGTTATGGGAATAGCCACGTCTTCAGCTGTTTGCGGAAGCTGAGGTGGTTCACTTCACTTCGGAGATAGAGTGGAAGGGTATTCCACAACCTGGAGGCGTTGTATGAGAAAAGCCTACCTCCACTTCTCGCTTTCTTAATTCTCGGAATCTTCGCTAAATGGAGAGTATTAGAGCGGAGATGTCTAGAGGCTTTATACGGATGGATCAGATCCTTGGTAATGGGTGGTCCTTCCCCTTTCAAAGATTTGTGGGCCACACAAAGAGCTTTAAAGTGAATCCTCTCCTGGACGGGGAGCCAGTGCAAGGAGCGCAATGCGGGCTTAGCCGAGCAGCGATGGCTGGTGCCGGTGAGCAGTCTTGCTGCAAAATTCTGAACAGTCTGAAGTCGCCCAATCACTGCCTTGGGGGCCCCAAGATAGAGGGCATTGCCGAAATCGATCCTGGATAGGATCAAGGCTTGAATCACCAGTTTTTTTGCTGAGTGTGGAAGCACAGAGAGGATTTTACGAACCATTTTAAGCAAACCGTAGCAAGAGGCGACCGTCTTCCTAGCTTGGGTTTTGAAGGACAGATCTTGGTCAAGCCAGATGCCAAGGCTTTTTAGCTCTGATTTAGAAACCGGGACTGGGCCCATACAGGATGTCCAGAGGGCATTCAAATTAGCACTTTGATAACTACCAAGCATCACAATTTCGTTTTTTTCACCGTTCAAATTAAGGTGAGACAGACTCATCCATTTTGCCACTTCCTCCAAACAAGTGTGGAGGTCAGTGGGTGACTTGTCAGCTTGATTCAATGCCACCACTAGCTGTGTGTCATCAGCATAAGACACAATATGGACTCCAAAGGGGGCAACCAGGTCCGCCAGAGGGGCCATATAGACATTAAAAAGGATGTTATGTCCTCAGTACAAGATAGATGGCGTGCCGCGGCTCGCACCACGGAGCCTCCGGATTCCAAACTACGGCCCCTGGTTCGCGGCCTGGGGTGGGTGGACACATGGAGGACTATACACCCCGATCTACATGCATACACATATTTCTCCAACGCTCATGACTCCTTTTCACGCCTAGATTATATCTTCCTCTCGGAGACACACACACATAGACTGCTTGAAGCTACAATTCTTCCTAGGGGCTTATCAGATCATTCCCCTGTATCCATTCTTCTATCCCTCGACCTTAGGCGCTCCCGCTTCCAGTGGCATTTGTCGCCATGGTCACTACGAGATGAGAAATATAGGACACATATGCTTACCTCTTTAACAGATTATTTAACACTTAACACTGGCACGGTTGAGTCGCCGGTCACTCTATGGGAGGCTATCAAGCCTACCCTCTGGGGCGTGAACATTGCCTTCTGCACTGCCCAGTGACGGCTGCGACGGGACAAACTACTTAGCATCGAAGCACAATTACTTGATTTGGAGCATGTTAGTAGAGATGCGGCGGGACATGCTGCGCGTAGGCGCTTGCAGACGATGTAGCAGACATACGCCAGCGAGCTCATCAACGAAGCTCGCCTTTATTGGCTTGCCACTCGTAGTCGGATCTACCAATGGGGTGACAAATCGAGTGCGCTTTTGCATCACCTATGTCAGCAGGCGTTGTGCCCCCAGGTGCTCCCGAGTATACGTGGCCCGGACGGGACGGCACTTACAGATTCGTCTGCCATTGCCGACAGTTTTGCCTCCTACTTCGCAGACCTCTACGCCCCTCGCGAGGTGTTGCCGGCGGCCATGGTGCAGAAATTTATTGATGACCTTCCTCCCCGCGCTCTATCCGATGCAGCACGGGATGCGCTGGACGCTCCCCTGTCGACGGATGAACTCCTACCTGCACTATTGGCTATGCAGGTGGGAAAGGCACCTGGCCCGAATGGCTACCCATGTGAGTTCTTCCAAAAATATCACACCCAACTGTTACAACCTTATCTAGCGGCCCTAGAGGCTTCCTGGGAATGCGAACTCCTCCCGCCCGATTGGCGACACGCTGAGATCGTTGTGTTCTTGAAGCCGGGTCGTCCACCGGAGCACTTCTCGTCCTATCGCCCGATTTCTTTACTCAACGTGGAGGCTAAGCTACTGGCTAAAGTGATTGCTAATCGTTTAGTCCCATATATTACGGAGCTGATCCATCCCGACCAGGCAGGATTTATGCCACACCGCGCCACGCGACACAACATTAGGCGTGCACATAATGCCATTGCCGCGGTTGACAAGCTTGGTACTCCAGCCGCACTCCTGTTGGCAGATATGAACAAGGCGTTCGATTCTCTTAGCTGGACATTTCTCTTTGACCTGCTAAATCGCCTCAACATCGGCCCTCGGCTGCTTCGGTACATTCGCTTGCTCTACACAGATATAACTGCCTCAGTCCGCGTGACGGACTCGGTCTCTGGTGGCTTCCCTGTCAGGTGTGGAACGCGTCAGGGCTGCCCGCTCTCTCCTTATCTCTTCGCCCTAGCCATGGAACCGCTCACAGCTTGGATACGGATCGATGCACAGATGCGTGGCTTTGAGTGGGCACCATGTCTCTCCGATCGCATTGCGCTATATGCGGATGATGTCCTTTTCTTTCTCACGGACCTGGATCGGACCAGTCCGCGCCTTCTCCGCATTATGCAGATTTGTGGTGAAACCTCGGGCCTCTATATGAACCGGGGCAAGTCCTTTCTATGGCCGCTGCGGGGTGGGGAGCGATTGGGCGACTGGTCGCGGGAGGTGGTGGTGGTGGTGGCCCCTGACGGTTTTAAATATCTGGGAGTTTATCTCTCTTCGTCACCGACCTTGGCGTGGAATAAGAACCTCGCCCCCCCTTTGGGCCCAAGTGGGGGATCAAACGCGAGTATGGTCACACCTGCTGCTGACCTTGTTTGGCAGGTCCGCCATTTTTAAAATGATATCCCTCCCCCGTCTCCTATACCAGCTGCAGAACCATCCCTATCCAATAAAACCTACTTGGTTCCGCCAATTGAATGCGATTCTAGCCCGCTTCCTCTGGGGGGGCGATGCAGCTCTGAGGACCTGCTTTCAGTCCACCTACACAGGCGGAGTGGCCACCCCAGATATTCAAGCATATTATATGGCCTCCCATTTGCTCGTTCTCAATGATTGGTGGTATGGCGACCGTCGGGACCCGGCTTATGCGGTTGAACGGTGATTATTGGGAGACAATGCCCTTCACATGGTCCTTTATTCAGCGACATTCCTTTGTGCATTACCACCTGCCACATCCACGATTTTCAGGATCTGGAAGACGGCGCTCCGCCAGATGGGCTGGTGGGGGAAACTTACCAGGGAGACTCCACTGTGGAATAACGGCCAGTTATTACAGCTAACACACTTGTCCGGGTTCAGGGGCTGGGAGGCCATTGGGATCGATACAGTGGGGGCAGTGGTGCGTGGATGCACCCTTAAGTCCTTTTCAGACCTACAAACAGAATACCACATGTCCGCACGCAATTCTATCGCTATCTCCAACTCAGACATGCCCTTACCCCATACTTGTCCCACCTGATGGAAATCCCCGAATTCAACCCCATTGAAGCAAAGGTTTTTATGGGTGACCTGGGTGATCACAAGATTACTAAGATCTACCGTACACTTATCAACAACACCCCCACCATGCTGTCTAAAACTAGAGAAACATGGCAGACGGATCTGGGTCCCCTGGAGGAGGAGGACTGGGTGGGGGCTCTGGAGTCCCCACGCAGCGCAGCTATTGCGGCTCGCCTGCGCCTCATTCAGTTCAATTACCTGCATAGAGCCTATATACCAGGCATAGATTATTGCGAGCCGGACTCATCACATCCCCACACTGTCTGCGCTGCAAATCCCAAGAGGGCACATTCCTTCATACTGTGTGGTCATGTCCCGCATTATCTAAGTTCTGGAAGGGGGTGTTCACATGCACATCAGAGGTCTTGGGGTGGACCAACACCCTCTCACCGAGACTTGCTCTATTGCATATTACAGAAGATATAGGTGGGAATAGATACAAGCGACACCTCCTATTCTTGGCTCTTACACTTGCTAAACGGGATATTGCCCGGGTCTGGAAAGACGAATCCCCACCGTCGCTTGGAATATGGAAGAAAGGGCTAGATTTTTGCATGGGCTTAGAACTCCCGGTCTTTGAGGCGAGGGGCTGCCCCCGTAAACATTACAAAATCTGGAAACGATGGGCCGACTATAGAGGCCTAAATCTTGAGCCTCCTCCCCCCCGTACGATGCTGAAGAACCACTACCATGATACCCACTGTTTGACATGTATGTAGAATTGAAACTCTTCTTGAATGTAGACGAGGGGACCATCTCTTCTCTATTTGAAGTTATTCTGTTTCCAAAAAAGCAGACAATGTGGCACGAATGTTCTTGTATCCTTTTTCTTTCCCTCTCCCTCTTTCCTTTCTTTCGGTTTTTTCTTTTCTCCTGCTCCTCCTTTTTGTGGTTATTATCTTTTTTGTGATATGTTCTGTTTGGAATTAATTTGCTATTATTCCTCAAAATGTTGCTCCTTTCATTGGTTATTATTGCTATATGTACGAAGTGCTCTTTCACACTTCGGTGCTGATGTCAACAATAAAATATGTTGTGAAAAAAAAAAACACCATAGGAAGAAAGAACGGGATAATACTCAAGTGGGAAAGCATTGATAAGATTGTACTCATTCCCCAGGTACTTTTAAGCACAATGAATGAAATAGAAATATGTCTTGACCCAAATCAGGATCTAGGGTCTACCATTGAAGCCTTCAAAACTATCCTGCAAGAGGTAAAAAGGAACCTCTCTAAGAGTGGCGGGCCTCGTAAATCTAAGGGACCGAAATGGTTCGACCATGATTGCACTAAAGCACTTTCTGACTTACACCGTGCACTCAGGATTGTACCAAAAGATCCCCTACTTGTGAAACAGGCCTGTATAAGTTATTTGATGGCGAGAAAGAATAGATTAAAGAACCTGAAAGAAGAAGCCTGGGAGAAATTACTGGCTGCATCTGTCACAAATAATGTAAGGGATTTTTGGCTAACAATTAACGCCCCATTTTTAAAATCTAATGTGGAGACTAGTTTGGATACGCAGGTGGATGAGGACTCCTGGGTGGCGCACTTCACTAACATCTTTAACGTACCTGCAGCGAGCCTAGGGCCTATGGATGCAGAGTCTGCCCCATCTTCTATTAATACCCTCGCTTTTGATAACGGGGAGGTATGCATAGCCCTGGAACAAAGTACCAGCAATAAGGCGCCCAGCTTTGATGGTGCTCAAATAGATTTTTTTACAGACTGCCCTGACCTTTGGAGTCCGCTGCTTACTAATACTTTTAATGCAATAGCAAGAGAGGGACCTCCGGCCTCCTAGCTTAAAGCCATTTTAGTTCCAATTTTTAAAAAAGGTGACAAGCAAGACCCCAGAAATTACAGACCTATTTCCCTTCTAGATAGCACGGCAAAATTAATGGGCAGAGTGCTATTAAATAGATTGGAGACATGGGCATCGACAAATAATATCCTGATCCCTGCACAATATGGGTTTCAAAAAGGGAGAGGCACACAAGATCAATGCCTGAATTTGAGCCTGCTTATAGCAAAGTATACTCATGCGAAGCAAGGCAATTTATACCTGGCCTTTATGGATCTCAGTGCGGCCTTCGATTGTGTATCTCACCCACAGCTTTGGAGAATTATGAGGGAAATGATGGTAGACAAGGCAGTGATTACCTTTATCAGACAATTGTACTCAAGGGCTGAAGCATGTGTTAGGTATGGGCCACAGGGAGAATGCACTAGGTGGTTTCCAGTAACGAGAGGAGTTCGCCAAGGGTGCGTTCTCGCACCTTTTTTATTTTCGCTGTATACTAATGGGGTGGAGTCTAAATTACTAGAAACAGCGATAAATGTGCCCAGAATAAGGAAGTTGCACATCCCAATTTTATTATATGCAGATGATGCAGTTTTAATTGCGCGAACGGGAAGATCCCTCCAGACAATGTTAAACACTTATGTGGATTTTATCAAAGGTTTGGATCTCCGTACAAATGAATCCAAGTCATTTGTTTTAATAGCAGGGCAAAAACTGAGTAAACCACCATCCTTTTTTATCTCAAATCGTAAAGTGACACAGATGGAGTCTTTCCCATACCTAGGAATCACTTTCGATTATAACTTAAGGCATCTTGGAGGAGTATGGTAGAGAACCGTGGGATTATGTTAGAAAAGAGCACTAATGCTATACGCTCATTTTCAAATAAGCTGGGAACAAGAAACCCAGACATTTTAAGAAAGGTCTATGGGGCTAAATCAAGAGCAGTAGCCACGTATGGTGCAGGGGTGTGGGGCCATGTTGACGCAAAGAGTATCCAAACAATAGAGGATTTGTTTTGGAAATCGATGATGAGTCTCCCCACTGGTTGTCCCAATTTTAATTTACACGAAGAACTAAGCATCCCTTATATAATTGATTGGATAAACGTTGCTCCCATCCTTTTATGGCACTCAGTTTGGCGTAGAGACACAGTGTCATTGACCCAACAAATACAGGATTGCCTATCCCTTGAGTACAAGGAGAACATTTTATGGCTAAAGTATGTGAAAATACTTTATACACTCTTGATTTAGGTAGCTTATTTGAATCGCCAGAAAAATGTGGCTGTCTCGAAACAAGCACTAAAGACCTGTTTTATGACTGCTGCTAAAGAAGGGAGAGTGAATGTACAGCGTAATAAACCTACCGTTAGAGAATATATTGAAGGGCCATTGCAGGTTGAGGGGATATCCCCCTATCTGGATTTTGTAACAATCCCACAGCACAGGTTTATTTTGCTAAGGTTTTGGCTCAATTATATCCCTTGCATGTTGGGCCATCCTGCTGGTATCTTTTCTTCGAACGATCTCCCGTGTTGCCCATGTGATGACACTTCACGACAGTCTGATTTGCACATCTTTTTTTTCTGTAAATTTTATTGTAACCAACGGAAAATGTTTTTAATTCCGCTTTTACGTAAGCACAATTTTAGACAATGTGGCCTGGCCCTGTATTTTTTACGAATGCTGCCTGATCCGCTAACTTGTTACAATGTCGCCTCTTTTTTATGTATGTGTCTTAAATCCAGGAAATCATTTATTGATTGATACTGATGAATTGCTTCTTTCAATATTTTAACTGTGATGTATATATATACTTTTATGATTCACTTGTATTAATCGAATAAAGTAATTTTGATGATGATGACTATCTATGCATGCAAATTATACTGATACTTTCTACTGTCTTGCTTTCTCGAATTGCATGCTGTCTCAAAATCAACCTCAATATTTCTAAATCTGGCATGAAAACTGATCTTTACTTAAAATTTCTGATTGTCGCCTCTCCTCTTCTGTTTCAAATGACCCTCCCTTTCTCTTTCATCTTCTGCATGCCTCCTCTCTCTGAGCACAACCTCCTTAATGTCACATGCACATTTGACTTAATCTCTATGATTGTATTTCTGAAAACTGCCCACAACACATCTTAAAGATCACAACCTCTTCTTCGTTATTGCACTGGACTGACCACTAACCTTGGGTTCTGGAGCAATGTGCTGCCCATCGTATAGTGTTCCAACGCCTCGTCAGGTGTAGTAAGCGCTATATAAATGCAATTACAATTACAAAATAACTCACAATGTTGTTTTCATAAAAATAGAATTTCCATAATAGAATTAAAGGGCTCAGACTCGACCCCAAACTGGTTCCCAGCTAATATATCACTAAGGCCACTGGAATTATGCAATTATGCTATGTTTTTCGCATAATTACGGATTTGCCACACTTGCTACATAATCCATAATTTGCTGCATATTTTGTAGGTTTTACAGCAAACAAATGATGGACGGAATGCTGACAATGCAAACATTCTCCCCCAGTCAAAAGATCTGGGTTAAATCCATCGTTCTTTTGCCCACTACGCCACCCCAGTTTGGACCCAGCCATATGCAAATCAGTCTTGACCCTGTGCCCCATGGGAACAGTCCAGACCGAACTGCCAGGCCAGGTCCTCACTGGACCGGAAACAAGCATCCTGGGACCGGTTTCAGGGTATGTCACCCTTCTTCAGCCAGGCTAGCTTGAAACCAGTGGCACAGTGAGCAAGGGACCCACGTCTGGGCATACCCATCCCACTTAGGGCGAAAAGTGTTACAGCAAACAAATGATGGACGGAATGCTGACAATGCAAACATTCTCCCCCTGTCAAAAGATCGGGGTTAAATCCATTGTTCTTTTGCCCACTACGCCACCCCAGTTTGGACCCAGCCATATGCAAATCAGTCTTGACCCTGTGCCCCATGGGAACAGTCCAGACCGAACTGCCAGGCCAGGTCCTCCCTGGACCGGAAAAAAGCATCCTGGGACCGGTTTCAGGGTATGTCACCCTTCTTCAGCCAGGCTAGCTTGAATCCAAATGGCACAGTGAGCAAGGGACCCACGCCTGGGCATACCCATCCCACTTAGGGCGAAAAGTGTTACAGCAAACAAATGATGGACGGAATGCTGACAATGCAAACATTCTCCCCCTGTCAAAAGATCGGGGTTAAATCCATCGTTCTTTTGCCCACTACGCCACCCCAGTTTGGACCCAGCCATATGCAAATCAGTCTTGACCCTGTGCCCCATAGGAACAGTCCAGACCGAACTGCCAGGCCAGGTCCTCCCTGGACCGGAAAAAAGCATCCTGGGACCGGTTTCAGGGTATGTCACCCTTCTTCAGCCAGGCTAGCTTGAATCCAAATGGCACAGTGAGCAAGGGACCCACGCCTGGGCATACCCATCCCACTTAGGGCGAAAAGTGTTACAGCAAACAAATGATGGACGGAATGCTGACAATGCAAACATTCTCCCCCAGTCAAAAGATCTGGGTTAAATCCATCGTTCTTTTGCCCACTACGCCACCCCAGTTTGGACCCAGCCATATGCAAATCAGTCTTGACCCTGTGCCCCATGGGAACAGTCCAGACCGAACTGCCAGGCCAGGGCCTCCCTGGACCGGAAACAAGCATCCTGGGACCGGTTTCAGGGTATGTCACCCTTCTTCAGCCAGGCTAGCTTGAATCAGTGGCACAGTACGCAAGGGACCCACGTCTGGGCATACCCATCCCACTTAGGGCGAAAAGTGTTACAGCAAACAAATGATGGACGGAATGCTGACAATGCAAACATTCTCCCCCAGTCAAAAGATCTGGGTTAAATCCATCGTTCTTTTGCCCACTACGCCACCCCAGTTTGGACCCAGCCATATGCAAATCAGTCTTGACCCTGTGCCCCTTGGGAACAGTCCAGACCGAACTGCCAGCCCAGGTCCTCCCTGGACCGGAAACAAGCATCCTAGGACCGGTTTCAGGGTATGTCACCCTTCTTCAGCCAGGCTAGCTTGAATCGAGTGGGACGGGTATGCCCAGACGTGGGTCCCGTGCTCTCCATGCCACTGGAGTCAAGCTATCCTGGCTGATGAGGGCTGAAAGCCCGAAACCGGTCCTAGGATGCTTGTTTCCAGTCCAGGGAGGACCTGGCCTGGCAGTTCGGGCTGGACTGTTCCCATTGGGTGCAGGGTCAAGACTGATTTGCATATGGCTGGGTCCAAACTGGAATGGCAAAAAAACGATGGATTTAGGCCCAGATCTCTGTACTGGGGTGAATGTATGACATTGTTCTGCATTCTGTCCATCAATTGTTGTTTTTGCTTTTATTTTGTAGGTTTTAACAAAAAAAAATCTATCTCCAATTGATCAAAAGTTACTAAAATGTTGCACACTTCTCGCAGTACTGTGGCACGCCATTTGCAAAATGTAACTGGTCTCCTTATAGTTGCTGAATGCTGTATTGGGGTGTTAATTTGATACTATTGAGATGAAACTTTTGCCCAGAGCGTGTTAAAATGAGTAAAAATTTCAATATAATGAAGAAATTCCGTTACAAAATGTGCCACACAACGCCACCATAGAAGTTGCCTTTTCCTGACGTGTAATTTACTCAACAGTGTCACATACTTTAGTGCTGCCCTGCAGCATAATTCCAGAAGCACTGGTTATCACCTTAGTTCTCTATGGAACTGAAATCCTAGAAACCCTTAACGCTCCGTTGAATCAAAGTCTCAATGCATAAAAATGCTCACCTCCCAACTATTTAAAAACAAAACGATAATTTGAGTAGTATAGTAATGCTGAGTGTTATTAAGTGTATGAAAGCAGTTGTCTTCTGGATTTAATTACTGACTGCATAAGCCCTGTCAGTCGCGATAGTGGCACCGAATTGATTACTTTCCTCTTCCTTAGCTATGAATACCTCAGATAGTGGATTGGAGTTTCTCGTTGGTGTATCCACCATAGTTTTGTAAGTTTGTCTGATAAAAGCCCGGCTGGTCTTACAGTAGAGGCCTCGCCAGCAATTTACCTGATTGTCCTTCTGTTTTGACAACATTAGAATAGGGTTTCCTTTTTTTCTCCCCCGTAATCCCCGCCAAGCATTCGCGCCTTTTAATCGAGCTAATAAATCTACATTTCCCTGATACAAGCATAGTTATTTCCTTTAGTAACCAGTAAAATTATTAAAATTATGTGAAAGTAAGAAATAAAATATAATAATAAAATCCCCTCTAAATCCTTCGATGATGGGCGTCAGATAGAGCGGTCGTACCACCAGGCTCTTGCCCCGATTGCGACGCGCTTAGTGTCACCGTCCAGTAGTCCGCCCTCTAGTAGTCCTTAGCAGGAAAATCAATGTGCTGACAGAGACAGATGAATGAGATTTTCGAGTTTGGAATTGATAGGTGCGGAAAAATTAAGGAGAGAGAGTAGGAGTAACCCAACATGCAAAAAAAGTTTGAGGCAGAGGCTCTACGGGAGGAGGTATGCAGACATACATCAACTGTAGGAAATATTGTGTAATGCTAGAAAAATACACAAATTACGTATGTATTTTCCAGCCAACAATGTCCATTTATGGCAAATGTATTTGTGTTTGTACGCGTGCGTATTTTGTGTATTTGTATGTGTGTATGTTTGAGGGCGTGTTCGAATGTTTTGCGTGCCTCTTTACATTCATGTGTGTGTGTAGTACTTGTGTTGCGCGCTCGCTTATCTTTCTGTGTGTACATTTCTATCCACGGTAACTTCTGTGAGAATGTGCGTCTGTGAGCTTGAGCGTCTGCACAAGTGTTAGTGGCTGTCTCTGTGCAAGTTTCGGTGTGTGTGTGTGTGTGGACTTTTGTGTCCCTCCATGTGCCTGTTTATGCATGCGTGTTAAGATATATATCAATTGTGGATGGTGCTTTGTAGACTGTACACGCCTGCGTGACTGTGCGCGTTGTGTAGCTAGCTACACCCAGTGGTAAGTGAAGTCTCGGCTTGTGCAGTCCCTGTGCGATTAACAGGTGGCAGGTGATGCGTGGGGAGGGTGGTGGTGGGGGGTGTGGGGGTGTTCGGTGGTTGCGGTCTAGGCTGAGCGGCAATTAAAACGATCTTCTCTAAAAAGTGATCTTTATTCAAATGTTCTTTGCGTAAATCAGTGTGACGGCGAGCGATGCAGTCACCGAGGGGGAAGGGAGCGCCTGGGAAGAGAGATGGGGACGGAGGACACGAAAGAACCTGGGAGGACAATGCACGGCAAGACAAACTCCTGACAGGGAGAGGAGCTCAAGGAAGAGGACGCGATGCAGGAACAGAAGAGAATGTGCAATAACATGGACAGGCTTGTGTTAGAGGGCAGCGGGTAGGTAATGAAGGAGTCGAGACAGGCAAATTGGTAGAGGGACTGTGGATGCAGATACTTAGGGGGGCGAACAACAGGCGAGAGATGAAGAGAATGAGGAGGGCCAGTGTGAGGGAGAGAGGCCAGGGAGTGATGAAAAGAATGAGGAGGGCCGGTGTGAGGTAGAGAGGCCAGGGAGTGATGAAGAGAATGAGGAGGGTGTGAAGGAGAGAGGCCAGGGAGTGATGAAGAGAATGAGGAGGGTCGGTATGAGGGAGTAGAAGCCAGGGAGAGATGAAGAGAATGAGGAGGGTGTGAGGGAGAGAGGCCATGGAGTGATGAAGAGAATGAGGAGGGTCGGTATGAGGGAGTAGAAGCCAGGGAGAGATGAAGAGAATGAGGAGGGTGTGAGGGAGAGAGGCCATGGAGTGATGAAGAGAATGAGGAGGGTCGGTATGAGGGAGTAGAAGCCAGGGAGAGATGAAGAGAATGAGGAGGCTGTGAGGGAGAGAGGCCATGGAGTGATGAAGAGAATGAGGAGGGTCGGTATGAGGGAGAGAAGCCAGGGAGTGAGGAAGAGGATGAAGAGTGGCTGCGGTGAGCATGACATGTTTACAAAAGAAAAACAATTTAGTGCCATGAGGCAACTTAGTTCTTGGTTGTGAGCACTAAAGCTTTTCTAACAAAAACATAAGGTAACATAGGACACTGTAGGCATAGCACAGGTTGGGGAAGAAAGGCATCCCAAGAGCAGGGGGGGGCGGGGTGAGTACAGTAGAGAGAAATGTCTGCACCCTGTGCTTCTGCGTGCCCCCCGTGACCCACCGCAGGATGTCTCGGGTTTCCAGAAAACGGCATTAGCCGCTCGGGAAACCGGAGAGAGGGCTTCATTTTCCTAATGGGCTGGAAGTGCAGCCAATGGTGGGGAGCTGAGAGCCGCCTGTGGGCTGAGCCTGTAACCGATACCCCCAAGTCTACCCAGGGCACGGGAAGGGAGCCAGGAGTCACTGCCGAGAGAGACACGGGCTGGGAGGCAGCGTCAGGGCAGGGCTGCCGAGCCTGTGAGTGACAGCCCTCCTCAGCGGCAGGAGCCAAGTCTTGCGGTCGGTGCCCACTTCTGACGCCCCACCCGAGGCCAGGCGGCTCCTGGGGTCCACTTTTGGGGCAGAGCGTCGAAGCTGGGTTGCCACACTTACTGGCTGAGGCTATACCTCCTGCACTGCACCTGCCCCGGGTGTGCGGCCGTGAAGGGCCTTGTCGTAGAAAAACTTAGATATCCACGCTCAAGAGGCATTTGAGGGCCTCCTCCTTGTACAACAGCCTTTTGAAGACTTCTTTGGCTAAGCCTCAACTGAAGGCACACTGGCGCAAAGGGTATTGGGGCATCTCTTCGAACGAGAGGTGAGGATCCTGATAAAGAGTCAGTCAAGAGCGGTTTGACGTTTTAAGAGACTTTGAAGGCCTCTACCCGAGAGGCATCGGTGGACCTGCGCTTCGAAGAGGCATTTGGGTGCTTCGTCGTCGAAGGGGCTCTTGTTCAAGAGGCACGCGACGGTCCTGTAGAGTCTTCTCACTCACCACAAGACCTCGAGGCCCCGTCCACGTCATGAGCTTCGGGTTCACCCAGGAGCAGGTGGCCTGCGTCTGCGAGGTCCTTCAGCAGGGAGGCAACATCGAGCGCCTGGGCCGCTTCCTGTGGTCCCTGCCCGCCTGCGACCACCTGCACAAGAACGAGTCGGTGCTGAAGGCCAAGGCGGTGGTGGCCTTCCATCGCGGCAACTTCCGCGAGCTCTACAAGATCCTGGAGAGCTACCAGTTCTCCCCCCAGAGTCACCCCAAGCTGCAGCAGCTCTGGCTCAAGGCGCACTACATTGAGGCCGAGAAGCTGAGGGGGCGACCGCTAGGCGCCGTGGGCAAGTATCGGGTTCGCCGGAAATTCCCACTGCCAAGGACGATCTGGGATGGCGAGGAAACCAGCTATTGTTTTAAGGTAAGTAGGGCATTGTGCAGCTTTCGTGACTCGGTGATTTGGGGGACCTATGGGGGAGAAGGAGACAATTTTCCCTTGTCAGGTGTGCTTTTACAAGTGAAGTTAATGCCCCCCCCCCCCCACCCCCAGACCCGAGTTAATCACATGATCAAACTTTGTGATGATTGGCAAATTATTACTTCGGGGCCTATGTTTCACTTTTCCTACCTGCAAACATTTATGATGTCCAGAAAAAGTTATTTAGTGCTATATACCTTACTAGATAGTCCCATCATGTGTCAGGTGTGCAGCCAGCCCTGCCTTTTAGCTGAGTTCACGTGCACTTTGAGGCTTGCAGTGTTACCTTTGCCTTTATAAACTGAGGGCCGTAAGACCCATAAGCACAGTTAAGTGAGCCAAAAAGAATTGGCATGGTGAAGCTTTCGAGCTCAGGGGATGGGGAGGGTGAGTTTTGTGGCACAGACTGCAGAGCACAAACACCTCTGGGAACTTGTGTGAGTTTAGTGTTCAAGATGTAGTGCTCTTTGGGTGAAGCTGGAAAAAGGAAATAGGAACTAAAGGCCCTCCGGAGGCATACAACAGATACACTGTGTGCTATTAACACCCCCCCCACCCCGTACTCACATATTATGAACGCACCTCAATCACTCTCTGGGCGAAGAAAAGCCTGCTCGCTCTATGTGGCCCATTTGGTCCTTAACCCCTGTTGTGATGAGTTACTAGTCAAGTGAACATCTGCGGATTTGGAATAAAACCATCGAATCACTGTGCAAAAAGACGGAATTACGTGCCTGAAATGGTTGACAGAAACTTCAAGTCAAAGCCATCCTGAAGGAAAAGGAACTTTAAGCATGTTCATCCTCAGAAGCCTCATCATCAGTGCACCAGGGGCAATGGTGGCGCCACCGCAGTTTGAGGGGTCCACTGGAGCCAAATCATGCCTGTTTTAACACCCACGTTCGGGAGAGAGGCCCATTTTCCTAGGTTGCGTTAGCATCTGTGGCATCATTGCCAGGGCCGGACTGGGAACCCAAGGGCACTACGAGGTGTAGACATTTTTTAAGAGTGTTTGGGCTGGAAAAGCACAAGCTGAGGATTCAAAACGTAACACAGTGGTTAGGGTTACATTTTCTAAGAAGAATGTATTTCTCCCCAACAAACCCTTTTTAGCAACATTAGGATAATGAAAGACTGGAAAAAACATAACTTTCTAACCTGTACCATTCAGTTTGCATGCAGCTCTTTGATGGCAGTTCATAGCTCACTGTGCTAGATTACTATTGTAACTTATGAACTGCACAGTAACAAAAGGATCTTTGAAACAAAAGCAGTAACCCACAGAGCTATGCACATAAAATACATTTATGTGATCTGCGTGCTACATAATCTTTGCAGCAGGTATATTAACCCTCTGCGCTACCTTAGATGAGTTAAAACTGCCACTAGACAAAACTTCAGCTTGCTCAAACGGGAAGATTAATCATCAGAGATATTTTGGCACGTTTATTGCCGCTCCATATACAAAGAACTCTGCAGCCAGTGCTTTAAAAACTATACCATATTTCTAAACACAGGGAGGCTGGAAACGAAAGTGAGTGCTGTGTGGATTATGCTGGTCTGCTGATTTTGCTACTGGGGGCCGACAGAGGAGCACTGCAAAACCGCCCCCCTTAAGAACAAAACCAGCCTCCCACCCTTCCAGCCTCCCGGGGAAATGCCCAATGCCCAGTACTGCCAGTCTTACTTTGATCATGGCCACTACTCTGCTCATCTTCTGAGCGGGTACAAAAATTAGAATCCAGGGATTTTTCACAATTCGGGCCAGCTCACCAGTGGCAGTAGACGCCTATCTGAAGTGGTAGTGTGGGCGGGGGGGAGGGAGGGGTTGGGGGATAAAATAAAAATAACTTACCTGCCGCTCCAGCTGCCGGCTGTCTCATTGCTACTCTCGTCCGGCCCAGAAGTGGATGGGCCTCAAAGCACAGGCTCCCCACCCAATCCAGACGCTGCTCTCTAGCATGAGAGTAGTGCCAGGATTGGTCTGAGCAGTCTCGTTTGCCGCTCAGACAGTGCCTGGGAGATTTTGGCTTTTCTCCAACCTGGCTGTGCAACACAGCTGGGTTGGAGAAACATAAGTGTGCATGTCTGTTTGGCCAGCCTAAGATGGCCGGCCAAACTGACATGCACACTTATAAGTGCACACTACTCCTCCTCCCTGCCAAGTCCGGCTCCACCCTATACTCATTGCCCGGCTCAGACAGTGATAAATAAAATAATAACATTGTGTTGTTATCATTTTATTTATCATCTGCTGGTTCTGGGCAGTGGGGCGACACTCCTCCACAAATATGTCCACCCTCTAACATACGTAACTCGTACATGGTGGAAATTGCACACAGAAATATATGGCGTTCATAAAGGAAGACAGTTTCTGTATGTTAAGCCTGCGTAGGGTTTAAAATACACAAAATACAACTTTTATTTCGAATTCCTATTCTTCTAAAAAAAAAAATTCAAACTTGCCTCTTCTCTCTACTCCCATGTCGATATTTTTGAATTTACTCTTGCACTTACCTTGATATTTCACTCTACTTAGCACATTCCAACTTACACTCAGAAAACGATATTTTCCACATGTAGGGAGTGTGAATTCCAGCACAACAAAGGCTTGAAAAGTTTTGGAACATTCATCATTTTTTTTGTTTCTTGGCATTCTCTAACTTTATGCGTCCCATTCCCTCTCTGTTAACTGTGGGAGACTCACTTCTGTAGGACAGGCTAAATCAGTTTCCAATGTGTGAACTTTCAGAGGAATTTCCAATAATGGTGGGGATATAAGTAAGGGAGTTTCAACAAAGCAAAACAAATGTCCCTGTGGAGCAAAACAAAAAAAAACACACAAAGTGCAATTACACTTATGCCATAAACTTTCGCATTTATGCAACGGGAAAATGTCTTACTTAACTGTAAATGGAAATTTATTGCAGTTTTCCAGAATTACGCCTGGAAACCTGCAAATGTAATTAATTTCTAGGCAGGATCCAGGATATATGAATTTTAGAGAAGTCAGAAAAATATTTCAAATGTAGAAGACAAAATTTGCAAGTATATTTGGTAACATTTTGTGATCCTAGATCGCCCATTCTTGTTCTGCCTTAGATACAATGTCCACGTTCTTATATAAAACATTTGTGGTGCATTTACGCGTGAGTAATTGAGCTAAAATCAGGTTTCCCGCATGAGTAGTTTAGACCTGTTGGGTTTTGAGAATCGCTCTTATTGATGCATTAGTAAACTATTCATTTTCCCAGGTGTAAATCTATTTTACAAATACAAAAACACTTTGCATATTGGGCCTGTCATGAGTGTGGAGCAGTGGTTCTTAACCTTTTGATGTCTGTGGACCCCTCCTTAACCATTACTGGAAGTGGGGGCTGAAACTGAATCATGATTGTAATCAGGGACACCCACTGAGTCATTCCTGGAAACCGAGGACCCCGGCCTAAGCATTTTCGATAGTTTGAACCGAAAAACAACACAAAAAACACTGAAATAAGCATTCATCAAACAAATGCACACATTATAAAATATTTTATTTAATTCACAAACAAATATAAAAAAAATCAAAATTTTAATTTTAATTGGAAGGTCGGAACTTCTAAATTCAATAGAGGTCACTCATCGTCCATACTATATTCTGTTTGATGAGGATGCCAATTTAATTTTTAGCCTCTGATTTCAAATTCTTTCACATTTACAGAATGTTTTAAAATTTTCAGTTTTACACTTTGCTTTATTTTTATACACTTTGTGAATCTGTTAATATTATTTAAATTTTCTAAGAAGTCGTGGAACCTATGAGTAGGCGCTGTGACTCTCGGGGTCCCCGGACCAAAGGTTAAGAACCACAGGTGTAGACAGTTTCAACCATCTTCAGTGGTAAGTTATGTTGTTAGCGGAGCAATAACTTCGTGGATACAACTTGGTTCTGATTTCGAGGGCAGAGGCAGTTAATAAAAAATCTGGCAGAATGAGCCCGGCTTGTGACCGAGTCGGCCCGATCCTTCACAGCATTTCAATTGCCCCAATCTGACGGCATATCCAAAGACTTCCCTATTCGATCATGTGTTTTTGGAATACCTGTTTCAATCAGAGCATGACTCCCACCAGTTTACTCTTTCCATATCACAGTTCCAGATGACCCTCATTTGGAGGGTCTCACACTTATTTCGACTGGTGTGATGACGTGTTCCTTTGGTATTACCTCAGATTTTTAAGATTCCAGCTGATTATCTTTAAATTACACCACATTACACGGCTTGTAACTTTGTTGAGTAGAAAAAAATATCAAGTAGGAGGATTACTATCCATATTTGTGCACCTCACCATTACAAAAGCATCTCAGTATTAGTGGGAAATACAATGGTAATACTGAGAGCTATACTGGTAATTACAAACATCTCACAATATTTCTCTGGGTCGTCTTTGGTAGCGTTTCTGCTGTTGAAGAAAGTTGGCTGGATTACCTGCCAAACAAAGTTTAATCTGGATAGCCCTTAAATTGCTGGGTGAAGATGTGAATAGTTTGAAAAGGGCTACAATAATGTTTCAATTACTTACCGGTAATGCCATTACTTCCAGTCCATCTCACGCTTTGATTAATTGTGAAATGAGGCCCTCGTGCCCCCCCCACACACTCCCTTATCAAGCAAATAACATAAGTTCCCCCATCCACACATACTGCTTGATTGTAACAAGCCCAAGAATGTATAGTTAGACTATTCAAATTGGGCGGGAGTTAGGAAATAATTAATCAAAACAAGAGATGGACTTAGAGTAATGCAATTACAGGTAAGTAATGAAATCATCATCCAATAACGTCTAGTAAATGTAGAGGGAACAGCCCAAGTAGACGATCTGCAAATTACCATCAATGATGCCCCGTGGACCTTCGCTAGGGAGACTGAGATATCCCTGGTTCATTTACCCTGGATACCCAGAGGTGACGGAACACATGATTCTTGTTGGCTAAAGAAGTCAGGGTACAAATCCGCCTGCTGAGAGTTGGAACTTCATCCCCCTTTTTCTGGGCCAAAATTGACAAAAATGAAGGAGAGTTTAAATTCTGCTACCCTTTTGAGATAGATTAGAAGTGCTCTTCTTATATCTAAGGAATGAACTCCAGTTTCTTCAGGTTTTTCTGGATTGTGATAAATAAAAAAACTGGAAGAATAACCTCCTGGAGAAGATGGAAGAGAGAGTAAAACCCAAAAGGAAAAGAATGCACACTGAAGTCGCCGCACCACGTTGACCTGTGGGAGTGTTTTGCCAGACACAAAAAAACAGGATGTGTGGAGGGGGAGGTTCTTTTATGTGCTTAATGAGGGGTGAGGGTGGAGGCACGAGAGCCTCACTTGATAATTAATCTAAGCAAGAGGGACGAAGTGGTGGTAATGGTATTATCGACTCCCAACTTTCAGCTGTAATATCCATCCCAGTTCATAGACTAAGGCATTGAAATACCATTAGCAGAGGGTATCCCACACATACATTGTTTTCTCCACACAGTGACCATCACTTACGCTTGGTTGTAGGGTTGTGAGTCATACAGTATCAAAAGGCTTGCTGTCACATACTGAATGGGCCATAGGTCGTCTATACGTCAGAGTACTCATTCCTTGCGATTGGACATTCAGCCCCAGATGGTACAGTACCCATCCTGTATTCAATGGAATTATCATGAGGCCCTGAGAGGTTTCAACTGTGTGCCCTACTTAGCAAGTAAAGGACACACAATAGATGGACGGAATGCAGAACAAATCAAAACATTCACCCCCAGTCAAGAGATCTGGGTTAAATCCATCATTCTTTTGCTCGCAATGCCACCCCAGTTTAGACCTGGCCATATGCAAATCAGTCTTGACCCTGTGCCTCATGGGAACAGTCCAGCCTGAACTGCCTAGCCAGGTCCTCCCTGGACCGGAACTAAGCATCCTAGGACCGGTTTCGGTGTTTCACCCCTTCATCAGCCAGGATAGCATGATTCCAGTGGCACAGTGAGCCCGGGACCCACGTCTGGGCATACCCGGCGCACTTAGGGCGAGAAAGCAAAAGACACATAATAGATGGACGGAATGCAGAACAAATCAAAACATTCACCCCCAGTCAAGAGATCTGGGTTAAATCCATCATTCTTTTGCTCAGCATGCCACCCCAGTTTAGACCTGGCTATATGCAAATCAGTCTTGACCCTGTGCCTCATGGGAACAGTCCTGCCCGAACTGCCAAGCCAAGGTCCTCCCTGGACCGGAACCAAGCATCCTAGGATCGGTTTCAGGGTTTCACCCCTCATCAGCCAGGATAGCATGATTCCAGTGGCACAGTGAGCCCGGGACCCACGTCTGGGCATACCCGGCGCACTTAGGGCGAGAAAGCAAAAGACACACAATAGATGGACGGAATGCAGAACAAATCCAAACATTCACCCCCAGTCAAGAGATCTGGGTTAAATCCATCATTCTTTTGCTCACCATGCCACCCCAGTTTAGACCTGGCCATATGCAAATCAGTCTTTGTTCTACATAGAAAGTAAACACTGTACACATACCCCTTTATACCCCGCATAATAGATCTAAACACAAGGAAAACAAAATCACGAAAGGACCGGTCAGGTACAGTTAGGTGCGTTCATCAGGAAGCAATGGGTATGCCTAGGCATGACACGGTCTCTTTCAAGTTTTGATCTGGATAATCAGTGAGGATATTCACAGAAGAGTACGGCGTGTCCCATGTATGACTGGAGATATTCTTTGGAGGAATGATTCCCCTCTTTTATGATTAGGGATATATATTAGGCCTATGGTATGTATCAAGTCTCCTGAGGGGTGTTACAGACATCTTAAAAGAGTTCAGGAAGAAGTACACTAGTGTGCAGTTGAGTAGGGAATAAAGTTCAAACTCTTGTGCATCACGAGCAAACTATAAAGGTGAAAACGTTCAGATGACAGAGTCCAGGGCACAGTGTTACAGATCTTCTAGAAAACCCTACATCCAACAATTTTCATAAAAAAACACAACCTCATTCTAAAATCCCAGAAAACCCTGCCAAATTCAAGAACAGTGTTATTAACATGAATATTTAGTAAAGCCTTAGAATATTTTTTTACCTGTCATGGGACACTGCCACCACATCAAAAGTTACAATGTGGGACCCGGTCCGATGGGCGATAAACACTGTCTGCAGTTGAACCCAGGCAGGTTATTAAAAGGGAGCTGTGGAATCATGTGGGTGCCCATGAAGCCAATGCAACACCTTACAGCAATGGTGCTCAGGAAATCACCTTTCCCCACGTCATCAAAGCAGAAGGATGGATTCCTCTGCAAGGCCATCCCAAGCAGATGTCGAGAGGGCTATAGAGGTCTTGCAGGCTGGAGGCCGCCTAAAGCCATCACAATCAGGCCCACCCCATGGATCCAGAGGTGACAGAGAGTCCATGGCTGATGGCCTCTGTGACGGTCCTGCTGGACATCATCGCTTGTGGTTTGCCCTCACAGGAGGAGAACCAGTGGGCATATTTCTGACCAGCTATCCCCTGAAACAGGGGAGCTAGAGGCAGCAAATTTTCAAGGTGTCCCAGTGGGTAGGGACCAACGAAACCGCCCCAAACAAGGCCTAAAAAGGGCACAACAACAAAAAAGTCAGCACACGAGGGGCCCTCAATAGAGATACTATGTCACTGGTAGGGTGTAACCCGGAGACGGAGGATACAACACTGCCAGGAAGGCGGCAGAGAGTGATTGCGGGTAAGATGGGAGGACTAGATCATCTTGAGGTATCAGTCAGAGGCAGACCCCCTTTATATCCCACCCATGGAGACAGTAGAGGATTGAGGGCGTAAGCGGCAACTGGGTAGCCCTGCATCAGACAGACATGGGCAGGAAGAACACAGAAGAGCTGCAACTGCAGGACTCAGGGAGTTGCCTCGGGCGGCAGGCCCAGCTGTAGTCCACAGAGGAGGCGCAAGGGCTACGTCGGGCAGAAATGGGCCCCTTCTAAATGGGTGCTGTTCTAGGATCCCAATCGTGAGGGGCAGATGGCCCAGGCAATGGCCCCCAGCGCAAGGGGGAAAGTTTCTTCGCAATGAGGCGGAAGACTCTCTGTGCTACGGTGGAGAATGAGAACTTTTTGGAAGACAGCAGAAAGGTGATGCATGTCACTAGGGGCCTCACTTACAAAGAATTGGAGTAGGGCAGCAGCGCAAGTCATTTTGCTGCGCTGCCCTACGCCCTTTGAATGGGCAGGAATGCACTGTATTTACAAGATACGGTGCATTCCTGTTCTTTCAGACAGTGCTGGTGCACAATTTGCAGCCGAGCGCCAACGCAGGCACCCTTGTACCGTGGTGCAAGGGTATCTGTGCTGTTGGCATGATTATTTTTTTTGTGCAGGAAGGGGTACCTTGATTGAGAGGCCTGCGCTACCTGATCGTCATAAAAAGTGACGCTCTGCCGGTGCAGGCCTCTTGTAAATGAGGGCCTAGGTGTTCAGGCAATAGAGCTAAAGGGACAACAAGAGAAATGCCAGTATGGCAGTAGGACATAGGGCTACTCCCAGATCCATGGTGGTAATGGTGCATTGCACCATCAGAGGCTATGGGGTGTGGCCAAAAAAGGGCTGTGTAACAGTGAGGGATTATGTGGTCATTGAAGAAGTGAGCTCGTGCAGTGAGGAATCAAATGTGGAAGATGAATGCAGGGTCGTGACATTGAAGAAGAGAAAAATGGGCAAGGGGGGGGGGGTGCAACAAAAAAAAATGAATGAATGAACCGAATTTGTTATAGCGCTACAGTTACTCGCAAAGAGTGTCCCGGCGCTGACAGAGAGCCAGTGGGGGAGCAAGAAAACGCTGCTAAATTCTAAAAAGCCATGTTTTCAGGTGTTTCTTAAAAACTGAAATGTCTGGGATGGCCCGAAGATTGGCGGGGAGTTTGTTCCAAGCCTGGGCCCCCAGAAAACCAAATGATCTGACACCCATACAGGCCAAGCGTACCTTGGGTGTACGGGCAAGGTCAGAGGAAGAGGCTCTTAGGGACCATGTTGGAATGTAGCGGTTAGCTCGTTTGTTAAGGTATCCTGCTCCTTTCCCATGAAGGGCCTTAAAGAAGACAACGAGGGCTTTGAATTGAATCCTTTCTTTCAATCGTAGCCAGCAAAAGAGATGAGATTGTGTTTTGAAGAGGAGAAGCCAGATAAGGGCAGTGATTTTAGTGACTGGCTAGTTTGGGCCCAAGAAGAAGGGTGCCAATAGAAAAAGGCATGAGTGGGAATGTCAGGTCGAGAAGATCGAAGTACATAGAGAGAGAAAAACCCCCCAGGAGAAATGAGTGTCAGAGACGCCGCTGGGAAGACTATGTGCATGAGTAATGGGAGGGCTGGGAAATAGTTGGGGGGAAGGAAGGTGGAAGAGGTGCAGAGAGAAGCTGTGGAGGAAGATGCAAAGAGCGTATGTAATGTGGGGGCGATAGGGATTTTGAAAGCATTCAGAGAGGTGAACAACCTTCACCACGAAACCGTCACCCGGCATGTTGTTACAACGCGGTTGTTACCACGACCGAGTTGTAACAACGCATACCATTACCCCGCAAGTCGTAACAACGACTTGCGGAGGGGGGAAGAAGGTGTTGGATTTAAAATCCAACACCTTCCCTACTGTCCGCACAGACAGGAGTTGGAATAGTAAATTATACTATTCCAACATCCAGCCCCCCCTCCGCAAGTCGTTGTTACGACTTGCGGGGTAATGATATGCGTTGTTACAACGCGGTCGTGGTAACGACCGCGTTGTAACAACATGCGGGGTGACAGGCTGCGGAATTGTGAGGCATATTCATTCAGAGAGCATGGTGAGAATCGTGTGACAGCTTCTAATCACAGAGACGTGGCACCACATCCTCGGCATCACAGATAAAAAGGGACAGAGGGTATTGTGGCCAAACAACCATATAGTGAGGTAATACATGGAGCAGAACATCCCCGGTGCAAGATCAACAAAAGGAGGGGATTAAGCTGCAGACACCAAGCCAACAGGAAACAATGTTTCAGGAAGGGACAAGGCACAGGACGATAGAGAGAACAATGCAGGAACAAAGATGGGAGGACCAGATCAGCAAGCAAGGCTACCAATCATGGGGGTAGCAGACTCTCTCGGTGGTACCTGATGTTAAGCACCAGGAAAGAAATGTGGACACATGAATATATGGACATTATCAGCTTTGGATGATTGGCTTGGCTAAGATATAATGAAGAATTTAGGTCCAGGAAGGTTGTATCACCCTCCAAATCTTGGGGGGGAGTTTTTTTTTTTTTTTTTTTTTACACTTTATCGTTTTTATTAAACAGTACACAAAAAAGGGACATTGAAATACAGTTGCATCTTCCCTCAAATCCACAATCGGCGTTTGTTTGGCACATTTGTCAATCATCACTTTGCCGTTATAGTTCTTAACATATGCACGTTGCCTTAGTCATCTCCATTTACCTCCCCTGCCCCTTACATCTAGTCGCGAGTCTCAATTAGGCCTGTTTGGCACTGCCCTCTCATGTAGTTCCTAGAGTTGTCGCTCATTATCTTATGAACCCTGCTCTGCAGTCTGCCTCTCCTGACTAGGTTGTGTGTCGCGTTCTTCCTGCTGTCGGAGATATTCCCTTAGAGGCTGCCATATATCTTTTGGGTGAGATGCCGATAGTTGCAGTTCAGCGTATAGTTCACTTGTGGTATCGCAATATGACATGCTCTTAATCCAACCTTTAACTGTGGGCTTCTGTCTGGTGCCCCAGCGAATAACAATTTTGCGTTTCGCTAGGAGCATTGCCACTGCTACAAATCTGCGATTCCTTTTGGGCAACATGTCCACATATCCCAGCATTGCTAACAATGGGGAAGGGGTCAGCTGTAGCCCAGTCATCTGTTGTACTGTACTAAATATGTCTTGCCAGTAGATGGCTATTGTGTTACACGTCCGTGTCATATGTATAAAAGAGGCCGCTAGCCTGTTGCATTTTGGACATCATGTAAATTTAGCGCTATTTATCCGGGCCATCTGCTGTGGTGTTACGTAAACCCGTCTTAGTATCTTAAAATGGAGTAGTTTGTATCTGTGATTACACGAAACAAATTCAGTTTGCAGGCAACATCTTTTCCATATCTTGTCATGAAGTGGTTGCCCTATATCAGCTGTCCAAGCATCTCTGACTTTAGTGTCGTGCTGTGGCTTTAGTGCGAGGCACGCCTTGTACAGTCGGGACGTTATGTGCTCCCCACTACTGTCTGTAATTACTAATGCAAGCTGTACGAACTCTTGAGGTTCGATGGGGTAAGTTGGTATTGCGTGCCTAAGTGTGTTTTGTATACGGGTCAGTACAAACTGGTCCATGAATGTGGCTGATGAGAAAAGGGGGTCTTCCGACCGGGAGAATACGTGCCCATTGGGGAACAAGTCCCCTATGGTATTTAACCCCAGTTGGGCTAGAGTGCGCCTAGTCAAGGCTTCCAATGTCGGAGGTAACCATGGGTTGACAAGTATTGGCAGTGCTGGTGAGTATAGTGTCGCCCCCCCGGTCTTCCTGAGTAGTTTTTGCCATGCCCAGCAGGTAGTAGATAACGTTTGAATGTCATGCGGGTCACGTGGTATCCCTACAGGCAGTAGTGCGTTCAGTGGGGTGGGGTTAGCTAGGTCCCTCTCCGGTTTAGCGTAGGGTATTCGCGCATCCGGGTGGTACCAGTGCCGGGCATATCCACACTGCGCCACAAGGAAGTATAGTTGCATATCTGGTACACCTAATCCCCCCTTATCATAAGGAAGGGTAAACGTGTCCCAGCTCACTCTTGGTTGCTTCCCCCCATACCAATTTTATTAAGCGTGTACGGACCTGCTTAAAGAATGCGTTTGTGAGTGGGATGGGTATATTTGAGAAGAGGTAGAGCAGACGGGGTAACACCACCATTTTGATAATAGCTATCCGCCCAGCCATTGATAGCGGTAATTTAACCCATCGCTCCACTTGTGCTTGTAATTGGTCCATCCCTGGGCCATAATTGAGACGCAACACTTGTTCTTTGTCTCTATGCAAGTGAATTCCTAGATATTTTGTCTAAGTTTCACACCAGCGTAGGGGGAGTTCTACGCACGAATGGTCCTGTACATCTGTCAGGGAGAACACTTCAGAATCGGCCCAATTGATGTGGAGGCTGGATAGGGCTCCAAACCGCTCAATTTCCACTAATAACGGCTGGAGGTTGACCTCTGGTGTGCTAACATACAGCACCATGTCATCCGCATACAAAGTCACTAATACTGGACCATGTTTAAACTGGAGACCTCTAAGTAAGTGGTCCTTCTGGAAATAGCGTGTGTGCGGGTCCATTGCAATTATAAAAATTAACAGGGATAGAGGGAAACCGTGCCTGGTGCCTCTAGTTATGGAGAAGGGCTCTGTTATTGTGCCGTTAAATTGGATACGGGCTGATGGTGCAGTGTACAATAGTCTAATCAAGGCTGCAAAGCCCTTTGGGATGCCCATCTTAGCCAGTACGGCATGTAGGATAGGCCACTCCACGGAGTCAAACACCTTCTCGGCATCTAAAAATGCTGCCACCGCAGGAGTAGCCGGGTTTATTCTATTAACTACAGAAAAAAAGGTCCATAAGTTTAATGCTGTAGACCTATGTCTTATAAATCCAGTTTGCGCTGGTGCTATGATCTGTTCTATAAGCAGGGATGGTCTAGTCGCCAGCATCTTTGATAAAATTTTATTAATCAAAGTTAAGCAGCGAAAGTGGTCGGTATGAACCGCACTTTTCTGAATCTTTGCCAGGTTTCGGTAACAGGATAAGGACTGCCTCTCTAAACGAAGGAGGGAGTATCCCTTCCTCCAAGGCTTCTGCGTATACCTCTAGGAGGTGTGGGGCCAATAGGCTCTTGTAAGCCTTGTAGAAGGCACCAGTGAAACCATCGAGGCCAGGGGCATTGGAGCCGTCCATATCCTCAATGGCTTGTTCTATCTCTTCGGCAGAGAAAGGTTTGCTTAAGAATTGTCTGTGGGCGTCGGGAAGCCAGACCCTAGCTATCTCGCCTAAGTACTCCTTGATCTCGTCCGGGTTATTAGTTGTTCTTGCAGTGTACAGGTCCATGTAATATTGCAGTAATGTCTGCCCAATAGCGGCCGTTCCCACGGACGCCGTTCCATCCTGCCCCTGCAGTTTGGCAATATAACTCTGCTTATAATGTGGTCGGAGTAGTCGCGCAAGAGTACGACCCGGCCGCTCCCCTTCCCCGTACATTCGGGCCTTCGCATATTTCCACAGGTAGTGAGCTTCCTGCTCTACTGCTTCAGTGTACTCTGCTAGTAGTTCCGCCCTGCGGTTCATGCAATGTGCACTGTCCCGGGATCTCCCTGGCATGTTCTCTCTATCTAGGTTGGCAAGCTCTTCCTCTGATCTATCAAGGCTGCGTCTCAGGCAGTGGTGGCTGGTGACATTTGAAAGTGGTGTGGCGTAAAACAATTATCGTACTGCACTGAGGCCGAACCACCTACGGGGGGTTCGGAGGGGTTCTCCCCCCGAGAAAATTTTGAAAAAAGAGTGGGCAAATGGTGCATTTTCAAGCAAATTTGAGAAAGCAGGAAGGTTAATAAAGCAATTGTGAATCTGTTCTAACAAAGACAATGACTGGCAAAACTGTCAGTCTAATCGGATGCATATCAGACGCCGGCCTACCACATATATCATAAATATGTTGAACATAATATAACATGCTTAGACACGACAGAAAGAAGAACAGACTTACAGGAGTGGGTGTGGTCTCACGGCTAGACTTCCGACCTTGCAGCTGGGAATCCAAGGTTCGAGCCTCGGGGTCGACTCCACATCCTGTGATTCTGAGCAAATCACTTAATCTCCCCGTGCCTCGCTGAGCCATTATATCTGTTTACAAACGGAACTGATTTTTCACATGTAATAGTACGTGTTAACACTACCAAAACTCACTCATTTAACAAACCTTAGAAATACGGAAGTTTAAGTTGCCTTGCAGGTTACATCCAGTGGTTTGCAGCAGGCGTTTAACTCACTGAACTAGTTTACTAAGAGTGTAATTTGTGACCTGCTGGTTAGAAACACATTAAGCCACAAAGTTACATTACTTAGAATATAAATTTGTGACATACACATGCATGCAACACTCTACAGTGGGCACTTTAACCCTATAAACTATTTTATGATTCAAACCTGTTACGAGAAATTACACATATATGTATGTGTATAAACCACTTGAACTATCTAACCAGTAGTGTACCCTGAAAATAAATGAATAGATATGATGTCTGTGGTAGGTGCCTTAACCTTGTAATCTATCTTTAATGGCAGTCTATTTGATACAAATTAAGTGAAGCAGAACTGATTAAACATCACATTTTCCTTGTCAGTTTCTTCAGGGGCAGAGTTTATAAAATTAATTCATATACTGGTAGACCACAGGCTAACTCTTTTTGACTCTGTTTCTTATGACGTCACTCCCTCGTGCCTCTGTTCCACTTATCTACGTAATTGTGACCTCCTTTCTCTCTAGCCGAATTTGAGAGTAAATATTATAAATCTGAAGCAGTGATTGCAATTAATGAACCACTTGAGAAGGGAATAGAGTAGAGTAGTCCTCACCTGATTCCATTTTGTGACCTACTAATTGCACAGGTCTCTGAGCATTAAGTCGCTCAGCATTCTTACTGCAGTGGTTAACATGATGCAGTGCCTCATCTGTCATGTATTTTTGCTCAGACGAGGTTTTACAGTCCTCTCTATAAATGATTGCATGTGTGAATTCAAAGACAATAACTGTGATTCGGTGTGAGCAAGTAGCTACATGTTCGTGCTGGATATGGATTTGCATGTGTGGGATATGGTTTTGATATTTTGAAGAAACAACTGGACGTATTCTGCATTGTGAAAATGACCAGTGCTGAGCATAACAGGGTTTATTTTCTATATTTAGAGCAATCACGTTTTTGATCTGGCAGGAATAGGAACCCATCACTACTTTTAACTTATTGTGATGATATATATGCACACCAGTTATCACCACGCATTGCAATTGAAGGGAATAAAGTATCTTTCAGATGGGCATTCCAAAGAGAGTCCTACTGAAATTAAATTTCAAGTCTGACCATGCCTGCAATGCAACAAGCAGCGCAACCCGCCAAAGGCCCCGGATCAACGTGGTGTGGGTTTTTCCTGTATTTGTGCCTTTACCTCCTGTGTTTTTGCTGTGTGTTGGACTTCGTTTTGCTGGTCTAGATGCTTTGGGCACTTTGCCACTGCTGTTCAGTGCCAAAGTGCAAGTGCTCCCTTTGTAAATTGTTGTTATGGATTGGTGATTCCATGATTGGCATAATTGATTTACTAGTCAGTCCCTAGTACAGTACACTGTGTGTGCCCAGGGCCTGTAAATCAAATGCTGCTAGTGGGCCTGCAGCACTGATTGTGCCACCCACATAAGCAGCCTGTAAATGTAACTCAGGCCTGCCATTGCAGAGCCTGTGTGCAGTCTAGTACTGCCATGTCGACCTGGCAAGTGCACCCACTTGCCAAGCCCCAACCTTCCCTTTTCTTACATGTTAGTCACCTCTAAGGTAGGCCCCTGTGGGCAGGGTGCAGTGTATGTGAAAGGTAGGACATGCCCTGATGTGTGTGGCATGTCCTGATAGTGAAATACTGCCAATTTTGTTTTTTACTATTGTAAGGATATCTGTTCCCATAGGATAGAATGGGGAGTTTTGCTTATAACATCTTATAAACATAACTACCCCTGGGAACAAGATAGGAAAATAAAGTTTAGTATGCCTGAACTCTGAATGTTAAAATGCATCTTTTAGTGAGGGTGATTTTTACATTCTGTGTTTGAAAATACCACTTTTAGAAAGTAGGTATTTTCTTGCTTAGCCATCCAGTGTGCCTCTGCTAGGATGTGTATTGACTGACTGGCTTTGGAGTGACAGGGGCTGGGGATGTGCAGTGGCTCCAGAGAGTCTGGATGAGTCAGGGCTGGGCTGAATAGACCTGGGCTGCATTCAGAGTAGGGGGAGGAGATTTCTTTTCACCTGAATGGGCCTGGCCTGCCCTCCACAATGGTGTCTCCTCCTCCTGCCAGGAAGCTGCACCAGAGAGGACAGAACTGGTTTTGACTGAGCACAGAGCTTTTCTGCCACCAGAGAACAAATGATTTTGCTGTATAAATATTGGGGCCCAGACCCCAGAACTTTAGATCACTTCTGGGAAATCAAGAGGAACCTTTGCCAAGGAGAAGAGCTGGAGAAACTGAGGAGGAATACTGCCATTGTGCAGTTTGCTGTCTGGGGTTGGCCTGCAGTAGCTACTTTCTTTCTGTAAAGGAAAGGGAAAAGGACTTTGCTGTTTCCTGTGTCACCTGCTTGAGGAAGATCTCCAAGGGCTTGAAACTGAGCTTGCCTCCTGTTCTGAAGTCTGAGGGACACAAAGACTTCACCCCCAGCTCCCCTGAACTTCCTTGCTGGGAGTTCTGACCTGCTAAGAGGTGCCTGCTGTTGTTTTGGACCTCTGGAGGCTGTTTGCCACTGGGAGCTGGAAAAGTAACGCAACTTCGAGAAGCACGATGCATCTGCACCTGTTTCCGATGCATCGCCGAAAAAACCGTCGCAGCGCCTGCCCGCGGCTTGAGTAATCGCCGCACGCCGCATCGAGTGCACCGGTCTCCGAAGTCCGAGATCACCGCACTGATTCCGACGCAAGCCCTGCTGTGTGGCTGCAAGAACCCACGCATTGTCCTGGATCGTCGCATCGCATTGAGGCGCCAAGTCTGTTGCATCGCTGCGGGACGCAGTAAGAAACCAACGCATCACCTCCCCACGTAGTAAGAAACCAACGCATCACCTCCCCCGGAGCAAGTAACCGACGCATCACCTTCCCTGAGTGTAAGGAACCGACACATCACCTTCCCTGCGACCCTTTTTCTTTGTGTGCGCGACGCACCCAAGGTACCTTGTGTGTAAAGTGTTGCATCTGCAATTTGCTTTGAACTGAACTATTTCTACCATTTGAAAGTCATATTTTTATTACTGTATTGTGGATTTTTGTCGTTTTGGTCTTGTTTGGTTTAGATAAAGGTTACTTATTTTTCTAAACTGGTGTGGTGTCCATTTGTAGTGTTTTCACTGTATTACTGTATGTGTTCACAAATGCTTTACACACTGCCTCTGAGATAAGCCTGCCTGCTCGTGCCAAGCTACCAAGGGGGTGAGCAGGGGTTAAATTAGGAGTGTATCCCCCTTACCCTTACTAGAAGCAAGGGTCCCTATTTGGACAAAGGTACATACCTCTTCCAACTAGAGACCCCCATTTCAAATATTGGTGATTAGCGATGAGGATCTGGACTTGCATTTGTGTCTTACATACAGTGATTGGTGTACACTATTAGTATAGTGCAGACCATTACGCAACCACATACATTTGGTGTAACTTTGTCTTTGGGACTATTTGTTTTCTTGCAACTGAGAACTGCCAATCTTCATCATGTCAAAGCCAGCATCAATTGCATCCGTGGATCTTGAGTTTGAGGAGGATAGGGTTGAAACCTACACTGTGCCACAATTGAAGGCTATCTGCAAAAAGTTTAAAATCTTTTTAAGAGGCCTCTCCAGGAAGGAGGAACTCCAAAAGGTGCTGAGGGCCTGGTTGAAGTCAAGGGATGCCAGCGAGCATGCTGATCAGCCTATGGAGGAGGTGGAGAATTTAGATGGACAGCAGGATGGGCTATTGTGTCTGCCTGGGGGGAGGGTACCTTCCCGGGGGTGGTAGCAGTGTCTCTTCAAAGGGGTTGTCTCCAGCAGAAGAGCTGGAGGACAGGGAAAAATCCAGGATGCATGAGTTGGAACTCACAAAGCTCAAATTGGGGAAAGAGGCCAGGGAGTTGGCGTTTCAGAGGGAAAAGTTAGCCCTGAAAGAGAAAAAGATGCTCTTGGAGCATGAAAGAGGTTTGAGGGAGCTGGATCTAAAGGCAAAGAGTATAGAGTCCAATCCCCATGGTTGCAGCGCACCATCAGTGCCTGGAGAAGGGAAGGTGTACATCCCCAAGGAGGTTATTAAGGATTTTATGAAGCATGAGGACATTGGTCAGTGGTTTAAAGCATATGAGGTAGCAATGAGGTCCTCCAGAATCCCTGAGAGAGACTGGGGAGCGGGGTGGTGGAGCCGCTTTATCGCTGAAGGGAGGAAAACGTTGCCAGCATTGCCCACTGAGGATCAGATGTCCTATGCCCCCATGAAGGAAGCCTTAATAGGGAGGTATGGTTTGACCCCAAAATCATACAGGCAGAAGTTGAGGGCTTGTAAGAATCTGGAGTCAAGCACTTGGGTGGAGTATGTCTCCTATGTTTGCAGAGCACTGGATGGATGGGTGAAGGGTAGTAAGGTACATGATTTTCAGGGGCTCTATGATTTGGTTGCATGGGAGCACTTGTCAGATAATTGTTTTCCAGAGCAACACCAGCACTTGATTGACAGTAAGCTGACTGACCCCAGGAAGCTTGCTGTGGAAATGGACCGCTGGGTCACTACCAGGGTCCAAAAAGGTTGTGTGGGAGACTCCGCCAAAGGTGGGCAGGGTCCCCAGCAGAAGAGTGGGGGGGACAAGGGTAAACAGAAGGAGTTCCAGAAAGGCCTCCCAAGAAATTCCCAAGGGAACCAAGGGAAAGGTTCCCAGCCTCCCACTGAGAAGAAGCCATGGGTCCCTACAGGTAAGCCTGGTCAGAAGGGTCCCAGGGCATGTTATGGTTGTGGTCAGGTGGGTCACTCCCAGGGGGACCCTAGGTGTCCTAAAAAGATTACCACCGCACCCACTGGTGCACTGCCCCAGGAGATGGCTAGTGTAGCCTTGGGGGAGGAGACGGGTGCCTAAGAGGGGTGGGGTCCTGCAGAGATGACCCAGGTCTCTTTAGGAGACAGTGAGATGGTCCCAAGAGCTCATCTGCCTGATAACACTTAAAGGTACAGGCAGTGGGTGACCATCAATGGCCATAGTGTGGAAGCTCTGAGAGACACTGGAGCTAGTGTGACAGCTGTCATTTGTTGTCTGGTGTCTGAGGAGCAGGTGGTCCCCAACACATTCTACCCAGTAGTTGTAGCTGACAACTGTGAGTGCCTCTGCAAAGTGGCCCAGGTTCCCTTTGAGGGGGTGGGGGGTCCCAGGGACCTTGACAGTAGCTGTGAGGCCAGCCATGCCTGTTGACTGTATGCTAGGCAACGATTTGGAGAGTTCCCCTTGGAGAAGGTGGAGCGGAAATCTCATTTGGAGATGTTGGGTCTGCCTGAGTGGGTGTGTGTGACCACTCGGTCTATGGCAGCCGGAAAGGGCAATAAAGAGGACCTGGAGCCTGAAACAGTGGCCCAGGTGCCTGCCAGAAAGAGAAGAGGCGAGGGGCGCCGTAAACCGGCCCCCGAAGTTCCCACGGTCCAGGAGGAGGCAAACCTTGAGGGGGGATGCCCTGGAGCCTACAGGGGAACAAGTAGCCGAACTGGGGGAACTGTCTGAGCTGACCCATTGGCAACAGGAAGGGGGCCCCTCCAGGGAGGAATTCTGCCAGGAGCAGCAGAAATGCCCTTCTCTTGTTGGTTTGCGGCAGCAGGCTGCAGGCTGCAAACCAGGCAGCAGGTGATCAGTCTGGATCACATTGGATTTACTGGAAAAATGGTCTCCTGTATAGTGAGCCTAAGGTTGTTGAGCCTGGGTCAGCCCGTGGGCTGGTGGTACCCCAGCACTTCAGAGCCTTCCTACTGGGTCTGTCTC
Organism: Calotriton arnoldi; assembly: GCA_963921515.1. Taxonomy (NCBI): domain Eukaryota; kingdom Metazoa; phylum Chordata; class Amphibia; order Caudata; family Salamandridae; genus Calotriton; species Calotriton arnoldi. Next base: position 2,748,209 of record CAWUFW010001089.1, on the reverse strand, counting down.
ATGATGTGCCATTGGCAGGGCATTTGGGGTAAGACAAGACCTTTGAAAGGCTTGTCACCCACCTTTACTGGCCCCAAATGCGTAAGAACTCTGACACACATTGTAGGTCTTGCCAGACTAGCCAGGCAAGTGGTAAGAGTGGGAGGAAGTGCAAGGCTCCTCTCCAACCTTTCCCTGTAGTCAGCACCCCCTTTAAGAGGGTGGGTATTGACATTGTGGGGCCTCTGGATCCCAAGACAGCCATGGGCAAGGATGCCCTTTTACCATGCCTTTTGTTTGCTTACAGAGAGGTACCGCAGAAGTCCTTAGGTTTCAGTCCCTTTGAGCTCCTGCATGGGCATCCTGTAAGAGGACCTCTAAGTCTGGTCAAAGAAGGCTGGGAGAAAGCTCCCAGTAAACCTCCCCAGGATGTATATAGCTACATGCTGGCCTTCAGGAACCAGACTAAACGCTTCAGGCAACTCGCTCACGTGAATCTGGAAGCCAGCCAGGAAGAGAAGAAACGGTGGTATGATCAGAATGCCACTCTGATCGAGTTTCAGCCTGGACAGAAAGTGTGGGTCATGGCCCCAGTGGAGCCTTGTGCGCTCCAAGATAAGTGGACTGGGCCATTTGAGGAGGTGGAGCGCAAGAGCAAAGTCACCTACCTGGTGGACTTGCAGTCTCCAAGGAACCATTTACGGGTCCTGCATGTGAACCACCTTAAGCCCCACTTGGAGAGGTCCGAAGTGGGCATGCTCCTGGCGACAGATGCTGGAATAGAAGAGGAGACTGAGCCTCTTCCTGACCTCCTGTCTGCTAAGGAGCATGATGGGTCAGTGGACGGTGTAACCCTCTCCCCGCCCTGACTCCTGAACAGCAGACTGACTGCGGCCAACTGTTGGGACAGTTTGCTACTCTGTTCTCCCTGGCCCCTGGTACCTGTGGTGTGGTGTGTCCATGATGTTGACACTGGGGACAGTCCTCCTGTGAAGCATAAAATTTACACAGTGACTGACAGGGTCAAGGCTTACATCAAGGAGGAGGTCTCCAAGATGTTAGCCCTAAGGGTGATTGAGCCCTCAAACAGCCCTTGGGCCGCCCAGTGGTCTTGGTCACAAAGGCTGCCACACCCGGTGCCACGCCAGAACTCCGGTTCTGTGTGGACTACCGAGGGCTCAATTCGGTCACCAGGACTGATGCACACCCGATTCCCAGAGCTGATGAGCTCATCGATCGGTTGGGAGCTGCCAAATACCTCAGTACGTTTGACTTAACGTCTGGGTACTGGCAGATTGCCTTAACTGATGGGGCAAAGGAGAGGTCAGCATTTTCAACGCCAGAGGGGCACTACCAATGCCGGGTGATGCCCTTTGGGTTGAAGAATGCCCCTGCCACCTTTCAGAGGTTGGTCAACCAGGTGTTGGCTGGACTGGAGGATTTCAGGGCCGCCTACCTGGATGACATCGCAGTGTTCAGTGTCACTTGGGAGGAACATCTGCACCACCTCTGGGAAGTGTTGAAGGCTCTGCAGAGGGCAGGCCTCACGATCAAGGCAAGCAAGTACCAGATCGGGCAGGGTTCAGTGGTGTACTTGGGACACCAGGTAGGGAGCAGCCAGGTGGCACCCTATAGCCCAAGATTGATACCATTCTGGCTTGGGAACCCCCCAAGACCCAGACAGAGGTGAGGGCCTTCTTAGGACTCACCGGTATTACAGGAGATCTGTCAAGGTATAGGTCACCATTGTTGCCCCCTTGACAGAGCTGACTTCCAGGAAGCAGCCCAGGAAGGTGAACTGGACTGACACCTGCCAAAAAGCTTTTGATGCCCTGAAATCTGCCATGTGTACGGCGCCCGTGCTCAAGGCACCCAACTTCTCACAGGAATTTGTGGTGCAGACATATGCTTCAGAGCATGGTGTGAGGGCTGTGCTCTCACAGCCAAATGAGGAGGGCCTAGACCAACCCGTAGCCTTCATTAGTAGGAGGTAATTTCCACAGGAACAGAGGTGGAGTGGGATTGAGCATGAGGCTTTTGCTATGGTCTGGGCGCTGAAAAAGCAGAGGACCTACTTTTTTGGGACTCACTTCCGGGTTCAGACCAACCACAGGCCCCTCAGAGGGTTGATGCAGATGAGGGGTGAGAATCCAAAGTTGTTGAGGTGTTCCATTTCCCTACAGGGGATGGACTTCACGGTGGAACACCGCGATGGTACAGAACACGCCAATGTTGATGGTCTGTCCAGATTTTTCCGCCTTAGTGAAGAGAACTCCCAAGACGGTGGGTAGTTCTTCCCATATTTCAGCTGGAGGGGACACGTGTTAGACCTGGCATCATTGGCGTGGGTTACCCCTGTATTTTTGCCTTTACCTCCTATGTTTTTGCTGTGTGTTGGACTTTGTTTTGCTAGTCTAGATGCTTTGGTCACTTTGCCACTGCTGTTCAGTGCCAAAGTGCAAGTGATACCTTGGTAAATTGTTGTTATGGATTGGTGATTCCATGATTGGAATAATTGATTTACTAGTCAGTCCCTAGTACAGTGCACTGTGTGTGGCCAGGGCCTGTTCATCAAATGCTGCTAGTGGGCCTGCAGCACTGGTTGTGCCACCCACATAAGCAGCCTGTAAATGTAACTCAGGCCTGCCATTGCAGAGCCTGTGTGCAGTCTAGTACTGCCATGTCGACCTGGCAAGTGCACTCACTTGCCAGGCCCTAACCTGCCCTTTTTGTACATGTTAGTCACACCTAAGGTAGGCCCAAGGCACCCCTGAGGGCAGGGTGCAGTATATGTGAAAGGTAGGACATGCCCTGATGTGTGTGGCATGTCCTGAAATACTGTCAATTTTGTTTTTCAATATTGTAAGGCTATCTGTTCCCATAGGATAGAATCTGGAGTTTTGCTTATAACATCTTATAAACATAACTACCCCTGGGAACAAGATAGGAAAATAAAGTTTAGTATGCCTGAACTCAGAATGTTAAAATGCATCTTTTAGTGAGGGTGATTTTTATATTCTGTGTTTGAAAATACCACTTTTAGAAAGTAGGTATTTTCTTGCTTAGCCATCCAGTGTGTCTCTGCTAGGATGTGTATTGACTGTCTGGCTTTGGAGTGACAGGGGCTGAGGATGTGCAGTGGCTCCAGAGAGTCTGGATGAGTCAGGGCTGGGCTGAATAGTCCTGGGCTGCATTTAGAGTAGGGGGGGGGGAGATTTCCTTTCACCTGAATGGGCCTAGAGGTCTGCCCTCCACAATGCTGTCGCCACCTACTGCCAGGAAGCTGCACCAGAGAGGACAGAACTGGTTTTGACTGAGCACAGAGCTTCTCTGCCACCAGAGAACAAAGGATTTTACTGTATAAATATTGGGGACCAGACCCCAGAACTTTAGATCACTTCTGGGAAATCAAGAGGAACCTTTGCCAAGGAGAAGAGCTGGAGAAACTGAGGAGGAATACTGCCCCTGTGCTGATTGCAGTCTGGGGTTAGCCTGCAGCGGCTACTTTCTGCCAAGGAAAGGGAAAAGGACTTTGCTGTTTGCTGTGTCCCCTGCTTGAGGAAGAGCTCCAAGGGCTTGAAACTGAGCTTGCCTCCTGTTCTGAAGTCTCAGGGACACAAAGACTTTCACCCCCAGCTCCCCTGAACTTCCTTGCTGGGAGTTCTGACCTGCTAAGAGGTGCCTGCTGTTGTTTTGGACCTCTGGATGCTGTTTGCTGCTGGGAGCTGGAAAAGTAATGCAACTTCGAGAAGCGCGATGCATCCGCACCTGTTTCCGACACATCGCTGAAGAAACCGCCGCAGCGCCTGCCCACGGCTCGGGAAATCGCTGCACGCCGCATCAAGTGCACCGGTCTCCGAAGTCCGAGATCACCGCACCGATTCCGACGCAAGCCCTGCTGTGCGGCTGTAAGAACCCACACATCATCCGGGATCGTCGCACCACATCGAGGTGCCAAGTCTGTCGCATCACTGCGGGACGCAGTAAGAAACCGACGCATCACCTCCCCACGCAGTAAGAAACCGACGCATCACCTCCTCTCCGGTAAGGAACTGATGCATCACCTCCCCTGCGCAGCAGTAAGGAACCAACGCAACACCTCCCCCGGAGCAAGGAACCGACGCATCACCTTCCCTGAGTGTAAGGAACCGACACATCACCTTCCCTGCGACCCTTTTTCTTTGTGTGCGCGACGCATCCAAGGTACCTTGTGTGAAAAGTGTTGCATCTGCAATTTGCTTTGAACTGAACCATTTCTACCATTTGAAAGTCATATTTTTATTACTGTATTGTGGATTTTTGTCGTTTTGATCTTGTATTGGTTTAGATAAAAATTACTTATTTTTCTAAAATGGTGTGGTGTCCATTTGTAGTTTTTTCACTGTATTACTGTATGTGTTCACAAATGCTTTACACACTGCCTCTGAGATAAGCCTGCCTGCTCGTGCCAAGGTACCAAGGGTGTGAGCAGGGGTTATTTTAGAGTGTATCCCCTTTACCCTGACTAGAGGCAAGGGTCCCTATTTGGACAAAGGTACCTACGTCGGCCAACTAGAGACCCCCATTTCTAACACATTGCCTTTCTACAGTTCTTCCCAGTGGTACTGTTGGTGAGACAGTGGGGAAAGGAGTTGCAGAATAAAAAAGTGACATTGTGATTGTTAACCAAGCAATGTACATGTGAATACCAGAATGACGGCCAAGAATGAATTGGTGACTGCTGAGAGAGCTGGAGTTGGGAAGTTTAGAATGGAATATTGTGTTTAGAGTGAGACATATTGCTGGATTGATAAACAGGGTGGCTGATGCGTTATCTCAGTCTCTGTGGGTGAGGTTCCCTGGTTTGGCCCCCAGAGCGGATGAGAGAGTCCTGAACATTCCAGAGGATTTGTGTTAGATCGGATGTGAGAGCTACGCATCTGATTGAAAACTCAGCAGAATCATCGATGAGCAGGACATACAAGATTGGCTAAACAGAGTTTTTACAATCAGGAGCATTAAGTCAGTAGAATAGAGGGCAGGGTTTGTAGGAGAGACGAAATTACATGATTAATTTTGTAATGGGACAGATTGAGAAGGGTTTGGCATCAGTGAAAATTTTAAGGAAGATGGCAGGGATCACATTCTATGGGAAGCTGTTGTGGGGATATGTTCCTTCTGAGGTGAGCTGGGAAGGATCATTTTGGAAGGTTGGGCCGGCAAAAAGAGTAACATGGTGAAACTGAGGAAGTTAGTTCTTTCCTGCAGAACTGCTTCCGTGTCCTCTCAGTCTCGCACTTCTTCTGATGCTGTTTGTTCATGCCCTGTGTCATTTGTATCCTTGTATGGGATTTGTTGTTGGCCCAGATGGGTATTTCAAAGAAAACATTGATTTTGACACTGCCCCCTATTTACTAGAGTGGCATAAATAGGAGACAGAGCCAACATAAAGACCAGGGAAAACCTAGTGTTAAAATGGCGAAAAGTGGAGAAATGCTTAATTTCTCCTAGTTTTTGCTGTTTCTATGTGTGCTGCGTTGTGCAGCACACATAGAAACAGCAAATCATCATGAATGATTGTTCATGTGCAGGATGGTGCCCCTTCCTGCACATAAACAATCATTTAAAAAATGACGATTTGCAACATTGTAACACATAAAAGCTACAATTCTCCATGGTGGATTGTTTATGAGCAGGAAGGGATACCTTCCTGCCCATAAACAATCATTCCCCCCCAACGCAGGCACCCTTGCACTATGGTGCAAGGGTGCCTGCTTGGTGCTAGGCAGCTAGATTAATCGCCAGTGCTAGGGGAAATGCAGAGGTGCACCACATTCTTGTGAATACGGCGCATCCCTGCATTTTCAGAATGGCGAAGCGTGGAGTTAGTAATGTTTGCTTAACGCCACGCTTCGCCATTCCCTTGTGAATATGCCCCTTAGTGTCTTGTGAGTCACCAAACCCCCCAGTGAAGCCTCGGACATCACACCCTCCCAGGACCTCTGCAACAAACTCGGCTTCCACTTCCATCTCAAAATCAAGTCCCTCTACGACAACTTCAACAAACAGACACCAGACACCGAAACCACACCTACCTCCAGCAACGCCAGCCAGCCTACCATTTCCGCCTGAACCCCGGTCACCACCGAAGACACCGCCACCATCATGAAGAGCATTCACTCAGGAGCCCCCACGGACCCCTGCTTGCTGCACATCTTCCACAGAGCCGCCACCGCCATAGCACCTGAGCTACGACACACCATCAATGCCACCTTCAAATCCGGCACATTCCCCGACGACTGGAAACGTGCAGAAGTCAAGCCCCTCCTCAAGAAGCCCTCTGCAGACCCGATGGACCTCAAAAACTACAGACCCATCTCTCCCCTACCCTTCACGGCTAAAGTCACAGAGAAGATCGTCAACAGCCAGCTAACGAACTTGATTGAAGACAACTCCATCCTCGACCCTTCCCAATTCGGATTCCGCAGCAACCACAGCACCGAGACCGCCATCCTTGCCGCCACAGACGACATCCGCACTCTCCTTGTCCAGGGCCACACTGTGGCCTTCATCTTACTAGACCTCTCTGCAGCCTTCGACACTGTCTCCCACCGCACTCTCACCCGCCAGACTCCACTACGCCGGCATACAGGGAACCACCCTCGACTGGATCCGCTCTTTCCTCACCGGCCGAACTCAAAGAATTAGACTCCCGCCTTTCCTCTCCGAACCCACAGAGATCAACTGCAGAGTACCCCAAGGATCATCGCTCAGCCCCACGCTCTTCAACATCTACATGGCCCCCCCGCCGCCATCATCAGACAGCATGGACTCAGCATAGTATCCTACACCGACGACACCCAGCTCATCCTCTCCCTCACGAAGGATCCCCACACCACCAGACTCAGCTTCCAGGAAGGAATGAAAGATGTCGCATCCTGGATGCCGCTCCCGTAAGAACAATTATTATTTGTGGGGCCGAGCCTGTTTGAGGTAAATGGATTCTTCAGATTGTGTGCACTCCATAAGCTAAACACAGCCTTCTGATGGACTAATGACGCTTTTCTTTCCCGTCCGACAGCGCACTCGCTTGAACGTCAACAATGTTTCATTCGTTGGAGTTCATGTAAACAAAGCAGAGACGGCGTTCTCTATTTGAATTCGAACACAATTGAGGATACATTTTCCTTTAATGGCGGCACGTAAGTGTATTGATGCCAACACTTTACTCAAAGATACTCCGTTGTTGCCTCCATTATTGTTAATGTGAAATACGGTACTTTCCTTTCATTTACAGAATCCACCCCGTACATAAATAATGTGAACAGTTCTCCGTACGAATTTAATGTAAGTTACTCTTCTTCTTACGCCAACAAGACAAAGCCTTTTTCCATAATAAATTGTTTGTGGCCACTAAACAGCACAACCCATCTTTCTGTCCTCAGATTTAACAGAGTTACCCCGAGAAGAATTCTTTAAATCAAGGTACCTTCTCCAACTTTATAATTAAACTGTCTTATTTAAACTAGTGCCAAGGAGTCAGTGCTAATTCTAACTAAAATGTTTCTGGTATTTCCAGAATACATCCTGTGCAGTCCCAAGCCCTGAAGAGAATCCCGGAAATTAATATCGGGATTCGAAACGCGTCGGCGTTCACCTCCCTACTGGGTCATTAAAATTATAGCGGTCCAAGGGTAGCATTGTATTCAAACAGTGATGCACATTGGATTCTCAAATGTTTACCCAGTAGCACAACAACCTCTGTACTATGTATGGTAAGTGATGTATTGACAAATGATTAAGTGGTTGTTGTTGGTTTGAATCATCTGACTGGTACTTTTATTCATTGTTTCTAATATTTCATTTGGTTTATGTCGCATGTTTTGCACTACAATTTTTGTTGATTCAAGAACACTGTTCTATTCATGTTGTGTGTCTTTTAGACAGGCATGTCTTTATAATGTCACAATTTGTCAAATGAATTGCTCTAAAAAATAGTAATTAAATTACTTATATCATTCGAAATAGATAAAGGTCTAAGACTGTTTATTGGTAAAACAGCAGCTCTAAATAGCAGGTCAGGTCTGTTTTCTCATAATATGCATCCTGGATTAGCAGCAGCTGTCTGAAGCTCAACTCGGAGAAGACAGAAGTCCTCGTCCTTGGACCCACCCCCTCAGCATGGGACAACACCTGGTGGCCCACCACCCTCGACAACCCCCCCACTCCCACGGACCATGCCCGGAACCTCGGCATCATACTCGACTCCTCTCTCACCATGACCCGACAGATCAACGCCGTCTCCTCCACGTGCTTCAACACCCTCCGCATCCTTCGCAATACCTTCAAGTGGATCCCCCCCGAATCTAGAAAGACCGTCACACACGCACTCATAACAAGCAGACTGGACTACAGAAATGCCCTCTACACCGGAATCAACAAATCCCTGCTCTGCAAACTCCAGACCATCCAGAACACCGCAGCCAGACTCGTCCTCGGCATCCCACGACTTGAACACATCTCCCAGCACCTTCGAGACTTCCACTAGCTCCCCGTTGAGAAGAGAGTAACCTTCAAGCTACTCACTCACGCCTACAAATCCCTCTACAACACTGGACCCCAATACCTCAACAAAAGAGTCTCCTTCCACGTACCCAAGAGAGACCTCTGCTCCACCGATCTCGCCCTTGCCGAAACCCCGCGCATCCGCAGAGCCAAAGCGGGTGGAAGAGCCTTCTTCACATCGCGGCAAAGACCTGGAACGAGCTCCCGATCAACATCTGATGTTTCCCCACTCTGCACACCTTCGGGAAGAGCCTCAAGACCTGGCTCTTCGGCTGATTCGGAGCCGCACGCCCCCCCCCCCTGCGCCTTCAGACCCTCGCGGGTGATTAGCACGCTTCACAAATCCCTGATTGATTGACTGAATGACGAATATTTTTGGCTTCCAATGGACTCTGCAGAGCTGTGGCGTATGTGTTAGAGTGGAATGCACTGAAGACTGGTTTAGAATGTTGAGCTCCCAGTTACACGCAGATGAATAAATACATGTAATAGTAAACTTTGTATGCGGTGAAGTCACTGGCAGGTAGTCAGACTGGGGAAGACACTACACTGTCCACTATAGAGTTCTCTTTCTGGGTACCAGCTTACAGTGAGTGGAAGGTGGATTTGCCCTCACATCCAAGTTACAACAAAGAATCTTCACCGTAGCCAGTGCAAAACCTAAATCCTTTTTGGTGGTCTGTTGTGTCCCTGGGAGCCATCATTAGATCAGCGGAATCTGATTGTTCTTTAGAAATAGACACAGCTCTCGGTGTGAATGGTCACAGCCCTTTCCACTGTTCCAGCAATCTCTCTTCTGCTTCCAAGTTCAGTGGTATGGCTGTTTTTCTAACATGCTCAGACTTCTAGACGTGTTCTGTTTTTTTAGAGCACCCAAACGTCTTGGCTCCAGTGGCACAGGCCACACACACATCCTCCAACCACTTCCTTCTGGTTTAATCTATGTCCGGGCCTTCGCCTGTCCCTGGACAGCTAACCGGCATGAAGATTCCAGAGGTACTGCAAAGCTTCAACCTGAGACACCATCATAAACTACCTAGCAGAGGTGGAAGGACTGTCCCTACTACAAACCACTACCCTAAACCACTCCCTAGTTTACTACAGTTTGCTCATGGCTAAAACTCTGCAAAGTGAATAGGCAGTTTGATACTTTTCAAAATCTCAGAACCCTTAATGGTAAAAATGTACATTTGTTTCCTTCTATAGTAAATAAGGTGGCTTCCACCCAGACTGGTTTCACCATCCATGAAGGCAGGCACTTTAAAAAATAATTTCTGTTGTATATCTTGTTCCCTTCACCTCATATAATGGGCATTTGGAATCTACAATGCTGTGCTGGACTCCGCCCTTCCCTACACATTCCTTTGCTATTTCCTTTCTGCCTGGGTGCTACCATTCATATTTCTTGCAAAGGGAACTAATGTAACCCTCTCTAGTGCTCAGTGAGGGCTGCCTCAGTACAGAAGATAGGCTTGTTGTGTGTCTTTAGCAGAGAGACTAAATACAGTGCATTTACACGCAACTAAAAGCACTCATATGAAGACTCTTTCAATTTTTCTTCTTTTTACACATAATGCTAACCCATAACTCTTCCGTTTTGAATATTATTCATGGGGAATTATTTCATGTACTCCCTACATTCTTTCCCTTATACCTGCCAAAATGTCCAAGATACCTTCCCTAAGCTGTGGTAGGAGATTCCAATACAACTTTTCATGTGAGCAACAAAATAGGTTTCAGAAGAAACTAGGGGGCATATTTACAAGCCCCTATCGCCACAGGAACGTCACTGTTTTCAACGTTCCTGTGGCGATATGGGCTTCGCCTTATTTACAAGGCAGTGTTAAGCCACTTAACGCTGCCTTGTAAATAAGGCATCCTTTCACGCTATACTTAGCGTGAAAGGGGTGGGCATTGGGGGTTGCCGTGGGCGTTCTGCCGCAACACCCATTGATTTTGACGCTGCCTCATATTTACAAGGGTGGCGTAAATATGGGGCAGCGCCAAAATTAAGACAAAAAGAAACCAGGTCTTAACACGGCGCATCAAGGAGAAATGTTTTATTTCTCCTCATTTTTGCTGTTTCCATGAGTGCAGCATTGTGTAGCACACATAAAAACAGCAAAACGCCATGCATGATTGTTTATGTGCAGGAAGGTGTCCCTTCCTGCACATAAACAATCATTTTAATGTGTGCACAAAGCAGCACACATAGAAGTTACAAATCGCTATTTAAGATTGTTTGTATGCAGGAAGAGACACCTTTCTGCACATAAACAATCATCCCCCCCAATGCAGGCACCCTTGCCTGTGTTGGCACTAGGCAGCTGAAATTGGCACCAGTGCAGGGGTAAACGCAGGGCTGCACCATATTGTTATAAATACGGTGCAGCCCTGCCCTTCCAAAGTGGCAGAGCATGGCGTTAAGCCAAGAAGGCTCACGCTGCGCTCCATCACTTTTCTTGTAAATATGCCCCTCGGGCTCTGGGATGCTACTCATGTTACTTCATTGATCTGAAACAATCATTATGCCAGAACCGATATTAGATTTCTACAACTTGAACTCATTTCTGACCCATGAATTGTTCACTGCAAACAAGATAATTGGATTTGGTCAGTAGTCCTCCAGGATGCATATATCCACAGTCCTATAAAAAGTAGCTATGGGATACCACAGGAGGCTTCTATTATTAGCACAAATATCTTCCTTTTCACTAAAACTCATCTCCAAGGCTACAGCACAAAGATCTCTCCACAGTGGTAGAGCATCATCGTCAGAAATGATTTAATGTACACACTTAGTGATAATATACCAAACATTTCTGACACTGCACTTGGAAATAAAGTACTTCTATAGCGTAAACCTAGCCAAAAGAATCTGATTATTTGTTGTATCCCATGATCAGTACACGTTTGCTGTAGACACAATGAGTGTACCGGAGTAATGTAAATACACATTTGTATGCTAATAGCCTAAAACATAATAATGTTACTGAGCGTAGTACTAATAGTGATACATGTCTAGCATTTTACAAAAGAACGCTGCTTCATTATATTTATTGTGTGTGCTGCCTCAAATAGATGTTCTTCACCAAGCTCTTAAAGAATAAGACTTGACTGTTTAACTTCACTGCCCCCTTAAAGTCAAAGCCAAAAGAAAAGAGACTTGCCAGTTCAGTGTGCTTGCATTAGTGTCTGGTTTTTGTGTTTCCAGGAACAGCAGCAATATTTGTTACAAGGATTGCCTAACTGCCCATGAGTCACTCAAGTCTATGAGAACTGGCCTGATGCCATCTCTCCCAGCCTAAAGCCTAGTAACTCTATCTGTCTACGCCCTAGCATTTCTATCACTACCTATAGCCCAATAGCTATACCCATGCCTTTATCTTAGTAGCTCTACACATGATCATATGTAAGTACGGCTACCTGTACCATAGTTCCTCTGTCCACTCCTGTGATTCTTATTCCTACCTATCCCTCTTACCTCTCGCCCTACCTGTACCTTACTATATCCTTGCAGCTATAGCCATGTCTATCGTATGGGACTTTTAACTGTACCCTACTTCCTCTAATCTTAATTTTTCTATCCCTACCTATTACCTATACGCACGAGTATACCCTAGTACTTCTACCTATACTCGTGTACCTCACCTCTACAAATACCTTTTATACTTGTACCACTTCCATATACCTATACTCTACAAACTCTACCCGTACCTACACTCTACTGCCTCTGCTCCTGTCTGTTCCTTAGTAGTGCCTATACCTTTACCTATAGCCTAGTTCTTTTATACCACTTCAATTCTGGTACCCATACCGCTATCCCAGTAATCTATCTCTACATATACCCTACTTTCTTTTCTCCATTTCACCACCATTACTCCTTACCCTTTTTCTTGTGCCATTTTCTCATCCCATTTGTCTTGTTTTCTTTTGTCGAATTTCCTCAACGTTTGAGGAAAAGGGCTCCCTTTTAGTTTTTTTCTGAAATTATGTACCACCATACTATGATATCTAAGATTATGTTGAGATTTGTTCCTTTCCTTGTTTCTGTTGGAAGGGTGATGCTCTCCAGATATCACACTACTGTTCTTCAGAATGTCTGTATGAATAGAAGGGAGACACTAGATAGTGCACCAAAAATAAAACTGAACCTTGCAGAAAGATGATCAAGGTGTTCACAGCAAGATAGAACCTAAAATAACAAAAAGTTGGAATGCATAAAAACCTCTTACTAAATGTTCAAGCACTCCAGCAAAAACGTAACCAAAGAGCAGAAAGAACAAGCACAGTGATTACAAATAACAGACAGATCCATGTGAAGCAAATGACTCAGAATAGAACAGAAACAATTGACTAAGATACAAGGGGGCCTGGAATGTCACGAAGTCAAAACCACAAGTGTTGTAACACAAGGAACTGAGTTTCCCCACTTTTATAGTACCTGTGCTGATGATTTCATTGGTAACCCATAAATACTATCCACCAATAAGAATCGGATGAGCCCATAGAAAGTAGTAATACTTCCTGTAATGAGCCCTGGATGTCATTTAGTCCTACGTCCAGCAGATGCTGCTCAGAAGACAGACTTCCCCTATCCTTTAAATCCGGTATTTGTAAAGCGTGAACTACTCACCCCTAAGGGTCTCAAGGCACTGGGGGCCGTTGGGGAGATTAAGTGAGCTATTGCCCAGAGTCACATGATGCTGAGCTGCCGCCAGAGCCGGGGATAGAACTGTGAGCCCGGGATAGAACTGTGAGCCCGGCACTCCGGAGTCAGACACCCTGGCTGCTGCACCACACCTCAGAGCTGGAGCAAGAATCATTCCTTTGTTTTATACCAAAATATTTGGACAAATTCCAATGCCCACATATTTTGGTATAAAACAAAGGAAGGATTCTTGCTCCAGCTCTTTTAAGATGTCCAGGACCCTCGCAACCACCCTGGACAATTTGAAGCACCCATCTGTGCAAAGTTATGCTTTGCCACACATGGAGGAAATAACTTATCCTGCCTCCAACTGACTGATAATCTACCATTGACTACAAATTAACGGTGTTTTGCAGCAGCTGGTTGGTGCTTTGTCCTTGGCCTAGACGCTGTCAGCCTGATCTCAAAACTCTACCACAAAAGGGTTGGGAGGTCTATTGTTGTTGAAGCAGGTTTTGGCATTACCTTTATTGGATGCCCCATCTGAAGCCTCAAAAAGGCCAATATTTTTGGGGAAACTGACGCATGGACTCTGAAAGACCAAGGAGCATGCTTTAGTGTTGCTGTATTTAAAACACTCCACGTCCGAGTCTGCCTTGTTTCCAAAGAGAATGGGGTAATTGAATGGCATGTTCATAAGTGATTCTTGGACATCACTGGAGACGTCGGTGGATTTAATCCATGCTTGGAGCACTATGTTGGTACCACCTGCCCTACCCAAACAGACTGTAGGGTCTAGGCCTTGTCTAATAACCTACTTCGCCGTGTCTTGGCCTTCTTATATGACCTTCTACAGATTGGCTTGGAGGTCATCAGGAACCGTGGATAAGATGTTGCTCACAATGTCCTACAAAGCTTTTTTGTAATGCCCCAGGAGTCAACTTCAGTTCATGGATCTGAGTGTTAGTCTTGCAGAGGAAAACATTCTTTTCCCAAAGACCTCCTTGAGTTTAGACTTTCTGTCTGGACGAGGATTTGGCAAGGAATTAGGGATGCTGGTGGAGGACTGTACCACAAGACTTCCTGGTGTGGGATGCTGGAGGAGGAAAGATTGGTAGTCCATAACTGGCCTATGTCTCCTAGCAATCTGCTGGTTGACGGGCATGCAAAACTCTGCTTTTGCCCAAGTACCAGTAAGGTGTCCGTGAGGGCTTCGTTAAAGTGATGGAGCTGCTCTGAGGAGGTCTGCCCTGGCAATAGGTTATCTGTGAGGACATTCAGTTTCATCTCTACAAAAGGTAGTTTGAGGTTGAGAACGTCTGCCGCCCTTCTGATCACCATGGCAAAGGATGCCAATTTCTCTGTGGATGGGACAGGTGGAGAGTTGAGGCCAGTGTCTGGGGATATGGCCAGGCCACTGTCCACCTAGGGGGTCCATAAATAAGTTCTCATCAACTCTATTGTCATACTCATGTGGTACAGGTTCGGGATGGGGTCGAGAGGCACAGTGGGCATCGGGGACAGATCCACTGACAGCAATCCCAATGTAGGCCTCATCTGATCCTTTGGCCTAGAGGCACATCAGAGGAATCTGGAGGGTACCAAAAATATGCGCATATTCATCTGTTTGATGTGGCAGATTATGTCAAAGAAGTGAGCCTTTTCTTCTGTTATGGATTCACAATCACTTTAGTGTATGTAAAGATTTTTAATCACTTTCTTCTAGATTTCTCTTGCCACAGATTTATACAGACTTGTCAGGACGTTATGAAAGAATAAATTCATTTCTGGTTAGCGCCTCACAATAGCATAAACCACACAAGTCTCAAGGCAAAACCTAAACTATTTATTCCTAGTTGATAAATCATCAACAAGAATTAAGATTCTTCCATTTACACTTAGATATCTCATCTTTCCAGAATTCTTATTGTTTTGATTTGTTCAATGTGTGAACAAAATGCAAAACAATATTTATACTAAACCAATCAAGTTAAATAATTTTTATGACTTCATCTTTTTCTTCATGGATGCATTTCATAGATGTTCTAAATTTCCTTGTTTTGTTAGCAGTAAATCTACGGGGGTCCCTATGTTTTCTCTATGTGTTTCAGAACTTGTGGTCCTTCTTCAGGAGTGGCACTTCATGCCCATTTCTGTTAACCTAACTGTGCACTTTAGTTACTTAATCTCTGATTAATCTGTCTTCAAGTTGATGGATTTCCACACTTATGTAACTGTTCCTTCGTCAAAACTCATTAGACAAGTGTTGTCTAAATGACTCTGTGTTAGACCTGTCAACCTGAGGGTGGTCTTCCCCCAAATGTTTTGCCTTTAGTCCCCCTGTTTTTCCAGATTGGTTTTTGTTGGCCTAATGAATCTGCACACTTTACCGCTGCTAAACAGCTTGTGCTCTCTCCTTTAAACATGGTGAAATTGCCTTACGCCCCAACTGGCACATTTTATTTACTAGGAAGTCCCTAGTAAAGTGACACTACCAGTACCCAGGGCCTGTAAATGATATGCTCATATTGGGCCTGCAGCACTGATAGTGCCGTCAACTTCAGCAGCCATTTCAAACATGTCCCAAGTCTGCCTGTGTAAGCAGTTTTAAACTACCATTTTGATCTATCAAAATAAATCTTTTGCCAGGTCTAAACCTTCTTTTTTAATATAGATAAGTAATCCCTAGGGTAGGCCCTAAACAGCCCTTAGGGCAGGGTGCATTGTATTGAAAAATCTGGACATTTATTTTTAAGTTTTACATGTCGTGGGGGGCGCTAGAGGGCGCACGGCAATATGGCCGCTCAGTAGAGCAGCTCCGCCGGCCGAGTCAACAATCCGCTCATTATCCTGCTTTCCTCCATACGACTGCCGCTCCAAATTACAAAAATCGTGTGGCGGAACACAGCGGACGCCTTTGGGTGACCGAATTTTGCTGCCACTGAGTCACCCGGCGGGGAGAGCGGCCGGAGAGTCACTGGACCTACATCAGCAACATGGCGGACTGGGCCGCGCTCTGACAGCGGGGCTGCGACGAGCTTCGGACGGCGTTTGATGTGGCTGGCGCTTGACGGAGGAAGACCGCGCTGCCATTCTGGTGACCGAGGCGACCTCGAGGGATCGGACTGTGAGCGGCTGACGGCCCGGCGCGAGGCGCTCCAGCGTCAGGGAGGTGGCCCTGCTCCCGGGCCCGGCCCAGACGGGACGTGGTGTGGCCTACTGGGGACTGCGTGGACTGTTCGGCCGCCCTGGGCGGCCGGCGGAGCCTGCCCTGAAGCTGCTGCCGACTTGCATCGGGTCCGAACCGGCTGACCGGGTTAGTGCCGCGGTGCGGCGAAATCACGTTGTGGCCTCCCAGGGCTGACTCTCCCCGCTGGGCCTCATATCGCTGCCCCCAGAGACGGAGTCCATCGCCGTGAACAGGAGTACAGCGGTTCTCTGACAGGGACCTCCTTCATGATTCACCCAGCACCCCGCTGAGTCGGGCGGCTCGCGCGGGGCACTATCTCATCGTTTGCTGAGGGCAGGCAAGCTTATGTCCCTTGCAACTAACTTTATCTGCTGGGCCTGCTCTGGACGCTCGCAGCCGTCACACTTACCGCCAGAGATAGACCTATAATAAACCTATAGCGAGGACCTATCCACGACGTATTCAGCACCCCGCTGCGCTGAACAAACTGCGCAATGCACCCCTTTTACAGCGCCTCGCACACGCCCCCCCAGTGGTGTTGTGTTTCCTTGTGCTCCACCTAGCTGCGGCAAATAATCCACATTGGGGCGCGAGGCACGCGAGGCAAGCCGCTGTTGCATGGGACTTCCCGTGGCCTGCGTCGCACCCGGCAGCGAACCTCGGAACGAAACGAAGAGCGCAACTTAAGCTGAAGTGCCTTGCTCGCCAAGACACGTGTTCCTCTCCTGCCGCCGGAGTTGCCCGCTGAACGGCACGTCACCAAGCTGCGAGCTACAACTATACGGGACAACCTGCAGATCCTTCAGTATAGGTGTTCGCGGTGCGGGCCCCACAAACGCCAGCATTCATTTTGATTCAGTGGCCTGCGCCCATTCCTGAGTGAGCCACGGTGCTGTGACCAAGTGCGGATCTTTGTAGGGCACGTACAGCCCCATACTGAGCTCCTGAAAATCTACAGTACCACTCTACATTATTATACGCGCAGCGCTTGTCTCTCTTGTGCGCTCTGAACTGGCAGTGGACAATGGGGAAAGCAGAGCGGGGTCAACCACGGCTCACCTTTGAGCCACGCCGGACTAGCAAGGCATCCCAGCAGACGGCTTCTGACTCCGAGGCTGATACGCCTAGTGATCACCTGACAAACATTGATAAAACGCTACTCGCGGTGCAAGCCAGTTTACAATCCATCGATGGGAAAATTGATAACTTGAATTTGCGGATGGACCACATGTCTACAAAATTAGACAAACATGCGCTGCGACTGGGGGAGGCTGAGGAGCGCATCTCCGATGCAGAAGATGGCTTACAACAAGTGACCTCCAAGGCACTAGCTATGGAAAAAGTGCTGGCGGTGATTCAAGCTCGCAATGAGGATTTGGAAGCCAGGTCCAGACGCAATAATGTGCGCATCACTGGTCTGCCAGAATCTACCAATACAGGCCGCCTAGAGACTTACATAGAGAGACTCCTGCAAACAATTTTTGGGGTGGAGAATCTGTCCCCGGTTCTAATAGTGGAGAGGGCCCATCGATCTTTGGCTGCTCGGCCCCCCCCGGGTGCGCCTCCGCGCCCCATCATATCACGCCTGTTGAATTACAGAGACCGGGAAGCTATACTCCGCATGGCGCGAGAAAAGGGCACCATCACTCATGAAGGTAACACCCTAGCCTTCTATCCGGATTTCACAGCAGCCGTTCAGGAGGCACGAAGAGAATATCAGCCTGTCAAAAAGCTTCTCATCTCAGAACAAATCCCTTATGCGATGCTTTACCCAGCACAGCTGCGCATTGAAGTTAATGGGAAGCCAAAAATATTCACCACCCCTAAGTCAGCAATGGACTTTGCCAAAACTCTCAAACGTCGCAGCCGGGACTCAACTAGCACGGCAGATGGCGACTGTGGGGGTTCTGGCGCAGTGGCAGCAGACTAATAAAGCAGCTGGGTGAAGGGGAACTTGGGACATTTGTACACGCCTGTTTTGCACTGAACCCCGGATGTTCCTCCACCTGATGGCCTGTCCTGGAAGGCCGTAACAAGTGTGCAACGGACTACCTGCACAAACCTGAACTATTCTGATAAGATTCCTGCCACTACATTAACTCACTCTTTTCACGATTTTGGGCGACCTCTATACTGTCTTTCGATATTATACTGAACGGACGGGAAGGTTCCAATTTTTGCTCGGCCACCTCCTACTGTATTGGGAGGGGCTGTGTGCTCCAGTGTCCCCCGCATGGGTGTTTCCCATAACCGTTTGTTCCCGTGGTACTGCACTGGGGTTTCTTCAGGGGAGGTTCGGGATGGCTTTGGCATGTTGGGGACGCTAAAGTGGGTGGGGGGTGATGGTGGGAGGGTGGGATTCGGGAGGTTTGTTCAGTTGGCTAAATGTACTTTGGTGGATATAAGATATACCTGTCCGGCATCAGGCACTCTAGTAGAAACACGCTCAATATATACACCGTCTAGGGGCAGAATCCAGATAGTACATTGATTACCTGTCTCACATGGAACGTAAGGGGACTTAACTCGCCTAAAAAGATTCGCCAGGTCTTAGCGTATCTGGACCGCCACGAAGTAAAAATTGCCCTTATACAGGAAACGCACTTTACTAAACAGTCTGAGGGATGCATTGGGGCACAATGGGCTGGTTATCGCCTGGCTTCCTCCTATTCTTCATATGCCCGTGGGGTGATCACGCTTATTAAGAAAAACCTCCCTTTCACCATGATTAAATCTTGTGTTGATGATGCTGGGCGGTATGCTATAGTCCATGGAAAACTAGCGGGCAGTCTAATCACCATTGTAAACACCTATGGTCCCAATACAGACGATCCTGCCTTATTCGAACGCATCCTTTCCACACTGCGGGACTGGCCGGAGGCAGTCATATTATGGGGAGGCGACTTCAACACACACCTAGATCCGGCCAGAGACAAGTCGAGTGCCAGGGATGGTCATTCACCCAGGGCGGCCCGGGTCATCAATGAGGGTATGGCGGAACTGGGACTGCTCGATATGTGGCGTCACCGAAATGCAGATAAATTGGAGGGCACACACGTCTCAACTGCGCATGGCAGCTGGTCCCGGCTGGATTACTGGCTATTGAGCGAGAGTGCGGGGGGTTGGGTGTCCAAGGTCGAGAACTGCCCCGAACACTCTTGGATCATAATCCTGTGCTAATTGCACTACATGTCCCGCAGATCATCTGCCGCTCCTTCACGTGGCGCTTCCGCCCGGAGGCGCTACTAGATCCATTATATACTACAACAATTCGCGAGGCAATTGTGCAATATTTTGATAACAATAAAGGCTCGGTCGACAGCGCTATGACGCTCTGGGAGGCGTTTAAGGCCACCCTCCGGGGCACTTGCATTGGCACGACTGCTGGCACACTACGCGACCTACGCGGACAGTTGGCCAAGGTGGAAGCTAACTTGCAAAGTCTCGAGAGGGACTATGAGTGTTCGCCTTCCGATCAGACACTGGCAAACATTAAAGAATCCATTCCAGAATACAATAAGCTCGCTGAGGAGGAGACCAGGTACATCTCTAGGCGCCATGTGGCCCGTGCATATGGTGAGGGTGGGCGACCGGGACACCATCTAGCTACTAAAATTAAAGCGCGCGCAGACAGACACATTATTACTAAGATCACCGACGATAATGGCCAGGATCATTATACCACTCCGGACATTGTAACTCAGTTTAGGGACGCATATCCGACATTATATACATCGCAATGTAGAGCTGATACCCAGGAGCTGGACGCATACTTATCGGACGTGGCCATTGCGTGGCTCTCGGACGGGCAGAGGGAGTTCCTAAGCCAGCCCATCACAGAGGAAGATATACGCGCGGCGAATAAAACTCTCCCAAACAAAAAATCCCCAGGACCTGATGGATTCCCCTGTGAATTCTATCAGGAATACGCTGAGGAATTAACCCCATATCTCTTGGAAATGTATGCTGAAGCCTACGAGTCCGGAGTATTGCCCTCGACTCTTCGTGAGGCTTTAATTATTACCTTACTTAAAAAAGATAAACCACCGTCTTGTTGCGACTCCTATAGGCCGCTATCACTTATTAATACAGGCGCAAAAATTTTGGCCAAAATTCTGGCCACCAGGCTGCAGCCCCTCATGCCGAAACTGGTCCTTTCAGACCAGTCCGGGTTCATCCCCACCAGGTCCACCTCCCACAATCTACGCACACTCTTTGCCATGTTTCATATCCTTGACCCCGGACTGCAGGCAGCAGCTGTGATGCTGGACGCGGCCAAAGCCTTCAATTCCATTGAGTGGGGATATCTATTTCATGTATTGCGGCGGATGGGGTTTCCTCCTAGTTTTATCAATTGGGTGCGCCTATTATACACTGCCCCTAGGGCTCGGATCCGGGTGGAGGGTTGCACCTCGGACCCTATCCAAATCACCAGAGGGACCAGGCAGGGGTGTCCCCTCTCTCCACTCTTGTTCGCGTTAACATTGGAACCGCTAGCTTGCATTATCAGGCAGCGACACAGGGCCTAAGCCCTCCGATTTGTTTATCGCCCAGTTAATATCTCACTTTACGCGGATGACGTTACTTTTTATAAGGGAACCGCATACTTTCATGGCACTGGTCCTGCGGGAATATATTCAGTTTGGCTTATTCCTTGGTCTCAACATTAATTGGGCCAAATCGGTAGTGGTGCCGCTGACGGAGAGCACCCTGCCCCAGGAGCTGGAATTCCCGCTTGTGTGGTCATTGGACCCTGCAAAATACTTAGGGGTGTGGGTACATCGGGACCCCGATATAGTTATCCGTGAGAACTACGGCATTGCATACACGACATTGGAACAACAGGTCGATAAATGGGTGAAACTCCCGCTGTCATTAGCCGATCGCATAGCCCTCATCAAGATGGTCGTGCTGCCCAAATTTTTATATCTTTTTTGTACTATACCAATCCCACTGACTCAACAATTTTTCAAATCAATGCGCTCCTTGCTTCTCCGATTGATTTGGGGGGGGTAAACAAGCCCGTGTAGGCTGGGAGACACTCTTCTTGGACTACAAGGGGGAGGCTTCAGTGTGCCTGATCTATATTTATATTATCTATGCGCTCATGCGCACTATTGGTTTGGCCCTCATGATTTTATCCCGCATACGGCAGTGGAGGACGGTGAGCTCCATTTTAACTCACACACGCAGACATATACCCCGCACTGAAATCAATACTATTGATGCCACCATAGCGGCCGGGCAGGCACTAGGACGTCCAGCTGGGAAACTACCTCTGTATTCCCCTCTGTTGCCGCTTGCCTTTCACTCAGACCTGTCGGTCACGCATGAAAGGGGAGCTATGCACACTCTGAAACTAGCAGGGATTACTCGCATGCTAGATTTGTATCCAGACGGTGCCTTCTTGACAGACGATGATCTTAGTTACATACAGAACAAAACAACTTTATTTATATTCCTTTTTCATAGATTGAAAAAAGCGATGCAGGCACATTATCCCACTTTCCCCGCAGAGCCCCCAACATTACAGACATTGCATACACTGCTCCTCAGTCCTACGCGCCATAAACTCATTACCAAGCTCTACCAGGCTGCCAGGGCCGAGAAACTCCCACCACATAATAGGAGTCTGGAGAGATGGAACACATATCTAAATCCACAACTAACGCAACAGGATTGGGAACACTGCTGTCAGATGACCAGCGCCCTGACGTTTAACGGCAACCTCAGAATAATTCCTTTCGAATACATTGATCAGGCCTACTACACTCCACAAAAGTTATTCAAGTATGGGCTTAGAGATACTGATGCATGCAAGCGTTGCGGAATTGCAGGCGCCGACTTCTGGCATTTAGCCTGGGTATGTCAAGGGGTTGCAGCATACTGGACTGATGTGATTTGTAAATTATCTACCATGATTAACATCGACCTGCAGTGCTCTCCACAGGTATGTTTATTGGGCTTGGTGCCGTTCCTAAAGGGTGTGGTGGGCAAGTTTGCGAGAGTGGCCTTACTCCTGGCAAAGAGACGAGTGGCGATGACATGGGAATGCACGGCGAGGCCCCTGACCACCCAATGGCTCAGAGATCTAGTATACTGTTGTGACAATTTAGTAATATATGCGGAGGAACTACCCTCCTCTTCTAGACCTCGGGATATATGGGAGCCTCTGTTACAGTACCTGCGGTCTGTGGAGCAGCACAAGTCCCCCGAAAATGTGGAACAGTAAGCTTGATTTTCCTTTGCAAATATGTATAATGCCTCATTATGCTGTATAGTTTGGATATCCACCACTGATGATGACTATGTACAAACTAGCCACGGGTTGTTAGGCTGTTCTTCAAATATCTATGCTTTTTGATGCTGTTTCTGTATATTGCATATGGTTTACTATAAACTTTTTAAAAAAAATTAAAAAAAGTTTTACATGTCGTGGTAGTGGAAAACCCTCAAATTTGTTTTTCACTATTGCAAGGCCTACCTCTCCCCCAGGATAACATTGGGTTACATTATTGCATTTATTAAGTGATAGCTTGTGTTTGGGTGCAAGTAGGAATGCCATGCTTGGTTTATGAGGAATTGCAATTTAAAATGGTCATTAAGGATAAAGTCAGATTTGAAGACACAATTCTGAAAATGCCACTTTTAGAAAGTTGGCATTTACATGTCCTAACCATTTGGTACCTGTAGCTTTCCCTGGTTTACATGAATACGTGTAGTTGGCAGTTGCCTTTGTGTATTCCACCCAGACAGCATCACAATGGAGGGCCTGGGTGTTGGCAGGATGGGCCATCCTGGTCTGATGGGAGTGGAGGTGGAACTGTCACCTACGACACTTGCACTTCGAAGGCACTGGCACAGCTTACACACAAAGGACTTCACGCTAGCTTACTGTGCCCCCAGACAGACTGGGACCAAGGCACGGAGGCAGGAAAATCCAGACACTTCTGTAGGGGGAAAACTCTAGAAGTTTCTTCCACTTCAAAGTGGGCACCAGGTATAAAAAGGGAACCCTCAGACACAACAAAGCTCCAACTCCTAAGTTTCCATTGAAAGTTATAACCATAGTGGGCATAAAAAATAGAAAACAAAACGTCAAACCAATGCAAGCAATTAGTGACATGGATTTCCAATGTGCCTCCCGAAATAATGTTAAATCTAGCCCAAGTGGGCAGTAAGTATTTATCAAACGTGTGGGGAGCACTGGGGGTATGTGATCAAGGCAGAGAGGCCGAAACGCATCATGAAGAGGTAATTTTGCCAGCAATAAACCTCTGATTTTGCAGTTCTACTGCCTCGTGAGAAAGGCATCTCCTTTCCAGAGGAGTTGGTCTGTTGGATTTGTCTACCGAGTTTGCTCCCTCGGGCTAGCCGTTCTACCTCCTTGGGACAGAGGTTCTCTTTTTAGGACCTGGTGGAAAAAAAGAAACAGGGAACTCTGGGTAGTTCCCGAATTTTGGTGGGTAGCTGCTCTTATATTATATAGAACACCCTACAACACGTCAAGCTGAAAAATTACAAAAGCCTTTTACCACTCCAGGCACAGTATTACAGCTTTGGATTTGTAAAATACCATTCATGCCAACCTGGAATAAATAGGAGCAACCCCTTATTCGTTACAGGTTGGTTTGAATGGCATTTTACCAATCCAAAGCTGTAATACTGTGCCTGGAATGGTAAAAGCTTTAGTCAATTTTCAGCTCAGCGTGGGTGGCACTAATTAATTCTATGCTTAAAGACTTTGCTGTAAAAATAGCAAAAGGCTTTATCACTTACTAGCTTAGTGTGGATGCATTGCTCTAATCCTATGCTCAAAAACTGTGCTAGAGACACAGACATTTCAGGTGAGCAGGATTCAGAGTGTCAGTGGTTTTGTACGGTGCTCAATATAGGATCCTCTCTCCACCAAAACTTGGGGCCTACTCAGAGTTCCCTGCTTCCTTTTTTGGATAATTTAAGCACAACTCTAAGCCTAAAAGGGCATTGTTTTGATATATACATATATGTATATATGTATATATTACCTACTGGTGGTCACAGACCCCTCAGAGACTTAAGCACCCACTCACAGACCCACTCAGAGACTCACACTCACTCACAGACCCAGTGAGAGTCATGCAGCCACTCCCAGACCAACTCAGACATCACACACCCACTCACACACATTGAGACACTCACACACCTACTCATACAACCACTGAGAAACTAATGCACTCAGTCACACACTCACTCTAAAAGGTTACAGGTTATAGTTAGGAAATAAAATTAAAAAAGCTTAGAAATGCACGTAAAAAACCAAAGGTTACAGGGACGTTATAGTTAGGAAATAGAATTTAAAAAACCTTAGAAATTCACTGAAAATAAAAAAGATTACAGGGGCATTATAGTTAGGAAATAGAATTTAAAAAACTTAGAAATTCACTGAAAAAAACAAAGGTTACATGGACGTTAAAGTTAGGCTCAGATTTCACTCGTACAAAACCAGTGAAATTCAGCAGTTATAGCTACCTGAGCTAACTATAACTTACGCCCCGCAATGCACTGTTTATAACCTCACATATTACATCACTCATGACATGGTCAGTGACATCACTCATGACATCTGAAATAACATCACTGATGACATCATCCACAGAACCACTCAGACACCCACTCATACCCCCATAGAACCTCTCATACAACCACTCCCACTGCCACACAACCCCTCACATACCCATTCATAGACCCATACCAGTACTCGCACAACCAATCACTTATCCATAGAGCCTCTCACACATTCACTCACTCATATAGCCACTCACCCACCTACTAACTCACCCATACAGCCACTCATGCAACCACTCACCCACCAATAGAGCCAATCACACAGCCAGCCATACAGACATACAGACACTTACACACCCACTCATACACCCTTACAGCCACTCACACACCCACTCAATCGCCCATAGAGAAATTTACCCAGCCACTCATTCACCCATAAAGGTACTCATACATTCACCCATACAGCCACTCACACTGCCACTCAGTCACCAATACAGCTGCTCACACACCCACTCCCTTACCCATATAGCCACTGACACAGACACTCACTCAGCCATACAACCACTCACACACCCACAGAACCACTTACATACCCATTCACACATCCATACAACCACTCACACACCTACTCACTCACCCTTACAGCCACTCACACGGACATTCACTCTCCAATACAGCCACTCACGGCCACTGACTTACCTATACACACACTCAAACAGCTGCTCACTCACCCATACAGCCACTCACAAACCCACTCCCTCACCCATACAGCCACTCAGTCCCCAATACAGCCACTCACACACCCACTCGCACACCTGTGCAGCCACTCACATACCCACTAACTCACCCATACAGCCACTCACAAACCCACTCACTCTCCAATACAGCTACTCACTCACCCATACAGCTACTCACATACCCACTAACATATCAATTCCGCCACTCACACAGCCACTTATACACCCATACAGCCACTCAGACATCCAGTCACACACTGATACAGACAGTCACACAGTCACTCGGATGAGATATGTTAGAAATAGTATGACTGATTACTAGTACAGCATTTTGTTTAATTTTACTTATGCTGTAGCTTAGTATATATTTTTAAGTCTCAGAAACATTTACGAAACACTTAAACTCACAGGATGATGTCATTTGAGATGTCATCAGTGACCATGTCATGAGTGATGTATTATGTGAGGTCATAAGCAGTGCATTGCGGGGCGTACATTATAGTTAGCTCAGGTAACTATAACTGCTGAATTTCACTGGTTTGTAAGAGTGAAATCTGAGCCTAAATATAATGTCCCTGTAACCTTTGTTTTTTTCAGTGAATATATATATATATTGAACCTCTGATGTGGACTTTATGAAGAATTAGGGGTAGAGGATCAGAGCACTAGGCACCTTATATAGGAGAAAACACAATACCAACAAGGTTGTATTATCATAGTGGGAATGAAGTACATAACCCAGATTTTTTATGAATTGAATAACTATATTGCTTTTTGAGGCGATTGATTGTAACTAAGCCACTTCAGTACTATTAAAGGTCAAGCTAGTGGCCCCTCGCGCATAGCCCCGAAAATGATTATGAAGGTCTTACTCTCGTAGTGGGAGAGTGAAAGGGACACGGTGATATTAGTCACAAATAAAGACACTTGTATTGTAGATATTATGCTCAGTGTTTTCCAAGGGTGAACAGGGCGTTACAATATGTTATGAAGTCAATAGAGAACAATAAAGCATTGTGACATGAATGGTTTTGAGAAAAGCAGGGCAAACTTTATTGAATACATTTGTATACAGAACTGTGATGTTCGAAACGCTTTGGAAATCAAATGCACTGTCACTTTAACTGGTGAGGATAGTATTAAATGCACAAAATGGCGATATGGCATTGTTGTGAAAAAGACCGCGTGGATAGTCGAAACGCGTTACCAGTTGGCGTAATAAAACTACTGAATTCAACTTGAGCGTGCTGAGTCCTGTTTTGTGAAGGAGGAACGGGTTGCTGAGCCATATATATATATACGCCAGCAGATGCGTATAAATCTTCGATATTTAATGATGGCAGCTAACTTGCAGGCAAAGAGAAATGACGATCTCATCAAACAATGTCAGCCACGCCAGACGCGTTTCGGGAACACAGTTCCCTTCTTCAATGGCATCTGTCCTTTAAACACCAAACCGCATTTCCTGCACAACTTTATTCCCAGGAACCTGCCCCAGTGGGCGGGGCCAATCCCATGGCATTCTGGACCTGGTAGTGCAGGAATCATTAACCTACTGTGAGTTCGTTTGGTATGCAGTCAATAAAAATGTTTATTACCCTTGTGGGTCGATGAAAATCCCATTTCTTTGTCTGCCGTGTTCACCAGCTGTCACCTCGAACGCAACTCACGTTGTACCGATGAAACCACTCTGGCTCCATCACGGGCCCGCTTCCTCGCGGTGGGACTCTCGCGCGGCTGAGCTCAACCGCTCCATATCCAACAAAAGGTTAGCCCCAATGACAGATGCCAGCAGATGCGTATAAATCTTCGATATTTAATGATGGCAGCTAACTTGCAGGCAAAGAGAAATGACGATCTCATCAAACAATGTCAGCCACGCCAGACGCGTTTCGGGAACGCAGTTCCCTTCTTCAATGGCATCTGTCCTACAAACACCAAACCGCATTTTCTGCACAACTTTATTCCCAGGAACCTGCCCCAGTGGGCGGGGCCAATCCCATGGCCTTCTGGTCCTGGTAGTGCAGGAATCATTAATCTACTGTGAGATCGTTTGGTGTGCAGTCAATAAAAATGTTTATTACCCTTGTGGGTCGAAGAAAATCCCACTTCTTTGTCTGCCGTGTCCACCAGCTGTCACCTCGAACGCAACTCTCGTTGTACCGATGAAACCACTCTGGCTCCATCACGGGCCCGCTTCCTCGCGGTGGGCCTTTCTCGCGGCTGGGCTCAGTCGCTCCATATCCAACAAAAGGTTAGCCCCAATGAGAGACGCCAGCAGATGCATATAAATCTTCGATATTTATTGATGGCAGCTAACTTGCAGGCAAAGAGAAATGACGATCTCATCAAACAATGTCAGCCACGCCAGACACGTTTCGGGAACGCAGTTCCCTTCTTCAATGGCATCTGTCCTACAAACACCAAACCGCATTTCCTGCACAACTTTATTCCCAGGAACCTGCCCCAGTGGGCGGGGCCAATCCCATGGCCCTCTGGTCCTGGTAGTGCAGGAATCATTAACCTACTGTGAGTTCGTTTGGTGTGCAGTCAATAAAAATGTTTATTACCCTTGTGGGTCGATGAAAATCCCATTTCTTTGTCTGCCGTGTTCACCAGCTGTCACCTCGAACGCAACTCCCGTTGTACCGATGAAACCACTCTGGCTCCGTCACTGGCCCGCTTCCTCGCGGTGGGTCTCTCTCGCGGCTGGGCTCAGCCGCTCCATATCCAACAAAAGGTTAGCCCCAATGAGAGACGCCAGCAGATGCGTATAAATCTTCGATATTTAATGATGGCAGCTAACTTGCAGGCAAAGAGAAATGACGATCTCATCAAACAATGTCAGCCACGCCCGACGCGTTTCGGGAACGCAGTTCCCTTCTTCAATGGCATCTGTCCTACAAACACCAAACCGCATTTCCTGCACAACTTTATTCCCAGGAACCTGCCCCAGTGGGCGGGGCCAATCCCATGGCCTTCTGGTCCTGGTAGTGCAGGAATCATTAACCTACTGTGAGTTTGTTTGGTGTGCAGTCAGTAAAAATGTTTATTACCCTTGTGGGTCGATGAAAATCCCATTTCTTTGTCTGCCGTGTTCACCAGCTGTCACCTCTAATGCAACTCCCGTTGTACCGATGAAACCACTCTGGCTCCATCACGGGCCCGCTTCCTCGCGGTGGGCCTCTCTCGCAGCTGGGCTAGCCGCTCCATATCCAACAAAAGGTTAGCCCCAATGAGAGACGCCAGCAGATGCGTATAAATCTTCGATATTTCATGATGGCAGCCAACTTGCAGGCAAAGAGAAATGACGATCTCATCAAACAATGTCAGCCACGCCAGACGCGTTTCAGGAACGCAGTTCCCTTCTTCAATGGCATCTGTCCTACAAACACCAAACCACATTTCCTGCACAACTTTATTCCCAGGAACCTGCCCCAGTGGGCGGGGCCAATCCCATGGCCTTCTGGTCCTGGTAGTGAAGGAATCATTAACCTACTGTGAGTTCGTTTGGTGTGCAGTCAATAAAAATGTTTATTACCCTTGTGGGTCGATGAAAATCCCATTTCTTTGTCTGCCGTGTTCACCAGCTGTCACCTCGAACGCAACTCCCGTTGTATCGATGAAACCACTCTGGCTCCATCACGGGCCCGCTTCCTCGCGGTTGGCCTCTCTCGCGGCTGGGCTCAGCTGCTCCATATCCAACAAAAGGTTAGCCCCAATGAGAGACGCCAGCAGATGCGTATAAATCTTCGATATTTAATGATGGCAGCTAACTTGTAGGCAAAGAGAAATGACGATCTCATCAAACAATGTCAGCCACGCCAGACGCGTTTCAGGAACGCAGTTCCCTTCTTCAATGGCATCTGTCCTACAAACACCAAACCGCATTTCCTGCACAACTTTATTCCCAGGAACCTGCCCCAGTGGGCGGGGCCAATCCCATGGCCTTCTTGTCCTGGTAGTTTAGGAATCATTAACCTACTGTGAGTTTGTTTGGTGTGCAGTCAATAAAAATGTTTATTACCCTTGTGAGTCGAAGAAAATCCCATTTCTTTGTCTGCCGTGTTCACCAGCTGTCACCTCGAACGCAACTCTTGTATAGGTTGCAGGGAGTCCGGTACCCGGGTATTGGTGCAGCAAGGCTCCGGTAGGCCCTGGTGTCTCCACACTTGGTGGGGAGACAGATCTGACCCACCGGAGCTGATGCACTTCTTCTTGCTTGAATGCTGCGTCAGAGTCACTGGGGAGCAGCAAGTTAGTAAACCGGACTTCGCGTGTTCGGTGCCTGCGGACTGCAGGGGACTACTTCCTCTACCCTAAGGGAGTTCTCTGGTGATTAGAGAAGGGCTGGGGGTGCTCTGGGGTTCTTGGAGTCCTCACAGCAGCAGGATGAGACAGCACACCATAATTGTTGAGTCCTGGAAGCATCAGGCAGGGTTGTGTGTCAAAATTCTGCAGCAGGACTCCTGTTCTCGGGTCAGCAGCTCTTCTTTGTCTGTATCTTTTTTGTGTCAGTTGAATCTAAAGTTCAGGGTTCAGGGATGGCAAACTAAATACTAAATTTAGGGGCGTTAAAGGGGGTGATAGGTAGTAGCCAATGGGCTACCTACCTTTAGGGTGTCTACACCCTCTAAGTGACCACTTCCTGTGGGAAGGAGCACTACCCTGACCCTAATTTTCTAATTCCCTCCCAAACCAAGATGGAGGGAAATGAAAAGTGGGCTCCAACACCTAACCTATTCAACTAATTTTCCCGCCTGTCCTCCCGCCAAATGTGTAGCAGGACCGTAGGGGGGGGGGAGGGGGTGGCGGTCTTGGCATCCACCACTAGCTGGAGCTGCTTGGGTCGCATTTCAAACTCAGCATTACCTTTGAAGCTTCCCACCTTGGAAGGCCATCCTGGCCTGTGAAGCACCTCTGCTCAGAGCAGGCTTTGTTCCTGGCCTCTGAGAGTGCTGGCTCTCACCTCATGAGGCCAGAAACATGTCGGAGGGTGGCAGGCTGGCTAAGACTAGTCAGAGACCATACCAGTGCTTGGTAGGTTTTCAGGGGACCCTCTAAGGTGTCTTCTGTGTGCATTTATTAATAAATACAACACTGGTATCAGTGAGGATTTATTAAGACAAGATGTTTGGTACCAAACATCTTAGGGTACAGTGAAGCCATCATGGAGCTAGGAAACTTTTGATGACAAGGATCCAGCCCATGTACTGTCTAGGGCTTACCTGCGCACTTACAATAACCAAGAATGGACTTAGATATTATAGGGCCATATCTTCTCATGCAAATACATCCACACATGGGATATAGCGCACCCTGCCTTAGGGTTGAGGCCTGCAGTAGGGGTGACTTACCTATACCTTATGCAGTGTATGGGGGCACGGCACTCAGGGTTGTGTGCCATGTCGACTCTTCAGTTTTCTCTGCACCAAAACACGCAGCCTGCAATGGTAGTTTGCATGGTCTTGGTGAGGGGTCCCTAGTGTGGCATAATTTGTGCTGCAGCCCTAGGGGGCCCTCTTCAGTCCCAATGCCGTAGGTACCAGGGGTACCATTTACTAAGGACCCATAGGGGGTTGCTGAAGTGATGCCAATTATGGTACAGTTTTTAGGGAAAGAGCAGTGGTACTTGGAACTTGGTTAGCGGGGACCCATTACACCTCAGTCAAAGTTGCACTAAAAAAACAGGCAAAAAGTTTGTGGGGGGGTAGTGCAACAAGAACCCAGTTTCCGGCTGATTGAAGGCTCCAAGAAAGCCTTGCCCATAGCATCTGTGCTATTCTCCAGCATGACACACCCATTGCTGGAGCAGGGCACCCATCCTGGCCATTGAGCCCTTAAAGTGCATATCTAAAATAGTCACCAAGGCACTAAGAACAAGCCATTAGGACTATGGAAGTTCCCTGTATTTGGGTATAGATAAACACTCACTGAGGTGCTTACAAACAGTTCAAAACACCATAGCGCTTTCTATTCCGACACTAAAAACGCTGCATTGGCTGAGAACTCCTGTGGTCTGTATTTAAGCTCCTATGCCCTGTACATAAGGTTCTTCATGGAAAAGGTTCACGCTATCTCATGGCCATGATGAGATTTTACGTAACTTGAGCGCACAATACTAATCCCAATAAATAACTAACAGTAACCAACCAATAACACTGGACTAACCATTAACCTTAGGTTCCGGAGCAGCGTGCTGCCCAGCGTAAAGTGCTTCAATGCCTCTTCAGGGGTAGTAAGCGCTATAAAATGCAGTTACAATTACAATACAAACAAGGGCCCTTAGGTCTCTTTCCCAGGATCGTGCCCAACCTGTACACATACACAAAGCTAGGACCGGACCCAGATCAATCAATCAATCAAACAGACTTTATTCGGCTTTTAGAAAAAAAAACATAAAAGTACAACAAATCACTGCACATGCAACATTTAAAAAAAAATCCTCAGAATAAATACAATGAGATTAATATTGAATTAACAAAAACAATTACAAACTAGTTGAAAATACACAAATACAATTAAAGATAAAAGGGTGATCTTACAGAGACAGCAATCAGCCACAGAAACCCCAAACTTTTAATCACAGCTGGATCTAACAGCAGACTTTAAAAAGCTAAGAACATAAAGTACAGTGTTACCTGAAAATATTTGTTAAAAAAAAGGAAACAAGTTTGAACCTGGCTAAAATTTGCCGTTTTTAAAATGGGGATGATATATGACCTCCGGGGCACCTCATAAAAACTATAAAACATTAAAAAGTGGAGCATGTCCTATGGAGATTTTCCATCCAACCACAGGGCAAGAGATTCTGACCCTTGTTCCCCCCACGAGGATGAGCCAAAAGGAGATGAAAAAATTCCAACCGAAAACTAGTTCATAAAAAGCGGTTCTATCTACTTTTAACCCATAAAAGGTACGGATCAGTTGAATGCAGTTTTCAGCATAATGTAACTGCGAGCGCTGGGCTTCATCAGTGCCCTTTCTTCTGTATCCAACATCTGCTTTCTAATAAAGGAATCCTTCACACAACTATAATCATTCTTACAAATTTTATCTGGGTTAATAAATAGATCTCCCCTACCCAAATTCATAAAACAGTCCCAGATATATTTAAGCCAGGGGATATGATGAAAATAATCAAGGGCCAGACAATACTTTAATAAATCTCTTTACTTAGATCAATCCCCGTCCTGAGCCAAATTTTCAACCATAGAGAAATAGGGCGCCAGATCATTTTCCTACATTGTAGTGTGAAATTGGAATAAACTCCCGGAGACATTACACTTGTCATCTGACTTGCGCAAATTCAGAAAAATGTTAAAACTTGACTATTTATCAACTAAGCCAGAGGCACAGCCTTTTCTAGTCAGTCCTCCTTAGACCTATTTTCACGTCAGCATATCCCGATCGGACTGTTATAAATGTTTGTAACATAGCATAACGTGTCTATTAAGTGATCCACCTCTATTGGTGTCCTGAAATGGTGACTGGCCTCAAGACGGGACCATAGCCACAGCATTACTGACCCAGACAGGTCCACCAGACAGCCAGACAGTTTCAGATCTAGCTCATCACTAAAGGTTGGGTCTGTGCATTTTCCGACCCAACACGGATAACCATACATGTAAACGCGATCTCCATTTGTAAAAGTAAATGGGTTAGCACTGCAAAGCAACATTTAAAAGCGTTCTAAAATGACATGAACATTTTTAATATCATTATGTGGTTGTGCTATGTGTCAAAGCAGAGGTCATCCTTTCTGCTACTGTCTGTCACAGCACACTGGTCAGCCGACTGCTGGCCTGCGAGGCTGACAGATACACCTGCCAGTCAGCCACACGTAGGAGATGGAGAAACTGAGAGGCCCTATGTTGCACTGTATGCTGTAGCAACTCTACGGTCAGCATACGTGTGAGGCACAGGCCTGGGCATTCACAGGGTCAACTTGCTTCCCACACATAAGCACCAGTGTAGGGCGGAGGAACTCTGGCCTCTACCTTAGTTAACATAAAAGGAACACAAGATGACTCAGTTCCTTCACTACCAGAGACACAATTATTTCACAGAATCAAAAATCAGCTTAGCTCGTGGGAACCTTTGACTAGCTCTGGGGCATGCCAGCATACCTGCCTGAGAACTGAAGAAACGCTGATGTTTTTAGAAACAATCAAGATAGTTCTGTAAAGACCTATTGAGAAGAAAGGGAAACACAACCTCCCCAAAAGCGTGGGGAGGAAGTAAAGAAACTAAACAAAATCGGTGCGACCTAAAAAGAGAGAGGAAGCCTTAACAGCTGTTGCTGGACATTGTTCTACTGATGTTCTGGCTACTTATGCCTCCTCTGCTTAATATGCTCTGAAAGTGCCTTAGTGCCTTGTTTCTATTCTTGTCTTATGGGGACTGGTGCGATGTAGACTATTAGAAGTGACTTGTTTTTTCTGGGCATATTCTTGGCACAATAGGATCCACCTTCATGCAATGATTGTCCAGGCATAAAGGCATTGTAAGTATTTCCGCTATCACAGTGGTGCTCACTTTAGGCATAATGATAAGTTGTAATTCTTGCCATTACGGGGCATTCTAGGCATTATGCTGCCCGCCTTTGGTGTAATGATCAACCTGGCATAACTATGGTAGTCTAGAGTCTCGTGAATGGTTGAGAAGAATGCACAACAGGATGGACCTTTCTCCAGAACCAGAGACCTGGAACATTCCCTCTGGAAATCTAAAAGGTTTCCAAGCCTGATAAGTAAATAGCTATCCAAACACAGTTGTGCATATCTCTGCTTGTGAATCCTACAAAATGTTTTGAACCCTATGCTTTGTATGCCTTGGAAATTGGACAGCGAGTATTGTCAGACCCAAGTTGAGATCCCTGAAGCTATATTGCTGTGAGACCTTGCCAACCAAGGGTGTATGTACCAGGCAATGTATCCTGCCAAAAGCGCATAAAAGCCTACAACGAGAAGGAAGCAGTGCAGGATCTTCATAGGAGGTGCTTGCATGTGACTGGCTTGCTATGGGTGCAAGGGACACAAATGCTACAAAAAAAACTTAAGGGCATTTTTTTCTATCACTGTAAGACAAGAAGTGCAAACTGGTTTCTGTAGAAATTCCAGCTGGTGATGCAGACTGGCAACCACTCAGCCCCATTCTTTTGTATGAGACCGGACTTCCTAACCTTTTGATGGCGTACTTCTTCTGACCGATACTGGGTGCATCCCAATGTAACTGGTGCGGTTCAGGCCTCTGCTGCTGGATGATATTTTCTTCACACCCCTCATGGATTTCTAAAGGACCTTGAAACTCTCACGCACTCTGGAGGACAAAGAGGATATCATTCCTAGTGACCACTTAACTCTGATTGGGCTGGTACTGAAGTACAGGAATTAATTAATATGAGAACTTGGGGAATAGCAAGGATCTGTTCCCTTTCACTCAGAGATTTTGGTTGCTAAAACCAGCCAACATCTCTGGGGGTAATCCATGGCCAAAATTAGGAATTATCAGTGCAATAGGACCCATAATCATCAATTCTCCCAATAATTTCTCGTCTTAGTGAACCCTAAGTGCCCAACTCACAACAGGCTAGCTTTTTCCATCTGCAGAGTTACCGGTTCCCCTGGTTTCCGTACTGAGGAAGTGGGAAGAACGTCCATTTCCCAGGACCCTTATAATTTGGGCCACAGTCCTTGATTTAGAGTAGCATGGTAAGAAAAAGCCTTCCAGTTTGTGGAGTAAGAGCAAATCTGGATGAGAAACCACCAATGGAATTTCTTTTACAGTACTTTCCACCAGCAGCCAGTGAAGAATGTTCAGTTACAATCAAACTCTAAACAAGGGAGTTTATTTTTGTTTTCAATTTTGGATTTTCTTATTTATGAATTTATGAAGTAATTTCTAATCCGGGTTTTTCCTAGGTTAACCTTCAACCTTTTAAGCATATTTTAGCTAATATATTACTTACTTTTTACGCGCCGAGGAATTTCTGGATCTCACAATCTTTATTTCATCATCTTTATCTCAGGATTGTATTTCATGTGTGATTGTTGATTCCTGCTCCCCCATCTTCTCTTGGAAGGTTGTGCCTTGAATATGGCGAAGCTACCTAAAGGAAGAAACAAAGGTGTTTCAGGGAGGCAACCCACTGCCTGCGAATAGCTGGATTTAAGATAATATAGAAGCTTGGCTAGAGCACATTCACTAGTTTCTCTGTCTCTATATGTACTGTGCCGGAGTCTTTCTCATACCAGCAATTTCCCCATCACGACAGAAATACTTAAAAACTCTGAATTCCTTTAGTATTTTACCAACAAGCTGTGCTTAAAATCCCATTCCCTGAGACAAGGTTTAAAAGCATAACAGCCCATAACCACATTCTATTAGCTGATTCCGGCTGGTAGCTGGATTTAACCTGTCATGTGTGGCGCTCTGCTGGGACCACCTATTGTGGCATTTTCATCTTCCAATGAAAACAATCTTGCCTTGAGTGATAGGGCAATTGATCTGATACCTACGTCTTTGTCCAATTCCTACAACAAAACATAGAGGGAGAGAACTAATTATGCTGTACCCTTAACTTCTACCTGGATCGGAGTGCCACCCTCAGGACTTCCTTCCCCAACTGCTCAAACTCACTCAGAACCTTTTTTCTTTCCGAAAACAAGAGGGTTTTAAATATTTACTTCCTTCAATTAATATTTCCTTGCTATCCACAGTCATCTATTGTAACTACTTAATTCCTAGGCGAGATAATTTCACGAAATAATTAAGTACATTCTCTACTGACAAGTTCAGGGTATTTTTACTTGATAATTCTATTTCTTATATTTTTGGAGGAATGTTATGACCATTTACCATACGCCTACTGGCTCCTCCATGAATTCCAGATACACTGATGTGCTCTTCTGTACACCAACATTGCTGATATAATAAAACGCCTTAGTTAATAAGAGGTTTGGACCCACATATGTGAAGACTCTAAGCACACAGGACCTACAAATGTTACTCAAATTCAGTAAACATTTTCCCATGTCCACACAAAAGCATCATCCATGTTATTATTACTGATCAGTTACTAAGGTAGACCGTGCATTCAATAAACCAAATGGCCTCAGTGCAGCAACCTAAAAAGCACACCAAAGAGGCAGCTGTGCATCATTAGCCACCTATATTTGATAAAATAGTACATTTTTTTTAAGGTCTTTGTATTAAAATGGAAACAGTTTGGAAATCCAAGAGGGAGTTTGTACCTCTTGTCTGGGTGCCTGGACAGCGTACCTTTAACCTCCAGAGCTCGTGCAGCTAGATTCTGGATCCAGCAACAAATCCAGGATCCCTGGTAAGAGGACTTGTGACAGGATAGAGGGTTATTTTGCTTGACAGATACGCGAAGCCCGATTGGGAAGCTATTTAAATGCTAGTCAACTGACTTTAAACTTGACGAGATTCCTCTTCGTAGGTTAATGGAGTTATCTCAGCAGAGGCAGAACTGGGGACCTTCTTTTCTGTCCGCAAACCTGGTGGGCAGCAACAATTTTCACTGTCTGCACACCCTCAATCTAATATTTAAGGGACTGGAGTACTAAGTAGTCGTATTATCAAGCGCTGAGTTAATGAAGGCCACCACGATGATCTCAACAGCAATAGAAGGAAGGAATGACAGAGCTCTATACTGATAAGACAGCTTAAAGAAGGCTCCTTTCACCACTGCCCCATTTGGGAGCTGAAACTCATGTCTGTGTCTACTAAAACCCACACATTCTCTACTTTCTCAGAGAAAACATAGCAATACCGAAATAAGATAAGGAGATTTCTTCTTTTTGATAGAGAGTGCATATGTGGATTTCGAACCGACAACCAAACCTCTGTTTTGCCTCTGATGTATGTCTAACTGCAAACAAAAAGCTGTTGACTCTTCCTTCTGAGATGACAGGTCGTGGGAATCCAAAACGACATCTCAGGTAAAAGTTTGCATTTTCATTTGCATTTTTGATGACAGTAGTTCCGACATCTATGAGTTTGAAAACCGTAGAACTTGTTGTATCAAGCTCTTGTCAGCACCATCTTCTGGGATGGCGCATGTCACATACTGTTTTATGAAAGACAAGACAGAATCATCAGTGTCCAAATTTTGGAGCTTCTTTTAACCATAACTTCATGTGAATATGTGGAGCACTTCTAGCTCGGTTCTAGGCCATTGACCTCACTGGAGTAGCATGGATGCCGCAAGGCCCAGTGCAAGCAAGGCAGCTAGGCCCCACTGATCCCCTGGTGTGGTGGGCTAAACAGCTTTAATGGGGGTGCAGTGGACCCTCAAACCCCTGGGGCCCAGTACCACTGTACTTGCTGCACTGTTGATAGGTACACCTCTGATTGGCTCTCCAGCAGTCTGCGACTAAATGGAGAGTATCGGGGACACCTTTGAACCTGCCATGGAAGTCAATAACATGCAGATAAGTTTGCATGTTGTATGTGTACACGCGCATTGACACCTCCCCTGAATGGAGCAGATCCATAATATCATTAATCTAGGTACTAAACAGAGGGTGGGGGTGGAGCCCTGAGGCACCTCGCAATGTGTCAAAAGACCCCGTTTTGGCTCGCTGTGCTAATTAAAGGAAAACCACGCAAATGAGTGCTCTGCACACGGCCTATCAATGTTAGGAAGTGCAACAGGATAGCATGGCGCCTAGTAGAAAAGGCTGGTGGTTGAGCCAACATGTTTTGTAGAAAAAAGGCAATTTTGTAAAAAACGGTTAAGATATCATAAATAAATGCCACAAACGTACTTTCTGTCCCATGATTTGGAGGAAAAGCTATTTATGTAAAACCAAATTAAAGGTGCTATATAAATCATTAAACAGTTTGGAACCCTGAACATTCACAGTAGTGGTTTCCGAGTTGTTTTTTGTGCCTTGAGTGTGCACCGTGACAGAAACCTTCTAGCGTGTTAACCAACAAAGCATTCTGTATTAAATCAACCTCAAGTTGAGTCCACAGTTATTCGGCGTTAGAGTGAGATGAGTTCTCAAAGGCCCCCATAACAGCACAGTCTGTTGCTCAGGCACAGACACAGGCCACTGTCCTTTCTCTCAGCACATGCGTCTGTGTGCTCCAAAGTCACCTGAGACTGAAGGCACCACAAGCCATGAAAAATGTAAGCATCTCTTGTCGGTGGCTGCCTAAAAGAGAAGGCTGGGGGTCAGAGGGATCATTTTCCATACACGAATGCACAAGTGAAATGGAACTTAATCTGTCCTCCGGGAAGAAAATGTGTGTGAGGGGAGGGGGGATGACGAGCAGTGCTGCAAGGTTCACCCTCTTGAAGGTAGGGGACAAGGCCTCGCCAGACCTCGCAGTAGAGGAGGCTGTCAGGGAGAATGCGCCTGGCCGAAGTGTCAGCTTGCTTAAGTCATCTAAACCCCATGCACCAAGAATGGGACAGTAGATTGGATCCCCGAAAGAGCGAAACAGGCAAATCATGGGTTTAATGTCTTTTTTACCCAGTTTTGAAAAACAATGTCGGTCAAGAAATGTGTTAAAACGAATGTATTCATAACACAGACTAATACATTTATAACAAAAATGAATCTGCGAATTGCAAATTAGACCAGGTAGATGAAACATCTTTAATTTGCAACATATGAAGGAATTAGCAGATTTGGGACACCGTGATTATGTATGTTGATAAAAATACAAACCCTCTACAGAGTTTCTGAACATATTAACCTATCAAATGTTTTCTTCATTTGTCTTCCGATAAGCAGTTAGGCCTGCTCTCACAGTCGCATTCTTTTTGTCTTTAACCTGGGAATTACATGTCTGAAATAGTATTTCACTCAATATGGCCTCACAGTCAGTTTATGTCGACTCATGAGTGATCTTTTCCTGTTTCTTAGTATGTTTTTATAACTTTGTACAGCAGATCCGGTATAAGTCCCTCCTGTTGCCAAGCTTTTTATGACTGCCTTGAAGTCGCTCAGTTTCTTTGGGACCACTCTTGATTAATGGCTTCTTTTGCAATATGGTGCATTCAGGAGAGAGATATGTGTTACTCTTCCCTAGTTTTTCATAAACTTCCATCGTTCCCACCACAGAATTTTGGATTGTATATGTGTTCCCTCACCTCACGGAAAGCAGCATCCTCGAAATGCAATGGGATCATCATTACAATAATACCTGAACAAAACTAAGATCAAGTATTATAATTTGTTTATATATTTTGGAATTGTTAAAATATATATTTTTTCACTTGTTTTTATTAAGAATTAGCACAGTATGGTATATTACATGTCGTCACGTATGTTAACGGTACAGTAGGAAGGGACATATAGCATCTCACATTCAACAATATAATGCATAAGCACCCTGCTTTGGACCAATGTTACAAGTCAGGGATCCCATCCCAATAATGTCATGATATAACATGTAGTGTCTCAACAGCTTAGCCACATATAGTGCCATATATCCGGGACTGAACCACCCACAGAAAACATATAAACCATCAACAGTGGTGGCAGCAAACATTGCGGGTCGCGGACATCCACGGCAGTAGCTGGAAGGAAAAAGAAACAGGAATCAGGTCCCCTGGCTCTTCAAAAGAGGTCAACAGTCACCCCTAGATGGGGATTATAAGGGGGGGAGAAGAAATGGGGGGGGGCAGGAGGTGCAGGGTCCACCCTACGCGCTGAGGGTCACCACTCGCCTAGGGTTGTAAGACAGAGGCACACATGGCTAAACCACACATGCCTCTACAACGCAGCTTTAAGAACGAATGCGTCTGAATAACGCATGCCTTTACCAAGCAATTTCGTGGTAAAGGCATGATTGGTAAAGGGACGTGTGGTAAAGATCACACCCCAGTCTCTCCACCCTGAGCCCTAAAACCCTGGCACCAGCCCCTTAAACAACCCGACCCCCCCTGAGCCCTAAAAACTACCCCACACCATAAACCTATAACTACCCCGACAACACCTGCCCTGAGCCCTAAAACCCTGACCCTGCTCTATAAACAACACGACCCCCAGCCCAAAAAACTCCCCTACCCCTAAAACCTAAAACTACCCTGACCCGAGCCCTAAAACCCGACCCCCTGCCCTATAAACAACCCCAACACTGAGCCCTAAAAACTACCCCACCCGTAAAACTACCATCCAAAACCCAGCCCCACATACAAGTCCATGTCCTCTCCCAATCATTCCTCTTCCTGTGCCCGCCCATCCGCACATCTAGACCGCGTACTGCCTTAACCATGCAGTGCGTAATTGAAGGCTCAATATGGATTCTCCCAATGTCTCGCAATCTCCTCAGTATTTCAGTCCAATAATCCTGCAGTCTCACGCAGGTCCAGGTCATGTGAAGGAACGTCGCCGGTTCCTGGCCACACCGAGAGCACATTGAAGTGTGTGTCGCGTTGAAACGAGACAGTCGCTGAGTTGTCAGGTAGATGCCATGTAGATAATGGAACTGTATGAGCTTAAAGCAGGCGTTGCTGGCTACCTCATGGACCTGCGCAAATGCTCACTGCAACTCTTCTTCTTGCCTCGTCAGGGGTAGTAAGCACTATATAAATGCAATTGCAATACAATAAGGGGCAGCCGCAAGTCCGCCAACCATCTGTCCTTCGTCATGTCGACCGTGCGGTCAGCCTTTAGCGCTTTATATGTGCGAAATCAGTCCCCTAGTGGAGCCCGAGTCAAGAAATAACTGCAATGTATGCGATCCTTCTGACTCATCTGGGAAAGTTACCCACAGTTTGCGGGTGGTGCGGGAAACTTTCGCATATTGAAGGAACTGGCCAGATGGCAGCCGATAACACTTCCTCGCATCTTCAAATGACAGGAAGTCACCTTTAATATACAGATCCCCAGCTGTCAAGCAACCCCCAGCATACCACCGCATGAGGTCCATCACTTATTGTATCTGACGGAAACCACATAGCCATTTAAGGGGGAGTTGCCGAGCGTACGGGGCCCTGCGGAGGACCAAAGAAACTGCCCGCTCCCAAACCCCTGCTACCTGGCGGACTATGAATGTGTAATCAGGAGGAACCTGTGATCATATCATCAAACATCTCGGGAGGTCAGCCCTCTTGCCCCATTCCGCCAACAAGGCCTTCTCAGTATTCTGACCCTCAGTACACCACTGTGCTGCATACTGCAATAACCTCGCAAAATAATAGAGGCCCAGGTCTGGAAGACCTAGGCCTCCGGACTCCATGCCCAGTTTCAGCACCTCTAGCTTCACCCTACTGCGTCTGCCGGCCCACACCAAAGAAACCAGAAGACTATTCAAAGCGGTGGAGGTAGTACGTGGAATGCAGCAAAGGGGGTTTTGGAGGACATAGTGGCAACGCGGAATTAGAACTATTTTGCTGAGGGCCACTCTCCCCATAATAGAAAGGGGGAGGCGGTTCTAGAATTGGATCAGGGCAGTTAGACCTGTAATGATTGTTCCCATGTTTAGCATATAATTTGCCTCTGCCGTATGGGCGACCTGTGTACCCAAATAGCGAAAGTGGTCACACTCCCATCGGAGTTCCGTTACGGAGAGAGCGGCATCAGCCACCCCGACCAGTCCTGTCAGCGGGAAGTGGATCGACTTTTGGTGGTTGACACGTAAGCCTGAGACCATCCCAAAGGAGGATAACATCTCCAAGAGCGTGAACACTGACCTCTCCGGGTGGCAAACATAGGGCAAAGCATCGTCGGCATATAAGGAGACAACGTGAGTTTGTCCCCCCACCAAGATGCCCTACTTGACCATATCACAGCACAACAATATCGCCAAAGGCTTCATTGCCAGGGCGAAAAGCAGTGGAGACAGCGGGCACCCCATCACGTGCCCCTTTTTATGGGGATGTTTTCTGATATCATGCCCCCACTGTGGACCCATGCTTTCGGTCGGTCATAAAGTAGCCGCATCCAGGAAATGAACTACCGGCCCAGTCCCACCCTCCCCAAGACCTCCCAAAGGTAGTCCCAGCTGAAAGTATCGAATGCTTTTTCAATGTCTAAGGCTACCAGCGCCACCGGCACATCAACACCCGCCATCGAGTGAACAATGTGTGAAAGACGCCTCAGATTTATATGTGTCCCTCTCCCTGGTATAAACCCACACTGGTCTTCATGTACCAAATGGGTGACCACACGACTGAGGCACAGCGCCAAGGTCTGAACAAATGCTTGTTTCCAATCCAGGGAGGACCTGGCCT
Organism: Calotriton arnoldi; assembly: GCA_963921515.1. Lineage (NCBI taxonomy): Eukaryota > Metazoa > Chordata > Amphibia > Caudata > Salamandridae > Calotriton > Calotriton arnoldi. Next base: position 2,705,343 of record CAWUFW010001089.1, on the reverse strand, counting down.
GGCATTTCTGGCTGGACTATTCCCATGGGAAGCAGGGTCACTGATTTGAATATGGCAGGGTCCAAACTGGAATGGCATGGTGAGCAAAAAGATGGATTTAGGCCCAGATCTCCGTATTGGGCGTTCCACCATGAATTGTTCTTATTCCAAAATAGCAAAACGTAAACAAATAGGCTGTGTTTTTTTCTGAGAAAAGTGGCAACTTAACCGTCACATAAAGAGGTCAGGACGACGGTGGTGTGTACCCGCCTCCCAACAAGGAAAGGTGCAAAGATTTTCAGAAGTCCAGGCAGATTTTACCTCTGAAGCACGCCCCACATACTAATTAAAAGGCGAATTTCGGCCCCTTTACTTATAATTTGGTGCCACCTAGCGGCCACGTGACATTTTCAGCCTGATTGCCGCACTTTCATATAGCTTTTGTGAACCGAGCCTTAACGGCTCGACTTCTCGGTCTCAACCTTGATTGACTACGACTCCACTAGTTAAGCTTAATACTGAATTTCCACCCAGTTTAGCAGAATTCGTTCTGCTGCTGATTACTGCTGCCGGTTAAAACGGAAAACAGTACAACACGAACAACAGAGAGTAAGAATAAGAACCATACAAAGCACAATATTCCGTAGAATCGGTGTGTAACTACGGCGATACCCCTGTGTGATTGGGCATAGTTCGCAGAGTTTTGCTACGCGGAACTTCGCGAAGTTACAAAAAAACTCTGTGAAGTTCCGCAAGTGGCGGAGTGTAGTGCGAACTGCTGTTCGCACTGGTCTTTCTGCTGCTCGGGTAGAAATTCTACCCGAGCGGCAGCTCGCGCTCGCAAACTTACCGTTCGCGAGCGCGAGCGGGGAAAAAACTCTGCAGCATTACGCGAAGCGGGGTTTTCTTGCACTCTGCGAGCTCCGCGGAGTGCGGAGTGCAGAAAACTCCGCAAACTTCGCGAACGGAGCGGAGTTCAACGCCCAGGCCTACTAATTTTGGGAACCTGGTACAACCTTATGTAGGTTGGAAGTGCAGGGGTTGCTAAAGAAAAAGAGATAACAGAGCTTCCAAGTTTTCAAACGGCTTACGCATGACACTTTTACTTTTGCAATGCGATTATGTACATTTCCAGGTCCCATTAATATCCTTTGAGTGGCTTTTTGTTGAGAACTGAGCGAAGAGCTTCAGTGTGATTGATATTGTTAGTTTAAAAAAAATACAGTTTTAAAAATATTGAACACTTCTAAAATATTTTAGTTTGTTCTGCTTCCTCGCTTTTGTTACATTGCCATCTCGATTCCTCTCCTGCTCCAAGCACTCTCTTGGGCGATCTCTCCCCTCCACTAATGAGAGTCAAAGCCGGAGACGTTTTAAGGCATGGGCAAAGTGGGCCCTGGCCCAGGCCCCAGCCTCTCAGGGGGGACCCGGATAGAGCCAGCTCTGTTCTGCAGAGTCTTGCCCTGATGACCTTGAATAATTTTTAAACAGATTGTTTCAAATACCGTTTTCCTTTAATTTACTTTTAATGTGGGTGATGTGTGAGAGTCTATGACAGACATTTTGCAGAGAAATGTTGTGTTTATGTTTCATGCAACATCCATAAAAAAGGTTCTATTCGATCAAAACAGAATCTAACGTATGAGAAATGGGAGGGTGTCACAGAGATTATTTGCAGTAATATTAGTGAGCCACTGCTGTGTTACAATGTTGAAAACACGTCACTATCCCTGAATATTAAATGTAAACAAAATTAGAATTTGGACAAGTGCGTCTGTGCAGTGTTAGTGACCTGGCAAAAGAGGGCATGAAAGAGCTGAAGTTAGATCGTAAATTCAAAGCTGTTCTGAACAGGGGCCCCCAAAATATTTGGCCCAGGGCCCACAAAATCCTTAAGATGTCTCTGGTCAAAGCCTCTCTTCCAACATCATTATCTGCTAGGCCCAAGGTACCCCCATGGGCAGGGTGCAGTGTTTGTGAAAGGTATGACATGTACTGGTGTATTTTACATGTCCTGATAGTGAAATACTGTCAATTTCGTTTTTCAGTATTGTAAGGACTAGCTCTCCCATATGCTATCATTGGAGCTGCCTTGTAACCTTTTACAAGCGTAACTTTAAAAAATAATCATTCCCCCAATGCAGGCACCCCTGCAACATGACGCAAGGGTGCCTGCTCTGGGGCATGGCAGCCAGTTGTTCGCCAGTGCAGGGGAATGCACACAGATGCATCGTATTGTTCAAATATGACTCATTCCTGTGCTTTTAAAGTAACGCAGCTCAGTGCAGCAAAATGGCTTGTGGCGCCGCGGTACATAATTTTTTGTAAATGAGGCCCACATTTTTTAGTGAAGGTGGTTTTTAAATTGTGTACTTGAAAATGCCACTCTTAGAAAGTGGCCATTTTCTTGCTTTACCATTTTTGTGCCTCTGCCCGCTAGGGAATCAACGTCTGGTTTAGACTGACAGGGGCCTGACTGTGCATTCTCTCTAGACAGTCTCACATAAGGGAGCTGAGGTGAGCCCTGCATATCCTGATGGCCAGTGGCGGCTCGCATAGGGCGTGCTGCGGGGCGGGGCAGGGTGGGGGGGTAGTAAACTCGAACATACGACGGAAGGGAGGAAAGTAATTATTACGTTCCTCCGTTCCATCGTATGTCTGAGTTTACTACCCCCCCACCCTGCCCCTCCCCCGCCCCGCAGCACGCCCTATGCGAGCCGCCACTGCTGATGGCCCATCGCCAGGCTGATGGGTCTTCCTGAGCTAGGGTGGTGGGAGGAGTTGTCACTGACACCTGAATTGGACTGTGTCTGCCTTTCACAATGCTGTCTCCCCCCGGTGGTGTGGCTGGACCAGGGAGGACAGAACTGGTTCTACTAAGCAAGAGAGACTTTCTTTGAAGCCTGAATACTTTATAGGATAAAAGTAGTTTTGGTAGTGGGGCTGACTCCAGAACTTTAGAACACTTCTGGATCAACAGGAGACTCTGCCAAGGAGAAGGGCTGAAGAGCTGTAAGGAGGAGTACTGCCCCTTTGCTGTGTGTTGCTTTTCTGGGTTGGCCTGCAGTTGCTACTTCTGCTTTGGAGAGGAAAGGGACTGGACTTTGCTGTATCCTGCTTGTGAAGTTTCTGCAAGGGCTTCTGTAAGATTGCCTCCTGTTAAGAAGTCTCAGGGACATAAAAGACTTCATCTACAGCACTTGGACTCCATTGCTCGAAGTTCTGAACCTGCCAAGCGGTGCCAATCCCAGTTCTGGGCCACTGGAGGTGTGTGCTGAACTGTAACTGAAAGAAAAGCATTCCCGACACCGTCACCGATGACGCTGCCTGCACTGACGCCGAGGTCACCGCTCGCTGTAAGCGTAGCACTGATTTCGACGACCCTGCAGCCCTGGCCTCACCGACAACGTGTCATCTTGCTGTACTCGACGCCGCTGCTTGCGCCGTAGCCATGTGCACCGTCTTGTTGCATCGACTTCGACAGCATCGCAACATTGGCCTCACCAATAACGACGCCTAAGCGCCGTCACTGATGGCCCTGTCTGAACCACGGCCATGGTCACCGCTTTGCCGCACCACCCTCGATGACACCGCAGCCTCGGGCTGCCAACGACAGTGTCATCGACTCCGATGCCAGCACTCTGCACCAATGCCACGCCACTGCCTGCACCGTAGCCATGGACACCGCATCGTGAAATGCACGACGCACCACCCATGACAACACGCAGCCCCGGCACTGCCAACATCAGCGCTCCTGACTTAGAACTCACGGAGTTCAATCTGCAACACACGTGACTCCAAGGACTCACAGACTTCTGCACCAATGCCAGTGACACCTCACCGCCGGACCTCACTGCAAGGTCCTCGAGGCCTATTCAGTTTCCAAGGTACAGTTTGCAGGTTTTTCTCAACGCCGTAGCCGGCCCATGACTCCAAAGTCGGACTGAACTGTTGGATTTGTTCGCAGTGATAGCCCCAGTTGGCGCTATCGACTTTAAGGAACTGTATTTTTGTTTTATTCTTAAGAAATTCATATCTTTGCTTGTGTATATTGGATTTTTGTCGTTTTGGCCTTGTTTTGATTAGATATATATTGGCTATTTTTCTAAACTGGTATGGTGTCCATTTTGAGGTGTTTTCACTGTGTTACTGTGTGTGTTTTGTACAAATACTTTACACATTGCCTCTGAGATAAGCCTGACTGCTCATACCAAGCTACCAAGGGGGTGAGCAGGGGTTACCTTAGCTGTGTAATCCCCTTAACCTGACTAGAAGGAAGGGTCCATACTTGGACAGGGTGTATACCACTGCCAACTAGAGACCCACATTTCTAACAGCAGCGCAGCAAGGCATCTTGCTGCGCTGCCCTGCGCCAAAGTGAAAGGGTGGAATGGACCATATTTAAGCAATATTGTACATTCCTGTCCTTTCTGACTGCGCTGGCACCATTTCAGCAGCCTAGAGTCAACATAGGCACCCTTGCACCATGGTGCAAAGGTGCATTTGTTGCAGGCAGGATTGTTTTTGTGCATGAAGGGGCACTTTCCTGCGCAAACACAATCCTAAGAGGCGTTTTCCTCTTTCTTTATATGTGGGCCGCAGAATGCAGCACACATGGAAAGAGGGAAAAACAAGGAGAAATTAACGAATTTCTCCTCGTTACACCTCACTTCGGGAGGCGTACATATTTGGTGCTTCCCCAGGTTTACATGTGTTTGTAAATCTGAGGCAGCGTCAAATTCCATGGGTGTTGCATGGGAAAACCCACTGCAACGCCCATGGAACGCCTCCTGGGCGCAGAGTAAGGCGACGCAGTGATTTGAGCTGGATCACCTCACTCATGATTTATGAGGCCACTTAAAGCCACGCATGTACCACTTTATGTGATGCAAGAGTGACACAGGGCTCTCATAAATAAGCCCCTAAGGCTCAGATTCTGAAAACTGTCACGGAATACAGCGCAGCCCGCAAAGAGGAAGTGCTGCGATGCGTGACAGGGAGAGAGCAGGAGAGAGCCATATCCACAGAGATATGGCACTCTCCTCCCATCTCCCTAGCGCCCGTGCTGATTTGAGCTGCCGTGCTCCAGGAACCACCTTAGCGCCATTGTGCTAGGGTGCATGCCTGAGTCTAGCATAGGTTTTGTACCTTCCTGTACAAAATACTATGCCTAGACACACTTCTAAGTTTTTGCTACTTTGTATGTGTGCTGCACAGTGCAGCACGCATGCAAAGTAGGAAAATAATGGAGAAATGAAAACATTTCTTCTTTTAACGCCTGCTTTACAGGGGCGTTAATTTTTGGTACTAATTCCTGTCTACTAATGTTAGTAGATAGGGTTTAGCGTCAAAAAGCATGGGTGGTTGCATGAGAACGCCCATGTACCACCCATATAACACCCCCTTGACGCAAAGTAATGAAAAGCAGCATTTCGCTCTCCTGTGCGTTACTTTTCCATATAAACCAATGCTAATACCAATTAGCGTTGGTTTGTTAATCCCCAAATAGGTTTAGCGTCGGGTTAACGTTTCAAAAGTAATGCTAACCCCATGCTAAACCTTTGTGAATCCAGGCCTAAGTGTGCAAAAAACAGAAAGTTTCGCTTTACTTCTCTGATGTTTCTGTACTCCTTGTCCTCCATTGCGCAAATGTAGGGGCATATGTACAAAGAAATGTTGGAGCGCGGAGCTGCACCAAATTTGGCAATGCTGCGCTCTGACATTTCCAAAAAGCAGGGATGCGCCGCATTTATAACAATACGGCACACCCCTGTGTTATCCTTAGCGCTGGCGCTAAAATTTGCTGCCTAGCGCCAACACAGCCACCCTTGCACCGGGTGCCTGCGTTGCAGGAAATGATTGTTTATGTGCAAGAAGGTGTCCCTTCCTGCACATATACAATCCATGATGACGATTTGTTACTTCTGTGTGTGCTGCAGAATGCAGCACATATAGAAGTAGCAAATCGTCATTAAGCAGAAAAAACAAAAACAAGGAGAAATAAAAGTATTTCTCCTCATTTCGCCATTCTAACGCCTGCTCTTGCATGGTGTTAGTTTTTGCCGCTGTCTCACATTTACAGATCCTTGTAAATCTGTGGCAGCATCAAAAAGCAATGGCAGCAAAAACACTTGCAGCGCTGATTTATGCCAAATCATTGTAAATGATTCCCTGGATTTAAATGATTCTGTGCCTTGCCATTAATGGTCTACCTAACACTTCATCAAACAGTACAAAGTTCTAATTCCTGATGCCATTTTGAGGGATCAACATAACAAGCATTAAAGTAATCTACAACTAAAATTTTCAAAGAAGGACATCAAATGATATGATTTTGAGAGACTATTTAGTATATGATTGGTCAAAGACTATAAAATTTGAGACCACTCACTTTCTACTTGTTGGTCTATTGTATGTATTGAAGCAAAGTATACTTTCCCTTCTAGTGGACTGAGCTTCAAGATCTGAATACCAGTCTCTGAGTGTAACTCCTTAATGGAGAAGGCTGCAAGTTTAGAGACACAAATCAAGAGTCCAACGGAATACCAACCTACCCTGCTGTAGGAAGCTTCCATAAAAAACAGTAAAGCCACCCTTTTTTAGGTCAAGCATTCGAGACCTCTTGTATATACTTTAGTACATACTTATATGTGTATGTACTTTGTGAGCTCTGGAGATCAACCCTAGGACTTGTCAGCTTCCGCTTAGACTTTTTTTCTGTTTCTGTTTTTCTGTTCAATGTTGATAGAAAACGACCACTAAAGGTCAGTAAAAAAAACAGAATTGCTTTCTGCTTGTTCAACTGCCTCTATTTAATTGTCTTGATAGAAAACGACCAGTAGAGGTCAGTAAAATACAAGAATTGCTTTCTGCTGAGGGACTTTCTTTTTTAAATTTTTCTGGCAACTGCCTCAATTTAACTTTCTTGATAGTAAACGACCAGCAGAGGTCAGTAAAATACCAGAATCACTTTAGCATTCTCTAGATTCAAGTCCATAGAAATTGTCTTCCACGAGCACCCGTAGACAATAATATTTTTTTTAAACTTGTATTTTCAGTGATATGACCACCGAAGTCCCTGATTTTATATTAAAAACAGAGCTTTGGACTATACCATTTCCCGCTGAAAGGCAATATTTCTCTCCATGTGTTCCCATACCTGGCGTGTCAAGCAGTTTGGTGCTTACTTTCCCTCCATGTTAAAGAACAGTAGATGTTTCAGCACCCAGGCTAATGTGCTGCATAGCAAAATACATATAAGGTCCCAAAGGCGAGACCGATTGCATTACAAATGCTTGTCCTGTATAGGTGTAATAGCCGGAATCACTTGATGGTAAAATTTACACATTTACCAGTCGAAAACTATCAGTTAATATTTTCTAGCCGAGGTCATGTTAGATTACAGAGCGATAATCCAATTTAGTGCTATGAGGTCAATCTTTCCAAGATTTAAAGTAGAGATTGGGCACTGCCACGCATCTCCTAGAAGAGTGGCCAAGCAAGATGAGTCCATGGGATGCATCTGAAATATCAATTTCAATTTCATCTTTATTCCATTCACACAAGGTGTATCATAAAAGAATACATAAAAAGACTGCAATTCATTAAAAACAGATATGGTACAATAAAACAAACACAATAAAATACAGGTTACACTTAAGCATACCACAGGTAGAGACTTTCTTCTCCTTTGAGTTGCCCTAAGAAACCTTGCAAGTACCACGCATGTATAAAGATTTGGAAGGAGCTGCAAATGTAAAAATGCTGGCCTACATTGTTTAAAATTCAAAGATTTCAGTAAAGGTATAATAAAAACTCTTCTCAGGTCTATATAAAATTTACAAAAGAACACTATATGTATAGTTGAATGATTAGACGCGTCATCACAAGGGCAGAGCAGTAGATCATTTGACCAGTTGTTAACATTTGGGAAACTTATCAGGCGGCGGAATATATTTAGCCTGAAACGCGTTAAAACAAATCTGTGCTGGGCATTAAGAACATTAAAAAGGTATGGTTGCATTGTAGAGGTGGTCAAAACCATTTGGTTATGTTGAACAGTAAGGTTTGGCCAGTTTCACGCACAATCTGAGATCCTCCAATAGATTTAAACACTCTGTCTTTAGTACTTTTCTCGAGATGTTTGTCAAAGATTCAGGTTGATCATAAAATTCAGGACATCCAATATCTGACATAAAATTCTTAATATACCTTAACCAGGGAATTTTTAAAGCAAACTCTGAGTCACAACAGTCCTTTACTATGGCACATATGATCCAAGGTCCATATTTTGTGCCAAAGCAGGACTGGCTGAATCTTGATCAAATCTATTAAATAGTTAGCTCCCAGTTCAGAGTGACATACAAAGTTTGAACCACTTGAAGGTAGTGCTAGGAGATTTAAAAAAAGGCATTTTCCACCACCTGAAGTGATTCAGCATTTGCGTGGCCCCATATTTCAGAACCGTACATTGCAATAGTTCTGCATTTTGCATAATATATAGTTAACATTTCTTTCAGCTGAATACTCCCCAGTTTCCTTGCAAAAGTGCGAAGAGCCATGATAGATCTAACAAATTGCAACCTTCTCGAATTAATGGCACTTTTCCAGTTCCCTTCACAGTCAAATAGAATTCCCAAATAGGAGAAGGTCGGGGTAAATGGTAAAGTATCTTTTCCTATATAAACATTTCGATACTTTGTTGCATTATGGCCCACTTTCATAACAAACGTCTTACTAATGTTAATTCGTAACCCCAGATTTTCCATAAAAAGGACAAAACTGTCAAGGAGACGCTGCAATGCCAGAGGGGTGCGTGCCATAAGTACTGCGTCATCCGCGTATAGCAGAACAGGTATTGGCCGGTGCTTAACTTGTGGCAGGTCCAATTATTAATATACAAGTTGAATAAAAAGGGGCAAGTACGCACCCTTGGAGGACCCCTTTTTAATACTAAAGGGGCGTGTACACTCACCTTTTATACCAAAACGTTACCCTTGTGTAACTGTTTGAATATAAATGTCTTAAAAAGTTAATAATAGTACAATCAATACCCATCGAACTCATTATAAACCAAAGCTTGTCATGGGATACATAATCGAAAGCTGATGATAAATCAACAAAAACCATATACAGGTTGCCACTTTTAATATACGCATATTTGCCCAGTAACAAATTCTAAGTTGACGGCTTGCTCTGTGGTCCCAATACCCTGACGGAATCCATATTGTAAGTCAGAGATCTTATTGTTACAATCCGCCCAGCTTTGTAGTCTAGCTAAGAGAATACGGCCAACCACCTTAACCAGCGAGTCTAGTAGGGAGATTGGTCTATAGTGCGCTGGACAGTTGCGATCACCTTTCTGAAATATAGGTATGATCTGAGACTCTGCCCATGACGTAGGCAGGGGTGTGGAATTTAATAAAATATCTACTTGTCCATGGGACAGGTTGCTTCATAAATCTACTTGTCCTGTAACAAAATCCACTTGTCCCTTTGGTGTCATGTAGGGCGGTGACAAATTATGGCAGCAATCTCATTATATAAGAGCTCTGATATAGCCTCCTTGATTATGCCAGGGTTCATACCATAGTAGTGTTTGAATACTTGCAATCCCCTTATGTTGCCACGTTTCCGCAGATCTACATACTGGGGTTGAAGTTAGTGATAAGCAATAGTTCCATGGTTTGACTGCCCTTTTGAGTCTGTGCAAACCTACTAACTTGCATGTTTTAAGGGTTTTCGACAACTCTTCTCTAATCTTTTCTCATACTGAGAAATGTTGGAAATGTACTCCTGACAATGGCAGATGTAAACCTTCTTCCAGAGTTGGGAAAAAAGTGGTTGGAGGAAAAGTGAACTTGCAAACACTTGCAAAGCATGAGCAAATCTACACATGCATATTTGCTCATGCTAAAATGCAGCTCACAAATATTTTCTAGGAGTACTATTTCTTGCCCTACTTCTGTAAATTCTTGGGAATTCAGGAAAGCCGTAAAGCTGCACTTAATGCAAGGACATATACCATGGGTGCACTTTTGAGACTTTCTTTAATAATTGGGCCCGTAATTTGGTTTGGAGTTGACCATGACCTTTTGCTTATTAAAATTCTGCTCTCTCTCTCTCTGTATTGGCTGGCTTCACTGTGAGTGACAGCATTCTGCTCTTTCACAAGGAGCATATCGGCACACAAAGTAGTTTTGTTCAGTGCCAGTAACTACTGTGGCAGTGTGTGCTTTTTGAGACCAAAAATAATTTTTGCTTTTGCCAATGTTTGTTATAATGGTGAGGGCCCGGCAGCTCCCACACCAATAAGGTTTTACAAAACCATGCCAAAACAAGTCATACATTGACAAAACTAAAAAGCTGACCACCAATTTCAGACCTACTGGCTTTGCCAATGCTTGTTTATTTTTGTTTCCCATAATCTTATTGAAACGGGTTACTCTGATTTTGATTATGAATATTGTGGGAAACACTAGCATGTTACTAAATGATGCTGCAAAGAAATGGTACCTAAAATTTTACAGTAGTTTAGCTAAATGTTTTTTTTCCTGTTTTCATTATTTTATCAACATTTGATTTTGAAAGCAAAGAATCATCAATCTTGCTTTCAAGCATCTGCTAATATTTGCATCATATCAGAGAGCATTCTGGGAGCATTATACATAGCCTCATACTGCTAAACCTTGAAAACGTGTGTACACATTTTTATACGGGAACCGCTGTCAGTAGTGCCGTCAGAGCTTACAACATTTACTTAGAGCGCTCACCCGAACAATAAAGGCTTTTAATTAATGAACCATAAATACAAGTTTGAACAGCATTAACACATGGACAAAAATATTACCTTAACTGCAGACAGTGCCCTTCCCTGATCCATAATGTGGTACTGCAAACTGGCAGCCAAAGGGTTTGTGCTGCAGGGGGTTGGGCCTACTTGTCCCAAGGACAAAACACACATGAAAACTTGTTGCTCTTGACCCCAAACAATATGTCCTGGGCGTCGGGCTATAGGAATTCCACATCCCTGCGTAGGGAACCCCACACTCTGGTAGGATCTAAAAACATGGGTGAGAAGGGGGCCCCAAATATCGATATTAGCTTTAAATAGGTCAATCGGGACCCCATCAGGTCCTGGAGCTTTATTTCCCTTACTTGAACTTATTGCAAGGGAAACCTCTTCCAGGGTAAAGTTTAGAGCAGACCAGTCAGGGGCAGGAGGGAATTTTCGAAGGATCTACCGCAAAAGCTGAAACAGGATGATCAATAACACAATCTGTAGTAGCCGAATATAAGCTGGAAAAATGTGCTACCCAGTCCTCTTCAGTCACTGCAACCTCTATTTTTGGCTTATCACCCTCACTAAATAAAGGGGAGTTAATAACACGCCAAAATGCGGTGGTATCATTACTACGGCTGGCCTCATGCAGTTTCTCCCAGGTCTCCTCTTTTAGGGCTTTTTTACGATTTTTTAAGGTAAGCCTATATGCCCGTCTCCAATGCTGAACTTACTCATTGTTCCTAGAATTGTTTTTCAGAGCTCTTATAAGTTTTTTGTGGGCCTCACTGCATGCATGGTCAAACCAACCTTTCCTCTTTACCGTTCCTGTCTTTTGCTTAGATGTTAACCCCACTTTAATAGCTCTGATAATTTGGCTAAAAGACTCCATGATAGCAGAGGCTTCCTCCGAAGTATTCAGGCAAACATCAAAAGCACTCTTTTGCTGCTGTATTAGTTGCTCTAAGAAGCTAGTCAGGTCAATCATAGACCAGCGTAAAGTGTAGCCATTCGTTCGAGAGAGCTCGAAGTTCTCCATGGCTAGAGTGTGATGACAGGCCCTTAGGTTTACTAACCCGGGGTTTAGCGCTAGACTCTGAGGATAATGGTCACTCATTGCACAGTTGTGTAATGTAAAGTTAGTCACTAGTGCCGAATAACAATTGGGAAAAAGCAGAAAATCTATAACGCTTTTACCCATAGTGCCATCAAAGGTGCAAGATACCTCAGTTGGGCTGTCCCCACATTCATTACTGAAGCCTAAATCATATTTAAAAATAAGCTCATTGAGTTTCTTCCCATAGTCTGTGTGTAGGAAATGAGTGACGTCTTCGTTTGATGGTGAGGTCATGCCACAAATACTGGTAGAGCGCAGTTTACAAAGTTGGATGTTAAAGTCCCCCACCCAAATTAGAATTTTATCCCCATTCCCCTTCGAAAAAATAGATTCCAAATCGGTATCAAGTAAGGCTAATAAGCCCAGTATGTCTGAGTCACAGGCATTATTGTAAAAATTAACTAAGATCAGCTCAGAGGATACAGAAAAATCAATAATAACAATTTGGTAAAAAGTGCTAGATGACTTAAAATTAAAGGTAGAGGAGGGTAATTTATTTGACACATAGATGCAAAGACCACCCTTGGGTCTGCCATGCCTTGATGGAGTAGCAGGTGAATTAAAAGTTTTATACCCATTAAGGTGACATGGTTCAACAACCCAAGTTTCTTGTACACAAACAATAGTAAAATTAGCTGTAAATCCAAGCCAATCTGGAGAATTAATCTTACTACACAGCCCCGCTACGTTTCAGCATAAAACTGTGATGTCATTTAAATCTGGGGACATAGAGTCCACAATTATCTCCTTACTTAATGGGGATTGTTCCGTGATCATTTTGACTTTAGAACCCGCCTCTAACTGTATATTAATGACAGGAGTCGGAATTGTAGGAGCGGGATTTTGCAGTATGGTTCCCACCAATAGTCCGTCCCTTAGTCAATCTAGTCCAGTAAGGCTGGAGAGGCTGTCAAACCTATTAGAGGTTGCGATGGAATACAGAAGGGGATTTAAATAGTTTGAGTTTATGGGTGGTTGTTGCAGTGTACATTGGGTTTGGGGGACTCGTTGTGTCAAAGCATTTGGCTGACTAAACAGTTGACTAGGGGGTTTATAGAAGAAACCAAGCGGAAGAACTATAATTTGATTTTGGTTGGGGGAATTAACTTTGCCCGACCCAGTATATCATTTACCAGCCCTGGGAATTTGAAAGAGAGCACCACACAGTCACCTTGGAACACTTTAGTACCCCTTCCGACCCACCCAACCCGTCTGGCCATCTTAAAATCTGCAAAAAGCACTACCCCCATCCCCACTTTAGAATTTATCCAGTTGAGAGATTTATTTCTCAATGAGTCCCATGATTCATGGTGCGGAGACTCTATCGGCGGAACATTTGCCAGAATGACCACATACGGGGTAACATCAGGAGGAAGGTCTAGTCGTTCCATAACAGACCTGGGGTGTGTAATGGCTTTTCTCCCCGCATGAGAGTTATACTTGGAGACTGGTGATATTCCCCTATTGTGAGCCATTGCTGCATCCGCAACAGAAGCGAGTTGTGTCTGGAGCACTGTAGATAACACTTGGTGAGGGAGTTGGAGTGGTTGAAGGGGCACCTCACAATTCCCTATTACAGGTTGTTGTACTGGGGGGTTTATAAATGTTCTAGGGACAACACCAACAGTACTACCATTGTCAGTTGGCCCTTCCCTCCCATTCCCAGAACACAGATTCGCTGAACCCAGTCTTTCTGCACAATTTAACACAGCACATTCAACAGCTTTGAGTCGATCTGTAAGACTACACACAGAGGATTTAATAAGGTCTATCAGTGCTTGCACCGAAGTCGCTAATGAAGAAGAATCCAGGAAGTCCGGGGAATCCGGCAGTACAGAGGGCTTCAATTTGCTCAGGTCTCTATGGGGCTTAGAGCTTGGGCCCGGTTTTAGCACAGAATGCCCTTTTTGTAACCTTCATTTTCCCTTCACCTGATGTTGTATGGGCCTTAGCAGGGTGTATTTTGGAGATTTTGGGTCGTTTAGATGGGGGGATGGGATTCGAAGTGCCTGGTGAAATGAGGGTAAAGTGTTGGTCAGACTCTCTCTCTTTTGCATTATCTGAACTTGTGGGCTGCAAATCCATCCGGCAGCTGGTCCGCATTTGAGGAAGATGTACGTGTGTTAGGAGGTTCAATGCCACTCTCAGTACAAGTAGTTAGGGTTTCCTCCACACTTAAGATTTGCTTCTCGATAGCCCCCATTATAAAGTTCATGATGGACTGCCGCTATTTTGGAGGTGATTTTGCTAGGGCAGAACTCGGTTGTTTCCTTTTCCCCATGACCAAATAAAATAACGCCACAAAATAAATCCAGAACTACCCGTACAAACGATAAAGTAACAACAAATGAAGTGAGCAAAAATTACAGTACCATAGCCGGAGGAGTCGTCGCAGGACAGAAGATGGACGAGTTAGGGGGGGCCCAGCCCTGCCTCCTCCTGCAGCTGACGGGCACAGATGGGCCTGTCCTTGGCGCGTGAAAGACTTGTTGGCGCCTCCTGGCTCGTTGGTTTCTGGGGGCTGAAGTCCCCCGGGACCTGTGGCAGGCAGTGCTTAATTTGTGCCGGTGCTTTCCGGTGCTTAGCACCGGCACTTATTTCTCAGGGCCGGGTCTACACTCTAGCCTCTACCCTACACGCAATATGGGTAAAAATTGGCTGCGCGCTGCTCACTAAGCTCAGAGTAGGGTCCCAGCCTCCCCGGTGAAGAGCTGATATTGCACGTTACTGCGTGCTGGTAAAATATTTCAAATTGGATGCAGCTGCTTGGCGCCCGCCTTTTTACAAGCCACTTATAACCGCCAGAAAATCAAACTTCCTGGGTCCCTGCCTCGGCGTAGGTCACTGTCACACCGCATTTTGCAATCGTTCATGCGCTACCAATGAACGATTGCAAAATATATTAATAGCCCGCCCCGTCCCTCCTTGGCGAATCTTCAAGTGTGTGCCCACCCCACATTCGGACCAATAAGCATTGTTTCTGACCGCGGCCCGCCCAGAACTGCGCAGCTGCAGGCTAATCATCAGCCGAGGACAGAAGCAAGGAGCGTGTCGCGCAGCAGGTCTCCTCGCAGATTAATTAAGGCTGTCCCGGTAAGTGATTACTTTCGCTTTGTATCATGATTCTAATAACCACGATGGTGTATATTTGTGTAAAGCATTGACTTGGCTCATTATGCTAAATAACGTTTTATAGTGTGGGGCCCACGGCTGCAGCTCTTCCTCCGCTGCTGCTGGCTTTTCACTTTTGCAGCAAAATAAATCTTTTTTAAAGTTAAAAGCCAGCAGCAGCGGAGGAAGAGCTGCAGCCGTGGGCCCCACACTATAAAACGTTATTTAGCATAATGAGCCATGTCAATGCTTTAGACAAATATAACTCTGAACACTGGTAAACGGCTGATGGCAGAGAAACAAGAATACCCGAACGTGCCACTCGAGGCAAAATTCACGTCAGGTAGTCTTGTTTTTCTGCCATGAGCTGTGTACCAGTGTTCCGTGTTATATTTGTAAATTCACCCCAAGACTGTTTTTTCCCCTACCTAGCCAGGGGAGTGGGACCCATTTTCTATGCTTACATTTCAGCCTTTGGCAGCCTACCTACGCCAATTTTGAATTCCATTGATTTTAAACATTTTTGGAGGGTGAGGGTGTTTTTCTGGGCGGGAGATCCCACTAGACTATGAAAGGTATTTTGCCTGTTCATACAGTAAGGATGAGAACACAGAAGGTGGTAGCTTGAAATGATGGCGAGTTTCCTGAGGAGACTGCTAAAAGAGAGAGCGGGAAATACCTGCCTTTGAAAGGCAGAGAGATGGAGGGCCCAGTATTAAAGGAAAACAAAAGTGACCTCGACATCATGGGCCACCATTTGGGGACAGAAAAGAAGGAACATTTCGAACAGAAAGTGAGACAACCTAATTTTGCCATTAACTTGCACTCAATTGGAGGAAATAAAGCTGCTTTCTTGATTATAAAAATTGCACTCCCACCTAAATTGGAAGCTCTGATCCATAATATCTAAGCCCTTCATTTTGACATCTTAAGTGCAGCGATTTCTCCTCCTCTTTTCACTGTACTTTCCCATCGCAGACTCCCCTTTAAGGGTCGGACTGGCCTATGGGGCAATCAGGTCGTGCCTGATGGGCTGGTGTGTATGGGCCAATTTTTTGGCTCTTTGTGGGCCTGTTTTATGGTCTGGTGGGTCTGTTATTTTCAGGCCCAGTCCAATCCTGCCCCCTTTGCCTGCACAGACGCACTCAACGAAGTGTTAGTATTTAAAAAGCAGTTATAAAATTAAAAACAAGTATTACCTCTAGTATGTTAATCTACCTAATGAACAAGTCAATGTAAGCAGAAAACAACTAGTTGGTTTACTAACGCATGTTTAAGCTGTTAGCACAGATTGTGCATCTCACTGGCCCCTCAATAGGGAGTCTGATGGTGTTCATGATCGAGTCACAGGTGGGCAAGGTATGCAAACTTCACACTCAAAATTGAGCATGTTGTACTTAGCTCAGTTCACAAAGTATGATGACTTTACCAACTGTGCCTTACTTCATTTGAGGAAGTTTTCCATGTAGAAAAAAGTTTTGTGAGAAAATTTTCAAGTTAAAAGTGGGATTTTGTAGGCCAAATTTAATGGACGTTTTCATCGCTATTTGTTTTTAAAACAATTGTGTATACTTTGGGCCAGTATCTAAAACGTCAAAGTTTTAAAAACAATGTAACAGTTATGGAGGAAAGCCTTTGTGGCCTTGCACACAGGGAAGTACCTCGTCAGTAATGGGGGCGGGGTGAGCTTCAGATTTTTACACAATCATGCTGGGATATCATGTTAATTATTATATGAGAAGCTGGCATGAGGAGGGCTTAAGTGCCGGTGGAAAGGTAGAGGAATGCGGATTGAGAGGGGTATCAATGCCCCAGTCTGCATCACCAGCAGAACCCCATTGGCAAGTTCTAACTAGGACTTGAAATGTGTAGCCTGTTCTGGTGAC
Organism: Calotriton arnoldi; assembly: GCA_963921515.1. Lineage (NCBI taxonomy): Eukaryota > Metazoa > Chordata > Amphibia > Caudata > Salamandridae > Calotriton > Calotriton arnoldi. The sequence goes on along the minus strand of CAWUFW010001089.1, from coordinate 2,688,470 downwards.
TCTCACTAGTTCAGTCTGCAAATATGGGGCAGCCTGGTGAGGTCCCTGTTGCAGAGTGCGTGACTCTCCGCTGGTGTTCAACCATGTTCATACAGACTGTGATACCTTCTGAAGTGTGGTGCTTTTGATATGGATGGTGGAGTGTGGTGCTCTTGGTATGGACGATGGTACCCTGCTCCTAGTCTGCAGGCCTCTCTTATTGAATGGGACTTCTCTGTAGTCTCTAAGGTGCAAACTGTGATACTCTCCTCTCTGTGGAATCTCACACTGACTTTGATACCCTCCATGCCTGCAGGCCTTTCATATAGACTGTGTGTGATGATACCCTCATACTCTGCAGGGACTCTGATAGGGACTGTGATCGCATACCAATCTGCTGTACTTCAGTTTCATGACCATCCTCATGTAAGGGGCGCAGGTACGGACTCCCAGACTCTTCGATTGTGAGGTGCACCCACCATAGCATGGAGGATGTCTGATAGTAGCAAAACACTGTACTTCACTTACTTCACAGCACAGCAACACCCCTAAACTGACGATCTCTAAATAGTATAAAATTACTGTAGGACTGTTGAACATATTTAACAGATTAGTACCTTTAACTTGCAAGCACATGTTGGCTGCCTTCAGAATATTTCATTTTGTACTTTTTGTTAAAATCAATTAAATTGAAGAGGTGTGCATTTTGCTGTGAAAATAATGAATATATTTACACAATTTCTATTATCCTTATCTTGGCTGTCTCATGTATAGATTGCTCTGACAAATGCACAAGTTACTAACTTGTGTAACGATATATCTGTAAGAGACAGTAGTTAGTGACAGATTCCTTACCTTAGAATATCCCCAGGCGTCAGGCTGGATCCGGAAAGTTTTTTGCGTAGCAGTACCCTTGCGCGTCGGTAGGCGGCGTCGTGCGGCTCCGCGTCCGTCGTCGGCGTCGTGATCGCCGGGATGACGTCGCGGGCAGTACTTAGGCGCCGCCCTGCGCGCTGACGTCCAGTTCTGTACACGACTTTCCGCGCCAGGAACGCAGAGCCATGCAAGAAGCTGACATAGGTGTCTGAAAAATACTAGGGCCCTGAAAGGGATGTCCTTAACCCTAGAAATCAGTTCGCAGAACGGGGAGGATGGGTGGGCGGTAGGAATCTGTCACTAACTACTGTCTCTTACAGATATATCGTTACACAAGTTAGTAACTTGTGCATCTGAAAGAGACACGTTAGTGACAGATTCCTTACCTTAGAATAGATACCCCAGCAATACCAACCCCGGTGGTGGGTCTGCGAACAAAGATCAGACAAGGAAGTCCTGGAGGACAGAACGGCCAAAGAAGCCGTCCCTCCGGACCTGACTGTCAAGGCAGTAATGCTTTGTAAACGTGTGCAGCGAGGCCCACGTAGCTGCCTGACAGATAACCGGCAGCGGAACACCGCGGCCCAAGGCCGTGGTAGCAGCCGTTGCCCTGGTGGAATGGGCACGCAGCCCAACAGGAGGCTCCTTTTTAGCCAAAGAATAGCAGGTCTTGATGCACAAGGTAACCCAGCGGGAGATGGTCCTCTTGTGCACCGCCCGACCTTTTTGGCGCCCACGTAGCCAATAAAGAGCTGGTCATCCACCCGGAAGTGTTTTGTGCGGTCAATATAGAAGGAGAGCGCACGTTTTGGGTCCAGACGGTGGAGCCTCTCTTCCTCTCTGGAAGGATGCGGAGGCGGAAAGAAGGTGGGCAAAGTGATGGTCTGCCCAATGTGGAAAGCAGTAACCACCTTTGGCAAGAAGGACGGACGCGTCCGAAGAACAACCTTGTCTGGATGAACAGACAGAAAGGGAGGTTTGCAAGATAGAGCCTGGAGCTCACTCACCCGCCGAGCGGAGGTGATGGCCACCAGAAAGGCTGTCTTCAGAGTCAGAAGACGAAGAGGACAGTTATGTAGAGGCTCAAAGGGAGCGCACATTAAAAGGTAAGAACCAAGTTTAAGTCCCACTGAGGCATCACAAACGGAACAGGAGGGAAGAGGTGAGTAATGCCTTTTAAGAACCTGTTAACAACAGGGGACTTGAAAAGGGAGGGCTGATCAGGGAGCCTGAGGAAGGCCGAGATAGCACAAAGATAACCCTTGATGGTACCCAGGGCAGAACCCTGTTGGGCCAGAGAGAGAAGGAACAGAAGGACCTCAGAAAGAGGGGCAGAAAGGGGATCCACAGCCTTTGCTGTGCACCATGCCACAAATTTGTTCCACCTGCAGGCGTATACCACCTTAGTGGAGGGACGCCTGGCTGCCAGAATCACATCACAAACTTCGGGAGGCAAGTCGAAAGGAATCAACTGCCGCCGCTCAATCTCCACGCAAGCAGGTGTAGACTGGACAGGTTCGGGTGGAGGACCGTCCCCTGCTGCTGCGACAGAAGATCCTCCCGAAGAGGCAGACGGATCGGGGGATCTACGCTCATATTGAGTAGCTCGGGATACCAAACTCTTCGAGCCCAGTCCGGAGCCACAAGAATGACTTGGGCCCGGTCGTGCCGAATCTTCTTCAACACTCTGGGTAGAAGTGGTATAGGCGGAAAGGCGTACAATAGACCGCAACTCCACTCGTGACGAAAAGCGTCGCCGAGCGAGTGCCGCCTTGGAAATTCCAACGCGCAGAACTGATGACATTGCGCGTTCTCTTCGGTGGCGAATAGATCTAACCAAGGCTCTCCCCACTGTAGAAAGAGACCTTGCGCCACTTCCGAGTGAAGACGCCATTCGTGATCCATCATGCACCTGCGGCTGAGTTCGTCCGCCCTGGCGTTCAGGGAACCTGCCAGGTGTTGAACCACCAGGAACATGCCCTGGTGTTCCAGCCATGTCCAGAGGCGCAGAGCCTCCTGACAAAGGGTCCACGACCCCACCCCGCCTTGTTTGTTGCAGTACCACATGGCAGTGGTGTTGTCTGTGAACACCTGCACTACCTTCCCTTTGACAGAGGGAAGGAATGCCTTGAGTGCAAGTCGGATCGCCCGGAGCTCCAGAAGGTTGATATGGAGCCGGGACTCCGCCGGAGACCAGAGGCCTCTGATCTCCGCCTCTCCCATGTGACCGCCCCATCCCAGAAGGGACGCGTCCGTCACAACTGTGTGCTCTGGCTGGGGAAGGGAGAGGGATCTGCCCATGACCCATTGCCGGTTCGAGAGCCACCACTGCAACTGTTTTGCAGTCCCCTCCGAGATCTGGACGTGATCGGACAGGTCGCCCTGGTGCTGCGCCCACTGGAACTTCAGGTCCCACTGCAGAGCCCGCATATGCCATCTGGCATGAGTGACCAGCAGGATGCAGGAGGCCATGAGGCCCAGCAGCCTCAGGGTCATCCGTACCGAAACCCAGGATAAGGGCTGAAAGATCGGAATCATAGCCTGAATATCCCGGACTCGCCGTTCGGGAGGATAGGCCCGAAACTGCGTCGTGTCCAGAACTGCTCCGATGAAAAGGAGCTGTGGAGAAGGAATCAGATGCGACTTTGGCACATTGATGGAGAACCCCAGCGAGTGCAGGAGTTCGGCCGTAGTCTGGAGGTGGGAGACAACTGCCTGGGACGAGCCCGCCTTCAGCAGCCAGTCGTCGAGGTAGGGGAAGACTGAAACCCCTGCCCGGCGCAGATGAGCTGCGACCACCGCCATCACTTTCGTGAACACCCGAGGGGCACTGGTAAGGCCAAAGGGGAGCACGGTGAACTGAAAATGCTCGAGGCCTACCGTGAACCGAAGGTAACGCCGGTGGGCCGGCAGGACGGGGATGTGGAAATAGGCGTCCTGCAAGTCCAACGCTACCAACCAGTCTCCGGGGTCGAGGGCAGTCAAGACCTGAGCTAGGGTGAGCATCTTGAACTTCTCCTTCCGGAGGAAGCGATTGACGTTCCGGAGGTCCAAGATAGGACGCATGTCCTCCTTGTCCTTTTTGGGCACCAGAAAGTAGTGGGAGTAGCAACCACGCCCTACTTCTGGGGTCGGAACATGCTCGATGGCCCTCTTGGCCAAGAGGGCCGTGACTTCCTTCTGTAGAAGCACCAAGTGATCCCCTGACATGCGGTGGAATTGAGGTGGCATGGCTGGGGGGTGGTCTCGAAGGGGAGGGAGTAGCCCCTTCGGACAATGTCCAAGACCCACTTGTCCGAGGTGATGGGACGCCAGTGGTGAAGGTGATGGCGGACCCTGCCCCCGACTGGCGTGCTGTGCACCTGAAAGGAGGGACTAGGAGGGCTTGGAGGCCGCGGACGGGTTGGAGGTGGTGGCCTGACCCGCACGCTGGTTGCCCGAACCGCCACGGCGGTATCCACGTCCTCGGCCACGCGAAGGCGCTTGCTGCGCGGGCCGTTGGCCGGGCTGTGGACGTGACTGGGCGCCCCTTCCGTGGCCACGAAAGGGGCGAAAAGCAGACGTTTGCGGAGGGCGCACAACAGCAAGGCCCAGGGACTTAGCAGTAGCCCGTGAATCCTTGAAACGCTCCAGCGCATGGTCCGCCTTTGAACCAAAGAGACCGACTCCATCAAAGGGCATGTCCATGAGAGTATTCTGGACATCCCCTGAAAACCAGTGGTTCTCAGCCAGGCGTGGCGACGCAGCGCCACCGTCGTTGCAAGCGATCTGCCCAGCGAGTCGGCGGTATCAAGGCCACAGCGGATGGTATACTTAGCCGCATCACGCCCTTCCGCAATAGCGCGGGTAAGCAGTGTCTGGACCTCCTCAGAACACTGCGGCAAAACATCAGCCACCGAATCCCACAGGGAGTGGGTGTATCGGCCCAAGAGGCAAGCGGTATTAACAGACCGCAAGCCAGCACTGGAGGAAGAGAAAGCCTTCTTCCCAAAGTGATCCAGGCGCTTGGATTCCCTATCCGGAGGGGCGGTAGGGAAGGCTGTTTGGGAGGCAGAGGCTTGGACAACCAAGCTCTCAGGGGTGGGGTGTTGGGAGAGAAACAGGGGGTCGCCCGGAGCCGGGCGATGGCGTCGGGCCACGTTCCTATCCACAGGAGCCCCTGTGGTGGGTTTGGACCAGGCACCCAAAAGAACGTCAGTGAGTGCATCGTTGAACGGCAGCACAGGCTCCGAAGAGGAGGCCGCCGGCTGAAGCACTTCAGTCAGGAGGTTAGTCCTGACGGCCACCGTAGGCAACTGGAGATTTAAGGCTCCAGCAGCTCTACGCAACACCGTTGCAAAATTAGCCCCCTCCTCCGTTGCCACGGGAGGAGACAGCATGCCAGAGTCGGGGGAGGTATCCAGCCCACTGGCATCCCCAAGTTCCTCAACCCAGTCCGGGTCAAACTCGCACTGTTGTGTGAGAGGGTCGTCAGACCCCTCCCAGCTCTCCTGGTCCTCCTCAGGTTGAAAAGATGGAGGAGGAGGGACATAAGGGACCCAAGGCCTCATCGGCGCCGGAACCGGCGTCCGGGCGACGCCGGTCCGGCTCCATGTCCGGACCCGGGGAGAACCGGGGAACGACGCCGCCCGGAGCCCCGGACGGCGTCGGAAACGGCACCGGGGACATCGGCGTCGGCGGAGGCGTGGTTAGGTCAACCGGCGTCGATGGAGGTTGCGGCACCACCGGAACCGGGGTCGAGGCCGGGGCCGGAGCCGAGGCCGGGACGAAGGCTGGTGGGACAGGCGACGCCGGGACCGGAGTCGACGGCGACGCCGGAGCAACCCCATCTGGGCCCGCGGGGCCCGAAGGCGCACCGGGAGGGACCTTGAGGCCCGAAGAGGCGGGCCATGGCCGACAGGAATTTCTGTACTTCGGCCGGAGTCGCCCCGAACCCGGGAAGGACGGGTAATGCGGGGGCAACTCGACAGGCACGTCCGGGGCCGCGGGGCGGACGGTGCCGACAGGGACCTCAGCCGAGTCGCGCGACCGGCGAGGCGAAGTCTTAGAGCGATGACGCCGCTTAGACTTCTTGTGCTTCGACTAACCGGAGGAGCGCGAAGACTTGGATTCCGACGAACGGCGGGGACTCCGCGTCCGGCCCCTCGACCTCTCCCGGGACCGGGGCTTGCTGCGGCGCGGAGCCGACTGCCGGACTTCAAGGAGCTTTCGAGACCGCTCTCGCAAAGCCTTCGGATGAAGTTTCCGGCAGTCAGGGCACGACTCGTGTCGTGGCCTCGGCCGAGGCAGAAGAGACACTCGAGGTGGGGGTCCGTGATGGACATCATACGACCACATACCTCGCAGGGCTTAAAGCCGGGCATCCCTACGACACCTTAGGAGTCGTGAAGACTCGTTGAAGAGAACAGTGAAAAATTTCACAAAAAGATAGTCAAAAAGTGACTAGGGCACTGCTCTTCCCGGATCTGCGCTTACTGGCGCGGAAAAAGAAGAACTGACGTCAGCGCGCAGGGGCGGCGCCTAAGTACTGCCCGCGACGTCATCCCGGCGATCACGACGCCGACGACGGACGCGGAGCCGCACGACGCCGCCTACCGACGCGCAAGGGTACTGCTACGCAAAAAACTTTCCGGATCCAGCCTGACGCCTGGGGATATTCTAAGGTAAGGAATCTGTCACTAACGTGTCTCTTTCAGATTATCATTTTCTACAGCATGTAAAATAAAAAGTAGACCGTAGAGGAGCTTGCACTAAACATGTAAAACAACCCTTTAAAGTTTTCTCAAGGTTTCCTCTTCCCTTTACAAAGTGTGCATGTCACATTCACTTGAGAGGTTTGGAATGCCACAATACCTGCAATGAGCACACATTTAAAAGGTACGCATCTGTGGTGTATGTATTGAGTTTATGAATTTTATATAGTTTTGATATGCTCCTGATCATTACTGACTCTGGGAGAGTGCCAGTGACAGAAATACGCTCCAGGCTGCAGTGACACTTGGACCCGGGGTGAAGGGGCAACTGATATTCGCCCATTTGTCATACTTACACTGGTGACCTTTGCAGTATGTAATGCAACTGATAGATTCTCCACTTGTTAGCTGCCATAATGGGGTTGTCAATACACTGTTAGCTGTCTTTATAGATTTCATCTGTATTTCTCAAGGAAAGTAGGTCTCAATACAGTCTGTTGTTTAACTCCTCGCCTATTCTGTGAGAAGTATCTGTGTGTGTGTGTGTAGGATGATATTATAAGTTGCCTCTTCCACATTTCATACAATGCTCAATCCGCCATTCACTTAGGCAAAGCTTTAAGCCGTGTTCCACAGATTTAGTTAGAAGAGTAATCTAGGTACTTCCTGTTCACCTTCTTTGCCTTTTATTTCAAGAAATGCTTTGCTGGGTCTGGTTCATCAGTTAGCTAATATATCCACTCCAGGAATCTGTGTTTGATCTCTCATAAATTTAACTAATGGTGTGGCACCCGGTCTTTCATCTTTCTGAGGTCGATGAAATTGGTGCCATTGAGTTGGATAACAATATTTTTAATTTGGTGTTAAGGCCCCTCTGGTGAGTATGTGCTTTACAAACATACATGGTGTGATAAGGACACAAATGTATTTTAATCTTTTGTTTTTCAATTTCTTTGCAATATTACATTGGCATTATTCCCTCTGCCTCGCCTTCACCCAGTACTTTTCATACTCGTATCCATTCCCATGACCTCCTTTCTTTCCTTCGTCCCGCCTTTTGCCTTTCCTTTTTCTCTTCCTCAGCAACTCCAGCCACGCCTTCTTTCCTCTTTCCATTCGTGCTTCCTTACACCCTCATTCATTCCCCATCCCTTGGTTCATTTCTTCCTCCATTCGTTCCTTACTTTCTTTTTTTCCTGCTCCTTCCTTCATCCCTTCTTTAATTTCTTACTCTCTTATCCTCCACCCTTTCTTTGGCTTTTCTTCCTCCTTTCCTTTCTTCTTTTGATTCATCCATCACACATCATTCACTTCCTTTCTCCCTCTATCCCTTCATTTCTTCTTTTCACATTCTTTTCTTATTTCCTTCTTCTGTCATCCATTACTTATTTATTTCCTCACAGCAATACTCCCTTTCCTGCCTGCATTGTTGCTGCTTTCTGTAATATATTCCTTCCTTCATCCCTTCCTATCTTTTAAACAGCACAGTACAAGCACATTCTCTTTAGTTTGTAAAGCTGCCTCAAGTACTCAAATGACCTTTCCTAAAGCTACATTTTGAGATTTACAAACATTCCGTAATTTGAGTTCACTTTTAAGTTATTGTCATAGGCGTTCCATATTTTATATTGTTATGTTATATTGATTTGCATAGTGCACTAATGACCCGAGAGAGTATCCACGCACTTGGGCAGGTATGTAGATGTGAGGCGCCAAGGTGCTTATGTGAAGAGCCAGGCCTTCAGCTTCTTGTGGAACTCAAGGAGTGAGGCAGCGACTCTGACGTGTTGAGGCTTGTGGATGTGGGTGGAGTCAATAAAGGAAGTAGGTGGGGCCACAGGACAAAGTGGGCGGGCTGGGGAAATGGGTGTGTCCTCCTAAAAAAATTAGAGCACCTGCACTTAATATTTTACAAATTAAGCACTGGTGGCAGGCTGTCGGTGCAGGCAGTGCGGGCTCCCATGCAGCGGGAGCCCCGCGGTGCTATATGCGCCTCCGGGCGCGTGAAAGACTCGTTGGCGCCTCCTGGCCTGTTGGTTTCTGGAGGCTGAAGTCCCCCGGGACCTGTGGCAGGCTGTCAGTGCAGCAGTGCGGGCTCTGAAATATCAGCATCCTCAGGCGCGACTGGAAGAAAATCACCTGTAACATAACAACTTCAATGAGGGAGAGGAGGAGGCCACTGGTGAAGCCACAAAGTAGTGGTATTTACCAAATTTATTTGGTAATTGTGAAAAACCTGAGTTAAGTGAAAGGAAGAGATTCTTGTCAGTACGAAAAGGATGTCCTATATGAGCACAGAGAGTAGAACTAGGAGTGGTGGCAATATACTCTCGGGCTATTGCCTGACTTATTGGGCTGTGGCTCTCCCATACGAGAAAAAAGCTAGAATTTTTGAAGGAATTAGATATAAAACACTGCTAGCTGACAAGGAAATGGCTAAAATAAAGAATGTTTTTGTTCTCTAGCAAGGCTTTTGAACTCATTTTGCGGAATCTCGAATTGGTAAACTTAAGCAATATGGTACATCAATGGTTAAAATGTGCAATGCAGCTTCACAGTTTCAAAAGGAATTTCAGTGCTTCAGGTGCTATCTGCAGCCATCTCCTGAAGCACTGTGGCAGATATGTAGATTTTTTTTATATATAAACACAATTTTGATTGCACAACAAGCATTGTCCCCTTTGTATTACATGGAAACAACTGTGCAATGTTACAGATTTTTACATGTTTAACCCTTTCATTAATATATAACTGTATAATTTATGGTGTGAGATTTATTCTGTGATGTAAGTAAAATTTGTGATGTAAGTTTTGTTATCTTATAATGTAAAAGCTTAAATCAAAACTTTTATTAAACTCTGACTTGTTGACTGTTATCACGAAGCTTGCTAGTTGTAGAAAGAGGTCTTAGAATTGACACTGCTGCCTTGTATTCGGGTTTCAACCCCTCCTTAAATTCCCCTACCCCAAGTGTCTCAACTCTTCCTTTAACAAATAGTGAATGGTACTTAATCTGTTGTTAGTGCCTGAAGCGGGGATATTTGTACTCCATAGCCAGGATCCTTTCCACAACATCTACAGATCTGAGGTAAAATTTCATAGGTCCCAGCTTGAAGTCATTCAATTAATTTCGCACTTTGCTCCTTTGTCAGTGGCGGAGGAGCGTCGCCCCATTGCTTTCGAGCAGTGGAAAGGAAATATAAAATGATAATAACTTTAAGTTATTATCATTTTATGTTTCCTTCGCGGGGGGGGGCGATGCTGCTCTGCTCACGGAGCAGGGCAGGAGTGGTTTGCCCACTCCTAAGTGCGCAGTGACTGTTTGGTTGGCCCTCTCGGGCCGCCCAAACCAGTCATGCGCACTTTTCCCGTTCTCCATGCAGGCTGCATTACAGCCTGCATGGAGAACAAGCCCCTGCCCCCATTCCCTGGTTGAGCGTCAAACCAGGACGCCTGGGTGCTAACCAATCACAACGCTGCATTGCAGCGTTGTTATTGGTCAGGGTAGCCTGGCTGTTCCTGGCTTCCTGTCCCACGAGGAGAGCAGGAGCAGAGACGTGGGACCAAGCGCCGGCGGCAAGGTAAGTGTGCAATTTTTTATTTCCCATAGTTAAAATTCACGCTCCCCCCACGCCCGCCATCACCCTCCCGCCCGCCCCAGCCAACCACGAGTCATGTCGGCCGCCACTGTCCTTTGTCCTCAATACATTCTACGTAAGTTATTATTTTCTCTTCTAATTGAGGTACAACATACATCTAAACCAATGATTTACCTAATTTGTGAGTGCTGTCATAGTTCCTTTACCTACACTTTACGTTTCGGTAAGTACTGTAATACTGTAAAAAGATCTTGCAAGTTAAGTGAGCCTTCTTGTCTTTTCAGTTTTCTTGTTAAACTCTTTGGATGCATCACAAATCCTTCTTAAGTTGGCATGCGTGTAATGCATTGCCAATAGTAGTAGTTGGGAGCGAGAGCTGGGAGTTTTGTGTATGTAAGAGGGTGAAAGTTTTGATGAATTCCTCACTGCTTTGCGTGCTTTATCCTTGCATTGCAATTTTGGTTTGATCACTGATGAAATGATCAGGGACCAAATTATCGTCCATGTTAAGAGTAAGAAAGTGCAAGAGCAATTGTGGAAAATGGGTGATCCTAATTTAGAGGCTGCTATTAGTACTGCAAAAGCTTTAGAGCAGTCAGAAAAATGGATGAAATCTCTTAACAAAGATGTAAAAACTACTGTTTCTGGTGATATAAATAGTGTTACTCCTGGAACTTCTAAAAATATTTCAGGCTATAAGAGTAATTCCAGAGGTTTCCATTGTTTCAGGTGTTGTAATCCTGGACATGTTGCATTTTTTCCACGTTGTCCTGCCATTGGGAAGGAGTGCAGTAAGTGTGGACGTTTGGGACATTTCTCCAAGAAGTGTAAAGATGTGAAGAAGGGTGTTTCAGTTAATTCCTCCAAAGGAAAGGTTTTGTGTGTTTCTGGTGATCCACATGATAATGATGATACGCAATGGAGTTTGGAAACAGGTGTAGTTATCTCCATTCGTGGTTTTCCTGATGATTCTGTGGAACATAACATAGGACCCCCTAAATGTCTTGTGCACATATTGGGTAGAGAACTTGAATTGATGGCGGATTCTGGTTCGCCTTGGACCATTATTAATAGAGAATATTGTATCCAGTCTTTTGGTGATTTAGTTGACTTGGATACTCTTGTTGAGTCTGATATCATTGCCGAGACTTTTGATGGATCCAAAATCGACATTATTGGTTTTAAAGAACTAGTTATTGAGTTTAAAAATAGAACAGCCATCATTAAGATGTATGTGGCTGTCAAGGGAGTGAATGTGTTAGGCTGGCGGGACCAAGCTAAACTTGGCATCATTTTGAATCCCAGAAATAAGGAGCCAGTGTCCATCCTTACTGAGTGTTCCACTTGTACTGATTTTCCTAAGCTTTATCCTAATGTTTTTTCCGAGAAACTTGGAAAATTGGTTAACTTCAGCCACAAAATCAAGGTCAAAGAAGGCTCAATACCTGTGAAGCAAAAACTTAGAGGGGTTCCTATCAGCGTGAGGGAAGAGTTGAAAAATATGTTGGATGACATGATTGATGAAGGTATCATTGAAGAGATAGAGTCATCAGAGAGGGTTTCTCCCATTATTTTAGCCCGCAAACCTGATAAAAGTCTGAGACTCTGTGTCGACCTGAGGGCATTGAATGCCAATTTGGTAGTTGATTGTCATCCTCTACCTATTATCAATGAGATGGTGTGTATGTTGGAAGGTGCATGTATTTTTTCCACCCTGGATCTCCGATCGGCGTACCATCAAATTGAACTCACAGAAGATTCTAAAAAATTCACTGCTTTTATTACACCTCATGGTTTGTTTCAATTTAAAAGGATGCCTTTTGGTCTAGCCTCGGCGGCATCTGTTTTTCAAAGAGCAATGTACCATATTTTCAAAGATGTTAGTGATTTTGTTAAGTGTTTCCAGGACGACATTTTGATCTTCTCAAGGAATGATGAAGAACATTGTACTCATGTCAAAAAAGTCTGTGAAAGGTTGGAGAAATGTGGTTTAACACTCAAAGCGGGAAAGTGCAAGTTTTTTTGCGAATCTGTTGAATACCTTGGACATACCTTGTCAGGGAATGGTGTGGTGCCGAAGAAGTCCTTAGTGGATACTATCATCAAAGCACCCTCACCTGACAATAGAGAAAGGCTTCTCTCTTTTGCTGGATTATGTGAAACCTACAGCAAATTTATACAGAATTTTGCTACTAAAATGGAACCACTGAGAGACTTAACTAGGAAATCCTCTGAGTTTGCATGGTCAGAAAGACAAGAATCAGCATTCCAGCAGATTAAGAAAGAAATAGTGAATGCTCCTATTCTTAAATCTTTTTGCCTGAACAAATTGTGTATTATTACCATTGACAAGCCTGTACGGTCTAGGCAGTGTGTTGAGTCAAAGGTGTGGCAAGGAAGAATGGTGTGTTGCTTTTGCATCTAGAACCCTTTCGGATACTGAGAGAAGGTATGCTGTTATCGAAAAAGAATTGTTAGCTTGTATTTGGGCTATTGAGCATTTCTGTAATTATCTGTGGGGTAGCAGGTTCCTACTCAGGACTGATCACAAGCATCTCGTGGGTATTTTATCCCCGGGTGGAGGGTGGAATTCCACGGCACGTATTGCCAGACTTACTTCCAGATTGCAAGAATACAACTTCGAGGTGGAGTATGTTCCGGGTAAGAGTAATGTCACGCCCGATTGTTTGTCAAGGTTGCCTTGCTCTGACGGCTGTGATTCTCACATTGAGCAGGAGTTAGATATGGTTGCTTCTGTCAAGGATTTTGTCTCCACGGAGTTTTTGGGGGTATCTGAGGTTGAATGGAAGAAGGAAATGAGTAATGATGTTTTGTGTCAGTTGATTAGGAAGTACTTGAGAGAGGGTTGGCCCAAAGAGAGGTCTGTCACTTCTGAGATTGCCTCATATTCTCAGGTTTCAGATGAGGTCGAAGAAGAGGGTGATTTACTATTCAAGAGTGGTAATATCATCCCTCCTGTGGCCATGCAAAATAAGCTTTTACAACTTGCTCATGAGGGACATTTAGGGATGTCTTCCATGAAACGCCTCATTAGGGCTAACTTTTGGTGGCCTGGTCTTGACAAAATGGTTGATAGGACAGTTCGTGAATGTTCTGAGTGCATCAACAGTGACAAAATGCTTAGAGTTTTTTCTGCTCCTCTCAAGCCGGTGACTTGGCCTGAGTCTTCCTGGCAAAAGGTGGCATTTGACATTTCTGGCCCCTTCAAGTGCTTGCCTTCCGACGCTCGTTTTGCTCTTGTTCTGGTAGATTACCACTCTAAATGGCCTGAAGTTAAGTTTGTGGCCAATGCCACCTCTCAGGTTGTCATTACATTTTTTAAGGCAGTTTTTGCTAGAGAAGGTTGTCCTGAAGTATTGATTACAGACAACGGAGTGCAACTCACTTCACAAGTAATGGAGGAGTTTTTCTGTAAATGTGGTATTAGACATGTCACTACTGCTCTTTATGAACCTACAGAAAATGGCCAGGTCAAACGGTTCAACCATGTTCTCAAGGAAGGTATTGAGTTGGCTAATAAGTCCAGTGAACCTTGGAGGGATGTGTTAAGGAGAAAATTATGGATGTACCGCATCACTCCTCACTCTGTGGCTGGGGTGAGTCCTTTTAGACTTTTGAAAGGTAGGGAGCCTGTGTCAGATATTTTTCCTTGGTGGATAAAGAACTCTAGCAAAGTTGCTGATAACATTGACTTAGATGTCATTGCACAACGTGTTAAAGAAAGGCAAGGCAAGATGAAAGAAGTTTTTGATGCTAAATGGAATGTGAAGGTTCCGGATTTCGCTGTTGGTGACTGTAAAAATAAAGAAACCTGGTTTTATGATGAAAGGTAATTCTAAATTTGGACATCCTATTAAGGTTATGAAGGTTTGCAAGAATAGTGTTGTGACTCAAGATGGCAAAGTCTGGAATGTGAGGAGAGTGGTCAAATGTAGATGTACAGAAAATGAGAGGGTCAGTGAGAGTAAAACGCTTCTTGACAACTGTGTGGACCCCAAGAGTGGTCAAACTATAGCTTTCAGAGTCAAGGTGAACAATAGGTCCAAGTGCTTACCTGCAAGGTATATGACTTGACCACACATGTGATGGTTCTTATCTTACGGTTTTTCGTTACCTGTTTTTAAAAAAAATGTTATTGGGGTAAGATGTGTTGCATTCTCTTGTTATCTTGCTGATGTAATTCTTATGTCATGCGCTTAGAATTCTTCTTAGTGCATTTTGTGCATGCTGTTCTGTGTTCTAGAATTGCAGAACAGCAGTTGGTTGTACTAGCTCTCCTAGCTGGTTGTACTGTGTCGCTCTATAATAAATCCTGAAAATCACTTACCTGCTGGCTACATCTCGTCTTTACAGCATACAACTCAGAAAATGTCATGAAAAGTTAGATGTTCTATCTATAGCTTTCAAGATCGGTTATTGTTCGTAGCTTGCAGTTCTTATTCAACAAGGTGTACTAGAAGACCTACTTTCATTCTTGTGTCCAGTATCACTACAAATGCTCTTGTTCAAGGTCTTGTATTCTTTATCTGAATTAGTTGCACCAAGGCACACACTGACAGCAGAGTCTGTGGCTCACAAACGTGCACAGCTCATGTGATTTCACCCTCTCGTATAGTTGCATGTCTCTGTTAGGTGCTTTGCTATTAACTTAATTCAGAGTCAATATGTGTGTGTCAGGTCCCGAGGATGTAGACCTGCTGAAAATTCATGTCATCCCTGAATTAATACACTGGCAACCAGAGGTGAATGTGTTGCTGATGATAGGAATCTGGGTTGAGACCGGGGAAGGGAGAGAGAAACACTGAACTGGAGCTCACTGCCAGATGGAATAGTCCCAGTCAAGAGCCAGCACTGCGCAACTTCGATATTACGGAGATAGTTTACTCTTAGTGACAGGAAAACAGAGAAGGACAAGTGAGTATATCGAACCAGCTGGAGAGAAGAAGTAATCACATATAAAGATACAAGCTTACTGGTCTTGGCAGCAGTGGCTGCCTTGTTGTGTCTCAGGTCAACCAGAAATCCAGTGATAAGCCCCAGGACACTGACACAAATACATCAGTAATATAGAACTACAAGAGGCCACATGTCAACAAAAGGCAACAAGGCAAAGTGAACTAGGAATCCAGAAAAGGGAAAAACCAGGGGAACTAAAGAGGAAAAACACAATAAACATGAGGAACGGATACATGTGCAAACTGGCACATAACCAGAACTAGTCAATGCAACTAATGACATGCTGCCAGGTGAAGACTCAGAGTCCGGTATGATCTTAAATATAAGTCTGCCACTGTTGACATGGACATGATCTTAACACCGGGAAGTGAGTATGTGAGATCATGTAGTTAGAGGTCTAGTGTTCCCCATCTCATGAGTTTCCACTGACTTGTCTTCCACCACTTCCAGCTCTCGAGCATGCTACTATCTGCATTTGCCCTGAATCCTGGCAGTGCGTTCATTTCACTATCTCAGTAGTTTATGCCTGGCTTTAGCTGCCAACACTCTATTTATTCAACAAGTGGGGTTGTAACACTATTCATAGAGCGCAATAGCTCAGGTTTAAATGCTAACATTACATTGTGAAGGGGGAGCGTTTGAGTTTTAAAACCAAATATTAAGCTGTCATGAACTGAACTTGCAAAAACAGAGTCTGCTCAGTATGCTCCGTAAAAGCATAGTTTAGGCGCTAATGTGTGGAGATATTATAGTCATGGCATGGAATGGAGAATGTGATGAGGCTGGGGTGACATCATATAGAATGTAAAGAAAGGGAGTTGGAAAGCAGAGGAGCTGGAGAGCGTGTGAGCTCTGCTGGAGATGTCATATATTACCAATAAAAGTTTTAAGAAGAAATAAAGGACCAGTCAAATCTTTACATTAGTGACGAGTGAAAGGGGACTGTGCAGCGGACAGTCGTGGGACATCTCCACCCCTGGAAGACAACAGTGCTTAAGTATACTGGCTGCGATATACTTATAAACAACCCACAAATTTCTCTGGCAAGGGAACGCGCGTTGAGGCGTATTTATGGCCACAAACTTGTAGTATGCCAAAGATTATGTTGCGATATTGTAGTAACGGGCCTGCACATAATCTAACAGGGGCATTACAACCGCGCTCCACCATCGCCATTAGCAACGTGCGAGGATCGGCTGAGGCACATGTGCTAAAGTTAGAGGATCAACGTGGGGATCGGCGTGCGTATTGAACTGCGTGCTTCTATCGGCTGTGAGGCTAGACTCGCAATCGGCATTGAGCACGCACTGGTTTCACAGTGAGGCGCTTCTATCGGCTGTGAGAATCGACTCACAATCGGCGAGTGTAAGCCAGTTATACACGCAAAATTAACAACAAATTTGATTTTGCCTACCTGCTTCTATTTGCTCTCTTTTCCTACAATACTTCGGCTGTATGAAAAAGGAAGGAGAAGAGCTTGGAGGAGCATTAGAGGAAAGGTGGCACCGGTGTACTAAATATCAAAAGAGGACTAACGTTTAACAAGAGCAAAGTGAGGCGAATTTCACAACTGAAAATAGATGACATTTTGGAAGACCTGAATATCTTAATTAAAGCATTGGAGAAAACTGTTCATCACTTATATGTTGGCCATAGGGGTGATCGCTATGGACCTCTTAGGCGTCAAGCCATCCTTCTTCGTCATTTAGATATTCAGGGAAGGAGAATATATGAAGACTTACCAGAGGTGTCTTTGGGAATGGGTGATGGGCAACCGAACAATGTTTTTGATATGTCTATGCAAATGTTAGACATTCAATTTACTCACAAGACTAATTTGGTTTTGGAACGTCATAAGTTTTTTTCAAGAGTGCAAAAACCAGACGAGGACATTGCATCCTATGTGGCGACATTGAGGGGCCTGACATTGTCTTGTCGGTTTGAGCAGTTAACTGATTTACTGATAAGGGATCAGATTGTACGGTGCACCAATAACAAGAAAATTAAGGATAGGTTACTGATAAAAAATCCTAGTTTGGAAGAAACTATACAGATATCTACAGGAATGGAACATAAGACAATTTGGTTAAAAGAAATGGATGGTACAGGAGGTGAGAAGAGGGAAAGTGTCATTAATGAAATTGGGACTACGAAAGAAACAATGAAAAATAGCGAAAAAGGTAATGATGTGGAAAAAAAGTGCAATTGAGGGTTAAGGGAGAAGGAGAGGTAAAGCAATGAAATACTAGTTAGTGAGAAGTGAAATGTTTCCATTGTGGTGCTCCTGGCCATATTGCATCTAGTACAACGTGTGCAGCTAGAAATGTAGTGTGTAGAAAATGTGGTAGGAGGGGGCATTTTGCAAAAGTGTGCAGAACCAATACTGTGGTCAGGGATGGGGGAAAGATTCAAGTAATTGATCAGCAAGTACAACATAGTTGCAAGAGCATCCAAGAGGTAATTCTGATGGTAAATGGAGAAGTGGGAGATGCAGGAGAAAACAACAGCTTGGAGATTAAAATGAGGATGGGGCGCAAAATGTGAAACTAGAAAGATAAATTGGAGATGCCGCATTGTCAAGTACTCCTGAATGGTGTGTCTATAAAGGTGTTAGTATATTCAGGGAGTTTATTCACACTTATATCAAAGGGAACGTATGAGAGCATGTGGAGACATGTTAAGGATCATCAATTGTGTAAGCCAGATATAAAAGCTGTTGGTTATGCTGGTAGAAAGATATAGAATTTAGGAATGAAGTGGAAGACTATCACCTTAAAGGGAAAAGATGTGTACGGGAGGGTCTCATTACAGATTATGGCTCAGATCTGTTCAGATGGCGCCATCAAAGAGATCTTGGCATAACCGTAAATCCCAATGCAACAGAACCAGTTATGTTGGCTGAAAGGAATGAAGTGGAAGAAGTGTGTGAAGAAACTCAAGAGAATTTAATGGAGAGATAGCCAAAGGTATTTTCAGATGAATTGGGTTTGTTGAAGGGATTCTCTCATAAAATAATATTGATTGAAGGAGGCGAAATTAGTGGTGCATAAGGTAAGAAATACTCATAACATGATGAGGCAGCCTTTGAAGGAGGAGTTAGATAAGCTATTAAAGCAACACATTATCAAGCCTATCGAGGCTTCTGAATGGTTGGCACCGATCATCGTGGCACCCAAGGATGGAGGAAAAATTTGGCTGTGCATTGATTTGCACGATCTCAACAAGTGCAATTGGGTGAATAGGCAGGCGCTTCCTAATGTTTCAGAAATGTTAACAATGGAAGGTAAGGGAGTTGTATTTAGTGTTCTAGATATGTCATCTGCATATCATCAGGTTAATTTACATGTACAATCCAGACACCTGACTTCTTTTGTGACTCCTTTGGGTGCGTTCAGCTACAAAAGAATGCCCCTTGGGCTTGCTTCGGCCTCAGAGGTGTTCCAGAGGATAATGAAAAATATTTTTGGAGATATGGATCAAGTATTGTGTTTCCAGGACGATATACTCATTGTGGGAGAAATGCAAATGAGCACGACCAGTTATTCGAGGGGGTGAGAAGAGGTTGGAAAAGCATGGATTGACTATCAAAAATGAGAAGTGTCAAATCAGGAAGAAAGAGTTAACATATTTAGGAAATGTTATAGATGGTAAAGGAATTAGACCAAAGAAGAGTTTTGTAACAGCGATAGAGAAAGCACCTAGAACATGTACCAAAGAAGACCTGAAATCGTTTCTGGGACTCGCAGAATATTGCTCAAAATTTGTGAGATATTTTACTGGAATAGTAGAACTCTCAAGAAGAAGAATGAAAAAAGGTGTAGAGTTTGAGTGGGGAGAAGAATGTGAGTGTGCGTTTAAGAAAGTAAAAGAGAATATTGCTCAAGCTCCCACTTCGGGACATTTTGATGCTACAGGGAAAACATATGTTACGATTGACGACAATAATGTGGGAATTGATGCAGTGTTAACGCAGGTTAAGGATGAACGGAGTATGTCGTTGGTTTTGCATACAAGAGATTGCAGGGGGTAGAAACTGCGTATTCTAATATTGAAAGAGAATCTCTGGCCTGTTGCTGGGGAATAAATCATTTTAGGTTCTATGTCTGGGGAATACCTTTCAGAGTAAGTACTGACCACAAACCTTTGACATATATCTTCAAAGGGGAAAGAGGTTTGGAGGGGAACGTTACACCACATATTACTAGGTGGTTGCTATCAGTAATGGATTTCAATTTTGAAATGGAGTTCGTGAGAGGTAGCAGAAATGTTGTGGCGGATTACTTGTCAAGGATGCCAGTGGAAGTGGAGGAGGTGTTGGTCAAAGAAGAAATATTTGTTGAGGGGCAGATGGCTATAGTTGCAGAAGAGTGGATGGCTGCAAGGGAGGATGATATGGAGGTGAAGGAAGTTGAAATGAGGGTTGTGTATGGTTGGAAAGAAGGTGAATAATTGGGCAAAGAGATGCATGTATAGTTTAGGATCAGGGATGAATTGAGTATAGTTGATGGAAAGTACATGAGAAGGAATCAATTTGTTCCTCCTAGTGGCGAGGAGTGATGAAAATGATGGTGAGACAATCATTTTGGTGGCCTGGTATGGAGCGTGATGTTGAAGAGAGAGTGAGGAATTGTGTTGCATGTGCCAATAGAGACAAGACCAAGATGGTTAGACAACCCCTGTTAGAAGTTATGGGTTTTCCTAATAGGCCATGGGAAAGGTTGGCCATTGACATCCTAGGACCTGTATCTAGGTTAGGATCAAGGAATAGGTTTATCTTGATACTAGTGGATTATCATACTAAATGGTTTGTGGTAAAAAAACATGGAGCAGGTGAACACAGCAGCAGTTATTGAGTTTTTGGAGGAGGTTTTCATGGATGAAGGCATACCAAAAACAATTGTGCCAGAAAATGGGGTGCAATTTGTATCCAGGGAAATGACGAACTATCTTTCTGGAATGGGAATAGTCTATGAAAGAGTAGCTCTTTTCTGACCACAGGCCAGTGGATTAGTAGAGAGAATAAACTGGCTGGTGATAGATAATATTCAGCTATCTCTGTCTAATCATCTTTTATGGAGGAAGGAGTTAAGGAGAATGATGTGGTTGCATAGAACAGCCCCTCATTCAGTGACAGGGGATTCACCATTTTTGTCCTTGAGAGGAAGAGAACCTGGAATAAAGGAATGCCCTGCATGGTTGAAGGAAAAGACGAGTGTTGAAGTGAATCGTGAGGAGCTGAAGAGGAGTGTCATGGTGTTGCAGAAGACAAATATGCAGTATTACAACAAAAGGAAGGATGTGAAAAAGTGTTGTGTACAGTGCAGAGATTGGGTTGTGATAAGAATGAGGGTTTTTTTTGCAAAGGGGATAGCAAGTATTCTATTCCATACAAGGTGAAGGAAATCAAACGTAATGTGGTAGTCCTTGAAGATGGTACAATGTGGAGAATGGGAGATGTGTGTAAGGTCACAGAGTGATGGGAGTGGGTAAGTGAAAAAAAAGTTCTAAGGATAAGTATGTATATATCAAAAGACATTATAAGGATAAATATGTATATTGCTATGAGTGGTATCGTTCAAGATTGAGTTATGTATATTATATGATGGTCATGTTAGTTTAATTGCATATTATGGTCATATTAGTTTGTTTTGTGGCTGAGGAATTCCTGTGTTAGACTGTTGATGCTCTGTTATTGAAGTATTGCATAGAGCCAACATTTCTCTAGGTTCAAATAATAAAAGGGGGGAGATGTGTTGAGATATTATAGTCATGACACGGAATGTAGAATGTGGTGAGGTCGGGGTGACATCATATAGAATGTAAAGAATAGAAGTTGGAAAGCAGAAGAGCTGGAGAGCATGTGAGCTCTGCTGGAGATGTAAAATCTTACCAATAAAAGTCTTAAGAAGAAATAAAGGACCAGTCAAATCTTTACATAATGATTACAGACTTTGCTCCAAAGTATTACTGGCAGAGTGTTTTAGGTGGTACAGGTGGATGAATATCAAATTCCGCTGTTTTATTTGAATGCAGGGCAGAAAGCTTTTCATTTGTATATGGAAAGTAATATGCAAAAGAAATATCAACTGCAGCTTGGGGTTGCAGCCACATTAAATTTACCAACTGGTTTATTTAAAGTGCAGGATATATGAACCACTGTTAAGCCAAAGCTTTGTGAGACCTTTAATAGATGTAAGAAGAGAATGTTATGTTGGCTGTAATGTCTAGGATGGCCAAAGTAGGGCTATTAATGGTATGTGGTCAATTTTGGACCAGAGATTTGCATTCAGTAACAAACTCATATATAATGATGTTGGCTCCTTTTTTGCACAACATTTAGTGGCTTTAAAACTGTATTTCACATGGTTATGAAATTATGTTTTGGATATGATATAATTCGTTGTAAAAGCAGATTTCATCCAATGGAAGCAAAACTCAGTATGATTTCCTTACTGCAGCTAATGAGTTTCAAAGCTTGCAATGCATCTAGATAATGACAGTCTCAAATTTCTCTGATAAGCTTTACCCCATTGACTATTTAATCAACATCCTCTCCATAAAAGGGAAAGGAATTCATTTTAGCTATACATTGAAGACAGTTATTTAAAAAACCTCTGACTTGTACAGACAGAATGTGTTTTGTAACAAGGTGCTTTTACTAAAACTCCATCTCCTTAACTATGTATCGCTTCTTTGTTCTACAGACCACAAAACCTGATTTGCAATGGCTACTGTCAGAATTTATGTTTGCCTTGTTTTCTCCTTACCGTAACATTTGTAAAGAACTCTGATACCCTTCCAGGGTCAAGTTCGCACTATATAAAACTTTACAAATAAATAAAGCTAAAACCACATAGTCCCGTATTTCACTCGGTGTTTTCAGTAAGCGTTTCCCTCCTTAAAAAAAATGCTAACTTTTCACGTGACCTACACTAAAATAAACATGAAATTTAAAAATAGGTAACAGATAACGTTATGTGGTCTTTATAGTACAATCTCTGGAGTCTTTTGACATTTACTAACCACTCGACCTGTGGCTTTGAGAATTACGATGTCGCCAGAACTACTCACTACAATTCTGGGCCATAGTATACGGTTACTCACTATGTATCCTCTTTATTTACCTACAAATGAATGTGATTGCTTGCAGACTCTTAGACGCACTAAATGGGAAGTAAGACACCTAAGCATTAGGGGTTAGGATTTGCCAAACTTAATTTTCAAGTTCCTCTTCTGAAGACACAGTGGAATTTATTGGCTTTGCTTCTGGGGACTAGACCTCTCCAACAATTATTTGTATGACTCAGAAAGGAAATTGATTCAGGGAGGAAATAAAGCAGTATGGACTGCCTTTATATTCTTACAACTTCAGCCCTGCAGGAGGTTGCAAATCAATGCAAAGAATGAAAAGAGAACAAGATATGGGGAAAGGCCATGTTATTTTTGCCATTAAGAATATCAGCGATAGGTGCATCTATGGTATGCTGATTCGGATATACAAATTGTACTTTGAACAAACACTTGAACTCAGTCCTAGGGTTATTATGACTGATTTTTATTATATGTATTATGAGAGAATAACTGCATTTCTTGTTGCAGGAAAAATCCCGGGGAGTGCTTCGTGAGTGGTACATCCATAATCCATACCCATCCCCCCGAGAGAAGAGGGAGCTGGCCGAAGCAACTGGACTCACCACTACGCAGGTCAGCAACTGGTTCAAAAACCGAAGGCAGAGGGACAGAGCCGCTGAGACCAAAGAAAGGTAACAAAAAGTCACAAAACAGAATGGGAATTTGGAGGGAATTGTCTCATCCTTGAGAAGGGTGCCTTCTGGGGTTTGGGAATTTGGAGGGAATTGTCTCAGCCTTGAGAAGTGTGCCTTCTGGGGTTTGTCTTAGTCCTCCTTGTTACTCACAGTTAAGGAAACACAACTGACTGCGCCACAGTCAGACATGTGGTCCAGTATTGTGTAGTATCCTACTCTGGTTCTTGTTATGCCTTTTACACCCCCTGCCCGTGTGTTTGTTTGTGTGCTGCACGGAATGTTGGAGTGATGATGCGATTGGAATGTTGGGTGCCTGAGAGGTTGGGAGTGACAGTTGAGAATGGGCTGAGCAGCAAGCAGGCTGCTCCTGGTGGGGGCTGGTCTACAGAACTTAACTACCTGCTGTACTGGAACTATCTACCTGCTGTACTGGAACTATCTACATGTAACAGACTTCAATAAAACTTCATGAACTAAATCCTACCCGCGTGGACCTCCTTACTACATATGTAATTAAGAAGTGTTGTAAATTGAGTTACTGGTTAAAGGGGTGAAACCCTACTCAAGCAGCAACCACAATCTCTGTTGGTGTGAAACACAAGCAAACCCCAAATTAACCTGTACTTAACCCTCTGGTATCTTGGCACAAAAGCATTCAGGCTTAACTTAGAGGCAATATGCAAAGAATTTATGTAGCACTTCAAACAGTAATAAAGTGAATACACAACACAAGGAAAATTCCACACCAATTTAGAAAAATAGGTTAAAATGTAATAAATTATTGGAGACCAAAATGATAAAAATAAATCAGTAGAACCAGAGACATGCAATTTTAAAGATGTAAGTGTAAATAGTGCCTAAAAGCACAAAGCGCCAACTCTGGTTATCTGGTTGTGATGGACCGGGACAAAGTCACAAGTTCAGTTGACCATGATAGAGTGCAGCCCAATACAGGGAGCAAGTTAGGCCCGTTGAACAAAGTACCTTAAATCTTGCTTTGGGAGCGTTGTGAGATCCCATGTCGAGGATGTCCCGTGCAGCAGCAGTTCCAAGAAACTGCGGGGCTGCAATGCAGAGTCCTGCGTCAACATCAAGGAGGCAGTCGACAGGGTGCTGGAGATGTAAAGTCCGGCATTGAGGATGCGTTGCACAGCAGCAGTTCAGCGGAAGTTGCAGGGCTGCAATGCAAAGTCCTGTGTCATTGTTGTGGAAGCCATCAAAGGGGGCCTTGCGATGCGATGTTCGGTGTCAAGGATGTGTTGCGCAGCGGCGGTTCAGAGGCAGCTGTGGGGCTCTGATGCGGGGACCTGAGTCAGGGATACATTGCCCTGCGTTGGTTCCGAAGCGGCTGTGAGGAGATGCGTTGTGCTGCAATGGTTCTGTGCACAGGACCACAGCTGGGCTGGCAGAGCACGTTCAGGCCCACTTCCAAGGATCCAGGAACGGTGTGGCACCACTTGGAGTGGAAGACTCACAGCAAGTAGAGTCCAGATGCTGGTTCAAGATGGTTGGAGCCTTTTCTGTCCCTGAAGCTCTGATCAGGAGGTCAGCTAACTAGCCTTTGGAGTCACTCTGGTGGTCCTGGGATTAAGATGCCGGTCCAGTTCTTTCACTTAAGCAGCAGGGCCTGCAGAGCAGCAGGGCAACAGGGCAGCAGAGTAGCAGACCTCCTTGCAGAGCAGCCCAGCAATCATTCTGAGTCTTCTACAGGTCCAGAGGTGTATTGAAGAGTTGGGTCTAAGGTGCCATTATTTACAACAGATGTCTGCTTTAAAGTACGAGAAGGTTCTGGAGGTTTCAACCACCAGAGGTATTTAGAATTTCCTGTCTCCCTGCCCTGGCCCCAGCTTGTCTGGGGTCACAAAGATCTAACGTCAAGTTTATGAGTTCACCCAGCCAGAGCCTTTGTGATGTGTAAGTGTGGTAGGTGACAACTCCCAGCCCTCATCAAGGCAGAGATGGCCCATCCTGCCAAAGCCTATCTTTTACTTGTCTCACTGTCTACACAAAGATCAACTGCCAGTTACACCTAGTCATGTCACCCAGGATACAGGCAGCAGACACCAAATGGTTGGGACAAGAAAATGCCAACTTCCTAAAAGTGGCCTTTTCAGAATTGTAACTTAAAATCCGACTTCCTTTAAAAAGCACTTTAATTACAATTCTTTAGGCACCAAACTCAACATATTGTAGTACTCGCTCCCAATTGAAAGTTACCACTTATTATAAGTTAACCTAATGTTATCCTGTGGAAGAGGTAGGCCTGGCAGCAGTGAAAAACAAATTTAAGAGTTTTTCACTACCAGGACATGTACCAGGACATGTAAAAGGACATGTAAAAGGTAAAAGGTAAAACTTTTTAAATACAATGCACCCTGCCCTCTGGGCTGTGAAACGCCTAACCTATTGGTGACTTATATGTACCTGGCAAAAGGGTTAGTTTGCCAAGTCGAAATGGCAGTTTAAAACCGTACACGCACGCTGTAATGGCAGTTCTGAGCCATGTTTAAAATGCCACTTAAGTGGGTGGCACAATACGTTTTGCAGGCCCACTAGTAGCATTTATTTACAGGCCCTAGGTACATAGAGTACCACTTTACTAGGGACCTAAAAGTAAATTAAATGTGTGAATTGAATATAAGCCAGTTTCACCATGTTTAAAGGGAGAGAGCAAAAGTGCAGAGTCGTAAAGCCAACAAAAACAAGATCAGCCCCGGCCCGCGGATCAGGAGCGGCAGTGAGTGGCACCCCGGGGCCAGGCCCCGGCCGGGGAGGTACAGCGCAGGCTGCGGAGGAGACTGTGTGACTGGGCCGGGTCTCGTGGCTTTGCCGCTCCGACCCCGGTAGCCTGTGGAGAGACTCGCCCGCAATTGAGGGGACATAGTGGCACCCCCGGAACACTTGAGGCCTCTTGACCCGTGCCAGCATTGGACGGGGGTGCCGGCCGGGTCCTGTAGAAAGGGTGTAGATAGACCGTAGCGTCTTCCAAGGACATCGGCGACGGGCGGGCAGGTGAAGCCGGCGGCTGCGGTGCATCTGTCCCAACTAGCTGGAGCCTTGCCGACGCGCCCAGGGTTGTAGCCCCCCGCCTCAGAAGACATCAGCGCCTCTGGTGCATACTGGCGGGGCCCCCCCTGACGATCAGCGACAACCTGGAGATCGTGGTAGGTCCTGGTGGCCTCCCCCGTGATCATTGATCTCCTCATTTTGCGGGCCCGGATTGCAGGCAGGTAAAGCCTACAGATTGAGCAGCTGGATGTTAGCGGCACTGTGGAAGGAAAGCTCTGATCCTAAGAGGCAGTGCCTAGTGGTGGGGTGTGCGGCCGTGGTAGGCCTGTGTGTTGCGGTGGCTGGGTTTCAGATCAGAGTGCCCCATTGTTGATGCCGTGAGTCCAACTCCACCCAGAGGGCTCAGAGGTCCACTCCAGATGCGGGCCTGTTCAGGGCCCTATGAGAGGTCTCTGCATATAGGAGTCAACACGCAGTAGTGGTCTCCAGTACTCCTCCACAGTAGGACAGCCACGGGGGGCTGCCTATCCCAAAGAGTTCCAGGACGTTCCCCCAGATCACCCCAGGCGGGGCCTAGATGCTGGGTGCCCTATATCAAATCGCCCTGTCGTCAGTACAGGTCGCCACTTCAGGCCCAGTCCAGGTGTGAGGCCGTGTGTGCTATCCACTGCAGGGCACAAAATGCACTGATGATGCATGGTTACCTCCAGTAAAATGGCCCTCCTACCTGCCTCAAAAGCCAAGATGACATGCTACAATCTCCTGTGGGGTGGCAGCACTCATTCAGTAAGTCCCACTGTCCCCCATCGACGCATGATGAGTCCCAACGCAAGCCAGTAATGAGGGGAAAGGCCCTTGCCTCATATGGAGACCCTCCCGTGTGGTCCGGGCAGTCCACTGCTTGGGCCATACAAGGCCACTGGGTGCCCCACAGGTCCACGATCAGCCCGGGCGAGTTTAGTAAATGTGGCCGCCACTCACCTGCGGGTCCAATATAATGCGTTATTGGTTTGTAGAGGCTGCCGCTGCTCACAGGGCCCACACCGTCATGACACAGCTGTCGGTCGGGGCGTCTCCACCCAGCACGGGCACCTGGGACCTCTCGAAGTAAGTAGGCCTCACAGGCCAGGTGTCGGGGGATGCTTCTCGGGGGTCCCCAGGGCCTTTACACTGTTCAGCGGTCCCCCTCCAGAGTGTGCAGGGGAGAAAGGGGGATTGGGGAGGAAAAAGGAAGGAGGGCGAACCACCCATGCCCGATGGCGATCTCCGGGACGGCCCACTCCTTCAGGCCCCAACAGGCTGAGCAGTATCTGGGCAGGTGACGGTCTGGATTGTACAGGCCGTAATCTGGATAGCGCTATCCACACAAGGCCTGCGCATGCCTCAGCGATATCTCCACCACTCTCAGCGGCTCCTGCATGTAAATAGGGGAGCCGATGGCCGTCGGGTTTAGGAGTATTCTGCGGATTGTGGAGCTGAACTAGATTGTTCGCCTCTTTCTACTGGACGCCGAATTTCGGAGGAATTTCTCCGTTCTCTGGATATCTCAGCACCCATCGAAATGCCAAGTATAGGGTGGACGTTCCCCTATTGAAATGTTTTTATCATTTTGACAATCTGAGCTCGACATTTGGATGGCTACTTGAAAACCTTGTTTGTAAAGTGCGCATCCAGTCATATACTTGATATAGATGCCACATCAGAAATGGCTCACATGTAGGAAACATTTTTCATTATAATGATGATATGACTGGAATTATTTGATGCCAGTGAATTTCTGCCCTGAAGAAGTCCATTGTCTATTGGTCGAAACGCGTTGGCTGATTTTTTATGAACTTTTATATGAAGCACTAATAAATGAAGAACATCACTGGACTAGTCGAGAATTATTGTTATTAGTTATGAAATATTCATGTGCTAACATTGTTCTTTCATTTACATGTGGTGCAATTCTGTTTTTTGTATTTGTCTGAACTAGATAGCGTCCACCATCTTGGCGTTCTTGTGAAGGGATTTAGTCTTGTTTATATTTGTTGTGTAAGATGGAGAGGAGCAGCAGTTCCAGATCATTGAGGAAAGAATGAGAACTTGGAATTGTATATGCAATTATATAGGCAATTGCTCCTTGCTTTCGCACCTGTTGTGTTACCAAGAAGATCTCTCCTCAGAATCCGCCGCCCCTACCAAGTATCATAGCATTCCTTGCATAGCTCTGCACACCCTCGATAATAAATCAGGCCACCTCAACTCCTCAATCTCCCAGCTTGAAGTCATTATCCCCCACTTAAGTGCTAAAATGTCCACTGTACTTGACTTCTTACTCCCCTTCGCGAGAACACAATACCCCAAAAACCTAATCCCGATGAGTACTCTTCTCTCATGCCCCAAAGAGCGGTCCACAATCTCTCCAAAACTGAAATTATTAATTTACATGCTAGCTATATTACCTCTACCTCCCCCACCATCTCTTCTCCTTACAAAGAAAACAATGTACTATACCTACCATCTCCCTGGTCCGAACCAAACGCCACCCATTAACAACCCAGACACTGACCTATAGGAACATCATTCCTATCATCACCAAAAGCCCTCACACTCCCTACAGCGAAACAGTCACCTCAGAACTGCATGGTATGCTGCACAACTGCAGACCTGCAACAAAACACAGGCTGGAAATCTCAGATACCATCACTCACTACAACCTTGACCTACTAATCCTCACTGATACCTGGTTTAATTACCCTTATCACACAATTCTCGATCTTCTGCTCTCCCCTAACTATTTCATTATCAGGAACGATAGGCTAGGTAAAGTCGGTGGAAGCATTGCCGCCATCTTAAGAAACTCCCTTCAGTGCAGGAAACTACCCAGTAGCTCTTTCTCTACACTTGAATGCCTTACTCTGGAACTTGCAGCACAACTCCCCTATCAGGATTTACGCCATTTACCCTCCACCAGGTGACAACTCTGCCTTTAATCAGGAATTCATTGACTTTGCACTTGACCAATCTTCACAAAGGGATAAGCTGATCTTTCTCGGAGACTCTAATCTTCACTGGGGCACCTTGGAAGACTCGGCTGCCAACCAGTTTGACACATTTCTCTCCAGAAATGATCTTTTACAATACAACTCTAAAACACCATACTTCAGGGGCACCACGCTTGACCTTATTATTTCCAAAGATGACCTGCTAACCGTAGATGATCCTATACCAGTAGACTGGTCCAACCACAGCCTCATCTCTTTCTCACTTCACCTCTATCATGTTGTAATCCTGAGCCAACCTAAAAGGGCAACTACCCGGTTTCGCAAAAACAAAAAACATCGATCTCAACACTTTCAGCAACACAGCTAACAAGTTACTACCAGATATCAGCCCCAACTATGACGTCAATGTCCTGAATACTCAGTGTTTCACCAGTCTTTCTGTCTTGATAGACATTGTAGCTCCACTACAAAGAAAGAAGAAAAGGCCCACGCCCTCTTCCCCATGGTGCAATAAGTCCCTCTATGACAAAAGGAAAAATCAAAGAATCCTGGAGAAGACATGGAGACATTTACCCTCTGTCAAAAATCTCTCAAGCCCCCGATCCTCGTGCCAGCTCCCCCTGTGACAGTTCTGCTGTTCAGCTTGCCCACAGTCCACCACCCTCTGCTGCTTGCCTACCTGTTGCCCTCTATTTGTGCCTCCTTGGCTCATTTCTTGCTCTCTTTTGCCTTTTCAACTAGTTTTTCTGCCCTTTGTTTTGTTTTTATCTGCCTGTTTTTCTTCCCTTTGTTTTGCCTTTCCTGTTCGTTTTCTGCCCTTTGTTTAGCCTTTTCTGCTAATTTTCTGCCCTCCATTTAACCTTGCTCCTCATTTTTTAGCCCTCTTCTGCTTTGTTTTGCCTTTTCTGATCGATTTCTGCCTTCTGTTTTGCCTTTCTGCTCATTTTTCTGCACTCTCTTTTGCCTTTTTCTGCTCGTTTTTCTGCCCTCTGTTTTGTCTTTCCTGCTCATTTTTGCCCTCTTTTTCCTTTTCTGCTCTTTTTCTGCCATCCATTTTGCCTTTCTGCTCGTTTTTCTGTACATTTTTTCAGTATCTACTTAATAAAGGCTGCAGCGTGACTCCATTGAACAAGTCCCTGTGCCAGCTGCCCCTGCAACAGTACTCCTGTCCAGATTGCCTGCAGTCCCCTTCCCTCTTCTGCCTGTCTACCTGCTGCCCTCTGTTTGTGCCTCCTCTTCTTGTTTCTTGCTCTGTTTTGCCTTTTCTGCTCATGTTTCCGCCCTGTGTTTTGCCTTTTCCTGCTCGTTTTTCAGCCCTCTGTTTTGCCTTGTCTGCTCATTTTTCTGCCCTCTGTTTTGCCTTTCCTGCTCGTTTTTCTGTCCTCTGTTTTGCCTTGTCTGCTCATTTTTCTGCCCTCTGTTTTGCCTTTCCTGCTCGTTTTTCTGTCCTCTGTTTTGCCCTCTTCTGCTCTGTTTTGCCTTTTCTGCTAATTTTTCTGCCGTTTTGCCCTCTTCTGCTCTGCTTTGCCTTTCTGCTCATTTTTCTGCCCTCTGTTTTGCATTTTCTGCTTGTTTATCTGCTCTCTGTTTTGCCTATTCTGCTCATTTTTCTGCCCTCTGTTTTGCCTTTTCTGCTCATTTTCTGCCCTGTTTTGTCCTTTTCTGCTCTGTTTTGCCGTTTATGCTTGTTTTGTTGCCCACTGTTTTGCCTTTTTCTGCTCTCTGTTTTGGGTTTTCTGCTCGTTTTTTCTGCCTTGTTTTGCTTTTTCTGCTCCTTTTCTGCCCTATGTTTTCCCGTTTCTGCTTGTTTCTTCCCTCTGTTTTTTCCTTTTCTGCTCATTTTTCCCTCCTCTAGCAGTTGCCCTCCTCCCCTCAGCGCCCAGCCCTCTCCACAGGACCTACTTAATGGAGGCCGCAGTGTGGCCCCATTGAGCAGGTCCTCATGCCAGCTCCCCCTGCGATAGTTCTGTCCAGCTTTCCTGCAGACCACTAAACTCTGCTGCTTGTCTACCTTCTTCCCTCTATTTGTGCCTCCTCTTCTCGTTTCTTGCTCTGTTTTGCCTTTTCTGCTAGTTATTCTGTCCTCTGTTTTGCCTTTTCTGCTTGTTTTTCTGCTCTTTGTTTTGCCTTCTACTGCTCAGTTTTGCCTTTTCTGCTCGTTTTTCTACCCTCTGTTTTGCCTCCTTCTGCTTGTTTTTTTGCCCTCTGTTATTCCTTTCCTGCTTGTTTTTCTGTCCTCTATTTTGCCTTTTCTACTCCTTTTTGTGCCCTTCGTTTTGCCTTTCCTGCTTATTTTTCTGCCCTTTGTTTGGACTTTTTTGCTCGTTTTTCTGCCCTCTGTTTTGCCTTTCCTGCTAATTTTTCTGCCCTCTGTTTTGCCTTTTCTGCTCGCTCCTTTTTCTGCCTCTGTTTTGCCTCTTTCTGCTCATTTCTTCCCTCTTGACGCTATTTTCTCAAGACCTGACTTTTCAACGGAGACCTTGCACCCCAGTGCCAAGATACCCCCAGTGATGACAGTGCGCCACTCTACAAATGTTGATTGATTGAAAATAGCGTTATTACAAATACATCATTAGCGAAAAATCAAATCACTATAGAACCGTCCTTGACTGTGCCAAGAACAGACCAAAACAACTCTTTGACCTAATCAAAACCACGAGCAATGCCCCCTCATCTTCAACCATCAAATTTGTTGACCCACCAAAGAAAGCAGTAGAATTTGTACAGTTTATCGATGCAAAAGTTAATGATACACATCCAACCTCACATGAGGTATACAAATCCAAAGGCTCCTAGCATAGTTTTGTCGTCATCACTGAGGATGTCCTCCTCAAGAACATCTTGAAAACCAAACCTTTGAACCATTCTCAAGATCCTTTCCCAAGCAACAGTGCAATAGACCTCTACACCCACATGCTCCCCTACTGGACAAATTTGGTTAACCTCTTTCACAGCCAAGGATCCTTTCCTGATGTCTTCAAAACTGGTCAGGTGACCCCAATACTAAAGAATCCCTCAGCTGATGTGAATGACCTTATCAACTTCCGCCTTATCACCAACCTCCCATTCCTCACCAAAATCACTGTAAGATGTGTAGTGGAGCAACTCACCCAACACATCAAGGACAACAGTCTTCTAGACAAATTTCAATCCAGTTTCATTCAAGGCTGCAGTACCAAAGGTGTAGTACTTTAGTGGTTTGAATCTTACCTCACGGGGAGATCTCTGTTGATTAAAATTGAAAACTGTTTGTCAAATCCAAAGGCTGTGGATCAAGGTGTTGCTCAGGGCTCTATCCTTTCTCTGACCCTATTTAGTCTTTACTAGGGGTGGGTGGTAAACGCCGCTCCGCGGGCGGAGTCCTTGGAGTTTTGTAACTCTGCACTTCCCTTGGAGCACGGAGTTTGGCAAAAACTCCACCAACCCCCGCGTACAGGAGTTTACCGGCACACGCCCTAGTAATTATGAAGAGTTTAGTATTGGTCGTATCCCGTATTTGCTGAATACTGCTGGTTTGGCGTGCTGTGCCGATTCTTTTTGCCGACAGCTTGTGTTACAAAGTCACATGCACATCTTCCTAATGCCTGGGACCACTTATCGGCATATGTAATTCCAATAGCTAGTGCCTTTGAATAGATATTTGTGCTCTTGTTTGTCCGGCGTTTGTTTCTGCTTGTGAACGCTCTTGTAATCGTTCAGCGTATCTCTCCGACAGCGTGTTCTCTTCTCTACAATCAAGTATGCAACTTGTTATTAGCAATTGAGATTCTTCATTGGCATGCAATTTGAATAGCCAGCACTGTGTTGAGATCAGTCAGTGCAAGTTTCTACTTGTATATGCTGAATGATAAGGCACATAGTAACTCACTGGATGGAAGGTTTGCACTTGAGACAAGAAATGCACTTGCCACTTCTGAGAATTCTTTGCTGCCCTAAATTCATTTCTTAAATCCTTCCTTGAACTTGCTGTAGATGTGGTGGTTTAGATGAAGAACTATTTGATATTGTCTCAGATTATTAAAGAAATTGAGGGGACATCAATCATTGATCCTGACAATGTCTGAAAGAGCGTGGCCACTGACCACCCATTCCAATATATATCAGAAGTTAAGGTTTGACTAAATGATAATTATGCTCCTGAAGGTGAAGAGATTATGCTAATGGTTATTATAATTGTTTTACATACACATCACCTTCAATAGCTGCACTGGCTGCCTGCATGTGGTGTCAGCTGCCACACCTCCCTTGTAACACATTGGAATCCTGCTAGGAGAGAGACTGTGGAACTGCTGCCCTTAACTATTTGTTGGTGCGACAAGGTGACAAGCTGGTACTGCCACAGCTGACAGTGATAATAACCAGCAACAAGGGGATCTGAGAGGCCCATAATCACTAAAGATTCTCACTCCTGACCTTCAAGGCACGTCCCCCAAGCATTTGCAAACGCTCATCTAACTAGATTATCTGCTAATTGGGCCTGTGTTTTGCTGTGAACTACAATACCTCATACCACATAAATCATAAACTACAACTCCCAGAGCGCTTTAGAAGAATCACCAAGGAAAAACCAGTGCCAAAATGGCCAATGGGGCTTCAGATTGCAGAAAAAATTAAAGTACACTAGATCGTCACCATTGGGACCGCAACCCTGGGGGACCAATGGGAGAATGCTTAACTTATACAAACATGGAGCTTGCCAATGGGTGGCAAACGAGAATAGCGTAGTTTACAGAAGCAGTCAGAAATGATCACTAAGATTTTTCGAGAGCAGGACCTAGGACAGACAGCCGGTGACCATGGTGGAGAAAGAGAGATCAGTCTTCTCCCAGAACTGAAGTGGTGTGGAGCAGGACTTCCTAGAGGAGGTAGGTTTACTTTACTGGTGTTGTAAGTTTACTAATGTCGGAGTTTGTCCTGGTATCGAGCTCTGCATAGTTATTGTGGATGAGGGTATTATGGTGGGTAGCAGGCTGGAGTTTATAGGGGGTGGAGCTGTAGTGAGCGGTCTTGGCAGTAGTGCACTGTTCACACGAGGAGCGGAGTCTATGATGGGGTAGACCTGAGTCATGATCACTATCGCTAGTAGATTTGTATCTAGGGAAGTAAAGTCGTGGCCTGGTCATAAGTGTTATTTGTACTTCATCCCCTGCCCCCACCTCCTCTGAATGGGCATCTGGTGAAAAAATCCCCACATGCTGAATGCTGCAGTCCTTGGCTTCCTTACGGTTTACATGGCTTTATTGGAAACGGAAATCCTCATTTACTGCTGTTAAAGGCTGCACTTAAGAAGACTTTTTTCTGCTTCCCTCATTCTTCAGACTTAAACTTTTATTTTTTATTATATGGTAAGAGACACGATTTAGCAGACCAAAGGTGATCTGAGCAAAACTACTAGGTGTGCGCAATCATGGCCCGCTACTTTGATCATATCAGATTACACTCCACCTGCGCGTGGAACTCCACGACCTCCACCCAGGCCTAGTCTTTACATTGAACCGCTAGGAGCCCAATTAAAAGATCCCAGATCCTTTATCACCTCTATGCTGATGACACCTCATGTTGTCCTCTGCACACAGCATTTCACTCCTTGCCACTACCCTCAACTCCATCCAAGAATGGATGTCGTCTCATCACCTAAACCTGAATCCCTCTAAAACTGAATTCTTTCTTATCACAAACTCAAATTCTACACCTCCTGTTCAATTATGGATGGATAATCTGAACATTCTAAACACAAAATCTACCTTAGTTGGCAGTGCCAAATCCCTAGGTGTCATCCTGGACAAAAGATTTAACCTCCAAAACCAAATCGAAGCCAAGAATGCACGCTTCCAACTGTGCCTTCTCTGGGGATTCGATCTTTCATTCCTAAGCAAGACCTGAAAACTCTTGTCCAATCTCTGGTACTATCCAGGACTACTGTAATTCTCTCTTAGCAGGCCTCCCCAAGACCCACCTATCTCCTTTAAAATCCATCCTGCATTCAGCTGTGCGTTTCGTCTACGGGGCCAAAAGAAATTACCATACCACACCTTTGCTGATAACTCTTTGCTGGCTTCCTATTGAAACTAGGACCATGTACAAGATTCCTCGTATCACCCATAAAGCCATTCACACTTCTACCCCTCACTACCTAGCAAACAAACTCAAAATATCAGGTGGCTCTAGACCCTCACGAAACGCTGAAAATCTGCTGCTCTAATCTCCAACTTTCAAAAGGGAAAGATTTATGGCGTGATCTTTCTCAGGTAATGCGATTACAATTTGGAACTCGCTATCTCCAAAACTTTGCCCCACCACCTCTTTCCAGATCTTCAAAACTGACCTTAAAACTCTTCTCTTCCAAAGACATTTTTATCAATAACACTCCTTGCCAAACTCCCCACCTCACATTCTATTGCATGACCCTGACTGTTATATGACACTCACGAGAGCTATAATGACCTTTCCACTTTAACTCTGTAAATATGTAATATGTATTTGCGACACCCTAATTGCTTTAACTTTTCTAAATATGTAATCTGTAGTGAATATGTAATTTAAATACGTAGCTCTCACCATGAGTAACCGTAGTAGTTACACGTATTGTGACCTACTACCATGTTACTCTGAATTTCTTATGTAATGTTCTTCACTCTATTGTAAAGCACTCTGACACCACTGGGTAATGTACCGACTATATAAAAACGCATAAATAAATACCAAGTAAATATTAACTGCTCAACTCTTCGAGCTTCTGTGCGACTAATTTGAATGTGATATTGAAGAATATGGGGTTTAAAAGGTATATGTAGAAGACTGTTGCTTAGGCCAAAGGACTTGAGACTCTCGGGCGAACTCTTTGTGAAATATGGAGCAGGAATTGGAGGTGAAGCCGCATGTAAGCCGCCAGTTTGCAGGTAGAGTGTATCATGTTTTGTGTTCTGTTATGAAAAGGTACCCTTTTCTTCACACTATTGCCGATTGGCTCATTCTACACGGGATACGTCCACGACAGAAATTCTCCCGGAAAACATTCACCTCTCGAAGATCTGCGGCGCTGCTGCATGCATGCGTTCTTTAATAGGGGCTGGTAGTACTGCTCATTACTTTCTGATGCTGCTGCTGAATTGCTTTTGGCACTAACACCTATAAACATGTTTTATTTTAAGTAGTGGACTCCTCAAAGTCCGTCCTCCTTATCTGGTAACTGCTTGGTGTTGTATATTAAGCTTGTGTACTTCACAGCTTGTGCTATTCTGGGAAATAGAAAACATCTTTACCTGTAAAAGCAGTTTTCTGATTTAGGCACTTTTCTTTGTTCCAAACTATCTAGTGCTCTGTCTAGCTGAGAAATTTTAGCAGATGATGCTAATGTACAAATGATATTTTGTTGTAAACACAATCGCACTTTGGAAATTCAAATATTATTAAAAATACTTCTATCCGTCTATTAATTCTGCCTATCTGTCTGATTATGGAATTGTGTATTGCCTAAACACTTTGAGTTGAAGCCTTCAGAGGGTCCATGTTTTCGGAAGATTGTGGGGATAGCATATTGGTACAACTTTCTAAACGGAGAGATAGCAGGTTGTCCTTCTGATAGTCTTCTGTCTTAGGCCCGCTGTAAATTCTTCAAAGAAGAAGGAAGACATGCTGAAGTTTCACACCTTTATAAAATGATATTGAAAACATATTCCGAAGTCCTACCTAATTGTAACTATGATTGTATTTATATGGCGGTTACTACCCCTGATAAGGCATTGAAACGCTTTGCGGTGAGTAGCAGGCTACTCCGTAACCGGTAAATAGGTGGTAGATTAGAAATATGCGCTTCCTTTTCCTTGTAGGATTAGTTGTGCTAAATTTGCGTTCTAAAGATCTCATGTATTTACTCTACTGTATTGAAGAGGAATACATTAACTGAAATAGATTAGTAAAGAAAAGGTATGATATTTTATTGGGAGCAGGGAACATGTGTGCCTATTAGTTGACTGAGTAGGTATATATATATATATAAATTTTACCTACTGCCGGTCGCCAGTCACCAGTAGGTAGTTATAGTTAAGACCTGATTTCTATTAAAAAGCTCTTTTTAATTTGCCAATAACTTTGACGTCGTTTGATAAATCTTCACGAAATTTTCAAAACTAATTTGACTCTCACTTCAGCTCCTGTCATGGAAATTTCAGGGTGATCCATCAAGCAAGGGCTGAAAAAAAGGGGAGGTCCCAAAACACTTTTTCTTCATGTTAATTTCCGTAGGAAACTTTAGACACGGCTACAGCCCAAACTGCTGAACGGAATGACACCAAATTTGGCAAAAAGTAGCTCTTGGCCCAGAAAGCACTCTTTTTGTTAAATGGTGTAAATCCGTTCTGTAGTTCCTGAGAAATGTAAAGATTTCCTAGATATATAACTGTGGCCGCGGTGGATCCGCCTACCTTTCCGATCTCGTGCCTGAGATCTGATTGGCTGCCAACACTTCAAACCAGGAAGTGTTGGCAGCCATCTTGTGACTCTGCTGAACCGAGTCACAAGCAAAAACATTAAAAAAAGAAAAGGGGGCAGGGTAGAAACATCCTGACCCCCTAGGCCTGCTCTTGCTTCCATGAAGCGGAGCAGAATTGCTTTTGGACAGAGGGAGCTGCATGTCAGCAGCTACCTCTGTCCAAAAGTAATGCTGGCTCCCGCAGGTGGCAGGAAGCCGTCAGGGGCCGTGGGGGCCCTGAGGCTCCCCCACGGTCCCCAACGAGCTGGCCATGCCCTGGGGGATGGGGTCCCCGGGGCAATATTGGCCCAGGGAGGGGGGCCACGAAGGCCCCCCTCCCAATTTAAAAAAAAAAATAATGAAGGCCTAGCCCTGGGGGATGGAGCCCCCGGGCCGAAATAGGCCTGGGGAGATGGGCCAAGCGTCTCCCTTCCCTTTTTAAAAAAAATAAAAATAAATACAGGCCTGGCCCCGGGGATGGGGGTCCCCTGGGCTAAAATTGGCCTTAGGCGGTAGGCCGCGTGGCCCCCCCTCCCATTAAAAAATAAATAAAGGGCAGGCCCCGGGAGATGGGGTCCCCCGGCCAAAATTTGTCCAGGGAAGGGGGGGCACGTGGCCCCCCTTCCTTTATGTTAAAAAAAAAAAAATTTAAAGGAAAAGGCCAGGAAATCAGCAAAGGGAAGGGGGGGCTACAAAGCCCCCCTTTCCTAAAAAAAATGTTTATAAAAAAAACCACTGCAAGTCGCCGGAGGACACGCCCCCTTCACCACCCCTCCAGGACGTGCTTGGGGGCCAACCACCCCTCCTGTTATCTCCAATAAGCCCAACACAGAGGGATTGCTAAGTGGTCTTCGCAGGGGTGGCCTTCAAGTCCTCTCAGCAAACCCGCTCTCTGGGACTTACTGGAGGTAACAAGAGGGCTTGCTGGTGCCCAAAGACACTCAGCATTCAAGAGGATTTCATTCCCCCACCACCATTGCGCCAGGAGGCGCGTTTGCAGAGTGGTGGTGAAGGGGGCGTGGCCTCCGGCGACTTGCGTTTTTAAAAAAAAATCTTTTTTTTTTACGAAAGAGGGGCTTTGTAGTCCCCCATTCCCTCAGCCGATTTTGACCAGGAGGACCCCATCCCCCGGGGCCACTATTGTTTTTTGGTTGAACAAATATATATATATATATATATATATATATATATATCACTGGAAAAAACCAAAGTTTACTGGGATGTTATAGTTAGACTCAGATTTCACTCGTACAAAACAAGTGAAATTCAGCAGTTATATTTAAAAAAAAATTTTTATTAACTTTAATTCATGGTTTAAACAACACGTGTAACAGGTGTACAACCATTGTCAGCATTCGTTAAAAGCATAATCATTTGCATATCACACATAGTACATAGCCGCATCCAAGTAGTCATACATGACATCTAGTCTGTATCTGCCTCTGTGACTGTCTGTTCCCATTTGACTCTGTGGACTTGTTTGTGAACACTCATCCAGAAAATCGTGACAAAGTTCCCTCCATGACCTAAAATCCTCGTCTAACTTATCATCTTTACGGCACGCTTTCATATGAACCTCCTTGGCTAGCGTCCATTCACGCATGTTTTTCAGCCATGCTGCAATCTCAGGGGCGCGCATTCCCATCCACACTATCGCTATTCTATGCCTCGCTAGCACTATTAGTAACTGTAGGAGCTTCTATGCTATCTTGCTTTGTCTTTTAGGTTTCCGTATCAGTCCCAACAAGCAATGGGATGGCGTCAGTCTCACACGCAATCCAATACTTCTTCTTACCCTCTCTACAACCTCGGTCCAAAAGAGCCTAACCCCGGAGCACTCCCAAGCCAGCTGCAGGAAACTGGCCCCATCCCTGTGGCACCTGGGGCAGGAGTCGGGGCGATCTGGTGATATGCGGTGCAACTTCTCTGGGGTCATTTAGGTGCGGTGCATATAGTTATAGTGGACGAGTCTGAAGCGGGCGTTGCATGAAACTGTATGTGTGAGTGTGCCCACTGTCCTCCATTCCCTATCCTCCAGGGGCTCCTCCAAGTCTGCGTTCCATGCTGCAAACGCCCTTGGAGGGGGACCATTTGGATCAGCCCTCATGGCATTATACAACAGGGAAATAAGACGTCTCCCAGCTCCACATGTAAGCAACACATCTAATGTCTGAGAAGGCTCCGGGATAGAAGGGTATGTGGGCCATAGTTCCTTGAGTAAGTTGGACAAGCCAGCATATTGCAGATATTGTCCCCTCCCCAACCCAAAGTTCCCACATGCCCGTTCATAGGTGATGAAGCTCTCGCCCGGGCATAAGTCTGCCAATACGCTGCACCCCCCCCTCCTGCCAAGCCCGGTAGGACATATTGGACATCATTGTCCAAAGAGGGGAGAGAGCCCACACTGACGATTCCCGCTGGAACGGGGCGCCCCTTAAGATCCGCTCCATGAAGCTCTGACAGGTGCGCGCAGTCTGCCCCACCACATACGGTACAGCTTCTGAGACTCCCGTCCCCTCCATCAGCAACGACGGCAGCCTAGCTGACGGGACCCTATTAACCCAGTAACCTCTTTTCCCAATTGTCCCCTTCGTCAAGCCACAGAGAGGCATGCTGTAACTGCGTTGTGTAATAATAGAGAACTAGCTGTGGTGCCTCCAACCCGCCATCCTTGTATAGGCGGTTCAGAGTAGCAATTGCCACCCTGCTACGGCAGCTTGCCCAGTAAAGATCGATTAATATAGAGTCCAGTAGCTGAAATATCCGCCTAGGTATAGGGCATAATGCGTTTTGCAACATATATAGACAAAGGGCAGCACCACCCTTTTGGCCACCGCCAGTCAACCCATTAAGGAGAGTGGGAGGGTATTCCAGAAGCCCACCGAATGCCTCAGAGCGTCGATCATCGTGTAGACATTATGTTGCAGTATTTGTTCATCTTCTGTTGCCACCCATATGCCCAGGTACCTGAAATGCTCTGTCTCCCATTGTAGTCCCAGCTGTGGAAGCCTCTCCCGAGGGAGGCCAGCCAACCGGGCCAGAGGGAAGATCAGTGATTTATGCTTATTGAGCTGCCACCCCGAGTGGGCGCCGAACTCCTCCAGTACCTGAAGGAGCTCAGGGATGGCCTCTTGGGGCGAGGAGACATAAAACAGGGCATCATCGGCATATAACGATATGACATGTGGGATACCGCCCATGCTAATGCCCCATCGCGTCTGGTCTCTGCATGCCCAAATCGCCAGTGGCTCGATTGCCATAGCAAATAATAGCGGTGATAATGGGCAGCCCTGGTGCGTACCCCTTTCCAGCTGCCACTCCTCCGACCTACTTTGTCCCACTCGGACTCTGGCGTTTGGCGCTGTATATATCTGAACCCAGTGGTAAATGTAAATGTAAATCCAGTATTTGTAAAGCGCGAACAGCTAACCGAAGGCATCCCGGCGCGGGGGGCCGTCGGGAAGATTAAGCAAGCTATTGCCCAGAGTCACATGGAGCTGGGCTGACCTGCCGCCGGTGCCGGGGATCGAACCGTGAGCCCCAGATTCCAGCGTCAGTCGCCCTGGCCGCGGCGCCACACCTCTTCCCTGAAACCAAGACCGGCAACCCTAAGCACCTCCAGCAGATATCCCTAATTAACCAAGTCGAAAGCCTTCTCTAGATCTATGGACACCAGGGCTAGCTCCTCATCTGTATATCGTACTTCATGTATAATATGCGCCAGTCTTCTGATGTTCATACCCGTGCTGCGGGATGGTATGAACCCACACTGGCCTTCATGGACCAGGTGAGCCATGTGTGGAGCCAGTCTGGCTGCCAAGATCTTACACAAAATTTTAATGTCTGTGTTGATCATTGTGAGGGGTCGATACGCCACTGGGTCCCGGTCTTCCCCCTGGCTTTAGGAGCATAACAATCTCCCCTTCCCTCATGGTCGGGGGCAGTAGTCCCTGTTCGAACGCCTCCTCATACACCTCCAGCAGTGGCTGCGCCAGCTGGCCCAAGTACGCCTGCAGGAATGCAAACGGGAAACCATCGGCCCACGGAGCTTTAGTCCCCGGCATGGCCCGTAGTGCCTCTTGGATCTCCTCAACTGTTATTTTTGCGTCCAGTCCCTCTACTCCCGTGGGCGACAATTGCATTAAGTTCAACTCCCTGAGGAAGGGGGTATAGTGGTCTGCGTGTACCGCTGGGTCCGCTGTGTAGACCAGCTGCAGGTGTCGCTGGAATACCTTAAGTATTCTCCTCTGGTATGTACTAGGTTTCCTCCCTCACCCTTAAGCTGGTCGTCAGTAGAGCTGCCTGCTCCTTTCGCAGGATCCAGGCCAATAATTGCCCTGATTTGACCCCTTCGGCATAAAGCTGTTGCCGATACCGAGTCAATGTATACTTGTCTAGTCTGTCCCAGATATCTACAATTCGCATGCGCAGCCTCCTTTCTCAATCTCCCATGTCCAGGTCGGTTGGATCCCCTGCCTGGGCCTCAGCTAGAGCATTTTCCTCCCTGTCAAGCTCCTCTTGCAACTGTCGTCGCACCTCGCATACCAATCCTATGCTAGCTCCCCGTGCCACTGCCTTAAGAGCCTCCCTTACAGTAGCCCTACCTGTCCCCCCAGTTCACAGCCAGGTAATCAGTTACCACCTTCGATAGGGCAGTTCTCCCCACCTGGTCCTCAAGCAGATCCAGTGGAAACCTCCATCTCCTCGGCCCCAGTATGGGAGACCCCCACTTCACTACGCAACGCACTGGGGAATGATCCGACAAAAAACGAGCCAAGTGTGTTACCTCTGCGTCTGGGAAGGCCGGAGTGCCCGAAACTAGCACTCTGTCCAGTCTACTATGAGTGCCGTGGGTAAGGGAGTAGCATGTGTATAATGAGAGCGTGGGGGGACCCTCCCGCCAGACATCCAAACGCCTAGCTCACTCATGACATATCGGAGCTTCTGCGTCATCTTAGGTTTAATTCCGGGTTTGGGGGGGTGTCTATCTAAATTTGGGTCTAGAACACAATTAAAGTCCCCCAATCTTATGAATACATCAAGCTCGTTGGCTATTAAGACCTGGAAAAACATGGGGTCATCAGTGTTTGGGGCATAATTGTTCATGATGGTGATCTCTCTACCATCCAGCATACCCCGGAGAAGAACAAAGCGGCCATTTACATATGTCTCGCTGTACATGGGGGGAATGGTATACCTGGAGCCACCTATATCATCGTACCCCTAGCATAGGTGGAGAAAGAGGAGTGATGCATTTGGCCTCGAACTTCTTGGCGACCTTGGCTGCACTGGTTTCATCTAGGTGTGTTTCTTGAACACACACTATGGATACATGATGGCATTTAAAGAAGGTTAACACCCTATGCCGCTTAGTGCAAGTGCCTAAACCCTGAACATTCCAGGTCAGGATTCGAAACTCAGTCCCCATAGCAGAATGACCTTGTACTTGTGTCTAATGCTATCCCTTGCCCGCCCATTGCTGACATGTCATGGTGCACACCTTTGTAACAAACTGTAACAAGAAAACTTCCAGGAACAAGTCCCCAACCCCCTCCCATGGAAAATGTACGAGCAAATGTGCTTCTGGTAATGCCTACCCCTAAATCCTGTCAGGACATACATGTTCCCTAAGTTGCCCAACTGGGACCATAACTCTCTAAAGGTGGATTGTCCGGACCCACCCGCCCAGAAAAACTGTATCAGCCCAAGTCATATAGTGGCACCCTGATGCCGAGGACACACCACCACAGGGGTGAAATCGCTATGAGACAACAACATGCCCCCCCAGCTCCAGAGGTCCACTTGTTGCACTTCTGGGACTTCTTTTTGGCGGCTTACATGCACACTAGGCCCCACATCTCTGCCCGATCCACGCTGTGCAGGCACACATTTTACTCAGCATGTTATGTCCCACTGGTGCTCTGAAGCCGTCCAAATGACCTTAATCCTTTTTGGCTTCAGCCTCAGCATCCTGCAGTGCCTCTGGTACCATATCAGCTGTGAGGCCCAGCAGCTGCGACTGTTCCTCCGTGCTCGAGGTTACGGACTCCCCCTCAGTGCCTGAGCCCCCTGGGACAACTGATCCCAATAAAATAGTGCAGTTTCTCCCAACTGTCACTCTTTGTTCCAGATCTGGCTCTGAGTTTGGGATCCCCACACTGTTCTCTTTGCCCTGTGCTCCTTTACCTGGGCGGGTGCCCCACTGCCGCCTGCGGTCCTGTTGCTCCCGCTGGGGGTAGCGCTTCTCACAGACCTCCAGTCATTCCCACCCCTCCTCTGGAGATTCAAAGAAGTGAGCCTTGCCTTGAGCCAGCACCTTGAGCTTTGGGTGTATGACAACATGTATTGAAGGTGCATGTCCCGTAACTTCCGCTTGACCCCAAGGAATGTTTTTCTCTGTTCCTGCACTTGTTTTGTGTAGTCCGGGTATATTGTTATTTTCACTGACATCATGCAGTTCTCTGGCGGCCCACCGGATACAGTCCCTGTCCCTGTAGTTCAGCACTTTTGCTATAAATGCCCATGGGGGTGCCCCGGGGGGTGGCGGGACCAAGGCCCTGTGCGCTCTTTCTATGACAAAAAGGTTGGAGAGGCCCTGGGGGCGGAGCTGTGTTTTGATCCAATGCTCTAGGAACTGTTCCACCGACCCCTCTTCTGATTTTTCGGGAAATCCCAGTATCTGAATGTTGCTGCGCCGGGCT
Organism: Calotriton arnoldi; assembly: GCA_963921515.1. Lineage (NCBI taxonomy): Eukaryota > Metazoa > Chordata > Amphibia > Caudata > Salamandridae > Calotriton > Calotriton arnoldi. The sequence continues at coordinate 2,644,410 of CAWUFW010001089.1, read as the reverse complement.
CGACCCTCTGCATCTTCAGCCAGGCGTTCTAGGGCCTTTGTCATGGTGGAAATTTGAGCTACTTGTCTCTTGAGGGATGCCACCTTACCCTTGAGTCCTGTGATGTCTCCCTCCTTAGGGACACCTTGTCCACTACCTTCCGTATATGTCCGCTCTGAGGAGGTTGACGTCTATCAACACTGCCTCTATCTGGTTCTCCAGGGCTTTCCTTGAGCCCTGTATGGCAGCTAGGAGCTCAGCTCGTGAGGGCTCAGCGCCATTCTCCCCATTGTCTGCTTCTCTGCCGCCCGTCTGTCTCGTGATGCGTTGAGGGGGGTGGTGGGGCATGGTGTATTGCGTAATGGTGTTAGGTCCCGCAATGCGAGCGACTTTATCCTTGCCCATGTTTCCACTTAAGTGGAATCACCAGTCGTTGTCTTCCAGCCCAGTGTTAACCTGCCCCGTGCAACCCAGTGGTGCCTGCATATACTGAGTCCCACTGCACCTTACTATGCCAGACAGAGGCGACGACTGCCGGCTCTGTGTGTGATTTGTCTTGCCACAAGGGCCCCCGGGCTTGGTGCCTCCACAACTCCACTGCTCTTTGGCCGGCAAGCAGTTTTAGTAGTCTCCCCACTTCCCTGCTATCATTAGGGAGCCCGGGTTAACTAGTGAAGGATGTGGGGCTGTCAGCCGATGGGTGGGGCAGAACCTGTTGGGGGAGGCTCAGCCCCGGTGTCCAACGTGCTGATCATTCCCCTTTCAGGCCCCCATGACATGTTACCCTGGAGCTGCGTGTCAGTCCCAGGTGCCCCCGCGCTGAACTGTCGGTTCAGGGCCCCTCTGGTGTCGCGATTCCTCCTGGGCTGTGTTCCTGTACTGGAGTCACTGCGCTCCCCGGCGGGATCCTGAGACCCAGAGAACCGCGGCACTCACCACAGTGGGCGGAGTAGCTCACCCGTCCAGCGTCTCCTCTGGGTCCCAGCTGGTCCCGACAGCTGGGCCAGCCCGATTGTCTGCCTTCACATTTCCTGGTGCGGATGCCCTCAAGAGCCCCCCTGCCGGGGGGCTGCCAGTCCCTCGCAGGCCCCAAGTCACCCCCGCTGGTGCCGATAATCTCCAGGAGACGCGCAGGCCCTGTGCCGCTGGGGGAGGTCACCTACAAACTCGGCTCTCCTCCAGGTTGCAGAAAGGCCCTTGGGTGGCGGCCGATCCATCGCCGTGGTCCCCGGCCCACCTCGTGTGGTTGGCGGTGGGGCCGCGGGCCTCCCTGGTCGTCATGGTGCTCGGTGTGCGGCGGCCTCTCGTCTAGGGGGCTCACCTCTTCATGGTCTCCAGCCACCGGGCCTCATTCCGCCACCACTTCTCTTCTCAGCCGGAGCGAGTTTTCCAGCACCTCCATCGTACAGGAACGGGACACGAGCCAAAGCCCGCCAAGCTCCAGCTACCGCGCGATCACCAGGCAGCCAGCAGATCTCAGAGACCATGCGCAGGGCCCGATCGAGCCTCTGGTCTCTTGCTCCACCCTGGGGGCCAAGTAGTTGAGGTGAGCCCGTAGAGGGAGCCCGTTGGTGTGCTTAATTTCTTTTGCTTTTTGGGCTGTTTTGCTAATTCGGAGTGCAGGATTGTGCAGGATTACTAGGCGGGCCAGCCAGGAGCTGCAAAGCTCACGTCCTGTTGCCCATGTTGCTTGGCCAGGCCCCTCAGCAGCTATAGTTAGCTGAGCTTGCTATAACTTACACCTCCGCAATGCACTGCTTATGACCGCACATATTACATCACTCATGACATCATTGATGACATCTCAAATGACATCACTGCACTGATGACATCATCCAGTGAGTGTAAGTGTTTTCTAAGAGTTTATAAATATTAAAGATATATACTATCCTACTACAAAAGATAGATTAGTATACTAGGTGCACTACTAATAGTGGTATTACTTCTAACATATATTATGTGAGTGGCTGTGTGACTGTGTGTATCCATGTGTGATTGAGTGTGTGATTGGCTGTATGGGCTACTGTCTTAAGATCATAATTTCCCTAATTATTTGGGTTCTTATCCCTTGGGTTACTGTGTACTGATTATGACTTTCTGGTTTTTAGTAGCCCTTCTGTCTACCCTCTTATTATTAGTCGTCCCTGCAACACAGAGGGTCCTGCCACCTTTTGCAGGTTATCATTGTCTCAATGCCCTGCCATTCCTTATCACTAATTTGTGATTTTTATTCTTTATTTCTTCCGAAATCGTGGAACATTTAGCCTTATTTTGTATTTTTTTTAAATAGCATTTATGATCTTCACTTCTGTCAAAACTTTCTGATTCTCCCGATTGAGAGATTATCTGTTCTGAGCAGTTTGTACTACTGTTCGGTTCATGTGCATAAATAGCACACGTATGTTTGTTTTTTCTGCCACATTATTGGAGATTATAGTGATTCAATAAAGTTTTGTTGAATCGAATTGCGGGGACTGCGGCAAGCGTTCTAGTTGTAACGCTCTATTTCCGCAGTCACATGTGCTGCTGACGCCCTGATTGGACCCCTGTGACACGTCACACGTTGCGACGCAAAGGGGTGGGTCCAATCTAGGCTGCCGGGGTTTGTTTTTTAACCGGCAGAGTCACCGAACCTTTCATCGACGGGGTCCGGTGATAAGAGGGTTGTGCAGGTACCCAGCGAGTGCTTGGCTTTGCTGGCGTGAGTGATCTTCAAGTAGTAGGCAGTAACCAATGCAGATAAGTAGCCTTTTCGTCTGTTAGGGTTTCTTATCTAAATAGATGTTCTTTTCGTTTCTTTCAGGGTGTGCCTACTAGCCACCACCCCCCTCCCGAGACCCATGGTGTGATGAGTTTTCACCCAGTGTGTAAGAGCTATGGTTCTTTGCGATCGTGTGTGTGGGACCGCACGATCGTGTGCTATCACGACACCTTTGCATTTTGTACACATATTTTTTATGTCAGATTGACTCACGGATATTGCTAGACGCCATAGAGGGCGTGCAGGTGAAATAGTGCACTATACTTCTTTCATAAACCAAGGTACCATCACATTACCGGTGAATTGTGTCACCTGAGTAATGTGAATCAAAGGAGTGCATTTATTTATTTTCTGGTATCAGCACGGTAACTGATAGGAGTAGTGTGATAGTGCACTATTATGAGAGCATGATGGTTGTATGGGATTACAGACTACAAAACGGACACGAGTCAATTATTTATGTGTTTGTTTGTGTCTTTCTCCCTCTTTTTCTCTTTGCAGATATAGGCGGGGTCCTCTGAAAACAAGGTTGGATCCCCATTTGACAGCAGGTCGTAATTACACACCCTGTTCCTCTTTTTTCACATTTGACTCACGGTTGGGTGAGCCTTAGCGCGCTCATACCACCGGGGTCCACGCACCCTGGTCCTGACGAATGCCCAGCTACTTGCTTGATAGTGGCAGAAACATGTTGACCATTCACTAGTAGTGTGATACAGCTGAGCATACTATTTCAGCTTTTTCACCACTTACTTTGTTTTTATCCGTGCCTGGTTGACCGGCGAATAAAGTTATTGGTTACAACCAAGGCATTTTTTAACATTCACTTTCAATATCACGTCACAAATTGTTTTTTACCAGCTCCGCAGTAACTCTGGCGTTGAAGCACACCTGGGAGGTATTCGACCTTCCGGGTTGGGCCCTATGATGAAGCATGTCATCAACCAGGTTGGTGAGTGAGGGCTTTTTATAGAATCAAATTCTGATTCTTTTTCCCTGCTCTCTTATTTAGGGGATACACTCTTTTGTTGTTTAGATCATTGCACTGATGACATCATCCAGTGAGTGTAAGTGTTTTCTAAGAGTTTATAAATATTAAAGATATATACTATCCTACTACAAAAGATAGATTAGTATACTAGGTGCACTACTAATAGTGGTATTACTTCTAACATATATTATGTGAGTGGCTGTGTGACTGTGTGTATCCATGTGTGATTGAGTGTGTGATTGGCTGTATGGGTGTGTGAGTGGCTGTATCAGTGAATAAGTGGGTGTGTGAGTAGCTGTTGGGTGAGTGAGTGGGTGTGTGAGTGGCTGTATTGGTGAGTGAGTTGGTCTGTGAGTGGCACTATGGGTGAGGGAGTGGCTGTATAGGTGGGTGAGTGGATGTGTGAGTGACTGTATGGGTGAATGAGTGGGTGTCTTGATGGCTGTATGAGTGAGTGAATGGGTGTGTAAGTGGCTATATGGGTGAGTGAGTGGCTGTTTGGTTAAGTGAGTTGGTGTGTGAGTGGCTGTATTGGAGAGTGAGTGTCTATGTGAATGGCTTTATGGAAGAGTGAACAAATGTAAAAGTGCTTGTATGGATGCGTGAATTGGTATGTAAGTGGTTGTGTGGGTGTGTGAGTGTATGGGTGAGTGAGTGGGTGTGTGAGTGGCTGTATGGGTGAATAATTGGGTGCGTGAGTAGCTGTATGGGTGAGTGGGTGACTGGTTGTATGAGTAGCTGCATGAGTGAGCGGTTGTGTGAGTGGCTGTATTAGTGAGTGAGTGGGTGTGTGAGTGGCTCTATGGATGAGTGAGTGGTTGTGCGAGTACTTGTATGGGTCTGTGAATGGGTATGTGAGTGGTTGTGTGAGTGGGTATATGAGAGGTTGTATGGGGTGTGAGTGCTTCTGTGGATGATATCATCAGTGATGTCCTTCCAGATGTCATGAGTGATGTCACTGACCATGTCATGAGTGATGTAATATGTGAGGTCATATGCAGTGCATTACAGGGGCGTAAGTTATATATAGCTCAGCTAACTAACTGCAGAATTTCACTGGTTTTGTACAAGTCCATGTAACCTTTCTTTTTTTCCGTGAATTTCTAAGGTTTAAAAAAACAAAATCTTAAATGTAACTACTAACCTTTGACCGTGAGTGAGTGTATGAGTGTCTCAGTAAGTCTGTGCGTGGGTGTTAGAGTGTCAGAGTGGGTCTGTGAGTGGGTGCGTGAGTGGGTCTGTGAGTTGGTGCATGAGTCTCTGAATTGGCCTGTTAGTGGGTGCATGAGTGTCTTTGAAGGTCTGTGAGTGGATGGATGAGTCTCTGAGTGGTTGAGTGAGTGGGTACGTGACTGTCTGAGTGGGTCTGTGAGTGGTTGTGAGCCTCTGAGTGGGTCTGTGAGTATCTGAGTAGGTCAGTCACTGGGTGTGTGACTCTGAATGGATCTGTAAGTGGGAGCATGAGTCTCTGAGTGGGTCTGTGAATGGGAACATGAGTGTCTGAGTGGGTTGGTGATTGGGTGGATGAGTGTCTGAGTGGGTCTGTGAGAATGTGCAAGATGCTCGTTTTCTGATTTTTTTAATGCCTCTCCTCTCCTCGCTCCTGCCCTCTATTTTGCCTCTTTCTGCTGGTTCTGCCCGTTATTTTGCCTCTTTCAGCTCGCTCCTGACCTTTATGCTGCCTCTTGCTGCTTGTTTATGACCTCTATTTTGCTGCTTGCTGCTAGTTTCTGATGTCTATTTTCCCTCTTTCTGCTTATTCTGCCTGTTATTTTGCCTCTTTCTACTCGCTCCTGGCTTTAATTTTGCCCCTTTTTGCTGGTTTCTGACCTTTATTTTGCTTTTTGGTCTGGTTTCTGACCTCTTTTATGCCTCATTCTGCTCGTTTCTCACCTTTATTTGCCTCTTTCTGCTTGTTTCTCACCTTTATTTTGCCTCATTCTGCTCGTTACTGACCTTTTTTGCCTCTTTCTGCTTGTATGCTGACCTTTATTCTGCCTCTTTCTGCTCTTTTCCCCAGAACAGCGGTGGGAGTCTCAAAGCCCCCGCGGTCCCAGCTGGCTCCCCGCCTCCTGCAGGAGCCGTCAATGCTGCTTCACGGATGGACCTGATGGAAAGGCAGCTCCCTCCATGCAGGTCCCCAGGGCTCGGGGGGGGGTCCGACTGGCCGCCATCATTATTAAAATTAAGCCCAGTGGAGGTGGTGGTCCCCGGGCATAATTAAGCCCAAGGAGGGGGGCCCGTGCGGCCCCTCCTTTTTTTTAAAAAGTGTGCATGCCCCCAGAACCTAGCACACCCGTGAGCTATAATGTAAACAAGCACGAGAGACCGTGCTTGTTTTTTTAAAAAAAATGTTGCCACGGATTTGTGGCTTTTTCACATTCCTATGGCAAACTCTTTTTTAAAAAGTGCTTTTTGGGCTTGTCAGCATCACAGGGGGACCGCAGGACCACAGTTAGGGCGTCAGGGTATTCCTAACCCTGCCCCCTTTTCTTTTTTTACAAACGTTTTTGTGGGAATCGGCTGAAGCTGTGTTCCAAGATGGCTGCCAGCACTTCTTGGTTGAAGTGTTGGCAGCCAATCAGACTTGAGCACACGAACTGTTGGATCCTCGGAAGAGCTGCGTCCCTGTATATCCAAATTTGGATTTCTTTTAATATCTCAAAAATTACTGAATGAATTTACACCAATTCACAAAAAGGTCGCTTTCTGAACCAACCACTACCTTTATGCCAAATTTGGTGTAATTCAGTTTGGCAGTTCAGGCTGTATTCGTGTTTAAAATCCCTATGGAAATTTGCATGGGCAAAACAGTTTTGGGACCCCCCCCATTATTTTCAGCCCCCGCTTGACGGATCACCCAAAAACTTTCAAGACAGCAGCTGAAGTGACTGTCGTACTAGTTTGAAAATTTCGCGAGGGTTCGTCTAATGGTGCCAAAGTTATTGGCAAACAAAAAAAACGCTCTTCCTATGGAAATAAGGACCTAAATGTAACTACCGACTGGTGAACACCAGTAAGTAATACATCACATGTAATAATATTTACGTGGTCAGACATACACATACATATTTGATGCATAATATACAGTTATACACATTACTGTTTTTTAATTTACGTATACAAATGACTACCCACACATATATATTTTTGTCATGTGTGAATATACATGCAGTGTAGCGCTCTATAAGTCGTAGTAACATAACAGTGTCATGTCATACACATACACACACGCGTATATACACTGTTAGAATACCAGGGAAACCCATAATTTTGGCAAGAAATAGTATTTTTGCAAGCACATCACAATATGTTGGTTTTTTCCTACAAGAATATGTATGTAATTTACCATTATTAATCCAAGAAACAGGCGATTTTCCAAAAAGAATTTCCATGGAACAGTGAATACCTATTAATGGCATTGGATATAACATCGCTTTATACAAGCATCAACCATCAGGATGGACTAAGAGCGGTGGAATATTAGCTCAGACGTAAACCTTTGAGACTTTATGAACACAGTAAAGTGCTATTGTCCATGATTAGATGGTGTTTGGAAAATAACTTTTACCATTTTAATGGTGAAATCTTCCAACAGCTAAGGGGGTTGCCATGGGTTCCTGCTTCTCCCCTAGTTACGTGTTTTACACATGGGCTGGTGAGAGGAGCAGGAACCCATGGTTGACCATGTTGAATTTTGGGACAAACATTTTATCTGTTGGCTTCGCTATATAGATTATTTGTTTATCATAAGGAAAGGGACACTAGATACTGCTGAAAAATTTGTGGAAAGCATCAATGCCAATTCTGTGAATTTACAATTTACTGCACATAGAAGTAGCCAAAAAATCGAATTTCTTGATGTACAAGTGTACATAGAGAATAACAGAATTGAGTCTCAACTCCATATAAAAACAACGGCTGGCAATTCTATACTTTACACCAGCAGCTTCCATCCCAGACACCTCAAAGATAGCATTCTATATAGTGAAATGCAAAGGCTGCAAAGAAATTGCAGTTATGACAGTGCTTTAAAAAGATGTCAACAAGAAGCCAAAAAGAGATTCTTTGCTCGAGGATACTCAGTCAAGACTCTTGATCAAGCCATTGCTAAAGCTAATCAGGATAGTAGGGAAACCATTCTATTTGGGGGTGTATTGAACAGAAAAAATAAAAACAAAAATAAAAACAACAAAGATAATGGAAATAAAGATGAAACCAATGTAAGATTAATCCTAACATACAATAAACAGGAGCAACAGATAAGATCCATCGTCAGAAACCAATGGCCTATAATTTCAAGTGATCCTGTTATAGGTGCGAAACGCCCCAAAAATCCTACTATAACGTTTAGAAAAGCTCCATCAATGAGTAATATACTGGTTAGAAGCAGTACGGAAGTAATTGAAACAACTAGCTGGCTCTCATCGCAAAAAGGATTCTACAAATGTAGCTCCTTTAGAGCATGTCGATTTGGAGCCAATATGTCCCAATATTTCACCCCATTTCACAACAGACCTGTTAAAATAGACAGCTTGTATACATGCAAAACCAAATTTGCGGTTTATGTTTAGGAGTGTACATGCAAGCTGCACTACATAGGAAGTACGAAATTACAGGTCCATGTTAGAATACTACAGCATCTCAGAGCTATTGTCAATTCTGATCCCACCTATCCTGTGGCCCGACACTTTAAACAATACCATAATAACAACCTTGACTGTCTGAAATATTTTGTAATTGACACGGTGCCTAAACTGAGGCGAGGAGGCAACCAAGAACTATTGGTCAGACAGCTGGAGACACGATATATATTAAATCTTAATACTAAATCACCAAATAGTTTCAATGTCAGGGAGGATCTCCATAATTTCTTATAAAAATGGATATGGGTAGTGCCATCAAAAAAACTTTTTAATATTTGAATCTAAGAATCAGAGAGTGATATGGTATACAACAGGGTTTTTTTTAATACAGGTGGTAGACCTTATTTTTGGCACTAACTAATTACATAGTTTAGTCACTTGCACAGAGAAAGATGTGCCACCAATGTTTTTTTTCTTGTATGCTAGGATTATGAGACAGAGTGCCAGTCTAGAGTGTAGGTTCCCGTTTTGGATGTATTTTGAGATTTTCTTCCTGATGAAAAGTGGTCTGTTGCCATATATTCCTTTGTGGGTGATCCAAGGCATCTTGAAAGAGGATCTTCTTGCAACTGATAACCATTGGAGGGCCTTCAAAACAGGGGAAATATGGGCTTGTGGCTTTACATGCAGGAGTAGTCTGACAGCAGAGGTCTGAATTCTCTGTAATATTCTGTAGTTGATAAAGGTGAGATGTTATATAGACCATTAGCGTAATCTAGTTTTGATAGAACAAAAGAGATTGCTGCTTAGACCTTGTGGGCGAAGGTGTGGAAAGATGCGTCATAGCGTTTTCATTGTAAGAATGTTGATCTTGGATAGTTCATTCACTTGGACATTCATGGACAGTTTGGAATTCATGGTGATTCCAAGGTTTCTTACCTCCTTGGATATTTATGGTGGTCCTAGACTTTCAGTCCAGGTGGAGAATGGGCCGTAGCATACATTTTTCCATTGGTTAGTATTTTAGTTATGGAGGTGTTCAATTGTGGTGGCTTCATGTCATCCACTGGTCAATGACCAGGAGGTAACTGAAGATTTTTGAGTTTCCAATGTTCTTGGGACATTAAGACATATCTGCATTTCGTTTGCTCAAAAAGCTACTGGCTGAGTGTTATACTAAGGCTGTAAATTTGTGAGCCATACACAAACATTAAGTAGCTTTTTATAAATGTACGGGATCGCATGGTGACTCCCAGAACTCTCCTTCCACTATAGACCCTGATTTCTTCCTCCAATTCGTGTGCTGACTGACTGCCTGAGGTGAATTTCAAATGCAGATCTTACATCATGCTTCTGTATGTGTATGGGCTTATGTGACTCTTAAGGCTATATTCACTCTGCCTGTTATCTCCTATGCTACCCTGCCGATTCAGACATTGTGTCCTACTTCCCGCTGGTGAAAAACTGGTGAATTGAGTTCACTGGAGAGTTTTTTATGCACATTGTAGATCCCGTGTACTTTTAGGTGATTTTATATTATTCTCTTGCTCTCACTGTTCACTGCCTTCCAACTGTTACTCAATCTCTGTTGAGGAGGGTGCGGAAAACGCTGATATTTGGGCTGTGCATGTGTTGTCAAGGATAAACACTATATTCTCGATGAAAACCACCTTATCTTGTGTCCTGTTTCTTTTTCTGCAGGGAGAATGGAGAAGGGGGAGCGTCAAAGGATCTTCTGGCAGAGCTGCCAACCGTGGACCATGGACTGGGAGGCAACAGGAGCATCATTCCAAGCTCTGACGACGAGCTCTCAGCAGCAGACAGCCCAGGTCCACGCTCAGACAGCCCCTCACTCCTCTACCCATACCAGGGGCTCTCTGGAAATACCACCCATTCCCTACTAATGAATGCTGGAGGCCAGCAAAGACAGGACTTCATGCACCACCGTGCCTTACAGGAATCCATTTTGGGTTCACTCACATCAAACCTAGTTGATTTAGGATCCTAAATTTAAGGAGAACGACCATGGTTGGAGTGGGGTCTGGGAACAAATCCTTTAACTTTTCCCTTCATCTTTTCCTTTATTGACCACAGCATCCCAAAATTATTTTTAGCTATCTGTTCAATGAATGTTCAAAGAGGATGTTCACCTACAACCCAGGAGAATGCAGTTCAGCTCTGTTCCCTCCTGGCAGAGAGGTACATGCTCACCAAGGACCCCACTTTCTCTTAGTGTCTATTGTTCTCTGCCCCACAGCCTTCCTAGTTCAGTTTCCTGTCTATTTGTGTTTGTTGAATCTCTGGAGTCTGTTTTGTCACTGAATGTTCATCTCTTCTGTGTACATCGTACCATTTCTGTTGAAGCTGTGTAAATGATTTTCTATTAAAATGTGAATAGCTGAAGCCCAGAGGTTATTCTTCTTTTAAATAATGAATTAGTGCATTTGGAGCATGCATGGTACTGCAGGGTGGCTAACGAGTAAACCGAATTATGTCTATGTTCATCCCGTTTCTCCTCGTTAAAGGATGTCCAATGTGAACAAGACAGATAATCGAGAGTGAACCTTTCAGACCAGGCATCTAAAACACTGATACTGAAGGTGCAATACGATAGCCCAAAGTAAATAAAATGTAACCTATTGAGAGTGTTGTACAGTTCCTTGGAACTGATAGCACCGTACCACTTGTTGTGTCCTGCTGGACACAGTCTAGTGTTTTCACCAGCCTCTCTCATGAGGGCTGGCCCATACACCCACCCCACACCCATCCAACACAGGCATCATCGGTCAGGTGACCTTCCCAATAATAGAGCCCGAGTGCACGTGCTCGTGGCCAGTTCTACAATATACCACCATGTGTCCATGTCATCTTTAACAGTGCATGAGGGCCCAGGGCCCTGAACTCAACATTGGCGATGACCTGGACCTGCTCCGTGTGTACGCTGACAGCAGCATCGGTGTGTTGTGGGGGAAGTGTGGCCGGATTGTAAGGCTCACCCCCCGCGCGTACTGCCAGCTTGTCGGCTGCTGAAGCAGGGTGAGGAGAAGACCAACCCTGCCTGCGAGGAGGGTGCCTGCTGTGGTCAAGTGAACCGGAAGTAATCCCGCGGGTTGAGACGTTGCTTCATTCCGTAAACCGAGGATCCAAAAGAAAAGAAAACGCATACTGTGATTAAGAATAACACTCATGAAATATAAGTGAATGTGGAAGGAGTTCCTCTTTCAACGAACACACAAGTTGTTTGTTGTGACTTGGCTCACCGGCTGCTGAATAAGGAGACTGATGTCCATCCAAGAAGAGATTGAGCTTGATGTTCTATGTCCTGAGGAGAACCCGACATTAATGTCCTAAGGGTTCGAAACGCGTCGACTGTTTTCCTATTGAACCAAATAGGTGCTCACTCAGATGGGTGAGACCATGTTGCTCACCATTGATTAAGTGTATAAAAAGTTTTAAATTATTGAGTGAGCCCAGTAGGTCCACCTGTTGGAACTGTCCTCTGAATTATTAAGCAAAAAGGCTATGTAAATATTCAAAAGGTTTCAGTGGCACGGCTTGTTTTTGAAACGTGAAAAAAATCTGTTTAGAACAAGAGCTGTACAGATAATTTGTAGATTGTATATATATTTTTGTATTTTATTTGTATCACATTTGTGTGTCTTTTTGTGTCTAGTGTTGGTGTGTCTTCAGTGTATGTTCAGAATTTCACTTGATTTGTATGGTTTAAATTTATAAACAATGGTTTATCAACAAAAAGATAACTAACAAGAAAAAAAGAATATTTGAAAAAGAAAAAGAAAATTCAATTTTTTCCAACCAGAGTGTTTAGGTCATCTGGTGTGTGGGATAATTGCTTGAGTTTGAATGGTATCAGTATTGGCATTTTTGTGGTTGTTGTTGTTAGTGGTAAGGAAGCCAGCAGAAGGCGCGTGAAGACGGCGTGGCATAGCTCCATGTATCTCTCTATGACTGGAGCGAAAGGGGCTGCTCTGAGATACATTAAAGCACGCCAGGCCACCCGGGTAAGAATACACTGGCGAGAAAAAGGTCACAGCAGCCACAGCAGTGCCTGAGGCGAGAGCAGAGCAGTGCAACAAGGGAGGGACCAGGCAGACAAGAGAATGCACCCCGGGACCCTGAAAGTGTGGAGGCGCCGGTGCATGGCCAGGTTCCTGCATGCAGAGATAACCACAAGCTGCCCCGCCAGACGTCCCAGTGCGGAAGAAGAGGAGCGCCTTCCCGACATGGCGTGACACAACTGAGCCATGCACAGCATTAGCGGTGCCGCACATCATGTCCCCCAAAGAAGTGCCGGTGCCACAGCAGAAGACAAGTGCACCCCGTGAGGCATCCCTGCTGCCCCGCTAACGGTGCATGGAGGCATGTCTGCCTCTGACGCTGACTTAACAGTGCCCTGGTGAATAAGGCGCCGATGTGTGCATAAGCAGTCGTTCGCTACACCCCGCTAGTAGGAGTGACAGCGGGGACGGCTGCCACAGAGAAGAAGGAGCAGGAGACAAAAAGTAAGTAGCAACAGTGAGCAGTTTGGTAGGCAGCAGCCCCGCGAGAGGAGCCCCAGCTGCCTGCCCATGCCCCGCCCGGTGGTGAAAGGAGAGCGGCCTGAACCAGCCCCCGGACTGGAAGAAATGAGCATAAGGTGCAGAGGGGCCCTTGAGAATGCAGGGGCATGGCATGTCCCTACCTGCAGGTGCGGACAAGTTAGTCAGTCCATGCTGCCAGCATCTGTGATCGTTTGAGCACGGTCACCGCAGCACCACCGTGCTAGCATCCCCCGCATTGCACTGAGAGCCCCTCAAGAAGAAGAGACAAAGTCATTACACAGAATGACTGACATGGCGAAGCATGCCTGAAAGTAGTCAGGAGCAAGCGCCACAACGGCGCAGTCTCGAGGTGCACACACGTGGCTGTCGAGTCAAGATCCCTGAGAAAAGGGACAGGACTCTGGAGAGGTCCTTAGAGAGAAGAACTGTGAGTGGGCCACAGAGAAGACCCGGAAGAGGTCCGCAGGGAGAAGACCTGTAAGAGGCCCACGAATATAAGGCCTATGAGAGGCCCAAGAAGAAGACCTGTGAGAGCTAGTGAAAAAAGAAGAAAGTCAGGACGAGAGGTCTGGTCAGCAGACAAGGAGAAGACTCAGTCCTAGGGGTAGGACATGACCAGCGAGGCCCATGTGAAGGGTACGTCACATGGAGAGGCCTGGTCAAAGGAAAGAAGAGTAAGGTATGATGGCAACAGACCACGTTGTAAAGAGGAGGAAGATGAAAGAGAAGAAGTGTCACGAGACCACAAGTTTACATCACAAAGAAGAAGAAAAGAATAGAGAAGTGTTTGAGGCTGGTCGCTAGGAAGATCAACGACAGTAGAAAGTGTCATCGCGCCACGACGGCGCAACCTTGAGGCATAAACACTGAGCCCTTGAGCGAAGAAGAGGCGGAAGGAGGTTACCCGCCATCAAAGAAGCGAAGCACCGAGGAGATCCCAGGGGAGGAGCTCCTGGTGGCCCAAACACAGGAAGGAGAAAGATCGTGTACACACCTTAACTGCACGAGCACCGCCCCACAGTGGGCTAGAGACTATTCAGGGAGTGCCCCAATACTGCCATAAGACTGTGTCGCACTTCGGCCCATTACAGGCATGAGGAGAGTCACATGTCCCCTAGTGGCAAGCTGCCACCACTGCAAAAGAAAGGAGACCCTCACCTTCCACAGCAATCCTGAATTGCACCTTGGATACCTTGTCGAGGAATAGAAAGGTATGTAAGAGGCTGCAGACCTGATCCATCAAAACACACCTACCTCCACTGCCATCCACGAAATGTCTGATGCACATGAGAGATGCCCAGTCCTGAAGACAGAACTGAACCTGCAAGTGGTCCGTGATGGGAAGATGCGCAGTCCAACGGACACGAGGGAGGTGGCAGGAGGTCCCAAGAGCTGACAACACGTGGCCTGTCGCCCCTTCACAGCATGTGCAGAGAAGACACGTGGCTGGACGCCACATCACACTGCAAGCAAATAGGAAAAAAAGAACGTGGCATGTTGCCACAATTGTGAAGCGGAAAAGGAGTGGAGAGAAAGGAGTGTGACAATCCTGTCACAGAAAAATGGATGACCACAAGTGCACAGGCGAAATTAACAAGGGGACAAGAATGATGACTCGTACCACTATCTGAGTGCACCTACTAGCACAAGCCAGCCACCAGGGTGTGGTGACATCACGGGAAATAGCTCGATGGGAGTACCGAACATAAGTTATCTGATTGTGCAAACTGTGTATCTGCCCGATGCTTCACAGTGTGACCGTCCAGCCACCTGTCACCGACTGCTTAGAGCAAATGGCATCCCTGCTTGCAAACGCACATGCCAAAGAAGAGCTGCACTAAGTATACAACGAGCTACGGGGCTGCAAAGTCCCTCCAGTCACCCTTCCTCCATACAAGTCATCGCTACCTGTTGTACAAGTCGTCTAATGGCAACCACTCCATCATTTACCATGTGCATCACCACCACCCCTGGAGCGTCGAGCAACAAGACTGGAGTCCTACACTCTTGCCATACAAAATGACAAGAAACACAGTGATGGCCTGAAGAACCAGTGACCACCTGCTCAACTAGCTTGCATCCTGATCTTGGTAGCAAGAGCATGTTCTGACCAGGACACAACCACCCCTGATGTTGCACGAGTGACTAGACAGTGGCTCTGAGGTGGTCTTGCGGCTGGCAAGATGCAGACGCGTATGCAGCCCCAGTGCAGCTGACAGGCAGTCCCGTGGCCACTCAACCAAGGGGCCTCCCCCAAGCGGGAGAGATGGACCTGACTTTGCCCCACCAATGGATTTCAGGAGGTAGCCCGGCCATGTAACAGAGACTTCAACAGGTCACAGCATGCCAATACTGTCTTCAGTGGATCAAGCAACACCATCATCAATCGTTCCTAGTGGACTCCACAGCGCTCCTGATGCACCAAGTTTGAACTGTAAAACACCAACTCCATCACAGAAAGAGCACGCTGGACTGATCAACATAAACAGGTGGACTGTCACTCAACTGATGTGATGCCGAAGTGTCCAGATTTCATCAGCATCACGTTTGTGTCCAGAGGTACCTGGTTAAACTACGGATGCGTGCTGAGATGCCCGGGTGCTTCCAGTTGCACCTGTCCACCGCTGTCCTGCAGACTGCATCTCGAAGCTGTGAGACTTAATTTGCTTTAGTTGTTTTTCATTCCTTCCCACAGGTTGGACTTTTGTTTTTTTATTTTTGTTTTTAATAAAATTTGGGTGGAATGTTGTATCCTGCTGGATACAGTCTAGTGTTTTCACCAGCCTCTCCCACGAGGGCTGGCCCATATACCCAACCCACACCCATCCAACACAGGTGTCACCGGTCAGGTGACCCTGCCAATAAAAGAGCCTGAGTGCACGTGCTCGTGGCCAGTTCTACACTATACCACCATGTGTCCATGTCATCTTTAACAGTGCATGAGGGCCTCAGGCCCTGAACTCAACAACACTTTGCCCGGGGTACTGCCATAAAACAGAGAAGACCCCCTCTCCCACTTGGAACCACAGCATGTTAGATACTCTGGCACTGGTCATTCAGGACTCTGGATTGCATAGCACTTTAACATGCATCCCCCAAAACTGAAAATGCACTTCCATGGAATGCAAGCCACTGTACTAATTGACAATGATGAGATAAGTGGGCATAGCTGGTGAGTACCAATCAGCAAGCTCTATTGGTGGTGCGCACGTGAGGTGCCATCTTGTCCTTTCACATTTTTTTCTTACGGTTCACACATAGATTGATGTAACCTTTTTTTGATACATTATCAAAGGTACATCCATATATGTATAGGGGGTACGGAGGTGTAGTGACTGTCATATGTAAAAGCTTTTTAAAGAAAATATAGGTAGTAAAGTGGGAGGACACTACCTCTGGTGAAAGTGAGGAGTGTTTATGGGAAAAAGAGTGATAGAATCACCTCCTCCACTTATATAATTATCCTCAAGACGAGGAGCCTTTGATGAACAGGTCTTTGTATTTATATTGTACATTGAGTGGAGGGCGACCTGTTTTGTCCTTTCCCTCTGCAGCTCCTTATTGATTGAGTATGCTAGAGTAGTACCATGCTAGTTTAAGCACTTTACCATTCCACTGAATATGCATTTGCCTGCACGTGGACACTTTACGAATGTGCATGCATGACTTTTCTCTTTGGGAGTGAAAGTCCAATGTGACTCAGAACCTTTTGAGCAAAATGTTTGTCACTGTGGAAACCCATTCACTCTTTGTCTCAATCCCTTTTCTTTCATACGTTAATAGCTGGTCTTCACTATGGATAATACAGGGTATAATACATCTTCTTAAGGAAAACTATTTTCTTGCTTTCTAAGTATTTTTGCTGTACCTGTAAGGATGACGCAGAGGCGATGGTTTGGTAGCCGGTTAAATAAAATGCAATTTTCAACGGTGGGGATTTTACCACTGCCTACAGGGAGGCACGGTAAACAGAAAACGAATTCAGCTTTTGTTCTTTGACTATTTGTTCCAGAAGACGTCACAGACACATGTGAACAGAGGTTCGGCAACTATGCTAGCAGGGCTTTAGCGTGGCTGAAGGGCATGTAGGACTGGAATGAGCACGGTAGGGCTGAAGCATAAATGAAAGAAATGCAGGACTGTAGAACCACTGATGGTGAAGAAATCAAGCAGGACTGAAGGGAAGTCAGCCCAAGACGTTACTGAAAACAAGGCATGTCAGAAATGTAGCAGGTGGTCAGCATGTTCTGTATGTACTATGGTATAAACAGGAGGATCCTGCTTGCTCCATTTGCCAGACACGACTGGTCAACTCATAAGTATGGCTTGAGGTAGATAGGGATTGGTGTGAAAGCCTCGAGGCAAATCTCTACAACGTTCTAGACCCGTATGAGTGGGTGAGTGTAAGTGACTAGCCCTCACCTCGGGATTCAGAAGAGCAAGAGGAGGCAAACTTTTTACTTGGTCCAGACATGACATTTGCAGTTGGAGAAATAAACGAGCCCAGCTGGCAGGCAGGAGGATGAACTACACAGCAGCTGTAAGCAATACACAGCCAGCACACCAGGATAAACTCTGGGATCACTGGTGATGCAAAGACTACACCTATACAGGCTGCCATCATAGGCCTCAAGAAAATAACCCCAGTAACATATCTGCCCCAGAGTCCACTTCTTCCAACAAGGTTAGGCCTATTACCACATAACGGTAGTGCACATAAATAAACAGGAGCCCTAGATGTCTAGAAATGGCGGTGTTGCAGCAGGGATGGGATAAACAGCATGCAGATCCTTGGTGCAAACTCAAGTACAACCTGCACTTGAGCGGATGGACCTTTAGTCTCAGGCTGAGGTTTAACATAAACAAATCAACAATGAATCAATGACACTGAAGCACATTAGGCCCCACCATGGTAAAAGAGAGTAGTAGATTTGCAAACCAGTACTGTTTATCTGCATATTAGCAAAATTACAAACTACAAACCCAAATCATCAAACGTTATAAAAAATAATGGTCAGTACATAAAGGTCTTCATTATATTATAATTAAAATCAATTGAAAATCAGTAAATACAAAGGAAAATGCTAAGAGTTGTCAGAGCAAAATCGAGAAAATTCAGATTCTCTTGAATGGAAACTTTCCCTAACATGCTCAGCTAAGAAAATTGGGGAATTTGTGAGAGAAGTCAAGCAGGTGGTGGCAGCAAGTAAAGTCTCTAAAAAGAAGAATCAAAGAAAGATTCAGTCAGATAAATGAGAATAATTTGCTCAGTGGTCTCACTCTTTAACAAGGAGCACCAACGTCTAGTCTCAGGATAATGAAAAGGTGCATCTGAATCTAACTAGCTCAGCAGTGCACAATTAAATCATACAATTCTTGGCAGTGGAATACAACTGCCCACAGTGCCTAGCAAGAGAAACAATCAGAATCTTACATTTCACAATAAGATATTTTCAGACTTATTCCCAGATATCATACCATGGAACTTTTCTGCTGTGCAGCCTTCAAGCGATATCTTGTAGCAGGATGATATATTGCAGTCAGTCTGTTTTCGGTATAGGTGTGGAGATTCAATATTCAGCTCTCCATGAAATGCACACAAATAAACAATTCTCATAGAAACCAAAATATTTTTTAACAGTCTAATTAACTTCTGAAGCTTTGCTCCTGAAACGAGAGAAAGAATAATACACAGGAGAAAAAGTAGATTTAGTTAAACACATGTTACTCAAACTGGGGGCTACATTAACTACAGTTAACCTAACATGAACATCATTAATTATGGTCAACCTTAACGTCAAAATCACAATAAGTGTATAAGTATATGCAGTGCAGATTAGTTTAGCATTATATAAAGCATAAAACAGTGACAGTGCATCACCAATTACCCCCCAATGACTCGGTAAGTCATCACACATTATATTCATAAGTCTCCTTGTGACTTTTTTTAATATGCCAGTTGTTGACTGCTACTGTTTACGTTTACACTTCTTTAGATCCCTTAATTCATCATACAAGTGACTCTGCATTTTCTCAAGCTCCACTTCTTCTCTTTCTTTTTGTCCTATTTCCCTTTGTCACCGATTCTTCTCCCTTGTCCTTTGAACAATTCTTTCCAATTTACCAAGCCCCTTATAAAAAAGAAACAAGCTTACAGCTAAGATAGCAATGATTAATATGGGGGTCAAAATAGTCCAGACTAGTCCACTGCCAATGTCACAAAGCCATCTACCAACTGCAGAAAATCCTTTCCCTTTTGCCTCTCAGGCACCTGTTGCTTCCAGCTCCTGCAAATCTTTAGACACATCATAAATATTAGCGACAGACCTGTTAATCACACAACTATTGTTAAGCATATATGTGCAACGTTGCTGAGCGCTTAGCATGAGGCAAACTCTGCCCTGGTTTGCAAGTAAAGTATTTAAACCAAGCCTATTCTGTAATTGCTACAAGCTCAGTATTGATAGCAGTAAGTGCACCAAATGTGTTGGTTGCAGGACAGTCATCCAATGTAGATGGCTTTCTAATCTTCAGGTCATTCAAAACTATTCCTACAAAGGGAATCATAGCACCAAAGATGTCCAAAACTATTTGTGAACCACTACGCTTAGATGTCTATGAAGCACTACTCCCTTATCCATCTCATCTACATGACACACATGAGGGAACATTAAAGCAAGATAACAGCTACCTATCCAATTTGCAGGATGTTGAAAATAAGCATTCTTTCTCCACATAGTAAGCAAGAATAACCGTATCCTTGCCTCTGAACACTTGCTCTCCCAGAACTTTAAATCTTAGCACACATACACTCCAAACCATCATCTGAGGGGTTTTTTCCTCATGAAACAAATCTTTCCTTGCTTTTGCCAATCTAAACTCAACTTTGTGTGTATCCTAGCAACCTTTGGCTTGTTTCCTTCCTTTTCCCACTTACCCTTCGTTTCCTTCCCTGTCTTTTACTAGATTTCCTCCCTTATATCTTCCAAATTTACAATAAAATCATTCTCAGATCCAGTCAACTTAAATGTCATCCTTTCTTTATGAAAACCGAGGCCATTGGTATCTGAAGCCTAAAGAAATGCCTTACCTTATCCATATACCTAGAATTATAAAGAGGATTCAGCTGTTTGTGCAGAGGCACCTCATCAAAGACTAAATCAAAGTTTGAAAAATAATAGAGCGATACTGATGATAAAGAAGAAAAAAATTACACTACAATAACACTACAAGACAATAAATAACAAAGAGTCAGGTAATGGTGTGTCACTCCCTGTGCATACTATGCCAGATGCAGGTAAGTATGTGCATACAAACAATCATGCACATGCAGGACCAGAGAATATTCATGCAATAGGTTAAAGAAGACATTATTAGAAAAGTTCCCTTCATAACCATCAAAAAGTAAAAAGTTCATATTAGATCTACGCTGCTCTTCTAGGGGGGTAGAATTAAGGTTAGCTATAATGGAAAGATGCTCAGTAGAATTCAAGCCCACTAATTGGCAAATCATGAAAATGACTAAGACAATTGCCACTACAGTTAATATCACTCTGTTTGTTTGGCGATTTAGATTCCATGGTTTATCTGGAATAAGACTTCAATCAACACAAAAAGCAAAAGCAAATTCTACTTGTAGTCTTCTACTTGTGAAAATCGGCAAAATGTTGATTACTTCAAAAATGAGTATATATGTTCAATTATCTTCAGAAATTATCCCTAACCCTATATTAACTTTTTCTAAAATGATAACCCTACCCTTCTACAGTACAGGAGCATTGGCCCTAAGAAATTTCCTAAACTTCAAAAAGGTTTCAGTTAGTTTGTAACAGTTCACTTTGAGTCAGTCAAGAATCAAAAATTAGTCAAACTTCACTGTGGTAGCCCATTCACAGAGATTTTTCAGGCACTTACATTGATCCTTAATTTGACTTTGACTTGACTTTGACTTAATTTCATGTGTTTGAGTCAGGCTCACTCTCAGCAAAGTATGTCCATTAAGGAGCCGAGTACCTTCAACCAACACCCATGTCCTCTTTGATCTCGCGACTACTGGCTGTTCATCCTTACTGTCACTGTGCCCACTTGTCCCTGTTTTTTCATTGACTGTTTCTGGGAAGTGTTCCTCTGACACAAAAGTCTCTCACCTTTCCTTGGCCACTTTTCTCTTCTTGGCCCCCTTCTGGCTGCACTACTTGGCCTTCTTCAGTCTCAGAGTTATCGTTCATAGTCTCTTCAGCTTGGTTCACTGTGGGTACTATTGCCTCATTTACCACAGACTCAACACTTGTCTCAGGTTGACTCTGAGAAACTTGGGCACACTCTGATTGTTTGAGGTGCACCAGAGCTTGACTCTGCAAATTAGTGGTTGTTGTCACCACCTCTTTACAGCATGTTTCACTCTTCAGGTGTGAGAACCATGTATCCAGCAGACTTCACAGCAGTCTTCATCACAAGGATGACTTGAAAGGGGCCATGGGAGTAGGGCTCCAGACAGCTTTTTAGAATGTGTTTCTTAGCCAGGCACCAATCTCCTGGACTTAAGTTGTGGCACTGTACTTTGCCCGGAAGGGGAGTTGCCACCTCGATTTGATGAGAGACAGACTGCACCACATCAGCCAGTTCTTTCAAGTAGTCGAGAACCGTTTCATCTTCTATATTCACAAGCACAACTGCAGGCACAGAGGGAAGTTTCATGGCTCTCTCCATGAGGATCTCATGGGGGGGCAGTCCTGTCCTCCAATCACGAGTGCTTCGAAGACTCATCAACACCTAGAGAAGGGCATCAGGCCACTTGAGGGATGTTGACTCACACACTTTGGCAAATCGGGACTTAAGCATCCCATTGATCTGTTCAATACCAGATGCCTCATGCCTGTAACTTCCATGGAACCTCTGGTTCACCCGCACAGCTACACAAAGCATTTTCATCACTTCATTCTTGAAGTGAGCCCCATGATCTGACTCCAGAGAAACTGGTGAGGCCAAAACAAGGGATCAATTCTATCAATAACAGCTTGGATACAGTGAGACTGTCATTTCTCCTAGTCATGTAAGCTTCCACCCAACATGAAAAAGATGCACACTATTACTAAAATGTAACGAAGCCCATTCCATATGGGCATCTCAACAAAATCAAGTTGCATGTGATTGTAAGGACCACCTGATCTCCCTATATGACTCAAAAAAGCCTTGTCCTTGTAACAGGCTACGTTTACTTGTTGGACCCAGCTTAGGTGATTACGATACGTACTAAGGTATTGATTTTGGGGCTATTTTACCCCTGATGCCATATTGGTGAAGGATACAACGTAAATAATTTTGGGACATACCATGTTCTATGTTTAGGAGAATCATAAATGATCCAATTTGAATCTGATTTTATTATTGAGGACTCAACCTATATTTACAAGGACAAGGATTTTTTTAATTCAACGTACTTGAGCCCTGATGAAGTTAAAAAAATGATGGTTTGAACGAAATGCGTTGGCTGGATGTTTATTTCACATACATTGATTGAAAATAAAGAATAGAATGAAACTGATATTTTGCAATATTTTATTTGATCTTTATGGACTACAACTTTTCCCCGGATGCACCTTTCCATATGTGGATCTAGTTACAGGTGAATTGCAGGGATTCCTTAGAATATCCTTAAAGATGCCCTGCTCTAGCATAGATTCAATAATGGACATAATTCCAGCCACTGCCTCTGGTGATAGGTTGTACTGGGGCATTCAGGGACACTGTGCATTATTCTTGACAGTTATTCATAGAGGTTGAACAATTTTGATCAGACCAATATCTGTGCCAGAAAAATCCCAGACTTCCTCCTTCACAGAGTCCTTTAAGTCAGGGCGCAAGTCTTCCCTTGTCAAAACCGGAAATTATCCAATGGATGACTTTTGTGTACTCAGTTTAAAGTTTACACCATCTGGTGTACAATAGATCACACAATTAAGGTTGCAAAGTAAATCCCTGCCCGAGAAATTGAGTTGACTCGAATCACATGTCAAACAGATGGTCTGCTTCAAGGGGACCTATATTTACCAGGACTTTACCTGAAACTGGATTCACAATCTGCTTATTGGAGATGGCTACAACTTGGACTTGCTTTCCATGAGAGAGGTAGGTTTGGGACCTCTACTGTTCTTACAGTAGAGCGGATAGCTCCAGTGTCCATCAAAAATACGGGGTGGCCATTCACCTCTACATCCACATAGGGGCCACTCATGCTCAAAGAGTGCGCCAAGCATGCAAGGCTCCTCCCCTCTCAGGCACCGTCATTGTGATTGATCAGACCTGGGATCCCAGAAACTGTCGAAGACCGGGAACTGTTGGAAGCTGTCAGGGTTTGTGAAAATGTTTTACTGGACTCAGGGGCTTTTGTTTGCATTAAACCCCGGACTAATCATATTTTGCTGGATCAACAAGCCTTGGGACATATTAACATTTTGGAGTCTTTGTATTTCTATATTTTTGCATCAGCATCACATTCATGTTTGTCATCAGACCATCATTTTTTATTTTATTAGGATTCAATCTACATCCCACTTCCAGTGGCCCACCTTGTTACAATAAGAACACAGAGTAGTCTTTTTCAACATGGCTATGCCCATCCGTGAATTCGAGTGAACAGGCATTCCTTGTTCCCTACCCTGTGGGACACCGTTCCCATTCGGCATCATTTGACCAACATCTTGAGAGCCAACTCCTGCATTACTGTACCAACACCAGGACCATAACCTAAATCTGCCACATACAGGCCATTCTGAAAACATTTCTGTGCTAACTTTGTCGGAGCCAACATTAATTTCTCTTTGCTCCTCCTCTGCCTCACTTCTAATTCATCATTGCTGTACTTTGTGTACAGCAGGAGTTCATCCAGAGGCTTCAACTACCAGTAAATCACAGTCTGTTGAATAAGCAAGCTGATATCTGGGTGTAAGCTAAGAACAATCTGAGCCACAAACCTACTGAGATTTCCGCTTTCTGGGTTTTCAACAGCACTATGCTGCCAGAAAAACTGCATTAACCGCTCGTAATGAGCATGCACAAACTCTTTAGACTCTTGGGTAGTTCTTGATATTTTCAACCAATCAATCTCTTTCGGCTGAACCTTAGTCTTCAGAAAGGTAATCACCTGATTATATTTATCCATGACAGTAGAAGAAGGAGCCTTCATTTGAGCAACTCACGGCGGTTCTTCAGTCAGCCATTGCACTGATACCTTGCACTCAGCCCATAAGTCACTACAATATCAAAGAAGGTGTTCAAATCCTCCCGAAGCACATGTGAAATTTTCATTAGTCAATCCGAGTGTACTGAAGGTCAGGATTTTCTCAGTTTTAGACTTTGTTTGTTAAATGTAAAAAGACTCCAAGGTACATTCACATATCTACCCCTATGCACCTCTCTCAGTTGTTCGGCTTTTCACCTCTACATTGTTTTGACTACCCATTCCATCTGGTTCTCCAGGATCATCTTCTTTCACTTTTCAACAACACTCTACCTCTGAATATTGACACCTAGTTCCAATAGGTGTAATTTAAGTTCAGGCATTCACATGTTCTTGGGATTTTCCTCACTTATGAACAACGTACAATTCCTTCTTAGATTCTGACTTAGACAAAGTGACCCCACACTCAGTGGCTATTCCCTCTAGAACTTCATCAGATTCACAAACCGCCTAGCAACTTCTTTGCACAGGAACAAAAGTTCCTATTCTATGTACCCATCTATGAAGCCCAACTCAAGATTTGCCTGATAATTGTCTTGAACTCTGCTTTTACTTTCAAAACATCTAGCGCTCTCATTGGAACATCCGCCTCTGGGATTTGGGACTGTAGACTTTCCTCAACCTCTACAACTGGCAACATCTACAACCAGTACACTCACAGTGGGAATCACTCCTCCTCAGGGTCATGCTCCTGAATCTAATGTAGCGCCAACACTTGGTGCAGCAGGGACTGTTGCAACTGTGAATGAACCTGGGGCAGTGATAATGACAGTAGTACATGGGACTCCCAATGGTGGATGTGTGGCTGCAAGCCTCCCTCAGAGAGACTCTGATCCACAGGTGCACTCACACCCACGTTAGCAAATGGGGGGGCCCTTGGCATGTTAATTCCCTTCAGTCTGATGAACCTATTATATGTGTGGGTTTCTTTCATCTCATACAATTCACCTTGTAGGAAATTGGGGTATTGGTTGGGGGGGTGAAACCCTACTCTAGCAGCCCCCGCAATTCTTGTCAGGGAGAAACACAAGCAAACCTCAAATTAACATATGCTTAACCATCTGATAGCTTAACACAAAGCAGTCAGGCTTTACTTAGAGGCAATGTGTAAAGATTTATGCAGCTCTTTAATAGTAATAAAGTGAAAACACAACACAAGAAAAATCCAACACCAATTTAAGAAAACAAAGTAATATGTAATAAATTATTTGACACCAAAATGACAAAAATCCAATCAGTAGAACCGAGGATATGCAATTTAAAGTTTACATAAAAATAGTGCTTAGAAGCACAAAGCGCCAACTGTGGTTATCTGGTCATGTCAGACCAGGACAAAGTCACAAATTCAGGCCCACCATGATGGAGCGTGTGCCAGATACAGGGGTCAAGATAGGCCCGCTGAACAAAGTACCTTAAATCCTAGTTGCGGCGCGTTGCAAGATCCCACGTTGAGGATGCGTCTCACAGCAGCTGTTCCGAAGAAACTGTAGGCTGCAATGCAAGGTCCTGCATCGTCTTTGAAGATGTGGTCGGCAGAGGATTGCAATGCGAAGTAATGCGGCATGGATGCATTGCGCAGCAGCAGTTCAGAGGAGCTGCAATGTGAGGTCCTGCCTCGGAGATGCATCATGCAGCGGCGGTTCCGAGGTGGAGATGTAAGGGGAGGGGTTGCACTGCATCAGTCCTGTACAAAGAGCACACCTGGGCTGGCAGAGCACCTTCAGGCCCACTTCCAAGGGTCCAGGACTGGGGTGGCAATACTTGGGGGGGGGGGGAGACTCACAGCAGGCAGAGTCAAGGTGCTGCGTTCAAGGTGTTTGGAGCCGTTTCTGTCCCTGAGGCTCCGATCAAGAGGCCTGCCAATTAGCACTTTGAGTCACTCTGGTGATCCTGGGTTCAAGATGCAGTTCCAGTCCTTCTCACTCAGGCATCAGAGTAGCAGTCCTTGCAGCAGAGCAGCACATAAGTCCTTCTGAGTCATCCAGAGGTGTACTGAAGAGTTGGTACTTAGTGCCAGCTTTGAAGTAGAAAAAGGTGTTTGGAACTTCCTGCCTCCCTGCCCAGGCCCCAGCTTGTCTGGGGCCCAAAAGACTATTGTGAAATCCTATGAAAGTGTGGTGAGGCAAGCCTTTGCGATGTGCAAGTATGGTTGGCGGCAGCTCCTCCCCCTATCAAGTCAGAGATGGCCCATCCTGCCAACACCTATTACCGCTCTTTCTCATTGCCTGAGAATTATACACTAAAGCCAACTGCCAGCTACACCTAGTCATGTGACTCAGAATACAGTCTGCAGGCACCAAATGGTTGGGGCAAGAAAAGGCCAACATTCATAATGGCATTTTCAGAATTGTGATTTAAAATCTGATACTATTAAAGAGAATTTTAAATTACAATTATTTAGACACCAAACTCCCAATTGAAAGTTATGCCTTATTAAATGTAATAAGGTAACCCAATGTTATCCTATGGGAGAGATAGGCCTTTCAGTACTGAAAAACGAATTTGAGTTTTTTTATTACCAGGACATGTCAAAGTTAAAAGTACATGTCCAACTTTTTAAATACACTACACCCTGCCCTATGGGCTGTTTAGGACCTACCCTAGGAATGACTTATATGTATTAAAAAAGAAGGTTCAGGTCTGGCAAAAAGGTTACTTTGCCAGGTCGAAATGGCAGTCTAAAATTGCATTAACGGGGTAACGGCAGGCCTGAGATATGTTTAACAGGCTACTTAAGTGGGTAGCACAATAGGAGCTGCAGGCCCACTAGTAGCATTTAATTTACATGCCCTGGGTAGAGTTAGTACCACTTTACTAGGGTCTTACAAGTGAATTAAATGTGCTAATTGGTTGTAAGCCAATATTATCATGTTTTAGGGCATGAGCACACACACTTAGACCTGTCAGCCTTAGGGTGGTCTTCCCCCCAAAACCTTTTGCCTTACTCCTCCATTTTTGCTGATCTCGTTCTTGTTGGCCTTAGGACTCTGTGCACTTATCACTGTTGACCAGTGCTAACACCCCTCAAATCCTCAATTGTTGTCAAATTAAAGGTACCAAGTCGGGGAAACGGCAGGGACCCTTCATTGACAGTGATCTTATTCCATTATGTGACCCAGATACGTATGTGTAAACCAACCTTGATTGTCATGTAATGCGTGGGCGTGCCTCTGGAGGGGCCTCCTCATCCTCACAGACAGGTATTCTAACATCATTGCTAAACAAGTCCCTCAATTTCTTGAAAAATGTCTTCTTTATTCTTTGTACGGTGCAACACAAATTCAATAAACTTCAATTGAAATAACCAGCAGTTCTTAGCAAATCACAATGCAATACGTGACAACACTATCTCATAATGTCAGCGCGACATCACTTTTGGGCCCTAGGACTCTGTGCACTTTACCACTGCTGACCAGTGCTAACATGCCTCAAATCCTCAATTATTGTCAAACTAAAGGTACAAAGTCGGGGAAACAGGAGGGACCCTTCATTCACAGTGATCTTATTCCATTGTGACCCAGATACGCATGTGTAAACCAACCTTGGTTGTCATGTAATGTGCATGCTTGACTCTGGAGGGGCCTCCTCGCCCTCACAGGCAGGTATTAGTACATCATCGCTAAACAAGTCCCTCAATTTCTTGAAAAGTTTAATCTTTATTCTTTGTATGGTGCAACTCAAATTCAATTAACTTCAATTGAAATAACCAGCAGTTCTTAGAAAATCACAATACAATACGCAACAACACTATCTCCCAATGTCAGAGCGACACCACTATACCAACTACTCACAGTGGGGAACTCTAATTTAATGACCAATCCCAGTGTGGCACAAACCAGCCAACCAATACCAGTGTTGCACTCTATGGCGGAATGCGCAGCACATCGCAGCGGCACTCACCAACAGCAAACAGCTTTGCATAAGCAAATTATTGAAAAATCAAAAACAAAACATAACTCGTCTGTTCGACTAAACAAAATTCAAAGTCACTGATCACACGGGAGGAAGAATGGGGAATAACATCCTCTTGGCGCTATCACACACACTCAAAGGGAATTCTTGACCAGTGGGAAATCATCCTGACTAGTGCAGTTTACTCCTGAGTGCAACAGATCAACCAAACAGTAATCTAAGTTAGTACACCCTCACAATAGAAGTTTAATAAGT
The DNA here is from genome assembly GCA_963921515.1 of Calotriton arnoldi. Lineage (NCBI taxonomy): Eukaryota > Metazoa > Chordata > Amphibia > Caudata > Salamandridae > Calotriton > Calotriton arnoldi. The sequence continues at coordinate 2,616,125 of CAWUFW010001089.1, read as the reverse complement.
AACTATCTTAAGTACATCCGATATGGCTTCATGGTCCAACACCACAAACCTTAACAGACAAGTCAAAACTTAATATAACTCAATATCTATTCCGGGATCTTAGACTAGGACAAGTCCAATAACCAAATCCAAACTTCAACTCTTTACAGTTTGCAGCTAGCACGTTTATCTTCAGAAGTACAAGCAATATACACTAAACAACATTTAAAATCCCAACTTCTGAGGCGTGGCTTCGAGCATCAAGATGGCGGTCGCACTCTAAGAGTGCTCCGGACCCCTCCGTCATCCGCTCGTATCCTGAGGCTCCTTTCGATACCAGAAGGAAACCAGAACCAGCCTGCACAGTACGCCGACTGTACCTGCAGTGGGCCGGGAGCCAAAACCCACTGTCCTGCAGTGGCTACAGCTGTGACGCCAACCCGATCGTAAGCGTGCCTGCAGACAAGATGGTGGTGGCGTCTCCAAGCTCCGCAACTTGTATGCTTATAGCTTGAGGGCTGCGGCGGGAACCGGCCTGGGACGGGCAAGACCTTCCGAGCGAGAGGCAACTCTCCGACCGAGAACCGGACTGCCCTGAATACTCGCTGCGTGGAAGAGTGCCCTGCAATCTGACCCCCACAACAAGACAAGCTGGTGGCCGCAGGTGAGAGGCATGGGGACCTGGTGGCGTAGATGCAGCAGGCCTACTGAGGGGGCCAGGCGTGAGGTACCAGGCGACTGCGCCTCCCGGCGTTGTGCTGGCATCGCGTCGGAGACCCCGGCCTCTGCTGCCCTTGCCGCAACTGTGGTGGTGACTGGAGGCGCCGAAACCGAGGAGGTTGATCGTCGACGGCCCCCCCTAGTAGCAGTGCGGACCCTGGGGCCGAGAGGGACGGCCGCTGAGCGCAGTGGGGGCGGACCCTGGCTCGCGGGCTGGAGGCCCAACTGTACTTGTGCCCTGAGTGCTGAGGGCGGCGAACCCTGTGTGCAGGAGCCCCGGTAATAGAACTGCAACTAACTGCCTCCTTTACACAGTGATGACTGGGGCCACCGAGACTGGGGAAGTGGATCGCCGGTGACCCCCCTTTGGCAGTGGTGCGGACCCTGGGGCCAAGAGAGGCTGCCGCTTAACGAAGTGGGAGCGGATCCTAGATCGTGGGCTGGAAGCCCGGCTGCGGTGGTGCCCGGAGTCCTGTGGGCGGCGCACCCCTGTCTGGAGGGGCCCCTGTGATGAAGCTGTAATCAACTGCCTCTTAAAAAGAAGTGAGGACTTGCAAGATACTGGAACCGCCACGACAATAAGGTACTGGGAGATCCCACACAGACTGCCCAGGTGGGCGGAGATAAGTTGGGCCAGCGGCGGGGCTAGGGACCCCTTCCCTCCCCCCCCACCTAGACTTGGGCCCTACCTAGGAGACCAGGCACACAGCTCCTAACACCTGTCTGGTGTCCTACGACCTGGAGACCCCCTCCTGGGGTCCACCCCCGTCCCTCAGCACAGAGGGTGGCGCGCAAGACACTCGGGCCCGGGAGGGGTCTGAAAACGGTTAGTCTGAACCCCTTGATACTGTGTCGACCCGAAGAGACGAGCGTGTGCTGGAGAGATGAATAGTGAGGCACCACCAGAAGTGAACAAACCCAAGACCCCAGACAATGAAATCCAATATCCCGCAAACGAAGCACTGGCCCTCTGAGGCCCACACCCTGAAGCTGGATCCCTGATGTAGCGGTCGACACAAGCACGAGATACAGGCGACCCCGGTCTCCCTGCTGGGGGCGCTGGACTAGCGGGGGAGAGGGCCAGGCAAGCTTAGTGGCCCTGGGTGAGCAGCGGGCCGCCAGTGGAGGTTTGATGAGAGAAGGACCCACTGGGTGAAGCATCATTTACACTGACGAAATCCACCCCCACTCTGTCGTCCGGTGGAAGAGGAACACTCACCAGTCGCCTCGTGAATTGGCGAAGGGATCACGTGGGTCCCCCACCTGCTGGGCCCCATCAGCCATGGGGAAAGATAAAGGAATGAAACACCCCCCAACGCAAACCCGAATGGAGCACAACACCATGAGCGGGACTGGAGTAGGCGAGGCTGTCCACAACAGGGCCCCCCTCCCCGAAGGAGACCTTGCCACGATCCTACAAGCCATACGCTCCTCACAGGACTCCGTGGAGAAGAAAATTGGAGAAGTACGAGTCGACATGGCCCTCATAAGACAGGACCACCGCAATGCCACGGCCCGCATAACGGAAGCTGAATCCAGGTCACGCAACTCCAGTATCAAATGCGAGAGCTACACAGGTGCACAGAAGACGCGGAGAACCGATCACAGCATAACAATCTCAGTTTGGTAGGCATTCCCGAGGGGGCAGAACCCAGACAAGTGGCGACCTTTGTTGAGACCTGGATCAAGTTGTGGATGCCTGCGGTCGGACTATCGACATGGTTCGTCGTGGAGCGAGCCCACCGTGCTCTTGCGCCCAGACCGCCGCCGGGTGCCCTGCACCAGCCGATTATTGCCAGAATCCTCAACTTCAAAGAGAGGGACGGTATCCTGCAGGCCGTCCTACCAAGGCCACAAAGTCATGATTTTCCTGGACTATTCTAGGGAGGTCCAGGTGCAGCGCCAATCCTACGTAAAGGTAAAACAGAAACTGTGAGCCCTGAACCTCCAATGCAGACTGTTGTTTCCGGCTCGTCTCAGGGTGGTCTTCCAAAACAAAACCCTCTTCTGTGACACTCCAGAGGAGGCATGGACCTGGGCAACTGAGGAGTGTCTCCTCTGGCCCCACGCGACCGCCTCTCTTCCCAAACCGCACTCCGGAACTGCGGCACCCAAAGGCTCCAGGCCCCAGAGACAACGCACCCACTCTTGCAGAGGACGTAATAGCGGCAGAGAGATATCTGCTTCGCCCACGGCTGCTGCTCGAGGCTCCAGTGAACTGCCCAAACTCCCGAGAACCACAAGCCTGCCTCAAGACCAAGGAACCGAGGAGATAAGATCCGAAGAGAGGCCCCACTCGCCGCTGATGGGCAATTCCGAGGATACGATCTCTCAGAGCCTGACGATTTAGTAGACTCTCAACTAGAACTAGTCCCTGCAGCCAGTAGTAGACGGTATCCGTTAAATGCTGCCCTTGACATTAATGGCTCTGGTGTAACTAATGTGAATTGCTATAAAGTCGGAAGCATCCTGCCACAATGAGGGGTCCACCACGTAACTCACACACTAAGCTTTAGTTTAGTCTTGTTGCACCTTGTTGTAGTTAAGGCGATAGATGCTTCCCTGTAAGTAGTATAGGGAGGGGGGTTGGTTGGGGAAAGGGATCGGGACCGTTGTCCTAAAGTTAATGTCAGGTTTGTTTTTTAGACGCAGCACCCAGCTTACCGCGTTAGACGCATGCACACCTCGCCAACAGTGTGGACTGACTAGGTCCTCAGATTGCCCCGGCCCTCAGGGGGCCTGGCCCGCCAGACCATTTATGCCACTGCTACCTCCTAACCCCATGCATGCGCAATGTCCATTACCCAGAATCAGGGAGTTCCACTGATAATTCTTTCTTGGAATGTCGACTGGCTCCTTGACAAAGTGAAATGCACGGCAATATTGAAATACTCCCAAAGGTTGGGTCCCGATGTCCTTCTGCTCCAAGAGATGCATCTCATGGGAAACCATTGCCCCTTTCTTGACTGCCACGATTTGACAGGGTCTGGCACTCCGGGTTTGAGCGGGGATCCCGAGGAGCCGTGATCCTCTTGCGCGGCACTCTTCCTTTCACTCCCGCCAGTGTATCCAGAGACCCACAGGGCCGCTTCGTGGGCCTTACTGGGACCCTAGGAGAAGAGACCATTAACCTGGTCTCGCTATATGTACCTCCAGCAACCCTCACGCCCACCTTAAACGCTACGCTTGATACTATCTCCTCCCTTCCCCGGGTTTAACAATGGTTAGAGGCGACTTTAATGCAGTCATGCAACCAGCCCAAGATGCCACCGGCACACCATCCCTACATAGGACCCAACATGCTAAGCGATTGACAGACTGGGCAGCACAATTGGGGCTATGTGATGTCTGGAGGATATGGAACCCCAGAACGCGGCAACACACTCACACCTCGGCAGCGCATCATACCCCGGCGCGCATCGACCTGATATTTATGCCGCCCCAGACTGTGGCGTGCTAACGGAGGTCCGTATTCTCCCTCGAGGCATATCAGACCATTCTCCCCATCTCCTCCAAGTGGAGGACCATGCTGGTACCCTGCGTCCTCTCTGGCAGCTTAATACCTGGTTCCTCCAAGACGACAAATTAGGGCACACACTTAGGGAAGAGCTCAAACAATACTTTCGGGATAATCAAAACTCAGTCCCTTCTCAGGGCTCGCTGTGGGAAGCTGGCAAAGCCACGATTCGAGGGCTCAGTAAAGGGCATCTCAAAGCCAAGCGATTGGCAAGAGAGAGCCGTCTCTCCCTCCTGGAGGCCCAGGCAACCGGCCAGGAACAAATCACAGCCGAGACAGAGAGAGGGAGGAAAACACGACAGCTAGAGCTCCTAAGGGAGGAAATAAAACACTTATTGCTCAAATCGGCAAAGCTACTGTGCAGGTCCTCCATATCCTGCGTCTGTGGATGGGGAGACAAAAATGGTAAACTGCTCCACTGGCTGGCATCCCAACCCTTGGCGAACCGAATAGTCCCAGAGATTCTCGGCCATCAAGGTCAAATCCATCACTCGTCTACCTCCATTGCCCAAGCTTTTGCCGATTACTACTCCCGGCTCTACGCGGCAGATCGGTCCCACAGACCCGACCCCAGGACTATGGACCTTACTCTCCTTCCCCGTCTTACAAAGTCAGAAGAGACACTACTAGACCAACCTATTACAACGGAAGAAATAGGAGAGGCTATCTCCCTGGCCGCAACCGGAAGGACACCCTGGCCTGATGAGCTCCCAACGGAATATTATACGGCATACCGCGACACCTTAATACCTCATCTGCACACACTATATAAAGAGGTGGTTGAGACAGGAGCCTTCCCACCTGAAACGGATATGGCAACAATTGTGATAATACCCAAAAAGCAGCCCCCATCGGTCTCCTGCTCAGAGTACCGCCCGATCTCGTTAATCAACACTGAAGTTAAAATCTATGCGACGATCCTAGCCAGGTGCCTTAAGTCAGTCCTGCACAGCCTCATCCACCCAGACCAATGCGGATTCATGCCACTCCGCAGCATGAGGCACTGCATACAGCGCCTTCACTTGGCATTGGCCCACCGCCAGCTTCTCACCCCTTACCTCGCACTTCTATCACTCAACTTCAAAAAAGCTTTCGATACAGTCGACTGGCGATATTTGGAAGAGGTGTTGAAGCCGGCAGGCATGGGACACCACTTCCGCAGTCTAGGGCGAGTATTACACTCTGGGGTCTCAAACCTATTCTGTACTGACAGCTACTTATGTTCAATGAAATGCATTGAGAGTTACTAATGAACAAGTTACTCACCTTCAGTAACGATATATCTGTAAGAAACATAGGTTAGTTATAGATTCCTTATCTTAGAATTACCCCCAGGCGTCAGGCTGGATCCGGAGAATTTTTCGTCAGCAGTACCCCTGCGCGTCGAAAGGTGGCGTCGGTCGGCTCCGCGTTCGTTGTTGGCGTCGTGGTCGCCGGGATGACGTTGCGGTAGCTACTTAGACGCCGCCCTCGCGCGCTGACGTCAGTTCTTTTAAACGACATTCCACGCCAGAAGCGCAGAGCCATGCAAGACACTGACCACTGGCACACAAAACTAGGGCCCTGAAAGGGATTCCCTGACCCTAGAAATCAGTTCGCAGAACGGGGAGGATGGGTGGGGCGGTAAGGAATCTATAACTAACCTATGTTTCTTACAGATATATCGTTACCGAGGGTAAGTAACTTGTTCATCTGAAAGAAACAGTTAGTTATAGATTCCTTACCTTAGAATGGATACCCCAGCAATACCAACCCCGGAGGTGGGTCTGCGAACCAAGTTCACACCAGAAAGTCCTGGAGAACAGAACGGCCAAAGAAGCTGTCTTTCCAGACTTGGCTGTCCAGGCAGTAGTGTCTAGTGAACGTGTGCAGAGATGCCCGCGTAGCTGCCTGACAGATGTCATTAAGGGGGACTCCTCATCCCAAAGCAGTAGTAGCTGCCATCGCCCTGGTGGAATGGGCGCGCAGCCCCACTGGAGGCTCCTTCTTTGCCAAGGAATAACAAGCCTTAATGCACAAAACGACCCACCTAGAGATGGTCCGTTTGTGCACGGCCCGACCTTTCTTAGTGCCCACGTAGCCCACAAAGAGCTGATCATCCACCCGGAATTGTTTGGTACGATCCAAATAAAAGGAAAGCGCCCGTTTTGGATCTAGACGGTGGAGCCTCTCTTCTTCTTTTGAAGGATGCGGAGGCAGAAAGAAGGTGGGCAAAGTGATGGTTTGGCCAATGTGGAAAGAAGTAACTACCTTGGGAAGAAAGGAAGGTCTAGTTCTCAGGACGACCTTGTCCGGATGGACAGCCAGAAAGGGAGGCTTAGAAGAAAGAGCTTGCAGCTCACTCACCCTGCGTGCAGAGGTGATGGCCACCAGAAAGGCAGTTTTGAAAGTGAGAAGTCTGAGAGGACAGTTATGTAGCGGCTCAAAGGGAGCGCACATAAGGTAAATCAGAACCAAGTTCAAGTCCCACTGAGGCATTACGAAGGGAATAGGAGGAAAAAGATGAGTAATGCCCTTTAGGAAGCGATTTACAACAGGGGGCTTGAAAAGAGAAGGCTGATCAGGAAGGCTAAGAAAGGCTGAAATGGCCGAGAGGTAGCCCTTAAGAGTGCCCATAGCAGAGCCCTGCTGGGTCAAAGAAAGAAGGAACAAGAGAACCTCAGAAAGAGGGGAAGAAAGGGGATCCACAGCCTTTGCTGCGCACCATGCCACAAATTTGTTCCATCTACAGGTGTATACCGTCTTAGTGGAGGGACGCCTGGCTGCCAAGACAACATCACAGACTTCGGGAGCCAGGTCAAAAAACGTCAACTGCCGCCGCTCAATCGCCACACAAGGAGGTGGAGGCTGGACAGGTTCGGGTGGAGGACCGTCCCCTGCTGCTGCGACAGAAGATCCTCCCGAAGAGGCAGTCTGATCAGAGGATCGATGGCCATGTGTAGCAGCTCGGGATACCAGACTCTTCGTGCCCAATGCGGAGCCACAAGAATGACTTGGGCCCAGTCGCGCCTAATCTTCTTCAGCACTCTGGGCAGAAGAGGTATAGGCGGAAAGGCGTATAGAAGACCGCAACTCCACCTGCGACGAAAAGCGGCGCCTAGCGAGTGCCGCCTTGGAAATTCCAATGCGCAGAATTGCTGACATTGCGCGTTCTTTTCGGTGGCGAATAGATCTAACCAAGGCTCTCCCCACTGTCGAAAGAGACCTTGCACCACTTCCGAGTGGAGACACCATTCGTGATCCATCATGCACCTGCGGCTGAGTTCGTCTGCCCTGGCGTTCAGCGAACCTGCCAGGTGTTGAACCACCAGGGATATTCCCTTATGTTCCAGCCATGTCCAGAGGCGGAGGGCCTCTTGACATAGGGTCCACGACCCCACCCCGCCTTATTTGTTGCAGTACCACATGGCGGTGGTGTTGTCCGTGAACACCTGCACTACTCTTTCCCGGACAGAGGGAAGGAATGCTTTGAGTGCAAGACGAATCACCCGAAGCTCCAGATCGTTGATGTGGAGCCCGGACTCCGCTGGAGGCCAGAGGCCTCTGATCTCTGCCTCCCCCATGTGGCCGCCCCATCCCAGAAGTGATGCATCGGTCACCACTGTGAACTCTGGTTGGGGAAGGGAGAGTGATCTGCCATCGAACCAATTCTGGTTCGTTAGCCACCACTGCAATTGGTGTGCACTGCCCTCCGAGATCTGGACGCAATCGGACAGGTTCCCCTGTTGTTGTGCCCACTGGAACTTCAGGTCCCACTGCAGAGCCCGCATATGCCATCTGGCATGGTCCACCAGCAGGATGCAGGAAGCCATGGGTCCCAGTAGCCTGAGGGTCATCCTGACCGAAACCCGGGATAGGGGCTGAAAGTTCGGAATCATAGCCCGAATATCCCGGACTCGCTGTTCGGGAGGATAGACCCGAAACTGCATCGTGTCCAGTACCGCTCCGATGAAGAGGAGCTTCTGAGAGGGAGTCAGGTGTGACTTCGGCACGTTGATGGAGAAACTCAGCGAATGCAGGAGGTCGGCCGTAGTTTGGAGGTGGGAGACGACAGCCTGGGGCGAGCCCGCCTTCAACAGCCAGTCGTCGAGATAGGGGAAGACTGGAACCCCTGATCTGCACAGATGAGCTGCGACCACCGCCAGCACTTTCGTGAACACCCGAGGGGCGCTGGTAAGGCCAAAGGGGAGCACGGTAAACTTAAAGTGCTCGTGGCCTACCGTGAACCGCAGGTAACGCCGGTAGGCCGGCAGGACGGGGATGTGAAAATAAGCGTCCTGCAAGTCCAACGCTACCATCCAGTCTCCAGGATCGAGGGCAGACAGGACCTGAGCTAGCGTCAACATTTTGAACTTCTCCTTCCGGAGGAAGCGCTTGACGTTCCTGAGATCCAAGATAGGACGCAGGCCTTTGTCCTTCTTGGGCACCAGAAAGTAGTGGGAATAGCAACCACGGCCTACTTCTGGGACAGGAACTCGCTCGATGGCCCCCTTGGCCAAGAGTGCCGAAACTTCCTGTTGGAGAAGGGCCAGATGATCCTCCGACATGCGATGGTACTGAGGTGGCATGGATGGAGGGGTAGTCTCGAAGGGGGGAGAGTAGCCTCTTTGGACTATTTGCAAAACCCACCTGTCCGACGTGATGGTGCACCAGTGGGGGAGGTGATGGCGAATCCTGCCGCCTACTGGCGTTTGGTGGCCCTGAAAGGTCGGACTAGGAGGGTTTGGAGGCTGCTGCAGGGGGTGCTGTGGTGGACTGGTCTGCCCGCTGGCCCCCAGGACCACGGCGGTGGTTCCCACGTCCCTGGCCGCGCAGGGTCTGAACAGCTTGCGCTGGCCTGTGGCTCTGGGCGGAACGTGGCGGGGCACCCCTTCCGTAGCCACAAAAGGGGCGAAAAGCAGACTGCACAGGGCGGGAGGTGGAGAGGCCCAAGGAGCTGGCTGTAGCTCGAGAGTCCTTAAAGCGCTCCAGCGCGTTGTCTGCCTTGTCGCCGAATAGGCGACCGCCATCAAAGGGCATGTCCATAAGTGTGGATTGGACATCCCCTGAAAAACCAGTCAACCTCAACCAGGCGTAGCGTCAAAGGGCTACCGACGTGGAAATCGTCCTGCCTAGTGAGTCGGCGGTATCCAGCCCACAGTGGATGGTAAACTTTGCTGCGTCTCTCCCTTCGGCAACTGCACGGGAGAGTACGGCCTGGGCCTCCTCCGGGCACTGAGGCAGCACTTGTGCCACCGTATCCCACACGGAGTGGGAGTAACAGCCCAACAGACATGCGGTGTTTACCGACCGCAGTCCCAAGCTGGAGGAAGAAAACATCTTCTTCCCAAGATGGTCCAGCTTTTTGGATTCCCTATCAGGTGGTGCGTTAGGGAATGCGCCTTCGAAGGTAGAGGCTTAGACCACCAAGCTCTCAGGGGTGGGGTGTTGGGAGAGGAAAGTGGGGTCGCCCGGGGCCAGGCGGTGGCGTCGGGCAACCATCCTATCCACAGTAGCCCCTGTGTTGGGCCTGGACCAGGTGCCCAAAAGGATGTCGGTGAGGGCTTCATTAAACGGCAGCAGGGGCTCCGAAGAGCTCGCTGCCAGTTGAAGCACCTCTGTCAAGAGGTTAGTCCTGACTGCCACCGTAGGTAGCTCGAGGTTGAGAGCCTCGGCCGCCCTACGCAACACCACTGCAAAGGACGCTCCCTCCTCCGTAGTCATGGTAGGAGGAGACAACATGCCAAGGTCTGGTGAGGTATCCAGACCACTGGCTTCCCCCAGTTCCTCTCTCCAGTCCGGTTCATAGCCTAACTGGTCAGTTAAAGGGTCTCCAGACCCTTCCCAGTCCTCTTCACCCTCCTCTGGCTGCCAATCCGGTCTAAAAAGCCAGGGTAGAACAAGGGCACAAAAGTACCCGTCGGCGCTGGATCCGGCGTCGGTCGATGCTGGTCCGGCTCCGTGTCTGCATCGGGATGGAGGCCGGGGTCGACGCCAGCTGGGGACACAACCGGCGTCGGCTGCGGACGTGGTGACGGTGGAAGCGGCGCCGGTGGAGGTGTAACTAGGTCGACCGGCACCGATCCGGATCCAGGCCTGGATCCAAGGGGACCCTGGAGTGCCGAGGCCGGAGCCGCCGGCGTCGAAGGCCCAGGGCCCCCAGCCGAGTCCGCGGGGCCCGAAGGTGCGCCGGCGGAGTCGGGCTGCCCAAAGATGGCGTGCATCGCTTCGTAAAATTGACGAAGCTGGGCAGGGGTTGCTCCAGATCCCGGGAAGGGAGGGAAACCCGGAGTCGACCCTTCGGGCTCCGCACGCGGAGCCGCGGGAGGGGCACCACCCGCATCCCTCGTCGTGTCGGCCGACAGACGGGGAGAAGTCGAAGAGCGACGATGCTTCTTCGACTTCTTCTTGTGCTTCGACTTACCTGACCCCCAGTGCCAAGACTTGGAAGAAGAATGATGGTGGCTCCGCGACCAGGACCTCGAGCGGTGCGGAGCCGACTGCCGGGCCTTGAGAAGTTTTCGGGACCGCTCCCGCAAAGACTTCGGATTCATGGTCCGGCAGTCGGAGCACAACTTGGGGTCGTGGTCGCGCTCCATGCAGAATAGGCACATACGGTGTGGATCCGTCACCGACATCAGTCGCCTACAGGAACCGCAAGCCTTGAAGCCGGGCATCCCTGACGTGCACCAGGAGTCGAAGACTCAAAAACGGTGTAGACAAGTCGTCAAAAAGTCAGTCAAAAAGTGACTGGAGGCACCGCTCTCTCTGGATCTGCGCTGGCTGGCGCGGAAAAAGAAAGAACTGACGTCAGCGCGCAAGGGAGGCGTCTAAGTAGGTACCACGATGTCATCCCGGCGACCACGACGCCAACGACGAACGCGGAGCCGACCGACGCCACCTTTCGACGCGCAGGGGTACTGCTGATTAAAAATTCTCCGGATCCAGCCTGATGCCTGGGGGTAATTCTAAGGTAAGGAATCTATAACTAACTGTTTCTTTCAGATATTATTAGTGTTGCATAATAATTCAACCAAGCAAAAGCTTTCTATTTTAATAAGCTGGGATGCCCACAGGTGAACTACTCAGAGGTAGCTGGAGAGCTACAGTAGCTCACAAGCTACTGGTTGGAGACCCCTGCCTAACCCCTCGGCACGGGAGCTCATAAATGGGGCTCTCTCGGATGTCTTCCCAATTCGGCGGGGGACGAGGCAGGGATGCCCTCTGTCGCCCTTCCTCTTCGCCCTTGCAATTGAGCCACTGGCCTGCCGGATCCAAGCGGACAAGCAGATCCAGGGTTGGCACTGGCTAGGAGCGCATGAGGACCGCATCGCTCTTTATGCGGGCGACGTTCTGTTTTTTCTTGCGGACCTGGCCCGCTCAGGCTCAAGATGACTCCAGATTCTCCGCTCCTTCGAGGCGGTCTAAGGCCTGCGCCTAAATCCAGCCACATCTACACTGGCCCCTCTACACATGTCTAGGGAATGCATAGACTGGCAGAAGACTATCCCCATAAAGCGCCTCTCCTTCAATTATCTGGGCATTTGGGTGGCGCTGCTCCCCGAACTCACCTGGTCACTTAATGTTAGTCCCTTAGTCCGGAGAACGAAAGCTGACCTCTGCAAGTGGCAGTCCCTTCCCCTCAACCCGATGGGTAGAGTTGCCTTATTTAAGATGATAGTGCTCCCCTGATTCCTATACATTATCCAGAATCTTCCACTCCACCTCTCTCGCGGATGGTTACGAACGCTGGACAGCATGGCTACGACATTCCTGTGGGGTTCTTCGAGATCACGTATGGCCCTCACCTGTCAAAAGGCCCCGTATGATGGAGGAATGGGCATGACCAACCTCTTTTTATATTATCTGGCCACTAGCCTCCTGGTGATGCATGACTGGTTCGCCGGTGGCTGGTCCGACCCGGCATACTAGGTTGAACTAGAAAGCCTCAGGTTCTCTCGGATCCAATCCATGCTCTACGGAGCCCCGATTCCCTGCACTCTCCCCGCAGTCACTAGAGCGGTCATGGTCGCCTGGCGCTCAGAATTGCGATACACACAGTGGTACAATAAACTTACACTGCAAACAACCTTGTGGAATGGCACTTGGCTTGGTTAAATCGGGACACTAGAGGGCTTTTGCAAATGGGACTAGATTGGAATCTCACAACTTGGGGACATGTGGAGAGGAAACCACCTATGCTCCTTCCAAGACCTACAAAACTCATATTCACTGCACCCCACCCAGTTCTATAATTATCTGCAACACGCCCTCACCCCCTACACACCAGCGGGTACCAGATTCCCAGAATTGAGTCCCCTAGAAGCTCAAATCCTGATGGGTGACCTCAGGAAAGGAGGGGTATCCAAGATCTATTGCTCATTGATCAACAACCCGACTTCCCTAGACCCCCTTAGACGCCGTTGGGAGGCGTGGCTGGGCCCCTTGGAGGAGGAGGACTGGAGAGACACCCTGATGACCCCCTGTATGACCACTATCTTCGCCAGGCTTCGGCTGGTCCAGCCCTACTACCTCCACTGTGCTTACCTTACACCTACGCGTCTATACCGAGCTGGGTTTCTGGCCGCCTCCACACGCCCACGATGCCAGAAGGAACCCGCTGATTTCTACCACATGGTTTGGGCCTGTAGCCCCCTCACCCTATACTGGGAGACAATAGTGTCCAAACTGAGCACTATCCTGGGCTGGGAGGTCCAGCTTAGCCCACCAGCTCTACTTCTGGGAGTCATGGATGGCCTAGATGGGACCCGGATGGACAACATTTTTCTCGGCACGGCTGCTATGGTTGACAAACGCGACATAGCAGCTGCGTGGAAAGACCCTACCCCCCTAGTATCACTAAATGGCGCAGAGGGATGGACTGGTGCACCACACAGGAAAAGCCCATCTATGAAGCAAGAGGCTGTTCCACCAAGCATAGCCGAGTGTGGGGGAAATGGCTGGGACTACTGATGTAAGTGGTGGGGGAGGTCGCTAAGGAACGAACTGGAGCTGATCATGATTACTAAGACGTCACACTGAGGATAAACCTGTAAGACTTATGACATTATTCCATGTGCTAACTGTAAGACTTGTCTATGCTGCTGGTTTTATTTGTATGCCTTTAAAAAAAAATAAAGTTTGATATTAAAAAAAAAAAAAAAATCCCAACTTCTATTTCTTCAAATATGGGTTCCGCCGGTGTATGAATTGAGAAGGGGTACGATTGTTTATCATTGCAAAATAAAATTTTGCTTATCAAAAAAAAATCCCAACTTCAACACAGAGCCCTTCTGGATACAAATTGACACCACACTGTAAAATATACTACCTCATCAAAACCGCAAACAGCGCAACGCTTGACTACACACAATCAAAGACACATAATCCTACTAATACACACACTCCTAGGGCATCGCAAATGCTTCAGGAAAATCGGAACACTGCTGGTATTCCAATCTGGACCATGGAACTTCAGGGATGCAGGCTGGGCCGGGGCAGATTCTAAGTGACTCTGAGGCAAATTCTAACTAACTCCATTCTATGGCATAGATTAACTATGGCTTACTTGGGGCATGGCTTGAGCGGCCATGGAGTAGGTCTGAACTCGCAGCACTCCAGCCGGCAATAAGCCCAAAGTCAATTATCCTGCTTCTATTGCCCACTGGACCCCCGGGCAAGGCACCCTGTATCCTCCTGGGGTGGCGGTGCACTGACTATGGTGCACAAACGTGGGTCCTGAGTCTCTAGGGATCCGTGACAGCAAGCCGGAGTTCGAGCCTTGTGGACTCAAAATGGTGGCCACCGATTTCTGCGGTGAAGGTGGTTTGCAGGGCAGCTGACGGATCGGAGGAAGGCGTGTGACACACTGGGAGCGGGGAGCTGGTCAGGGGGTGACAGGGACGGAGCACCCCCTGCCCTCGGCACCCAGAGCAGGAGGAGTGATCTGGGTGGCCCAGAGACAGAGAGACATACTGCCTGTATCCGCAAAGACTTGCAGAGAGGCGGTTCTGGTGAGGATGACTGTCAGGAAGGCCCGATGCCAAAGAAGATTACGGTTGTGGTTATTGGAGGTCTCCTGGGCAGCAGAAAGGAGTACTGGCCTGCACGAGCTGATCCTGTCCAGAAGCTGAGGTGCGTTCGAGATGGGGGCAGAGATGAATCCCCCCCCCACGGCTGAAGGTGAGCACTGGGGCCAGAACCAATGCGCTTTGAGGGTGTGTGCCCGCCCCTTCCCCCCACCCAAGTCCAGAGGAGAAGAAGGCCAGGATTGGCCTGGATCATGTCCCACCAAAGGGGGTGAATAAATGACTACTGATTAGTGGTGCACTGTAGCATTGGGAATGAACTTGGGGCCTCTACGACCCCGCTCTCATCATCCAACAAGACTGTACAGCACCTGAGGGAAAGCGTCTGAGTGGATGTCTCTGTGGCTATGGCCTGAGGGTTTCAACGCTGGTGGGGGACGAGGGCACCCATTGTGTAGCCTGGAGGAGATGGCTCTCCTCCCCCCCAGGAATTGGAAGGGCGTACTGGTGACGTGAGCTGCTGAAGTCTTTGGGCAGTGCTCCAGTGGTAAATCGCAGGCTTCGATGATGGCGGGGGCACAGATGATATGTTGGCAGCAGATGACGCTGGTCATTCTCTGGAGACACATACAGCAACGATTTTGGCAATGACTAAGGACACAAAGGTGGCGCTGGAGGCCCAAATATCTGCTGTGGTCAATGAGGAGGGGATCCTGAGGGATGACAACAAGAAACTGGTGGTGAGAATAAAGGATGTTGAAACACACCTTTTAAGTAGTAGTCGCATTTGCAGAGTGGTGGAGAAAGGGGGCGGTGCTCCGACCAGCTCTCTTGAATCCCACTGTGTAGGACTTACAGGAGGTACCAGGCGGGCTTTTTGGTCCCTAAGGTCCCTCAGGAGTAAAGAGGACTTCATCCCCCAACCAGTAGTGCACCAGGAGCTGCGTTTGCAGAGTGGTGGATAAAGGGGGCGTGGCCGCCAACCGCTTAGCAATCCCGCTGTGTGGGACCTACTGGAGGTAACGGGAGTTGTTGTTCACCCCCAAGGACCCTCTGGAGGCAAGGGGACTTCATTTACCAACCAGCAGCGCGCCAGGAGGCGCATTTGCAGAGAGGTGGAGAAAGGGGGATGGGCCTCCAGGGGGTTGCCAGGCTTTTTATTCTATTTTTAGGGAAGGATGGCTGCGTAGCCCCCCTTCCCTGGGCCGATTTCAGCCCTGGGGACCCCATCCCCCGGAGCCAGCCACTTTTTAGAATGGGGAGGGGGACCATGTGGCACTGCTTCCTGGGCCGATTTTGGCCCCAGGGACCCCATTCCCCGGGGCCTGGCCTTTCTTTTTTGCTTTTAGAATTATTTTTTTTAAATTAAAGGGAGGGGGCCATGGGCCTGCCCCCTTTCTTTTTTTAAAGGTAGGGGGGCTGCGCGACTCCCCTCCAGGGCTGATTGTGGCCCCGGGGACCCCATCCCAGGGGCCTGGCCTATATACTGGGTACTCTGGTCCTATCCAGGACACCAAGTCATTGTCATTGGGGACCTTGGGGGAGCCTGAAGGCCTCTGCAATCCCTGCCGGCTCCCCGTGTCCTGCGGGAGCCGCATTGCTTTTGGGCAGAGGGAGCTGCTGAACATGCAGCTCCCTCTGTTCAAAAGCAATTCTGCTACGCTTTTAGCAAGCAAGAGCATTTTTAATGCTCTTGCTTGCCGAAAGCGGAGCAGTGTTTCCTATGGCTTGGCGGAAGCGGTAATGCTCCTTCCAAGCTGTAGCAAACACTAATGTCCTGGGGTTGGGCACCCCGGGACTTTTCTGGAGCCAGCCCTGGGGGAGATGGCGGTCCCCAGGCCATCAACGGCTCCACAAGGGGGGGCCAAGCGGCCCGCCTCTTTCAAGTTTTTAGCCCTGGGAAGTTGGTGGCCCCTAGGGCTGGGGATCCGCAACGCAACCCCGTAATCATTCTGTTTGTACCCCGTGGAGGTGGCGGTCCCCGGGGCAGCGGGGGAGGTGCGTGGCTCCCCCGCAAATATTTTATTTCTGCCCCAGGGAGGTGGCATCCCCAGGGCAGCGGTGGAGCCACGCGGCTCCCCCACATATTATTACTGCCCTGGAGAGGTGGCGCTCCCCGGGGCTGTGACGTAGGCCGTAGGGCCTCCCCTTAAAAAAATCTGTGTGCCCCGGAGAGGTGGGGGTCCCTGGGACTTTTCAAAAGTCTAGTAGGAGGGCCGCATGAGCCCCTCCTTCTTCACTATAAGCCCTTATGTCTCTAGGATTTAGCCCACCCAGGGAGCTTCATAAAAAAGACATGCTGGAGACCGCACATCTTTTTTTGCTTTTTATTTTGCCATGGATATGCGGGTCCACCTGCAAATTTGCAGCAAAATAAAATTTAAAAAAATGCTTTTTACCCCTGGCAGGGTCCCTGTGGGACCCCCCCACCATATCGGGGGGGGGTCAGGGTATTCCTACCTTGTCCCCTTTTCATTATGTTTTACTTTTTTTATGGGACTCAGCTTCAAGCCGAGTCCCAAGATGTCTGCCAACACTTACTGGTTGAAGTGTTGGCAGCCAATCAAATTTTAGTATGATCCGTGAGCCCACTGCAAGGACTCACGTCCCCAGATATCTATATTTTTTAAACTTTAATATCTCTGGAACTACTGAACGGATTTACACCTAATCAGACTCGTCCTTGGCGTCCCCCGACACAAAATCATCACCCCACACCTGCGAGACCTCCACTGGCTCCCCGTCGAGAAGAGAGTAACCTACAAGATACTCACCCACGCCTACAAGTGCCTCCAAAACATCGGTCCACAATATCTCAACGAAAGAATTGCTTTCCACATACCCAAGACAAACCTCCGATCCGCCGACCTCGCCCTCGCCAAAACCCCACGCATCCGCAGAGCCAGAACAGGTGGAAGAGCCTTCTCCTACGTCACAGCAAAGGCCTGGAACGAGCTCCCCATCAACATCAGACATGCACCCACTCTGCACATCTTCAGGAAGACCCTCAAGACCAGGCTCTTCAACTAACCGGAGCTGCTCCCCCCTCCCCAGCGCCTTGAGACCCTCACGGGTGAGTAGCGCGCTTCACAATTCCCTGATTGATTGATTATAAATATATATCTTTGCAAAGATAAACAGATGTCCAGTGACATCAAGAAAACAGGTATTTAACATCAACTGGATCATAACCTCACTACAAAAACAAGTTTGATCAGAAAACAGTGTAGCAACAACAAGAACAGTAGCAGAAACAAATCTGGTTTGAAGGAGAATCAATGACAACAAACATTATGGCAGGGTTAAAGAGAATGGTAAATTACATCCACAGAACAAGGCATATGTCATTAAGAAATTCGTTTCAGTAACTGAAATATTCTGGTGGACTACATGGAAAAGTTCGATCTGTGAGATGTTTTGTATGTGAACTCTGGGCTTAGCATGGGTTCCTTCTTTCATGTCAGATGTAGAAGTTCTGCTTCTGGAGTACTGCAGGTGGATGCTCCACGATAAAAGCCGGTGCTAGGGGAAATGGGAGTGTGAAGTTGCTTAGGACTCTTGTGTCATTACGGAGTTAGCTACAGCCCATACATGTGCTGTGGTTGCTCAGTCACAAGTTCGTGAGTAAGGAGTTGCCCGTGCATCTGAGTTTCTTACCCAAGCAGAATATGGCTTTTCTTGACTACATCAATCTCTCTTTTGAGATAAGTAGGGCCAGTTTCTGATGTTCTTTAAGAAGATTTTCTTATTTGACTTTGGCGAAACACTTTTGAGTCATATGCTGGGTTTCTGAGTTGGGAATCCTAATGAGTAGTCCCATGGGCAAGAGTAGATTGGCATGTAGCACCCTGACACTCGTTGGTCCAGTTTATGGCTGCCCAGGGACACTGGGATATCGTTTGAGCCCTGCAAGTGGTAAGTATCCTAAGACATGAAGAGAAGAAAAAATAGGGCCTCTAGGGTTGTTTGTCAATGGTTCTCCAGCCTTGTGTTGGGATGCGCGAGGATAGTGTCTCAGTACCAGAAAAATTTTCCTAACGAGTGATGGACTATGGGGGGGCTACATAAAACAGCATACATCTGGGAGGGAAAACACATGGCATGATGCACATCTATGGGACAAATCAACAGAACATGGCTGTGTAGGGTGGGAGGAGCAGTCTGGGGGAGCTGAAGGACCAGTGCTGAAGCAGGGGCCAGATCAAGCAAGTCCCAATGAATGGGTAGTGAATGATGGGTCATGGTGTCGGCCCCAAAAGGTGGGAAATGAGGTGGATTCAGTAGGGGACTTTATAACAAGGATCTTAGTCTGAACTAAGATTTAAACCGTTGGTGTGTGAGGAAAGTGTGTATGCTGGAGTCATGATATTGTGAAAATGTATACCAGGTGCCACGGAGTCAGAGTCTTATGGACTAGGGAACAAATTAGAAAGTCTTCGAGACAGCCTGGATAGCTCTGGGAAACCTCACCCAGGGGGGCTGACCAAGACTACTGGGCTGAGGTATGCTTTGTAGAAACAGCCGAGGGCATTCCCTGATGATGTTGCGAAATAAGAACACTTACATTTCCAGTAGGTTGCAGCCAAAGGTCTCTACTGAGATGGGAGAGGGAACTTGTGTGCAGAGGACAGTCAATGTGGTGTGGGGGTCAGTGAATCCATGAACCCTGAGTATGTGAAGATGTGTGCCTCACTTAAAAGGCCAGGTGAATATGTTTACTGTCAGTTCTTTTTCATCACTGAGAACTCTTTTGCCAGCTCATTTAGTGGCTGTCTGACGTTATAAATGTTTGTGTTAACACTTGGCAGAACCCCTGGGAGCTCTGTAATTTTTTAAGATGTTGGCTAAAGGCTAGGTGCTAAGGATCACTAGAGCCAAATGTCCAGAAAAAAAACTATGGGACATATGTACAAGGGTATAGCGCAGCGCGGTGCTGCAGCACATTTTGCTGCGCCATTTCCAAAACGCAGGGATGCGCCGTATTTACAAGAATACTGTGCACTCCTGTGTTTTCCCTAGTGCTAAAAATAGCTGCCTAGCGCCAACACAGACACCCTTGCGCCATAGTGCAAGGGTGCCTGCATTGCAGGGATGATTGTTTATGTGCAGGAAGGTGTCCCTTCCTGCACATAAACAATCAATAATGGCGATTTGCTACTTGTATGTGTGCTAGAAGGTGCCCCTACCTGCACATAAACAATCAATAATGGTGATTTGCTACTTGTATGTGTGCTGCATTCTGTAGCACACGTACAAATAGCAAATCGCCATTATTTAATGATTGTTTTTGTACATGAAGGGACACCTTCATGCACAAAAACAATCATTAATGACGTTTTTCTCTTTCTATGCGTGCTGCAGAATCCTTGTAAATCTGGGGCAGCATTCAAAAAGCAATGGGTGTTGCAGTAGAACGCCAACAGCAACACCCATTGCACGCCCCTTTCACGCAGATACCTCTGTGAAAGAATACCATATTTGCCAAGCTGCGTTAAGCCACAAAAAGTGAGTTAACACCACTTTGTAAATATGGAGCAGGGCATTGCACCACCCGAACGTTGTTAAAAGTGATGTTCCTGGGGAGCATTCCCTTTGTACATATGCCGTACTTGACACAGAAGAGGCAAAACTAGCACAATCAATAGTTAGCCTGAAATGTACTCTTAAGCAGTAGACGACTTTCATGTTCCTTGGCTCATGTTCGTTCAGAGTTTTTCCAAAGATGAGGACTTTGACAAAGTACATGTAGATTTCAAGTAACATCATGACATTCACTGTCTCCTCCAGAAATGTTTGGGATGTGACTGCTGCAACGGAGATAGTTTGGGTAGACATTTAAGATGTTAGAAGGCTCGTAATGCAGCCAAATTCAGTCTTTTCATAATCAGCCTTTCTCATGGATTACTGACTGCATCCTCTCCTTGGGCACAACAATGAAACCATTTGTTTCAGCATGACTGTCAAGGACATCATATCGATTCTGTTATTCAGTGTGCTGTAGTAAATTCATATTGTTACCTCATTGTTTTTATTCTGTGCCAAACACAAATTGAAAATGTAGTGGCTACAAGACGCTTTTATTGCTATTGCTTTCAGGTCTAACAAGCATTGGCAAAGTCAATAGGTCTTAGCAATGACCGAGCTATTGACCTTGTCAATGCAAATGTCTTTTAGCCATGTTGTCTAGCAGCACATCTGTTGTTGAGCCTGGCTGAAAAGTACTGAAATCCCAGAATCACAGGATGTTGAGCCAACGCCGAGTCTCTTCACCCCCCCTTTATTGCCTACCCCACCTAACACAAAAAAGTGATATGGCATGGCATGCGCTGGCTGCATCATAGCGCTTTTTCAGTGACTTTTGGCCCTGCTGAACAGCAGATGTGCTGCTAGACAACATAGGTAAAATACATTCACATTGACAAGGCCAATAGCTCAGGCATTGCCAAGATCTATTGGCTTTGCCTATGCTCGCTCAGTGTTGACAGGATCTTGCTGAACAAATGTGGAAGTTATAATGAGAAACAGTTGAGGAGCTTTGAAATGAAGGGAGGATGTGGTGTAACAGCCATAGCTGCCGACAGGGAACCGGGGAATCAGGTTCGAATCTCTGGGTCGGATGAACAATTTGTGATTCTGGGCAAATCACTTATGCTTCCCCCTGCCTACGACAATGAATGTGTCATTCTGTAATGTAACTGGTGAGCACTGAAAACGCTCCAATACCATCCGCTAGTGTTAGCGATATGGCAAGTGGAAAACGCCCATTATTGGATAAAGATTATCAAATTCTACTGGATTGCTCAAAAAAATGTCAGCTACAATACGGAAAACACCTTCATTGCAGAAAACTGGCATGATAGTCTGGTCTTCAAGCTGAGCACGCACATTTTGGAAATTTGTTAGAGCTGCGTATACTGTGGCGTAGTTTGTGATTGGAGTTAGTATTACTGGTACAAACCCAACCTTCTTCAATGGAACGGTATTCTGGGAGATCAGAGCATGAATTCCAGCCCATTGAGGAACTGGCTTTTCTTCATCCTTCAGACTGCACTGAATAAGCAATATGATAAATTCAGTAAAATCAGCTTTGCAGACCTCAGTATCAGGTAGAAGAAGATCCATGTCTTCTGCCACTTTGAAACTTTCTGGTAGACTGGGACATGTTGATGGCTTGTAGTGATTTTGCACACTTTGGCTAGACAGTTGGGTTATAAGTTTGCAGCTTTGTTTGTTTATGCCTACAGCTGACACAGCTTGTTTTCCAGCAGCTACTTCATTGGTACAGTCTTGAAAAAGCACCATGACAGTATCATGCGTGCTGGATGTTCCAGACAAAAAAGAGCTGTCTTCAAAATCAAAATTATCAAGAGCAGCAAATGTAAATCCTTTTATGGTAAAGTGACTTGGGTGTGGTGTGCTGTCGGATTCACAAGATTTTACAGCATGAGCTGCTAACAAATTCCTGCTCCGTACTATGTGATTATAACTTGTTGATACACCAATCCTATTCATTGAAGTGATTAGCTCGCTACTTTTGCACTTGTCATAGATTGCGTGGGCAGTCATCATGTGTAGCTGAGTTTTCTTTTTGCCGTGATGTAATTCATAAAACATGATTTGGAAGAGACATGACATTTGCACAGCATAATCCTGTTGGTTCATGGAATTGTCTTCCACTTCTTCGCTTTTATCTTCAAAGCTACAATCAATGTGGTCGGCTTCTGTTCCAAACTCAAGAACTTTAGTTTGTAACAGTTTTGCTTTGCTGATATTAAACAATGATGTAAAAAAATGTTAAGACAACATCAGGTATTCTTGTTGACTCCCATGATTTGTGGAGCTCTAGGGCATCACAAAAGTTGTCATTAAGCCCAAAATCGAAGTCTTTCAGGATGTTTCTAAAAATGGTTCCTGCTGATTTTACTGCATCCTGCGATCTTATTTTGGCCACAAGAACTTCAGGAGTCAAATCAGCTGAGAACACCATAAGTGTCTCATTGTTTTTGTTAGACCGACAAAAACAAATTCTGTCATTGTACATTCTCACCGGAAAAATCTCAATTTCATTATTATGGATCAGTACAGTTTCATCAATGTTGACCATTATTTCTCTGATCTCACTGAGTGTGAACCCATAGCCAGCACTCAAGAGTGGCTTTAAAACTTAATTTGCTTTTTCAAAGAGTGCAAACTTAACTGAAGGCAGGTGGTTACGTTGCTGCTGGGACCTCATTGTACTTTCATATTTTAGAATGTATGCACGCATGCAGTTCGGGTAGGAATACAAATCCACTGCAAATACATTCACTTCACTGTTTAGATCAGCTACTCGGCTGAAAACTTCATCTTGGAAGAAACTAGCTGCATGATAAAAACATGTTCGCCCTTTGAGACTCACATAATCTGTACTTTGTTCCTTCCTCAATCCCTATGGCCCTTGTTCTGACTAAACCTCAGATTACACATTGAAGATCCTCTGCTTTCTGATCATTTGTTGGAGGTGGACGAGGGGTAGCCATCGATATTCTAAGTGGATTGGCAGTGGGTTTGGTTGTCGTCGCTTTCTCAGAAGAGTCGGTTTCTTGTTGCGATTCACTGGTTTCTGCTATTTTTGACAATTTGTTTCCATGCTTTTTTCCATTGTATAAAACTTGTAGCTAAAATATTTGATCCTCTTCACCCATCAGTTTCAATCTTTTGTGAACTTCGTTTTGCTGTATTTCTGCAGCATCTCGAACGCCCCTCTGTCGAGCCGCAGTTGGTTAGCTTTTCTTTCGTATTAGTTTAACTTATAACACACTTTTCGTTGTTGAAGGAGTCCTCTGATTTTGTAGTTAGCAACACTCTGTTAGGAGGTAAAGATCCTCTACTACCACCTGTTTCGCTCATGTTTACGAATTTGAATCAACGGAAAACCTGAAATAAAAACAATATTAAAATAAATTACCATTATTCTAGCTAAAACACATCATTATAGAGGTTGCTCTGAGGAGTTATTTTCTGTCTCTATAAGAATACTTGACCCCCAAAACCTATGTTTGGACACCAAAATGAAGTATACAGGTTTCATGGTTCCTGAAATATTACATCATCACTGCAACACATCCGCCATTTTTAAAAATGTTGCCCAGAAAACTTTGGGCTGGATTAGCAATGTCTACCCAAGCTAAATTACTTCTCTATTGATACAAAAACACAAATCAAAAATGAAAATCTCTGGACAACAATTTTTTTATGGTGGTATATCAGGGGGCCATGGCTATTATCCCTTTTTAATTCTGCACTAAGTAACACAGAACTAATCATGTATCTGCCTGAGGTGGTTGCAGAAAAGGTGTTGATTAAATCCTTACACCTTAGGCCAAACCAACAGCTGCACATTCCTTGCCAGAATCCCAGAAAGGAACTATCTGCTTGTTAATGTCTGCCCACAAACGATGTTTAAAATGACACACATCAAGTCACATTGCACTTTTGTATGATCCTGCAATACTTTTTTTATACCGCGTATTCCAGTTCAAACTGTGCATTTAATTTTTCCTTGCTTGTATTTCTGCAACATGGAATTAATCAAGTACTTATATTAGGGGGCGGCGGCAACAGTGTTGATTATATACTTGCATTTTAGATGAAATCTTGCCCCTTACATTCTGTACCGGTGGTCGCATGTATAATTATGCATTCAGATCGGGTGGATACATAAGCTTGGTTGAAGTAACATGCACAACATTACCTGATGTGAACGTGATTCTTTTTCTTTTTTTATCTCTTTTAACTACAGTGCAGTTATAGGGTATTCATTACATTTTAATTTTCTTTTCTTTATTACTATGAAGAATTTAATTAATCATACAATAAAGTATTAATGGTATAATAGCATGAGAGATGTGCTACTCCAGTCCAGGTTTTTTCTTTGAATTCTGGGACTTGTAAGCTTGTTCTTCCATTATAATACGGGGCTACAGGTCCCAGAATTCAAAGGAAAAACCCAGACTGGAGCAGCACATCATGCAATGACCTAGAAAACTTTACAGCTGTGCTGATGGTATGAGTTCCTTGAGTGATGGGAGGCCTAGCCATGCAATGTATCCGGCTGCACAGTTGAGAAAGATTATATCTCATGGGAGCATGCTTTAGGCAAGCAGTGTTCTCGATCCATGCAGATGACAAGGCTCTGAAACGCAGGTACTTTTCAAACAGACAGCATTATGCCAAACAGTGTAACCATCCTCTGCATAGGATTCAAGAAATGATAAAAGGATAGAAAGCTTTGTGTCGTGTCCGCAAAGTCCGAGACAGATCTTCAGGTTCTTGTACATAAAAATAACTGGAATTAAAAAGTGCATTCAGCTAAAACAAATGGGGATCCTGGAGGATTCGAATGACCTCCATATTATATCAGCATAGCGATTTACAGTTCATGAATCTGTTAATGTTCCTACACTTACTGAATTTAAGAGCTTTGAAAGGGAGACTGTGGCCTGATGTCGCTATTAGTTTTACAGAACATTCTCATTATAGACAGGCAATGTTGGATTACACATCTCTTTCATTTTTGCCTTTGACTGTTGTTTTTTACATTTGAAGGTATTCAATGAATAGAAAGTGACCATGCAGCCATACCAGTTACCTTTGGAAGGTTTGCTCACATATATGAGGAAATTAGGATGTCTGCATTGGGGCCCAATTAATTAAACTATGGAATATGGAGATCTGATGAGGCAGTGGGTATCTGCCTGGTAGTTATCTGAGAAATTCAGGGCCTCTATTATGAAAAGTGACGTATCGCTGGGCAAAAACAGCGATGCGTCACTTTTCATAGCGCCATCCTTACAACACCATGGAAGCGCTGTATTTACAATACTGCGCTCCATGGAGCAAGGATTTACAGACACGTCAGAAATTCTGACGTATCTGGTGGTGCAAAAAGGACGCATTGCTGGAGTGTGTCGGAAAACTGACGCAATTCCAGCAATATGTCATTCCATGGGCGAGTCCCATGTGAAAAGACCTGCGTCCAGGCGTAAGGATTTTGACGCAGTCAAGTCGAAGAAGTGGCATAGTGAAATCTCTTAAATTTCACTGCACCACTTCTATGAGGCTCCCACCCTGGATACATTATACCCGACGCAGGTATAACGTAGTGCAGGCCTTTACAAAGTGACGCATCTGCCTAGATGTGTCACTTTGTAAATAGGGCGCAGTGTGGCACATTGATTACTCCGCAGCAGCGTCACAAAAAAGTGACGCAACGGTGGCGCAAGCCCTTCATAAATAAGTGCCTCAATATGCTGTTTGCCACTTGTATAACTACTGGTGTTGAGATCCTCCAGAATTTTACAGATGGACTCAACCGATGGAACTGATACTTCGTAAAGTTGCTATCCCTTTTCACAGCGAGTTCCCAAATGAGGTAATTATACCCGGGCCAAACTTGTAATTTATTTAGCAGAAATGACATGAAATATCCCCAAAAATTATGTGAAATTCCATGTTAATACACAAAATGCCGTTTAGGCACCCCGTGTTCAAAATAGATGGGAGTGAGTATTTCACACTATAAAATAACATTAATGCATGAGGCATGATGGATGCAAGCAGTCATTTAGAGGATGTGGCACTTCAAACTCCAGGCTGTTTCTGCCTTCCTGTTTGTTTCCCTACCTATCCCAGTCCAGTTTGACCCCATTTCTGCTACCTGCGACATTTTCTTAACTTTATTTTCACCTTCTGTATTGTTTTCCTGCCCCCTGTTCTTACTATGACAGATATAACTAATCAGAGTCTTCTTCTTTTCTTCTTTAAGGACAACGTAAGACGACCAGAGCCAAGGCTAGCATGGGCGAGTGGAGCAAGGCCATAATTATGCCCTCCACCATGTCTGAAGACAATTCCGATTCATAAGTCATGCCTATTTTCTCTTCTTTGATT
Organism: Calotriton arnoldi; assembly: GCA_963921515.1. Lineage (NCBI taxonomy): Eukaryota > Metazoa > Chordata > Amphibia > Caudata > Salamandridae > Calotriton > Calotriton arnoldi. The sequence goes on along the minus strand of CAWUFW010001089.1, from coordinate 2,589,971 downwards.
TAACAATAACCATATCTTTCTTATACAGCAGGCCTTCAATATGTCCAAACTTTCCCATTTTTCTATTTTACTGTTTTTTTAAAGTTCACTAAACACAAAGCCTTGTGTATACTTTAACATTCCATTGGTTTCCTCTGCCTATATCCTCTAGTCTGCTCTGTTTTTTCCTGTTATCTTTTCCCCCTTTATTCTTACAGTGGTTTCAACCTCTCTCTTGCCCCTCTTTTACTGTTCTCCTCTTCATTCCTTCTTCTCCTTCCCTTATTCATTGTTTTCCAAATCCGTCCCTAGCCATTTCCACATTTAAAAACTTCTTATTGCATCAAACATTTGGCTATTTGATTTTTAAAATATGGAAGTAACCATTTGACAATGATAGTTTGGTTAGCAATAATATCAAATTGTTTAGATGTTTTTACTTGTGTAAATACACAGCTGGTAGCAATATTACTAAATAGGTGTATTTTTTAGAGCCAGCTCAGGAATAGACGGAGGAGGCTGACCGTGGTCAGGTGGGACAGGAGCAAGTGGCTAATGGGCCAGTGACATGTCAAGTTATTTTCTCAGTAACAACTAGTGTGTTTCGTTAAGGTACTCCTTTATGCCCCTAAGGTCAGTCCCAACCCTTTTTATGTTATCCACCTTACTATTCTTCTGCCTTTGCCCCTGCCTCTCAACCATCTTATGTAATGGGTAAAAGAAGTGTGCTGCAGTGTGCCCTGCTCAACAAAACCTACCATTTTCTGAGTCCCATTCCGTTATGGCATGTGCCACATTTCTCCCATGCCCTTTCTCTCATTTTCTTCTTATGCCATCCTTTTCACTGATCTGTCTTCTACCTTCCATTAAAGTGCAAGTCCATGGCCAAACCTAACCCTAGCCCAAGCCTTGGTCTAAAGTCAACCCTACCTAACATAGTAACACTCACTTGCTCCCTACCCTAGAAACTGACTGAGAATATACTGTGCTTTCAGTGGTACAACTCGTTTTTTCTGCTTTCTTAGACCATCTTGGTGCTTCTGCTGAATGCCACGAAAAAGTAGACGGAGATTGGGGCCATTGCAGTGACTTTCCACTGGCTGGGGGACCTAGAGGAATATGAGGAAACCCCTTCCAGGGGCCTGGAGAAAACCAACGTTGCTGCAGGAAATCGAGCAGCACCACCCCTGCTGCCTCACAAGCTGCCACATCCACAGAGGTCCTCTTTCACAAGGTCCTCGAGGGCCTAGAAATTCTGAGGAGGATAAAAGAGGTCATTATGCAGTGACTGGGGGATACTAAAAATGCTTGGAATATGAGATGTTTTTATTATGAAGGAGATGAATTTGCTGCGGATGAATGGGTGGGTCAAGTTAAGGAAGGGGTATGAAATAGAGTTGTTTTGGGTTTAGTGAGGGGGTGCTGTTGCAGTTGGATTGGCTGGGGTGAACTGGAGACAAGGTAGGAAATAGGGTGAGTTTTAGAGTTTGGGGTGAGTGTTGCGGTGGTGCGGGTAGGATAAGTGTGGGAAAGGGGTACAGTAAAGTCCATTGTTTTTAAGGTTTAGGGAGGGGGTGGGTCTGTTGGTGAGGGTGGGGAGTGGGATGAACTGGGGGGAAGAGTAGATTTGTGTTCTTTTATAGTTCAGAGAGAGAGGCCGGTTTGTTGCTTCGATGTTTGGGTGGCTAGGTTTTATTACAATAAATATTTTTGTTTTATACATAATGGTCTCTTCCTGTAGTAGTCTATTGGTTTTATTTACTGTTTGAAAATCCGTGGTATCCCTGATAAACCTTGAAATGTCCACCTACTTACCAAAAGAGGGCCAGCTTCAACCCTGGCCCATCACAAAGAACAAACACGTGTCATTGTCCTCTCTATAACTCCCTGTATATGAACCGCCTTCCAGGTCACACCCAAAGCAATCAATGTCGGAAATCTGGCTCCGCCCATCCCATGCCACCATACTTGACTTGTAGATTAGCCCTTTGCATTTGTAATACTTGTGCACGGCTCTCCCCTGTGCAGTTACTACTATGGAATATTATCCATTAAATGGATGTCACCACTTCCCTCAATACCTGTGACTAGCAGTGGGCGTAGAGGTTTTGTCAAGGAAATTAACTGCTGGTGGCCCTACAAGACCCAAACAGGGAAGATGCCACACAGGAAACAAGGTTTCCTATTCTGAGTGTAACAGGTAAACCAGCAAAAGTATTCTGAAACATGATGAAACTGAAAGAAGACTGAGAGGAAAATCTAAGACACAGGCCAGCATAAATCAGGACAGTGTACAGACACATTTACTGAATCAAGCATTATGGATTTTAAATAAAAACTCACATGTGGGTCTTCACGTTACACACTTCCTATCCTTAGCCTACCATTGAGTATTATAATTTATTTTCTTCACTATTTCCCTTGCCAGGGAAAGGGAGGCTCTGTGGGTGACTTCCCAATTGTATTTGTCTTCCTTCTGTAACGGTTTAGCGTTGCTTACGCCAAATCCACCCCACCTGGTGTGAAACCTGTTGATGGTGGGAACAGATTGCAGCATAATAGATATCACAAAGGTGGTAAAAGGGGTTGGGGATTCAATAAGTGGATAAACAGGAGGAATTTCAGAAACGTTGAGAGAGTATCAGAACAGCAACTGCATGGGTACGGCACATCTTTCATGGAAGGAAGATGGCAGTTAAGTAAACCTATTTAAACACTCTTTAGCAGCTTAAAGACTCCCATTCCCTAATTAGCTACCTATGTTGAAATGTAAAACAGGGAGGACACATCAAAAATATTAATTAAATAAGTGAAATTGATACAGTATAAAAATGGTGCAACTGCATTCTGACCGTATTGGGAATTGGACTGAAGTCAGAGGAGGAGCGCCATTGGGGTTCCTGGCAGAAGAGAACACCTGTGGGTTGAGAAAGAAAGGCAATTACAATATTTGGGAGTCTAGGTAAACATGGTGCACAAGGGCTCAGAATGAGGAGCATAAGCTGGTGTACCATTAATTCAAGGCCAATCTAGAACCAGTCCCAGACAACTAGCTGCATCTACCCTGAATGAGTGATGACTCAAAAAAACAAATTAACCACTTAGGGTTTTTGTCACTCGAGCAATTACTCTGCATTTTTCTAAATAAAGCTTCTCTTTCCACTCCATAGGGGTAGGCCTCTTTGAGTATTTTCCCATAGAAGAACATAGGGATAGGTTCTTCCTCTGGATATTGTTGACAGGTCTTGCAGATTGCATTTCTTCAAAAAAGTGACTAACTTGTTGAACAAGAAAAGTGAAAGAAAATGAATCCTAAAGCCAAGGTAAAATGAGACGTCTCAGAAGAACCAATAGATGCTGGTGTACAGTTAATGAAATGCCAATCAAGTAACATTCTGAGCACACGTAGAAGCGTTAACCCAGAATGATCACCAAGACATTAAAAATATTAAGTTTACCTGGGCCCTCCCATCCGTGATTACGCTAAATTGCACACCTAATGTTACCTACTAAGTATAGCGTAAGTGATCGATCTTTTATTTACCTACTAAAAGTGGTTGAGGGGAGGAAACAACTCAGACAGATATCAGCAAAGTCGTCATGCCTGAAAAGACCACCAACTCCAAATTGCAGTTTGATTATTTATCATAAGGCCAAAAACAATTGGATGTAAATACATCTCAATAGCAAAGTATAGAGGTACAGAAAAATTAATACAGAGCCAAGTTTACGAATATAAGTAATTCGGCCCAAAAGACAGATGATTATAAATTCCAAAATCACAACACAACACAGAATAGATGCGATATTCAGTTCTCGGCTCATTGAAAGAAATCCAAATCTTTCCCTACACTGCTCTACATGAGGGCCCTTCCTGTCTCTCTTCTATCATTCCCCAACGGTGTCAGCACGTGTTGACTTCCTAAGAAGTACTCACGTCAAATGGGTCGTTTTAGCTTATGGCTATGGAGCTTGCTCTAAGATGCTCCTTCTCCTCCGAAAGCTAGCAGAAGTCTGGTCTCGCTGTCCCTGCGCATCATACAAAAGATGGGATTCAACCCACAATACGTCATTCTTCTTAAAATTTTCCATTGCACCTCTATGCAGTAGCTTTTAGCTTTTTTATAACACAAATTTAATTAATGATATCTTCTTTCCAGTGGCCTTGGCTTTCAGACAGACCAGATACGCAAGGCATCCTCCCTTCTCGCTTCCCAGCCGTCTTCAAAGACATTCCGGGTCTCTCCTTAACTCTGAAAATAACGATGTGTATTCTTTCACCTGCAGTAGGTTGAGAACATTCTACTTTCGAACACAACAACATTTAATTATTTATTTCTCAAGAGCAAGGAGAATCGAAACTTATGACTTTGGGCCTATAATTCAGGCAACTTAAACTAACCCTCATTACGGTGTATAGAAATAATATTGTCCTGCACATTATGCATGAAGGAATCATAATACATACAAAGTTCTACTTAAATGCGTTCACTAGTTTTCAACATCAAATGATTCAAATAAATGTTTCTTAATAGTCATAAAACACTGCAAACAATACAAATACATGAGAGTGCGTTTAAACCATGAGTATAGTGCACTCATACAAAATAGAGTGCTATCAGCGCTCTATCAGTTCCCCCCTCTTATGACTAGTGTCATAACACCAACTTTCTATTCTTCTGTAGTTTTTCTCCTTGTAGATGAGACCGACCTAAACAGAAGCTGTAGCTTGCTGTCCCTGTCTGAATTGTTCTAACCCCTTAAGGAGCTGGTAATGACTGTCCTGCAGTCGTTCAAGTTGGTGCTCTCGCTTTCTCGAAACAGTCTCCTGATGTCGTGCCCTTTGCCATTTGTAAGCCTTGATGGCTCCTAGTAGGACAATTATACAAATGACAGCTATTATAATAGGCTTCAAGATATATCCCATTATTCCTTGTCCCAAACTTCCAAACCAACTGCCTATCTTGCCAAATCCTTTCCCCACTTGTTCCCAGAGTCCTTCGGCAGCCATCTCACGTAACTCTTGGTGTATATCTGAAATATTGTTGATATATTTCCTTATATCCCGACTGTTGTCAGGAATATAAGTACAGCACTGTTGAACTTTCAATAATTTGCAGACTCCTCTGGCTTTTGCTAGCAGCACATCTAGGGCAAGACGGTTTTGCAAAACCATAGCCCTTATCGAAACCATCTCCCCATCTACAAGTAATAAAATCTGAGCGGTATTTATTGAGAGCTTATCCACTAATGTTGCCAGCTTTCTGATTTTCAAATCATTCAGAATCACACCCATACTCGGTATCATAGCCCCAAATATGTCTCCAATCACTTCTCCTGCACTCACACTACGTTTTCCTGTGTGAGGTCTTTTTCTTTCTAGGGGCCATAAATCATTCACATGAAAAATCTTGGGAAATACCACAGCCAAATAACAAGTGCCATACAATTTTTGGGCAACTTCACATAGGCATTCTTTCCACACACAAAATACACATTGGGCACTATTGTTATTTTGTCCAATAATGCTTTTCTAATTGATTCTTCGATCAAGAAGACGTGCTCACAATCACTTTCACCCACAAATATCTTATCGTAGTATGTGGTCGGGTGTCTAATACACAACTTCCCCTTCTGCTGGAAATCTAATGCTATGGGTCCAAAACTCCCCTTTGCTTTATGATCTAATTCTTCTTTAGTCCATGGGGTAACCTTGTGCTTTGGATCTGGTCTAAATAGAGTCTGTCTATGCCGATCTTCTATCTGATCTATAAATTTCTTTTCAATGTCAGTTAACATACAGGTTAAATTGTGTCTATGGGCATAGGATGTATCGAAAGTAATGGTAGGGACGAAATACTTTGACATTCGCTCTACTTCCTTATAATAATCATATTTATTCATGTATTTAAGAACTGGGACTTCCGAGAGTACCACATCATAATTTGAGAAATAGTACTCGAAGTGTGCCCTGCTATAAAACATGCTCAACAACACACTACATGTAATGCCATAGGTCAAAGGCAAATGATGGTATCGAATGCCTTCTTCTACTGAGGCTGGTAATTGCATACACACATAGCAATCCTTCGCTTCCATGGTATCCACATACTCATACAATAATGGAGCATACGCATTCAAAGTGAAATCACCTTTGACAAATCAACATGTAATCTACGACTGGTTTCCTTAATCATTTCTAGATCCCTTGCGGATGCATCCTCATCTATCTCAGAGATTGGTGTAGTGAGTGTTGCCTGTACCCTATTCTGTCCGACATCCTGAGATCCAACTAGAGATGCAACGATCACCACAGTTATAACAATAAGCACCACTACAATGAGGGTGCCAATGATGCACTTCTGTTTGCGTGTTGATTTTTCGGATACCATGGTTTCTACTGATCCATTCCGAAGCACAAAAGGGAAAACACAGTCTCTTTCTGTTTTCTTTGTTTTAACAATGTCTTTCCCACTTCTCTCCTCCCATGCAATTAATGTCAAAGTTCATTCGATTGATACTAAACCTATTGAAGAGATGTAGTCAGCCCTATTCCTCACTCCATCATCTACTAGAAAGTCCCTAATTTTAAATCTTCTTAAACTGGGGTCTAAGTTATCTTCTTTCTAAGGCCTAATGCTTTCTTTGGTTATAATTCAAGCTTCATCGTTAATGATATTTGATCCAAGTATTTCGAGGACAAGTTGCAGAATCTCTGCACGAATTTCTCCTAATTCTTGCGCGGTGAGCTGTCGGCCAAATGAAGGGAAGACAACCTGATTGAGGATCAGGTAACGCAATCCACTCAGCCTTGGAGGATTTGGAACTTGCAGAGTTAGTGTTCCAAACGCTTCTACGCCTGGGACCAGCAACTGTATTTCAATCGAGAGGGTGTCCCCTCCGTAGCTCACCGTACCAGCTCCCAACCTCCCGGACTTCGCTGGGCTTTGCATCTGCAGCCAGGTACGTCCACTCAGGGGATGCGTATCTTCGAGACGCTATTCTTTCTCTTCTGGAGCGTCTCAGACCATCCGGTCTTTCTTCAGCGTCACTTTGATCTGATTCAGATGTTTCAGGAATCGGAGCAAGATTTTTCTCAGATGCAAGCCTTTATTCAGCCTTTCTTTTCTTGCTGGCCACTTTTCCGCTCTGGCATCTGCTCTCCTCTCTTCCTCTTGATCTGATCCTTCTGCAATAGACCGCTCACATTGATCTGGTGCAAAGTTCACATCTGCAATATCATCTATTTCAGGATCTGGGCTCAATTCAGGAGCACTCAGCTCTCGTCTCTCGTGCTCACTTGGCTGTTCCGTTTCATCCGAAACTCTTACAGCTGGGCCTGTGCCTATGTCGTTGTCTGTGGCAGGTCCACACACGCTTCTCAGAACCAAGGGACTCTCTTCCTCCGCAGGCGCTTGAACTCGGCGAGTGTGGGAAACGTGTATCCAGTTCGACAATCCTCCACACTTCACAGCGGTACTTGTGACCAATATCACCTGATATGGTCCTCGCCAGCGAGCATCAAGACAACTCTTCCTCACGTGCTTGCAAACTAGTACCCAATCACCTGGATTAAGATCATGCAGCAGGTCTCTCGAGGTGGATGCAGTCGCAGCCTCGACCTGGTGGGATACAGAAGAAACCACATCAGCCAGTCCCTTACAATAATCCAACACTAAATCATCAGTGATGTTTATCAATGCTGTAGCTGGCACCATAGGCAAACACATAGCTCTTCCGGTCAAAATGTCGTGGGGAGAAAGCCCTGTTCTCCTATCAGGGGTGCTACGCAGACTCATGAGCACCAGAGGCAGCGCATCTGGCCATTTCAATGAAGTTGACGAACACACCTTTGCCACTCTTGACTTGATGGTGCCATTAACCTGCTCTACAAGACCTGAAGCCTCCGGCCTGTAGCTACAACGCAGTCTCTGATCAATGTTCAAAGCAGAGCACAACAATTTCATGATTTCACTGTGGAAATGAGTTCCTCTATCTGTCTCCACTGATGTCGGAAATCCATATCTCGGGATCAATTTTCTTAACAACAACTTGGCTACTGTGTGACTGTCACATCGTCTAGTTGGATATGCTTCCACCCAACGCGAAAAGATACACACCACCACCAAAACGTATCTCAACCTGTTGCACCTCGGCATCTCAATAAAGTCCACTTGTATCCTATTGAAGGGAACTCCAGATCTTCCAATGTGACTCAGAGCAACCACAGTTCTCTTTCCAACATTCATTTGTTGACAAGTAACACACCTGTGACATACCGCTTCAGCCCACACACGAAAGCGTGGATTAAACCACGTCTGCCTAAACACTCGCACCATAGCATCTCTTCCCAGATGAACTGCTCTGTGGATTTGCCTTGCCATTGGGCTCAGAAGACAATTGGGTAATACTGCTCTCTCATCTGTGGACACCCAAATACCATCGTCTCTTTTTGTGCAGCCTGCTCTGACCCATGAAGCAGCTTCCTCTTCTGGGACTTCATCCTGCAACCGCTTCACCTCATCCCAAGTATCGGCTATAGCTAACATCATGCTGAGCTTGGTCTCTTCTGTGCTCTCGCCTATATATTCTCCATTGAAAATACAATCATGTTCAGCGCAAAATCGTGCTACTTCATCTGCATAATTATTGCCCTTAGTGACAAAGTCTTCTCCTTTTCCATGAGCTGCACATTTAACGACTGCTATCTCTTTGGGCTTCTGCAAAGCTTCCAATAGTTGGCGCACATACTCGCCGTTACGTATAGGTGACCCTGAGGACGTTAGGAACCCCCTCTGTGACCATAACTGCCCAAAGTCATGAACTACACCAAATCCGTATTGACTGTCAGTATACACAGTCACTCGAATATCAGCTGCAATGATACAGGCACGTGTCAAAGCGACAATTTCGGCCACCTGAGCAGAGAATACTCTATTTAAACAGGTAGCTTCCACTACTCCCATGATGGTGCACACAGCAAATGCTGCTCTCAAATACCCTTCATTGTCTCTTAAACATGAACCATCAACAAAAAGGATCAAATCAGATTGGGGCAAAGGTTCATCGACAATGTCAGGTCTGGGTTTGGTAGATAGGTCAGTAACATCTAGGCAGTCCTCATCTCCCTCTTCTTCCGGAACAGGTAACAATGTAGCAGGGTTCAGGGTGGTACAACGTCTCAGGGTAACATTTTCAGCGACCAAGATAACCTGCTCATACTTGGTAAGTCTGTTGTTGGTCAGATACTGTGTTTTCGTTATTGTCATCAACAATTCTACGGAATGGGGCACATAAACAATGAGCGGATAACCCATCACTATGCTTTCACATCTTTCAATGCTGACACTGGTTGCAGCAACGGATTTCAGACATCCGGGCAACGCAGAAGCTACAAGATCTAATGTAGCTGAGAAGTAAGCTACTGGTCTACGGGCACCCCCATGTGTCTGTACAAGGACTGCTAACGCACATCCCTCCTTTTCACAGCAAAAGAGCGAAAACGCTTTGTTATAATCCGGCATTCCGAGAGCTGGAGCACGACAGATACTTTCCTTCAGCTCACGGAAGGCTTTCAAGCACTCGTCATCCCATGGTACCGGATCACTAACATCCTTTCGAGTCAGTTTCAACAGAGGCTTTGCTTGCAAGGAAAAATTTGGGATCCACTGTCGACAATAGCCGACCATTCCCAAAAATATGCGGACTTCTTTTTGTGTTTTCAGAGTTCCCATTTGCAGAATCGTCTCTATGCGATCTGGTGACACCCTTCATTTTCCTTTCTCAATCCGGTGACCTAGGTACTGAACTTCAGACAAACAATACTGCAATTTGTTTGGAGACACTTTGTGTCCATTCTCTGCCAAATGATTCAGCAACGCCACAGTGTCAATCCTGCAAGCATCCTCAGTCTCTGAGGCGACCAAAAGGTCGTCTATATATTGCACTAAGACTGAGTTTTGGGGCATCACCTGTCCTTCAAGATTCTTTTTCAGACTTTGACTAAAAATGGAGGGGCTTTCTGTATACCCCTGAGGAATTCTTTCCCATGTTAACACACGATCGTCCATCCTAAACGCAAATAAAAACTGACTTTCTTCATGCAATGGTATGGAGAAAAATGCATGACACAAATCTATCACTGTAAACCATTCTGCTTTGCATGGTATCTGGAATAGAATAATAGCTGGATTCGGTACCACAGGACAACATGGGATCACAATTTCATTAACCCGACGCAGATCCTGCACTATTCTGTACTTGCCACTTGGCTTCTGCAGTCCCATGATAGGCGAGTTGCAGGGACTTCCTCTTATCTCCTTAAGAATACCTTGGGCACTCATAGTCTCAATCACAGGTCTTATTCCGGCCACAGTTTCTGGAGTCAATTTATATTGTGGCATTCGTGGGAATTCAGCATTGGGTTTGACCTGTATCTTAACTGGCTCAACCCCTCTCATCAGACCTACATCCTCGCCCGTAAAATCCCACACTTTCGGATCAACTGAGTCTCTCAAGTCTTGTGGCAATTCTGCTATAGTGAGCACCACAAACATTTCTGCACACAGACTCATGTTAGCCATTTTAAAATCAGCATCGTCATCATGTGTTTGCAATTCCACACCTCTCGGAGTGCACGATATAGTACAATTGAGCTTGCACAGAAGGTCTCGTCCCAAAAGACAGACTGGACTTGAATTGCACACTACAAATTGGTGTTTATCCCGAAATGGTCCTATTCTCACGGGTAATTCGTTTGTTAATGGATTGGTCATTTTCTGATTACTAACCCCCACTACTTGAATCGATTGTCCCGAAAGAGTTAAATTTGGGACTACTTCAGTTCTCAAAGTGGAGCGAGCTGCTCCAGTGTCTAATAAGAAGGTAACAGGATATCCATTCACATCTGCATCTACAAACGGCCCACTCTGATCTACTTCTAGGATCGCATCTAAGGTGCATTCCTCGTGCACCCCCCTCTGACACCCTTGTAAATCTTGATTTTGATCAAATCTATCTCGTATTTCAAAATAAGGTATCTGATGGTATAACTGATTATGCATGGGTATCCTAGGAGGTTGAGGTACTTGCACTTGCGGCTCATATCCTCCTCCATACATAGACCTGGGTCTTGTCACAGTATTGACAGTCTCGGACAGCTGTCCCTCTCCTTCCATCTGTATCTGATTTGCTGGATTCAATCTACACTCGCGCTTCCAATGACCGATTTTGTGACAATAGTGGCAGGCAGTGACCCTTTTCTGTTGGGCCACCCATTCACTTGCACCTGGATCCATTCCTCTTCCTCTACCCTGACCAGGTTGGGTCACCATCTGTTGTCCCATTCCTCTTCCTCTTCCACTTCCTCTACCTCTACCTATCGCTCCTCCAATCCCTTGCGTCATATCAGCGTTTCTCAACTGCACCAACATCAACTTGTCCTTCAATTTCTTCTGTGCGACTCCACTTGATCACTGCAATATTTAGCATAACGCAGAATCTCGTCCACCGACTTATTCTGCCAACATATCAAGTGATGCTGTATCATCAAACTAATATCAGATTTCAGTCCCAACACAAACTTCGAGACACATTGTCCCATATCTTTCTGTTCAATTGTATCCAATCCACTGTGCTGCTTAAAAGCTAACAACAATCTTTCGTAATAATCATGTACTGATTCCTTAGAGTCTTGAGTGGTGCGAACAATCTTCAACCAATCAACAATCTGAGGAGCTACCTTCGATTGCAACCATGTAATCACTTGCTCGTATTTTCTCATTACATCAGGTGAAGGACCATGAGTCAATGAATCTCTAGGTGGCTCTGCAGTAGGCCACTCAATGGCAATCTTACATGCCGCCCACAAATCCGCCGGCACTACTATATCAAACAAGGTGTTTAAATCAATCCACAATACTTTCGAAATCTTTACAAACCGATCTATTTGCTTGTATCACTCAGCAGGTTTTTCCCTCAGCCGAGGAAAATCATTCGTAAATTCTGCTAAATCACCCCTGCTCCATGGCACATGTACATACCCACCATTCTGTACCTCCCTGAGGGGGAAATTTCCTGCAGCTCCCGTCCCTCCACCCGGAGGCGGAGTATTTCCTATTCCAGTCTTGAAGCTTTTCTTTTTGGCCCATCTTTCTTTCCATCTGTCTAATTCTTTCCATGTCCGCATCCCTATCACTAGTTCTATAATTTGTGCTTTTAATCCAATAGTTTGCTTCTCTTCCAAATCCTTATCTGTGTAATTTAATCTGCAAGAACCCTGTATCATCTTTGTCTTTGACAAATCAACCTCATACCTTTGTGCCAAAAGCAGCAATGCATCATAAGCTCGTTTGGCTTTTCTTGTCATGTCCTTTGCTACAAACAGTAGTTCGCTCGAGTCATACGTCTCAATTCTGTTCAGAGGTAGATTACCTTCAATCACCTCGTCTAGTTCTTCCTTTAATCGTACCACATCTAGCATTGGCGCTTTTATTGCACTTTTTAACACTTTCTGAATTTCCTCATTTCTTGTATCTTCCCTGTCACAGCTTTGGGTTCTCTTAGGAACTGCACCCTCTTCTATCTTCGAAGCTGGGCGTCTATCTCTTTCCCAGCTTGACTTCTCCAATGGTCACCTGCACAAATAACCTGTGGCCCAAACAGTACTCTAGGCGCTTCTTGTCTCTTGCTTGCCTCTTCCCTCGGCATCATTGACTCTCTCCCTGGTTGAACCCACATTCGAAGGTCAGACCTAGAATTCGCTAGAGCTCCTGTCCGTCCTCGTTTTAACCCACTATCCATTCTTGATGGATCAGCCGTAGCTGGCAGTGGAGTACTAGATTCCACTGGCTTCCGACTTAAACCAGTCCCACTCATTGCAAGGCTCCCTCCAGACATTGTCTCTTCCCCTTCACTTATTTGCTGTTGACTGTCATCGGTTCTTTCTCTAGGATTATATATCGGAACCACCGGCCCTATTGTAACTGGTACCGACAAAGCATCTGGTAACTGCATGTTTCCTGCAGGTTGTACTGGCTCAGGGTTTGGATACCTCATTCCTCCAGACCCTCCCGGAATGTGTACCATTGTAATCTTGCCTCTTACTCCTGCCGATTGTTCCTATGAACCCAGTTGTCCCACTCCTAAAAGCTCTTCTGATGGGCGCAACCTCTCTGTCTCTGATCTAGAGTTGCACGGTGGAGGACGTTCCGCTAGCAATCTATCGAGGAAGCTGTCATCTGTATCACTGTCCTCCTCTGTCGTCTTTTTCCCTTCAGCCCCCTCTTTTAACATACGAAATGGGTACAAGCGTTCTCCCTCTATGGTGTCTACTCTCCATCTTTTCAACTGGGCATCCCATCTAGCAACCTGATATGCCTTCATTGCTTTCCTCATTCTTCCTCGTGAAGCCTCTCTCCTTTTCGCTAGAGCAGCTCTCATCCATGCATCTAATGCCTCAAATTGTGTTGGTCTAGGGGGAGGTTTCAGTGCATTCATCACCCGCCTTAGATGGGTCAGCACTTCCATACGAAAAGACCCATAACAAGGGAAAGCCAATTCACCCTCTTTCTCTGTAATTCTATGCCAATTCTGAAGCCACACTATAGTATGAAGTCCTACATTCGTTGCCATGTAATGTGCCGGTGTGTCTTCTGGCGGAGCTTCTTCTCCTACCCGGGTCACTACCCCTGTGTCGCCTCTACTCAAATCTCGCAATACCCTAAAGCATCTCATTGTAAAATCGATCAATTGCAAGCCCAAAATACGCTGTTCCACTGCAAATGAACTTCCACCAATCCCAGCACGGCGTTACACCAACCAACCTATCACAGCGCGGCGCACCCTGACGTCACTTCTCACTCCTTGCAGCGGCTCACCCGCCTTTACAATTTCACCGCAAACTCACTTACACACATTCGTACCACAGGTAACTGTATATCCAAAAGTTATTAAACCAAGTAACTGTTCCTACACAATTACAATAACTTACAGTCACATAAAACAAGTAATTGTCTGTCCCTAAAGATCGATAGAACACTCTCACAAGAACATTCAGCCGTTGTGACCCCCGACCTGCGTTCGTCACTCAATCGCCATAGTCCACCCCCGGTACCTGAGGCTTTCTACCGCGACCTATTCCTCATTCACACAAAGTTCCCTAACACAAGTGGATCGTCGATAGCGCTTCACAACACCCACATTTGATCAGACAATTACAATACAAAACTATCCGCTCACCAAAACGTCCTGCTCCGCACGTGTCCGGACCAGTAAACCAAAAACCACATTCACTCAACATACATCCCAACTCCGCAAGACATCACCCACTTACTCATCACCGCAATTTAACACCACAATTCCTTTCATACTCACGCCACCACTGTTTCCGCCGCAACATCAACATTCGCCGGTCTCCGCCGTCTTCCACTCCACTTCAGGGCTCTTCGACATTCAACCCTACCCCTGATTACTCCCCTCACCTTAGAGGTAAACCACCTTAGAGGTAAACCATCCTCTGCTACCATTTGATTACGCTAAATTGCACACCTAATGTTCCCTACTAAGTATAGCGTAAGCGATCGATCTTTTAATTACCTACTAAAAGTGGTTGAGGGGAGGAAACAACTCAGACAGATATCAGCAAAGTCGTCATGCCTGAAAAGACCACCAACTCCAAATTGCAGTTTGATTATTTATTATAAGGCCAAAAACAATTGGATGTAAATACATATCAATAGCAAAGTATAGAGGTACAGAAAAATTAATACAGAACCAAGTTTACGAATATAAGTAATTCGGCCCAAAAGACAGATGATTATAAATTCCAAAATCACAAAGCAACACAGAATAGATGCGATATTCAGTTCTTGGCTCATTGAAAGAAATCAAAATCTTTCCCTACACTGCTCTACATGAGGGCCCTTCCTGTCTCTCTTCTCTCATTCCCCAACGGTGTCAGCACGTGTTGACTTCCTAAGAAGTAATCACTTCAAATGGGTCGTTTTAGCTTATGGCTATGGAGCTTGCTCTAAGATGCTCCTTCTCCTCCGAAAGCTAGCAGAAGTCTGGTCTCGCTGTCCCTGCGCATCATACAAAAGATGGGATTCAACCCACAATACGTCATTCTTCTTAAAACTTTCCATTGCACCTCTATGCAGTAGCTTTTAGCTTTTTTATAACACAAATTTAATTAATGATATCTTCTTTCCAGTGGCCTTGGCTTTCAGACAGACCAGATACGCAAGGCATCCTCCCTTCTCGCTTCCCAGCCATCTTCAAAGACATTCTGGGTCTCTCCTTAACTCTGAAAATAACGATGTGTATTCTTTCACCTGCAGTAGGATGAGAACATTCTACTTTCGAACACAACAACATTTAATTATTTATTTCTCAAGAGCAAGGAGAATCGAAACTTATGACTTTGGGCCTATAATTCAGGGAATTTAAACTAACCACAATTACGGTGTATAGAAATAATATCGTCCTGCACATTATGCATGAAGGAATCGTAATACATACAAAGTTCTACTTAAATGCGTTCACTAGTTTTCAACATCAAATGATTCAAATAAATGTTTCTTAATAGTCATAAAACACTGCAAACAATACGAATACATGAGAGTGCGTTTAAACCATGAGTATTGTGCACGCATACAAAATAGAGTGCTATCAGCGCTCTATCATCCGTCACTTATCCTCATTCGGCATTCGTTAATGAATTCACACTACCTGTTCCAAGTGTGTTTTCTTTGGTATGTTATGTTACAGCATATTTATAAAGCGCACGTACACCAGAGGTTTCATGGCACTAGAAAAACACGGAGGCAGAGGAGACTCAAAAACTTAACTCTATACAACTCTTTTCCCATATGAAGCAACATACAAAATCAGTGCAGCCTTTGAAACTTCACTGGCAGCCGGGCATGAGATGACAAATACGACTCTAAGGGTGTGGGACGAGGCTAACAAAAAGCTTACATTTACTAAATGTACCACTGTTGTGTTGTTTCCACAAATTTGTAGCAACTGCGTGTTTGCGGACGACATAAACCTAGGATGGTGCCAGACTTATTCCATGTACCCCCGTAGGATATGTTGTCCTTTGGACCAGCTAGCTCACAATGCCACCCTTAGCCCCCCTAAACCTAGACAGGGAGGGAACAGTTCTGGTAACTACTGAACATGACAACTCTGTTCCCTCAGGAACCGTTGTGACAGACTTAGAACTTTTTGCTCAGTCACTCGTGCTCTCTTTTGCTCAGAGAAATACATAGAATACATGAAGGGGTGTTTTCAATATTTATTGAACCGTGGCGATTCTTGCCTAAAAAATATTAACCTCAATGATTAAGAGACAGAAGCAGACAAGGGTTATAATAAGTGTCAACATAGCGCATCTTGTTGAGACAGCTTATATATGCATACATATAAAATATTATAATTATCTAGCATACTCCTACGATGCTAACCCTAACCTACGTGTCTAGGGTGTGAATGTATGGTCTGCCAAGAAACCACCTTCTGGATGATCTAACCCCTTTACCTGGTGGGTAAGAGTATAGGACCCCTTCTGGGTCTCGAACTGGACACCCCTCATGGAGATGTTAGTCAGCTGCTAGGTGAAAACTTCAGTATGCAGGGACCCCTTGAAGTCAGTAGAAGTGTCTCCTCTGATTATGCTAGGAAACAAAAGGCTATATATAGAGAATGGCATCCTTGCCTCAGGCCGAGATTGTGAACAGGCTGTCATTGTTTGTGTTCTACAGATAGCTGCGTTGCCATATGGATGTAATAATAAGCAAATTTGTATCACGCACGTGAGGGCCATGCACCTAATGCCAAGGCAGTGTGATACTGTTCTCACAAAGTGTTCCATGCCAGCAAGGTCGGTGCTTCTGAGAAACTAGTCCAAGTATCACGAATGCAAATGTGTGTCAAAAGTCGATGTGGCAGAGAAGGCAACTTTGGGAAGGGATTGTGTACATGTAAGAATGGCACTAATTCCTACCGGGCCTAACTCGGGCTCATGACACTACATACCCACCCCCCACACACCACTCCACTTTAACCCTTTCCTTACACCAGCCTCAACCCAGGGCCCATTTGAGGCGTGGCGAGCAGGAGACTCCCTTATGGTGGACTATTTCACCAACAAGGGAAACACAAAAAGCTTTGGAGAATGTAAAAGGGACTTTTAAGTGGGAGAAACTGAGAGTTTATGCTACGCCTAAATCAGTCACTGGGTTCTCCACCCAACCTTCAAAGACATAGTCATGAGATAATTGGCGCCTATGGAGAAATATCTCAAGAGTGGCTACAGGCTCCAAGGGGGTTATCTCGGCCATTTACACATTAGAGGATTACTTACTACCGCAGGAACACCCATATACCAATAGGTGGGAAGGAATACTAGGAAAGGCACCCACTGACCAACAGTGGCTACACGTGTAGAAAGATCTTAATAAGGCAGCGCATAGTGTGCTGCGCAAGGAAGCACACTATAAAGTCCTATATGATTGGTGCATGTACCTGGTAAAACTACACAAATTCTACCCAACTACTAATCCACAGTGTTAGAGAGAATGCGGCTACATAGGGAACCTTCTGCATATTTGATGAGCGTGCCCCAAGATTTGTTGTTTCTGGAGCGACGTCCTGGCAGGTCTACGGACCATGCTGGGCTACCCCATCCCAGAAATGGCAGACTTTGGTCTCTATGGGATAGCAATGAGAGACCGTCTGTTTCAGACCATCTTGAATTGTCTGGACGCTGCAAAAACAACTATTGCACTTTCCTGGAAAAATAAGGACTCACCTGATATCAATCAACGACACACACATCTATGGTCGTTTATGGCAATGGAGAAACTATCATGGAGCCTAACCGAGGACACTGGGCACTGCACCACAATATGGGAACCACTACTAGGAGATCTCTCGAAGGGTACCCCGATTAGAGCTTTACCACAGAGAAATAAGGCATTGAACCTTTTCTGAACTAGCAATGCAACTGCGGGACGTTGCCTAATCATTTTGTTGAGTGCTCTTTTTCCTGCCTCCTTCCTTCTTACTTCTTGACTGCGGAAAGACCCAAAGCCTTAAGCGTACCAAGCTTACTGACTGAGCATGATTGCATATATGCATATATTGCATAAGGTGAAATGTGTTGCGAAATAAAGATGTGCCCTATGACCATCCTGGGGGGGGCGTGGGTGAGGGAGGGAAGGAGGGGGGGAGAACAGGCATGTTTAGGTATGTATACAGGATATTGATAAGCAAGTGAATTTGTGAGCGGGCGGAGTACTGGTATGAACACGTTATACCCCCAGGAAAGGGGAACCTATTAACCCTCATTGCCAAATGATTGTAACCTCTTGCATTAAACCCAATAAAAATTATCTTGTTAAAGAATTAGATCATCAAAAAAGCGAGAAAACTGAAACTTAAAAGATTGCAACTGTGAGGGCAAAGAAGAACTGAAGTGCTGCCTTCACTAACTCCTGGAGAGCACGAGGTAGCTGTAAGTCCAGAAGAATGTCTCAGCTCTAGCCGCAGCACCCGACAGAGGTAAAGCAGTCACCATTCCAAGCCATACCTTCTAAATCAACAACACCAACAGCATCATTTCAACCACCCTGTGTGATGGGTTGGTTTATGGTAGTTCCAGGACTAAAATCAAGCACTCAGGTGCAGGAAATGCAGAAACAGTAAACAGTAAATATCAACAACTATGACAATAGTAATAGAGAAAATGGTAGAAGACTGCTTGTATGACTAAACAGAAATCTATTTGGATCAAGAGCCATTGATCTATTGACATGGGAACATGAGTAGTGCTCAGGACTCAACAGGTTGGCAATAAAATATCTAGCTTGTTCTGTAGGCAGTGTGTCATCTGGACATGTTTTCTGCGCAACTGGTGCAATTTTCACTGTCAGAATGACCAGCCTCTATCCTCGAATCATGGAGGAACTGACAATGATCAAAATGAATAAGCATGTTATGCCCAAAATTGTAAGGCTCCAGAAGACACAGTAGTGGATGAAGGTGATTTCTCAGACATCTCAAGTGTAAGGAGTTATTCTCTTCCAAACAAAGTCCCTGAACACAAAGATTAACTTTACATTCTGGACTAAAAAGTAATACACAAGCAACACAGCAGAAATGTACACTGTAAATTTGATATGCTAAAACATGCACATAAACTTAACCCCTTCCGTGCTCAGGACGGCCGGGAGCCGTCCTGAGACACGCTGGGCGTGTGCGCAGGACGGCTCCCGGCCGTCCTCGCACAAGTCAATTGAAATCCCTCTGGTGCGGGCACCAGAGGGACTTCTCCACCCCCCCCCCCAACAGCCTCGGGAGCTGGGGAAGAGCTTCCCCAGCTCCCGAGGCTGTTTGTTTGGTTTTCCTGAAATGACGATCAGCGCGCACGCCGCGCTGACGTCATTTCAGTGAAACCAAAACTGAAATGAGCAGATAGGATCATTTCAGTTTCGCTTTCTACGTGCTCAGGGGGCTATCTCAGCCCCCTGAGCACGTAGAAAGTCAGGAGAGGTATCGTTGGAAAGGGGAGAATCTCCTCTCTCCAATGGTACCCCTACCTAGTGGTTACCTGCTTGGGGGTCGCCCCAGGAGGGCGATACCCAAGCAGGGATCCACCCACTAGGCACCATAAGAGGGGGAGCGGCCCCTTGGGCAAGGGCCTTTGCTACCCCCAAATGGAATTGGGTCAATTCAGTCATTCTGACCTCCTGGGGGGCAGTAGCCCCCAATCTGGCCCCCCAGGGGGGCAGAAAGCCCACTTGGTACTAGGGATTTTTTCCCCAATTGAATTAGGGGTGGGGGCTGCCCAAGATGGGCATGCCAATGCCCCCAGCCCCTGCAAAATTACAGTATTTGTGCCCCCCGGGGGGCAATAGCCCCCAATCTGCCCCCCGGGGGGCAGACAGCCCACTAGACACCAGGGATTTTTGTTCTCGTTGAATTTAGGGGTGGAGGCTGCCCAAGATGGGCTTGCCAATGCCCCCACCTCCCCCGCAAAATTCCACAGTCTTTCTGACCCCCCTGGGAGGCAGATGGGGGCAGTAGCCCCCGATCTTCCCCCCCCGAGGGGGCAGAAAACCCACTAGATGTCAGGTATTTTTTTAAATTGTTTTTAGGGGTCAAACAAAATTCCACAGTTTTTCTGCCCCCTCCGGAGGCAGATGGGGGCAAATGCCCCTGATCTGCCCCCCCCGGTGGGGCCGAAAGGCCACTAGGCACCAGGGATTGGGTTTTTTTATGCGTAGGGGTGGGGGCTGTCCAAAATGGGCATGCCAATGCCCCCACCCCCGAAAAAAAATTCCAGAGTGTTTCTGCCTCCTCTGGGAGGCAGATGGGGGCAATAGCCCCCAGTCTGCCCCCCGAAAGCACTCTAGGCACCAGGGATTGTTTTTATGTATCTTGGGGTGGGGGCTGCCCAAAATGGGCATGCCAATGCTCCGCCCAAAATCCCACAGTCTTTCTGCCCCCCCCCCCCAGGAGGCAGATGGGGCAATAGCCCCATATCTGCCTCCCCTGGGGGGGCAGAAAGCCCTCTAGGCCCCAGGGATTGGTTTTTTTAAACATAGAGGTGGGGGCTACCCAAAATGGGCATGCTAATGCCCCCACCGGGGAACGCTGTGTGGTAGGAGATTTGTGCCAGCACGGTGATCCCACGTAATATATGAGGAAAATTTGATTTTTTCAGCTAAATTTGAGGTTTGCAGGGGATTCTGGGTAGGAAAACGATGGGGGATCCACGCAAGCCATACCTCCCTGGACGACCCCGGGAGTCTAGTTTTCAGAAATGTGTGGGTTTGGTAGGTTTCCCTAGATGGCCGCCGAGCCCGGGGCCAAAAACCCAGGCGCCCCCCTTGCAAAACCAGGTCGTTTTGTGATAGGTAATTTTGATGTCTCCTCAATACGTCTTGTGCACTTGCCTGTCGCGGGTACTTGGCCCACCCACGCGAGTGAGGTACCATTTTTATCGGGAGACCTGGGGGAACGCTGGGTGATAGGAAATTTGTGTCAGCCCGGTGATCCCACAACTTTCCCACACAGAAATTTGAGAAAAATGTGATTTTTTCAGCTAAATTTGAGGTTTGCAGGGGATTCTGAGTAGGAAAACGGTGGGGGGGGGGGGTCCATGCAAGCCATACCTTGCTGGACTCCCCTGGGTGTCTAGTTTTCAGTAGTGTGTGGGTCTGGTAGTTTCCCTAGATGGCCGCCGAGCCCGGGGCCAAAAACCCAGGTGACCCCCCTTGCAAAACCAGGTCGTTTTGTAATAGGTAATTTTGATGTCTCCGCAATACGTTTTGGGCCCTTGCCTGTCGCGGGTACTTAGCCCACCCACACGAGTGAGGTACCATTTTTATTGGGAGGCCTGGGGGAACGCTGGGTGGTAGGAAGTTCGTGTCAGCCCAGTGATCCCACAACTTTCCCACACAGAAATTTGAAAAGAATTTGATTTTTTCAGCTAAATTTGAGGTTTGCAGGGAATTCTGGGTAGGAAAACGTTGGGGGGTCCACGCAAGCCATACCTCGCTGGACTGCCCTGTGTGTCTCGTTTTCAGAAATGTGTGGGTTTGGTAGTTTCCCAGGATGGCCCCTGAGCCCTGGGCCAAAAACCCAGGTGAACCCCCTTGCAAAACCAGGTTGTTTTGTGATAGGTAATTTTGATGTCTCCTCAATACATTTTGGACCCTTGCCCGTTGCGGGTACTTGGCCCACCCACGCGAGTGAAGTACCATTTTTATCGGAAGGCCTCGGGGAACGCTGGGTGGGAGGAAATTTGTTTCAGCCCGGTGATCCCACAACTTTCCCACACAGAAATTTGAGAAAAATGTAATTTTTTCAGCTATATTTGAGGTTTGCAGGGAATTCTGGGTAGGAACACGTTGGGGGGTCCACACAAGCCATACCTCGCTGGACTCCCCCGGGTGTCTAATTTTCAGAAATGTGTGGGTTTGGTAGTTTCCCTAGATGGCCCCTGGGCCAAAAACCAAGGTGACCCCCCTTGCAAAACCAGGTCGTTTTGTGATAGGTAAGTTTGATGTCTCCACAATACATTTTGGGCCCTTCCATGCCGCGGGCACTTGGCCCACCCACACGAGTGAGGTACCATTTTTATCAGAAGAATTTGGGGAATGCGGGGTGGGTGGAATTTTGTGGCTCCACACAGATTCCAGAACTTTCCATCACAGAAATATGAGGAAAATGTGTTTTTTTACAAAGTTTGAGGTTTGCAAAGGATTCTGGGTAACAGAACCTGGTGAGAGCCACACAAGTCGCCCCATCCTGGATTCCCCTGGGTGTCTAGTTCTCAAAAATGTATAGGTTTGCTAGGTTTCCCTAGGTGCCGGCAGAGCTAGGGTTCAAAATCTACAGCTAGGCACTTTGCAAAAAAAAGGGTCCGTTTTCACTGTAAAAATGTGGTGTGTCCACTTTGCGTTTTGGGCTGTTTCCTGTGGCGGGCACTAGGCCTACCCACACAAGTGAGGTACCATTTTTATCGGAAGACTTTGGGAAATGCGGGGTGGGTGGAATTTTGTGGATCCACGCAGATTCCAGAACTTTCCATCACAGAAATGTAAGGAAAATGTGTTTTGTTTGACAAAGTTTGAGGTTTGCAAGGGATTCTGGGTAACAGATCCTGGTGAGAGCCACACAAGTCACCCCCTCCTGGATTCCCTTGGGTGTCTAGTTTTCAAAAAGGTATAGGTTTGCTAGGTTTCCCTAGGTGCCGGCTGAGCTAGGGTTCAAAATCCACAGCTAGGCACTGTGCAAAAAAAGGGTCTGTTTTCACTGTAAAAATGTGGTGTGTCCACGTTGCGTTTTGGGCCGTTTCCTGTCGCAGGCACTAGGCCTACCCACACAAGTGAGGTTCCATTTCTATCGGGAGACTTAGGGGAACTCAGAATTGTAGAGCAACTGTTATTACCTATTGACTTTCTGTGCATTTCTGCCTTCCAAATGTAAGACAATGGGTAAAAAAAGTCACTTTCAAAAATATAATTCACATACTAGTATGGGTACCCACAATTTCGGAGATGTGCAAATAGCTACTGTTTCTAAACTCTACATTTTGTTCCCATTTCAGAAATACGTAGGCGTCTTTGATACCTATTTTTCACTCTTTATATTTTACCAAATGAATTGCTATATACCCGATACACAATGAAAAACCAAGGCAAGACGCTGCTCAGTTATTGGCTCTGGGTTCCTGGTGAACCTACAAGTCCTATATATCCCCACAACCAGAAGGGTCCAGCTGATGTAATGGTATATTGCTTTAAAAATTCTGTCATACTTAGAAGAAGTTACAGGTGAAAACATTGGCACAAATGGCTGCTTTTTTCAACTCTTTTTCAATTTTTCTTATTTTCAACTGTTAGTTTCAATAAAAATACCTTGAAGGATCTACACAAATGACCCCTTGCTGAATTCTGAATTTTGTCTACTTTTCAGAAATGTATAGGTTTCCGGGATCCATTATTGCACTAACTGGAAGGAGGTTGAAAGCACAAAAAGTAGCAAAAATAGGCCATGTCCCAGTAAAATGACACCACATTTTTGGTTTTCTTACAAAAGTCTGCTTGTCCTTGAAAGCTGGGAAGATGATGATTTCAGCACCACAAACCCTTTGTTGATACCATTTGCAGAGAAAAAAACAGATGCTTTCTTCTGCCTCACTTTTTCCTCATTCCCTGCCCCCCCCACCCCCCCAAAATAAATGTAGCTGTCTTTTGGCTAATTTCTGGGTCCCCTCCAGGGGAATCCACAAACCCTGGGTACCTTTAAAATCCCCATGATGTAGGAAGAAAAGGGGGCAAATTTGACATGGATACCTTATATGGACAAAAAGTTAAAGGGGCCTAAGCATGAACTACCCCAAATAGCCAAAAAAAGGCTTAGCACAGGGGGGAAAAGGCCTAGCAGCGAAAGGGTTAAATGGACCAGTGTGCAAGGCACAGACAGATATGAAGGGGGGCACTAATAGTTTGTCCTGGTGACTGAGTGGCATGGTGACAAAGAAAGAAAACTAATGTAACCTTAGGGTGAACCATAGAAAGTGAAATGCGCAGTGTCCTCTAAGGGCCTTATTTAGAGTTTTATGGATGGGACACTCTTTCACAAGCAAAGCGTATGTCTCACCTATTGCATTACAAGTGCATTATAGCCAATGGCACTTGTCATATGGCAAGTGGGATAGCTGTCATGTTTTGACACAGTATCTCATCCGTCAGACACTAAATAGGGGCCTAAGCCTGCAATAGATATCTCCATATCTAGAGAGAACATGATGCTTCCCTTTCTTTTCTTTGTGCCAAGCTAAGGTTGCAGCAGGTAATGAGTACACACTACAAGTGTGGGACTGGTGAGCAAAACAATGACATCTTCATCATTACCAACCTTTATCTGTACAGGCTCTTCTCTCTCAGTAGCAGCCACATGTTCCAATAGGATTGGATATTAGTTTCTCATATTAGCCAATTTGCCCCCAGTACCATAATGTTCACCTTGCTTCGCATGATGGGCTGTAAAACAACCTCAACTTTCTCTGCTGCTCTTACATCAGGAAGATCAGGTGTAGCAGGTGTTGCTGGCGAGTTTCCTGGGAGGGTTCAATTTTACAGTGACAATTCCCTGGCGTAGCTAGCCCTTTGGACGCCTGTGGCGGTCCCTGCGTTTGCCGCACATGGCCGCATTGAAGAGCAGAGGGGGGCGGGGGGCTGCTGACGAGATTCCGCCAATTGTCGCTTGCGATGGCCGCATTGTAGAGGAAGGGGGTGGGGCAACTGCTGCCCCCAAAACGCCTGCCGCCCGAGCGGACCACACCTGCAGCCATTTCTGTCAATTTTGGTAGTAGTGGTTCAGTTGTTGATCTAGGGGTGATCCTCCTTCCAATGTCTTCATGTCAAGAATAGGGTGCAGCAGATAATCTGCGTTGTGCACCATGGTGTAAAAGTAATGAGGGCTTGATATCAGTGGTGGCAACAGATTTCTCACTGGCAACTTTCGTGGCAGGAGCCTTTTTCTTAGGTGTTATTTCCGTTACTTCTTTTTTGGACAGCAGTGCAAGCAATATCACTTAGCAGAGTGGTCTCTGTACTCCGATGTCAGCTAATTCATACACTTCTCTCTGTCTCAGTCTCCTCCTTCCCCATCTGCAGGCAATAAAAAATAAGAAGGTAGGCAGTCAGACTTGGACTTTCGATAACTGTTTTTTATTTAGGGCACTACTTAGACCAAAGTCAGTGAAAAGTTACATAATAAGTATCTGTTGTCCCTCCCGTAAGGGGCCAATGGGACCCTTATAGAAGCTGAGGGGAGGCGGGCAAAATCGATTAAATTAATAACAAATAATAACCACCATGGCCCAGAGAGTCTTCAGGAAAGGAAGTGGACGTTGATACTATATGTATAGTAGTCCTATCCTCTGCTGAAAGTCCCCTTTGGGGAGAAACATAATTAAAATTAAAAAAAGATGAATTACGAGCTAGTAAAGTTTACAAAATTTCAAGTTGAATTTGGGTGATTATCAGTGCTGTAACAGCTTGTGTTCAGTAAAGCCTTCAAGCATTGTTCCCTATACTACCAGGATAGGATTTTCATCCAAACAAAATCTATTTTACATGAGATTGCATAGTGGCAAAATCTTGGGCATTACATGTCACATCCATTATGTGAAATGTAGAAAATTACACAAGATTACACTCAGGTTAAAGGATATTTTGCAAAAGCTTAGAGGCCATGTATTAACAAACAGGGCTGGAATAATAAACATATGAAACATGAACTGAGATCAGTTAATAGGGAATTGAGTTAAATTAGGAAACAACCTGTCATGTTGTAGATATTGTCCAGAATTAAAATTTGAAGGAGAAACTATAAACGAGTTGAGTTTCCTCAAAAATCAAAAAGGTTACAATAGATGACATTTGTGAAGGCAGTTCCCCAAAGAGATTTTGGGCATTTATTACCAGACTGAGCTCTGACTCTGAGGCATTACATTTGAGTCACAAGATCATACAAACCTACCATACACTGAAAACACTGAAAGCTGTGATGCACCTTTCACCCCTATATATTAGAACACATTTTTGCAACTGGATCATGTTATCAGAGTAATCAATTTCTATACAACTGATGGTGTCCCTATTCAATGGGGTCCAAAACAACTTGTTTAAATCTAATCCAGAATACTGTGATAAATAGCTATCCAAATTATACACAACAGCCTTCTAAACTCAATTTATTCCATCCTCATAGAGTGGATCTACTTTACATCCTATATATCGAAAAGGTGACCACAGTTCAGTACATAATATTGGAATGAGAGCCTGGACTAATGTTGAGGCCAAATATTATTCTCATACTCTCTTAGAGGAATCAGAAGAGTAGGCATGTTAGGCACAGTTAATTCCTCCACTTCAGACAGAGTTCAGAGAAAAATAGCCCTAGCCATGTTGATTCATAACACTACAAAAGTAAGAAAATAAATTGTTTGCTTGCTTTACCAATTATTTGATGTTTTTTCATGGAGTAGCTTGATCCCTCCGCTGGTCTAAACTCACAAGCCATGCCTCATACAGGTACTGCAGTATGCCAATAATTCTAATGTTTTGGATCACACGTCCGAAGTCTGACAGCATTCTTTAATTGCAATTAATGGGTACTGTTAGAAAAACATATTTTGCGTGGTGTCCCCCCAGATTTTTGCTTGATTGTGTTGGCTGGCTTAAGATCTCTGTGCACTTTACCAATGCTTAATAGTGGTAAAGAGCCCATACTCCCCCTTTCAAAATGATGAGATTGGCATACCCCTGATTGGCATATTTAACTTGCCTATAAGTCCCTAGTATATGGTACAAAAATGTACCCAGGGCCTGTTTAAACGTCACAAGTGGACTGCAGCACCCATTATGCCATTCACTACAGTGAGAGCGCAAACATGATTGCAGGCCTACCACCTAGGCCTGCATGCCTGTACGTACAGTTTTAAAACTGCAAATTGAACCAGTCAAAATGAACCCTTTTTAACATCCTCTTTTTGAGTATAAACAAGTGAACTCTAAGAAGGTTTTACTGCCCACAAGGCAGACAGGGTTCATGGTACTTAAAAGTAGGACACGTAAAAGTTTAATGTTAAACATGTTCTTACAGTGGCAATGCGCAGAAAGCTATTTTCACTCTAGCAGGGTTGGCTGTTTCATAGGAAAGCACTGGGATACAATATTACATTTAATAATGTTACCTTTGGCTAGGAAACAGCTACAAATGTAATCCTTGGACTTTCTGAATTAGTTATCAAAAACCCAATTCACTAGTAAAGTCAGATTTGTAATAAATATTTTGGAAAACGTACTTTTAGAAAGTTACCTTTTACTGCCCTCTAGCCTCTGGAGGCCCATTTTCATAATTTCCAGCTGTCACCCAGCAGCTAAATAGCCCCCTTGGTGAAGCAAGAAATTGCTCCCAGAGCTGAGATAAAGGCCTTGGGTATGGAGAGGTGTTCTGTCCTCTGGCAGGATGACCATCTGGGTAGTGCCCGGGAACTTAATCAACTTTAAAGAGGCCTACCCTATCAAAGGCAAATGTCAGCTAACACCTGGGCAAGTCCTTCTTTGTTCCCTCAGGTGAGGCAGTCACCAATCCCAGTGTGAGATGAGCTGCCCCAAAACTGGCTTAGTGTGACACTTTCCCTAGCCATCTCTTAGGTGGGTACACAGGCTCCGCACAAGGGTAAACAAGGTTTTACCATTTTGGTTTAGGCAGCGAGGGCCACTGTGGGATTGTTTGTGGTAGAGCACATAGGAAATGCTACAAAAGGGGGTAGAGTTACCCCCAGGAACATTTACCCTATCGGTTAGCGAGGGGCCAGGGTTCACCCTCACCCACAGGCTGGTGCCAGGCATAAATGTAGCACCCACAGTACCCTCCTCATAACACTTTCTAGACCTGTTGAAGAACAGAAGAGGATTGAACCTGCTGTCTGTGACCTGAGAATAGCTTAGAAGACAGAACCTGCTCTCTCTCTTCTACCCATGACAAAGATGCGGGATCAAATGGTCATAAGGCTTACCTCCTCTTCAAGCTACAGGAACACAAGAAGCTACAAGAGGCCTTTTCTGAAACTGCCCAGCTGACCAATTCCAAATGGTCCTACCCCGGACCCTACTGCTGGGCCCTGTTGGAGTGAGTCTTGATCCCCATGTGCTATCCCCAAACTCCGGGACCCTTAGCTGGTGTCAAAGTGTACTCCTCCTAACGTTTCCTGAAACCGGGACTTAGAAACCTTTTGGCTCCAAAGATGTCAGAGGACCAGGACCAACCTGCCAAAGCTGGTCCGACAAAGGTACATTGCTGCTGGGTGAAAGATTAGGTTGCTCCCACTCTGAGCTTTTCCACAGCAGCAAATTAAATTCAGGATGACCTTGCAGAGAAGATATCCGACTTCATGGAGCCCTCTTCGGCTACAGCCTACAGAACTGCCCCGCTGGAATAATCTGAGCTACAAAAGAAGTGACTAAGAGTAAAGGCAGAAATCTTTACCGGACAAAGGCACCAAAAGTATCCAGACAGTGAGTGACGTCCTGGGAATAAAATTAACGCACAAGTTACTAACTTGTGTAACGATATATCTGTAAGAGACAGTAGTTAGTGACAGATTCCTTACCTTAGAATATCCCCAGGCGTCAGGCTGGATCCGGAAAGTTTTTTGCGTAGCAGTACCCTTGCGCGTCGGTAGGCGGCGTCGTGCGGCTCCGCGTCCGTCGTCGGCGTCGTGATCGCCGGGATGACGTCGCGGGCAGTACTTAGGCGCCGCCCTGCGCGCTGACGTCAGTTCTGTACACGACTTTCCGCGCCAGGAACGCAGAGCCATGCAAGAAGCTGACATAGGTGTCTGAAAAATACTAGGGCCCTGAAAGGGATGTCCTTAACCCTAGAAATCAGTTCGCAGAACGGGGAGGATGGGTGGGCGGTAGGAATCTGTCACTAACTACTGTCTCTTACAGATATATCGTTACACAAGTTAGTAACTTGTGCATCTGAAAGAGACACGTTAGTGACAGATTCCTTACCTTAGAATAGATACCCCAGCAATACCAACCCCGGTGGTGGGTCTGCGAACAAAGATCAGACAAGGAAGTCCTGGAGGACAGAACGGCCAAAGAAGCCGTCCCTCCGGACCTGACTGTCAAGGCAGTAATGCTTTGTAAACGTGTGCAGCGAGGCCCACGTAGCTGCCTGACAGATAACCGGCAGCGGAACACCGCGGCCCAAGGCCGTGGTAGCAGCCGTTGCCCTGGTGGAATGGGCACGCAGCCCAACAGGAGGCTCCTTTTTAGCCAAAGAATAGCAGGTCTTGATGCACAAGGTAACCCAGCGGGAGATGGTCCTCTTGTGCACCGCCCGACCTTTTTGGCGCCCACGTAGCCAATAAAGAGCTGGTCATCCACCCGGAAGTGTTTTGTGCGGTCAATATAGAAGGAGAGCGCACGTTTTGGGTCCAGACGGTGGAGCCTCTCTTCCTCTCTGGAAGGATGCGGAGGCGGAAAGAAGGTGGGCAAAGTGATGGTCTGCCCAATGTGGAAAGCAGTAACCACCTTTGGCAAGAAGGACGGACGCGTCCGAAGAACAACCTTGTCTGGATGAACAGACAGAAAGGGAGGTTTGCAAGATAGAGCCTGGAGCTCACTCACCCGCCGAGCGGAGGTGATGGCCACCAGAAAGGCTGTCTTCAGAGTCAGAAGACGAAGAGGACAGTTATGTAGAGGCTCAAAGGGAGCGCACATTAAAAAGGTAAGAACCAAGTTTAAGTCCCACTGAGGCATCACAAACGGAACAGGAGGGAAGAGGTGAGTAATGCCTTTTAAGAACCTGTTAACAACAGGGGACTTGAAAAGGGAGGGCTGATCAGGGAGCCTGAGGAAGGCCGAGATAGCACAAAGATAACCCTTGATGGTACCCAGGGCAGAACCCTGTTGGGCCAGAGAGAGAAGGAACAGAAGGACCTCAGAAAGAGGGGCAGAAAGGGGATCCACAGCCTTTGCTGTGCACCATGCCACAAATTTGTTCCACCTGCAGGCGTATACCACCTTAGTGGAGGGACGCCTGGCTGCCAGAATCACATCACAAACTTCGGGAGGCAAGTCGAAAGGAATCATCTGCCGCCGCTCAATCTCCACGCAAGCAGGTGTAGACTGGACAGGTTCGGGTGGAGGACCGTCCCCTGCTGCTGCGACAGAAGATCCTCCCGAAGAGGCAGACGGATCGGGGGATCTACGCTCATATTGAGTAGCTCGGGATACCAAACTCTTCGAGCCCAGTCCGGAGCCACAAGAATGACTTGGGCCCGGTCGTGCCGAATCTTCTTCAACACTCTGGGTAGAAGTGGTATAGGCGGAAAGGCGTACAATAGACCGCAACTCCACTCGTGACGAAAAGCGTCGCCGAGCGAGTGCCGCCTTGGAAATTCCAACGCGCGGAACTGATGACATTGCGCGTTCTCTTCGGTGGCGAATAGATCTAACCAAGGCTCTCCCCACTGTAGAAAGAGTCCTTGCGCCACTTCCGAGTGAAGACGCCATTCGTGATCCATCATGCACCTGCGGCTGAGTTCGTCCGCCCTGGCGTTCAGGGAACCTGCCAGGTGTTGAACCACCAGGAACATGCCCTGGTGTTCCAGCCATGTCCAGAGGCGCAGAGCCTCCTGACAAAGGGTCCACGACCCCACCCCGCCTTGTTTGTTGCAGTACCACATGGCAGTGGTGTTGTCTGTGAACACCTGCACTACCTTCCCTTTGACAGAGGGAAGGAATGCCTTGAGTGCAAGTCGGATCGCCCGGAGCTCCAGAAGGTTGATATGGAGCCGGGACTCCGCCGGAGACCAGAGGCCTCTGATCTCCGCCTCTCCCATGTGACCGCCCCATCCCAGAAGGGACGCGTCCGTCACAACTGTGTGCTCTGGCTGGGGAAGGGAGAGGATCTGCCCATGACCCATTGCCGGTTCGAGAGCCACCACTGCAACTGTTTTGCAGTCCCCTCCGAGATCTGGACGTGATCGGACAGGTCGCCCTGGTGCTGCGCCCACTGGAACTTCAGGTCCCACTGCAGAGCCCGCATATGCCATCTGGCATGAGTGACCAGCAGGATGCAGGAGGCCATGAGGCCCAGCAGCCTCAGGGTCATCCGTACCGAAACCCAGGATAAGGGCTGAAAGATCGGAATCATAGCCTGAATATCCCGGACTCGCCGTTCGGGAGGATAGGCCCGAAACTGCGTCGTGTCCAGAACTGCTCCGATGAAAAGGAGCTGTGGAGAAGGAATCAGATGCGACTTTGGCACATTGATGGAGAACCCCAGCGAGTGCAGGAGTTCGGCCGTAGTCTGGAGGTGGGAGACAACTGCCTGGGACGAGCCCGCCTTCAGCAGCCAGTCGTCGAGGTAGGGGAAGACTGAAACCCCTGCCCGGCGCAGATGAGCTGCGACCACCGCCATCACTTTCGTGAACACCCGAGGGGCACTGGTAAGGCCAAAGGGGAGCACGGTGAACTGAAAATGCTCGAGGCCTACCGTGAACCGAAGGTAACGCCGGTGGGCCGGCAGGACGGGGATGTGGAAATAGGCGTCCTGCAAGTCCAACGCTACCAACCAGTCTCCGGGGTCGAGGGCAGTCAAGACCTGAGCTAGGGTGAGCATCTTGAACTTCTCCTTCCGGAGGAAGCGATTGACGTTCCGGAGGTCCAAGATAGGACGCATGTCCTCCTTGTCCTTTTTGGGCACCAGAAAGTAGTGGGAGTAGCAACCACGCCCTACTTCTGGGGTCGGAACATGCTCGATGGCCCTCCTGGCCAAGAGGGCCGTGACTTCCTTCTGTAGAAGCACCAAGTGATCCCCTGACATGCGGTGGAATTGAGGTGGCATGGCTGGGGGGGTGGTCTCGAAGGGGAGGGAGTAGCCCCTTCGGACAATGTCCAAGACCCACTTGTCCGAGGTGATGGGACGCCAGTGGTGAAGGTGATGGCGGACCCTGCCCCCGACTGGCGTGCTGTGCACCTGAAAGGAGGGACTAGGAGGGCTTGGAGGCCGCGGACGGGTTGGAGGTGGTGGCCTGACCCGCACGCTGGTTGCCCGAACCGCCACGGCGGTATCCACGTCCTCGGCCACGCGAAGGCGCTTGCTGCGCGGGCCGTTGGCCGGGCTGTGGACGTGACTGGGCGCCCCTTCCGTGGCCACGAAAGGGGCGAAAAGCAGACGTTTGCGGAGGGCGCACAACAGCAAGGCCCAGGGACCTAGCAGTAGCCCGTGAATCCTTGAAACGCTCCAGCGCATGGTCCGCCTTTGAACCAAAGAGACCGACTCCATCAAAGGGCATGTCCATGAGAGTATTCTGGACATCCCCTGAAAAACCAGTGGTTCTCAGCCAGGCGTGGCGACGCAGCGCCACCGTCGTTGCAAGCGATCTGCCCAGCGAGTCGGCGGTATCAAGGCCACAGCGGATGGTATACTTAGCCGCATCACGCCCTTCCGCAATAGCGCGGGTAAGCAGTGTCTGGACCTCCTCAGAACACTGCGGCAAAACATCAGCCACCGAATCCCACAGGGAGTGGGTGTATCGGCCCAAGAGGCAAGCGGTATTAACAGACCGCAAGCCAGCACTGGAGGAAGAGAAAGCCTTCTTCCCAAAGTGATCCAGGCGCTTGGATTCCCTATCCGGAGGGGCGGTAGGGAAGGCTGTTTGGGAGGCAGAGGCTTGGACAACCAAGCTCTCAGGGGTGGGGTGTTGGGAGAGAAACAGGGGTCGCCCGGAGCCGGGCGATGGCGTCGGGCCACGTTCCTATCCACAGGAGCCCCTGTGGTGGGTTTGGACCAGGCACCCAAAAGAACGTCAGTGAGTGCATCGTTGAACGGCAGCACAGGCTCCGAAGAGGAGGCCGCCGGCTGAAGCACTTCAGTCAGGAGGTTAGTCCTGACGGCCACTGTAGGCAACTGGAGATTTAAGGCTCCAGCAGCTCTACGCAACACCGTTGCAAAATTAGCCCCCTCCTCCGTTGCCACGGGAGGAGACAGCATGCCAGAGTCGGGGGAGGTATCCAGCCCACTGGCATCCCCAAGTTCCTCAACCCAGTCCGGGTCAAACTCGCACTGTTGTGTGAGAGGGTCGTCAGACCCCTCCCAGCTCTCCTGGTCCTCCTCAGGTTGAAAAGATGGAGGAGGAGGGACATAAGGGACCCAAGGCCTCATCGGCGCCGGAACCGGCGTCGGGCGACGCCGGTCCGGCTCCATGTCCGGACCCGGGGAGAACCGGGGAACGACGCCGCCCGGAGCCCCGGACGGCGTCGGAAACGGCACCGGGGACATCGGCGTCGGCGGAGGCGTGGTTAGGTCAACCGGCGTCGATGGAGGTTGCGGCACCACCGGAACCGGGGTCGAGGCCGGGGCCGGAGCCGAGGCCGGGACGAAGGCTGGTGGGACAGGCGACGCCGGGACCGGAGTCGACGGCGACGCCGGAGCAACCCCATCTGGGCCCGCGGGGCCCGAAGGCGCACCGGAGGGGACCTTGAGGCCCGAAGAGGCGGGCCATGGCCGACAGGAATGTCTGTACTTCGGCCGGAGTCGCCCCGAACCCGGGAAGGACGGGTAATGCGGGGGCAACTCGACAGGCACGTCCGGGGCCGCGGGGCGGGGACGGTGCCGACAGGGACCTCAGCCGAGTCGCGCGACCGGCGAGGCGAAGTCTTAGAGCGATGACGCCGCTTAGACTTCTTGTGCTTCGACTTACCGGAGGAGCGCGAAGACTTGGATTCCGACGAACGGCGGGGACTCCGCGTCCGGCCCCTCGACCTCTCCCGGGACCGGGGCTTGCTGCGGCGCGGAGCCGACTGCCGGACTTCAAGGAGCTTTCGAGACCGCTCTCGCAAAGCCTTCGGATGAAGTTTCCGGCAGTCAGGGCACGACTTCGTGTCGTGGCCTCGGCCGAGGCAGAAGAGACACTCGAGGTGGGGGTCCGTGATGGACATCATACGACCACATACCTCGCAGGGCTTAAAGCCGGGCATCCCTACGACACCTTAGGAGTCGTGAAGACTCGTTGAAGAGAACAGTGAAAAATTTCACAAAAAGATAGTCAAAAAGTGACTAGGGCACTGCTCTTCCCGGATCTGCGCTTACTGGCGCGGAAAAGAAGAACTGACGTCAGCGCGCAGGGCGGCGCCTAAGTACTGCCCGCGACGTCATCCCGGCGATCACGACGCCGACGACGGACGCGGAGCCGCACGACGCCGCCTACCGACGCGCAAGGGTACTGCTACGCAAAAAACTTTCCGGATCCAGCCTGACGCCTGGGGATATTCTAAGGTAAGGAATCTGTCACTAACGTGTCTCTTTCAGATATTTCTCTTGCTCTGAGCTTTCCTGCCAAAAGTCAACTACTTTACCGAGACTTTGTCCAGTGGCTATCCGACGACGTGGACCCCTCTTCGGCCAAAGCTTGCTGCCTTGCACTGCAGAGGATTTTTTACTTCAATTTCAGAGACTAAGGCCAAAGGTAAAACTTCTGACACCAGAAACTGGTTTCTGTATCCAACTGCAGTCTACCGTAACTCGCACCTAGGTAGGGGTCTAGGGCAATTAAATAACTGTGGTTGACGCTTAACACTTTTTGGCATTATTTTAAACCTTAAACTTTCAAAATTCATATCTCCAGTCTCCCTTATTGGATTTTTGTCCATTTGGCATAATTTTATTTCAAAGTCAAAGTCCCAAAAACGTTTTTTCGCATTTAAACATAAAATACATAAAAGTACATAGAATAAAGATCACTTCATACAAATAAATAGCATTACCGTACAATCCAGGATCATTTGATTTAAATAAAAATATTAAAAGTCCTTAAAAACACTGTATCGATAATTTCCTAATAATACTGGTTTGCCTATACTACCTTATGTCAACCACTTTAAGTAAAAATTTCAATTTTAAAATAATTCTTAAAAACAAATTTTGCCAACGTTTCATTACAAAGTATAGCAGCAGAATCACAATCTATATGTGCCAAAGTTCCAAGATCTTCGAGATCTAAAAGGATTTGGTTAAAAATCTTGCAAAGTGCTGTACATTATATGCATAATCTATTTATAGTTAGACCTTGTACTAAAATCATCGAAAATGTTCCCCATATTAAATTGTTAATGTATTAAGGCTCCACGAGTTTTTACAGCTGCTAGTAAACAAGAGGCAGTCCCGAAGTATACATATGGGGTTTCTGGTTGTGGAAGGACAACTAATGCCTCCGCAGTGTAACGGAGGTTAAATTTTCGCACCAATGAAATAATAAACTTCTTCCTTTCTATGGCATAAAAAGAACAGAAAAATAATATGTGCAAAGTGGATTGTTTTGACTTTTCATCACAGGGACAGAAAGTGAGGTGTCTTAACGAGAATACATTTGAAGGGTGTCCCAGCATTAGTAGTATGTAGTTTAAGCGAAATCTCGTCAGAATAAAAGGAAGCCGAGAGTTCTCTACAAAGGAGAGGTATGAGAGGAAACCATGTTGTACTGCAGGTAAGTCCTGATATATCATTACTGAGCCTTTCCCTTTACATCTTTCCCATCTGTCCCTTATCATTTTTGCCATGAAGATTTCTTTCAGCTTATTTTTAGAAAAGCTTTCGCAAAGTATTGGTGTAACATAAAAGTTCTCCAAACCCAGAGAAACAACAGATTGTCTGACATATGATAACCACGGAGTTTTAAGGTCATGGTCTAACTTCATCTCTTAAAATCAATTGATTTAGTGGTACCGTATTTCGTTTCCAAATTGATAACCACAATAAAAGCGGGGCCATTTTAATAGTATCACTAATATATGGGAAGCCTAGTTCTTTATGATATATAACATTGAGCAAGCTCCTGGGACAGACAATAATCTTTTCACAAATTTGTCTTCCAGTACTTGGAGTGCCGCCACATATACTGACCCCCAGATTGCAGCCCCATATTTAGCAATTGCTCTTGCTTTCGCGAGGCACAAGTTACTAACTTGTGTAACGATATATCTGTAAGAGACAGTAGTTAGTGACAGATTCCTTACCTTAGAATATCCCCAGGCGTCAGGCTGGATCCGGAAAGTTTTTGCGTAGCAGTACCCTTGCGCGTCGGTAGGCGGCGTCGTGCGGCTCCGCGTCCGTCGTCGGCGTCGTGATCGCCGGGATGACGTCGCGGGCGGTACTTAGACGCCGCCCCTGCGCGCTGACGTCAGTTCTGTACACGACATTCCGCGCCAGGAACGCAGAGCCATGCAAGAAGCTGACATAGGTGTCTGAAAAATACTAGGGCCCTGAAAGGGATGTCCTTAACCCTAGAAATCAGTTCGCAGAACGGGGAGGATGGGTGGGCGGTAAGGAATCTGTCACTAACTACTGTCTCTTACAGATATATCGTTACACAAGTTAGTAACTTGTGCATCTGAAAGAGACACGTTAGTGACAGATTCCTTACCTTAGAATAGATACCCCAGCAATACCAACCCCGGTGGTGGGTCTGCGAACAAAGATCAGACAAGGAAGTCCCGGAGGACAGAACGGCCAAAGAAGCCGTCCCTCCGGACCTGACTGTCAAGGCAGTAATGCTTTGTAAATGTGTGCAGCGAGGCCCACGTAGCTGCCTGACAGATATCCTGCAGCGGAACACCGCGGCCTAAAGCTGTGGTAGCAGCCGTTGCCCTGGTGGAATGGGCCCGCAGCCCAACAGGAGGCTCCTTCTTAGCCAAAGAATAGCAGGCTTTGATACACAAGGTTACCCAGCGGGAGATGGTTCTCTTGTGCACCGCCCGACCTTTTTTGGCGCCCACGTAGCCAACAAAGAGCTGGTCATCCACCCGGAAGTGTTGTGTGCGGTTGATATAAAAGGAAAGCGCACGTTTTGGGTCCAGACGGTGGAGCCTCTCTTCCTCTCTGGAAGGATGCGGAGGCGGAAAGAAGGTGGGCAAAGTGATGGTCTGCCCAACGTGGAAGGCAGTAACCACCTTTGGCAAGAAGGACGGACGCGTCCTAAGAACAACCTTGTCTGGATGGACAGACAGAAAGGGAGGTTTGCATGATAGAGCCTGGAGCTCACTCACCCGCCGAGCGGAGGTGATGGCCACCAGAAAGGCTGTCTTCAGAGTCAGAAGACGAAGAGGACAGTTATGTAGAGGCTCAAAGGGAGCGCACATAAGAAAGGTAAGAACCAAGTTCAAGTCCCACTGAGGCATCACAAACGGAACAGGAGGGAAGAGGTGTGTAATGCCTTTTAGGAACCTGTTAACAACAGGGGACTTGAAAAGGGAGGGCTGATCAGGAAGCCTGAGGAAGGCCGAGATGGCACAAAGATAGCCCTTGATGGTACCCAGGGCAGAACCCTGTTGGGCCAGGGAAAGAAGGAACAGAAGAACCTCAGAAAGAGGGGCAGAGAGAGGGTTCGCAGCCTTTGCTGTGCACCATGCCACAAACTTGTTCCACCTGCAGGCGTATACCACCTTAGTGGAAGGACGCCTGGCTGCCAGAATCACATCACAAACTTCGGGAGGCAAGTCGAAAGGAATCAACTGCCGCCGCTCAATCTCCACGCAAGCAGGTGGAGGCTGGACAGGTTCTGGTGGAGGACCGTCCCCTGCTGCTGCGACAGAAGATCCTCCCGAAGTGGCAGACGGATCGGGGGATCGACGCTCATACTGAGTAGCTCGGGATACCAAACTCTTCGAGCCCAGTCCAAAGCCACAAGGATGACTTGGGCCCGGTCGCGCCGAATCTTCTTCAACACTCTGGGTAGAAGTGGTATAGGCGGAAAGGCGTACAACAGACCGCAACTCCACTCGCGACGAAAAGCGTCGCCGAGCGAGTGCCGCCTTGGAAATTCCAACGCGCAGAACTGATGACATTGCGCGTTCTCTTCGGTGGCGAATAGATCTAACCAAGGCTCTCCCCACTGTAGAAAGAGTCCTTGCGCCACTTCCGAGTGAAGACGCCATTCGTGATCCATCATGCACCTGCGGCTGAGTTCGTCCGCCCTGGCGTTCAGGGAACCTGCCAGGTGTTGAACCATCAGGAACATGCCCTGATGTTCCAGCCATGTCCAGAGGCGCAGAGCCTGCTGACAGAGGGTCCACGACCCCACCCCGCCTTGTTTGTTGCAGTACCACATGGCGGTGGTGTTGTCTGTGAACACCTGCACTACCTTCCCTTTGACAGAGGGAAGGAATGCCTTGAGTGCAAGTCGGATCGCCCGGAGCTCCAGAAGGTTGATATGGAGCCGGGACTCCGCCGGAGACCAGAGGCCTCTGATCTCCGCTTCTCCCATGTGACCGCCCCATCCCAGAAGGGACGCGTCCGTCACAACTGTGTGCTCTGGCTGGGGAAGGGAGAGTGATCTGCCCATGACCCATTGCCGGTTCGACAGCCACCACTGCAACTGTTTTGCAGTCCCCTCCGAGATCTGGACGTGATCGGACAGGTTGCCCTGGTGCTGCGCCCACTGGAACTTCAGGTCCCACTGCAGAGCCCGCATATGCCATCTGGCATGAATGACCAGCAGGATGCAGGAGGCCATGAGGCCCAGCAGCCTCAGGGTCATCCGTACCGAAACCCAGGATAAAGGCTGAAAGATCGGAATCATAGCCTGAATATCCCGGACTCGCCGTTCGGGAGGATAGGCCCGAAACTGCGTCGTGTCCAGAACTGCTCCGATGAAAAGGAGCTGTGGAGAAGGAATCAGATGCGACTTCGGCACATTGATGGAGAACCCCAGCGAGTGCAGGAGTTCGGCCGTAGTCTGGAGGTGGGAGACGACTGCCTGGGACGAGCCGGCCTTCAGCAGCCAGTCGTCGAGGTAGGGGAAGACTGGAACCCCTGCCCGGCGCAGATGAGCTGCGACCACCGCCATCACTTTCGTGTACACCCGAGGGGCACTTGTAAGGCCAAAGGGGAGCACGGTGAACTGAAAATGCTCGAGGCCTACCGTGAACCGCAGGTAACGCCGGTGGGCCGGCAGGATGGGGATGTGAAAATAAGCGTCCTGCAAGTCCAACGCTACCAACCAGTCTCCAGGGTCGAGGGCAGTCAAGACCTGAGCTAGGGTGAGCATCTTGAACTTCTCCTTCCGGAGGAAGCGATTCACGTTCCGGAGGTCCAAGATAGGACGCATGTCCTCCTTGTCCTTTTTGGGCACCAGAAAGTAGTGGGAGTAGCAACCACGTCCTACTTCTGGGGTCGGAACATGCTCGATGGCCCTCTTGGCCAAGAGGGCCGTGACTTCCTTCTGCAGAAGCACCAAGTGATCCCCTGACATGCGGTGGAATTGAGGTGGCATGGCTGGGGGGTGGTCTCGAAGGGGAGGGAGTAGCCCCTTCGGACAATGTCCAAGACCCACCTGTCCGAGGTGATG
This sequence comes from Calotriton arnoldi, assembly GCA_963921515.1. Classification (NCBI taxonomy): domain Eukaryota; kingdom Metazoa; phylum Chordata; class Amphibia; order Caudata; family Salamandridae; genus Calotriton; species Calotriton arnoldi. The sequence goes on along the minus strand of CAWUFW010001089.1, from coordinate 2,550,541 downwards.
GGACGCCAGTGGTGAAGGTGATGGCGGACCCTGCCCCCTACTGGCGTGCTGTGCACCTGAAAGGAAGGACTAGGAGGGCTTGGAGGCCGCGGACGGGTTGGAGGTAGTGGCCTGACCCGCACGCTGGTTGCCCGAACCGCCACGGCGGTATCCACGTCCTCGGCCACGCGAAGACGCTTGCTGCGCGGGCCGGTGGCTGGGCAGCTGACGTGACTGGGCGCCCCTTCCGTGGCCACGAAAGGGGCGAAAAGCAGAGGTTAGCGGAGGGCGTACAACAGAAAGGCCCAGGGACTTGGCAGTAGCCCGTGAGTCCTTAAAACGCTCCAGCGCATGGTCTGCCTTTGAACCAAAAAGACCGACTCCATCAAAGGGCATGTCCATGAGTGTATTCTGGACATCACCCGAGAAACCAGTTGTTCTCAGCCAGGCGTGGCGACGTAGCGCCACCGTCGTTGCAAGCGATCTGCCCAGCGAGTCGGCGGTATCAAGGCCACAACGTATGGTGTATTTAGCCGCATCTCGCCCTTCCGCAATGGCGCGGGTAAGCAGTGTCTGGACCTCCTCAGAACACTGTGGCAAAACAGCTGCCACCGAATCCCACAGGGAGTGGGTATATCGGCCCAAAAGGCAAGCGGTGTTGACGGACCGCAAGCCAGCACTGGAGGAAGAAAAAGCCTTCTTCCCAAATTGGTCCAGGCATTTGGATTCCCTATCCGGAGGGGCGGTAGGGAAGGCGGTTTGGGAGGCAGAGGCTTGGACAACCAAGCTCTCGGGGGTGGGATGTTGGGAGAGAAACAAGGGGTCGCCCGGAGCAGGGCGATGGCGTCGGGCCACGTTCCTATCCACAGGAGTCCCTGTGGTGGGCTTGGACCAGGCGCCCAAAAGAACGTCAGTGAGTGCATCATTAAACGGCAGCACAGTCTCCGAGGAGGAAGCTGCCGGCTGAAGCACTTCCGTCAGGACATTAGTCCTGACAGCCACAGTAGGCAATTGGAGATGTAAGGCTCCAGCTGCTCTACGCAACACCGTTGCGAAATTAGCTCCCTCCTCCGTAGCCACGGGAGGAGACAGCATGCCAGTGTCAGGGGAGGTGTCTAGACCACTGGCATCCCCAAGTTCCTCAGCCCAGTCCTGATCATACTCACACTGTTGTGTGAGAGGGTCTTCGGACCCCTCCCAGCTCTCTTGGTCCTCCTCAGGTTCAAAATATGGAGGAGGAGGGACATTTGGGATCCAAGGTCTCATCGGCGCCGGAGCCGGCGTCGAGCGACGTCGGTCCGGCTCCATGTCCGGAGCCGGAGAGAGCCGGGGACCGACGCCGTCCGGAGCCCCGGACGGCGTCAGGAACGGCACCGGGGACATCGGCAGAGGCGTGGTTAGGTCAACCGGCGTCGATGGGGGTTGCGGTACCACCGGAGCCGGGATCGAGGCCGGGGCCGGAGCCGAGGCCGGGATGAAGCCTGGTGGGACAGGCGGCGCCGGGACCGGAGTCGACGGCGACGCCGGAGCAACCCCATCAGGGCCCGCGGGGCCCGAAGGCGCACCGGAGGGACCTTGAGGCCCGAAGAGGCGGGCCATGGCAGACAGGAATTCCTGTATTTCGGCCGGAGTCGCCCCCGAACCCGGAAAGGACGGGTAATGCGGGGGCGGCTCCATAGGCATGTCCGGGGCCGCGGGGACGGTGCCGACTGGGGCCTCAGCCGAGTCGCGAGACCGGCGAGGCGAAGTCTTAGAGCGATGACGCTTCTTAGACTTTTTGTGCTTCGACTTACCCGAGGAGCGCGAAGACTTGGACTCCGACGACCGGCGGGGACTCCGCGACCGGCCCCTCGACCTCTCCCGGGACCGGGGCTTGGTGCGGCGCGGAGCCGACTGCCGGACCTCGAGTAGCTTTCGAGACCGCTCTCGCAAAGCCTTCGGGTGAAGTTTCCGGCAGTCAGGGCACGACTTCGTGTCGTGGTCTCGGCCGAGACAGAAGAGACACTCCAGATGCGGGTCTGTGATCGACATCATTCGACCACAGGCTTCGCATGCCTTGAAGCCGGGCATCCCTACGACACCTAGGAGTCGATGAAGACTCGAAAAGAAACAGTGAAAAAATTCACTTAAAAAAGTTAGTCAAAAATTGACTAGGGCACTGCTCTTCCTGGATCTGCGCTTACTGGCGCGGAAAAAGAAGTACTGCCCGCGACGTCATCCCGGCGATCACGACGCCGACGACGGACGCGGAGCCGCACGACGCCGCCTACCGACGCGCAAGGGTACTGCTACGCAAAAACTTTCCGGATCCAGCCTGACGCCTGGGGATATTCTAAGGTAAGGAATCTGTCACTAACGTGTCTCTTTCAGATATAAATTTTAACCATTTCCAGAATTGGTTTGCCCCCCAGTTTTTTTGAAAATCTAAAAATTGCAGCTATGCTCTTACCCAAGTGATTCGTTCTATTTTGGACCATCTCTTTCCATTTCAGTTTAGAATCAAAGAGTACACCAAGATAGGTGAATTGTTCTACTTGTTCGATTTTATTCCCATCTAGGTGAAATCTTCTCATCTTCTTTGTGTTTCCTCCTACACTCATAACAAAAGATTTCTTTTTATTAATCTGAAGGTCCAAATCGGCCATAAAGGCTGCATATTGATCTATGAGCTTTTGAAGAGCCCTGGGGGTTTGAGCCAATAAAACCACGTCATCCGCATATAACAGGATCGGAAGGGGAATTGACTCTACACTTGGGGAATCTTTAGTATTTTCAACCAGGGCCTCATTCAGTTTATTCGTGTAGAGAGAAAATAAAAAGGGGGCAAGTACACAGCCCTGTCTGACTCCTTTCTCTATTTTAAAAAGATTAGTGCACTCCCCTTCAATCCCGTAGCGGACTGAGGCTGTTGCGCCTGTGTAATGTTGTCTTATAAAATCTATTATCAGATGTTCTACTCCCATGGCTTCCATGATGACCCACAGTTTGCTATATGCCTACGCAATCAAATGCCGAAGACAGGTCCATGAATGCCATGTAAAAATGGCCTTTCTTTGCGATTGTATATTTTGCCGCTATTAAAGTCAGGTTGAGTCACTGATTGAGGGTGCCCCTACCCTTCCTGAAACCATACTGAACTTCGGTCAGAATCTTCTTTTCCTCAACCCAATTCTCCAGCCTGTTCGGTAGTACCCGTCCCATAAGTTTTGCCGTACTGTCTATCAATGAGATGGGGCGGTAATTAGCAGGATTAGACTCTTCCCATTTTTTATAGACAGGTATTATTAATGATTTCTTCCACAAGGGTAAAGGCCCTTTTTTAGCTACCCAGTTATAAACAATTGTTAATAAGGGGGACCATAGTGGTTTATTAGCAAGAAAAACATCCACAGGGATCCCATCTGGCCCTACATAAGTTTATTTATTAAATTTACTCTAAATTGGTTTTGGAATATTCTTGTGTTGTGTTTTGACTGTATTACTGTTTTGGCATTACATAAATACTTTTCACCTTGCCTCTAAGTTAAGAACGCTCTGTGCCATAGCTACCACAGTGTTGAGCTCAAGTTAATCTAGGGACTTTAGTGCTTTACGCTAACAAGGATTGTGGTTATCACTTGAAGTGGGTAGACATCATCAATACCCCAATTTCATACACCTACAATGCCAATAACCAAACTAAGAGTTCATGCAAAAATGTCCAGGCTTATATTCAGCAGAACTTGTAAGGTAGTTGTCAGTGGACAGAGTGGGAAAATATAATAATTTTGGGGTTCAGTTAGAAGAGGGTGGAACACCATGAACTCATTTAACAAATTTGAAAAAAAAAACTAATTTGCTGACATCTGCTGTGCACCGGCTTTTTAATAAGCTGCATTCCTCAGATATTACACAAACTTTATCTGGTATAGCGGCCCAATTTTCCCATGTCTTATTCATGCATTAATTTATTTATGTAACATTTCTCAATAGCCACCTTAGCAGCAAGATCTGTTCCTACACTCACTATGTAGTGAATCACTTCAATTTAGTGTGCTAACACAAGCTGAATGTGAATTAATGGAGGCTAGCTTTGGAGAACTGCTATCTAACTCCACAACATTTTACCTTTGCTCAGTTTTTCCCTTGAGTCTACGAACCCACTGAATTTCCAATGTTTTAGGTTTTTGTTGTACCATGAACGCAATAGGTATAATCTAAAACAACTACAGTCTGAACGTTTTGATATGGTATTTACAGGGCAACTAGTGTGCTAATCTCAGCAACATGTGTATTGTAGTCTCCCAGAAGTTTAGTGTAGGTTAGCTGAATTTTTAATTCTGAACCCTCAAACATGCCTTGTACGTTTCTGCACATTTGCACCAGAAAAGCATTCTCCAGTACCAACCATCGCCTGCGCAGAACCATTAATGTAGAAGACTGTATGGTATGTGTGTCGAAGTTTGATATGCGGAATGTGCAGTATGAACTGATGATTCTCTATAAACTCTTCTTTTCCAAAGGTTTAGTCAAGCTCAAAGTGAATCTCTGCTGCTGTTGGTGTCGCCCCCATTGAACCCAGCAAACGTGGAATACATTGGGGAGAGGAATGGCTGCTTTGGTAGCAGATTCTAAACGATAAATAGATGAAACAATAATGATTTTATTGCCTTGGACCTTAGGTCTTTCTTTAACTATAGTGATTTGCATTACAGTGAAACATTTCTCCACTTATTCAAATAGCTCTTCTGGTGCTTATTCTAATTGAATTATATATATAGTTGAGTTTTCTGGGCTTCACTGCAAAGAGTATATTCAAGCCCTGATTTGGTACGCACTTTTCAAATGACTACGTTACATTTATTACTTTTAGTCTGTAGATATGTGGCTTTATCAGGTCAGCCTGAAGTCCTTCTAAGGGGGTATGCATATCTAACCACAGCTTGTCTGAAAATGTGGGAGTTAGCAATTGGTATGTGGATTTAACCCTCTCTGAGTAATGTGGCAAGCAAGTACAGCCAAAAGTTAGAACGACCATAGGGGTTTGTAGATTGAGAAGTCTGTTAGTAGACTGAAGCTTTGCACGTTTTACGTAGCAATCGGGGACTAACCCTTCCCTTTCACTGAACGGTTTATAGCCTAGTGATATTAAAGTTAGAATGTATTTAATATCAGGATTCTGCAATAATGGCGAGAATATTTCCGCTTTGTTTCAAACATTCATCGAGATAATTGCATACAATGTGAATAACAGCAACACGGGACACTGCCTCAGAGTCCCGTCTATTGACATTGCTCATCATGCAAGGGAACAGTCATTTTCTGCTATCACTATCTCATAAGATTCTGCTATTTGTATCCAACACATCATCTACATAGTTCTCTATATGTCTTCCTCGGCTTGGATTTTTGCTTTATAATTGACAGTGGGTTCCTTAAATTGCCCAATTGGCATTTTCACCTGAATGCAGCTATGAGTCATTCTTGCATCCAGAAAGGCCTGTAAAGTCAAATAGGTTATGGGGAAATCTGCTGCACTGGCTGGTAGTGATGCTCAGAAGGTTCAGAAAAGCGCATGGTATGCACACAGGGAGCACCTACTTAACCCCAAAATACGAAGGTCATTTGATCTTTGTCAGCACCTACAATACATACAGCAAAGCCATATGTAACATCGTTTTCAGGCATTGGCACTTGGTAGGTGACACTATCCACCACAAAGATACACCCGTCTGCTCTTTCGGAAGGGTACCTAATGTGAGGGACAAACACATCAAAGCAGCATTGCCTAGTAACACGGCTCCCACCATTCATTCTCAGTGGGGGGTTCCACCAAACCAGGGACATTTCAAAGTGGGCAATGTGCAACTTGCCAAATGTGCAATGAAACCAGAGTTTTTTTTCATGGTAATGTATCACACACTTTAAAGGTTTTGTCTAATTGCAACTCCTAAAACTTTGAGTCTGCGATATGGTGTCTCATCAGAGGATCTACATAGGACAGACCACCCAGAAGGTGAAATCACGTATTCTACAACACAAGAGTTGGATTAACTGCAAGATGCACAAGTTACTAACTTGTGTAACGATATATCTGTAAGAGACAGTAGTTAGTGACAGATTCCTTACCTTAGAATATCCCCAGGCGTCAGGCTGGATCCGGAAAGTTTTTGCGTAGCAGTACCCTTGCGCGTCGGTAGGCGGCGTCGTGCGGCTCCGCGTCCGTCGTCGGCGTCGTGATCGCCGGGACGACGTCGCGGGCAGTACTTAGACGCCGCCCCTGCGCGCTGACGTCAGTTCTGTACACGACTTTCTGCGCCAGGAACGCAGAGCCATGCAAGAAGCTGACATAGGTGTCTGAAAAATACTAGGGCCCTGAAAGGGATGTCCTTAACCCTAGAAATCAGTTCGCAGAACGGGGAGGATGGGTGGGCGGTAAGGAATCTGTCACTAACTACTGTCTCTTACAGATATATCGTTACACAAGTTAGTAACTTGTGCATCTGAAAGAGACACGTTAGTGACAGATTCCTTACCTTAGAATAGATACCCCAGCAATACCAACCCCGGTGGTGGGTCTGCGAACAAAGATCAGACAAGGAAGTCCTGGAGGACAGAACGGCCAAAGAAGCCGTCCCTCCGGACCTGACTGTCAAGGCAGTAATGCTTTGTAAATGTGTGCAGCGAGGCCCACGTAGCTGCCTGACAAATAACCGGCAGCGGAACACCGCGGCCCAAGGCCGTGGTAGCAGCCGTTGCCCTTGTGGAATGGGCACGCAGCCCAACAGGAGGCTCCTTCTTCGCCAAAGAATAGCAGGTCTTGATGCACAAGGTAACCCAGCGGGAGATGGTCCTCTTGTGCACTGCCCGACCTTTTTTGGCGCCCACGTAGCCAACAAAGAGCTGGTCATCCACCCGGAAGTGTTTTGTGCGGTCAATATAGAAGGAGAGTGCACGTTTTGGGTCCAGACGGTGGAGCCTCTCTTCCTCTCTGGAAGGATGCGGAGGCGGAAAGAAGGTGGGCAAAGTGATGGTCTGCCCAATATGGAAAGCAGTAACCACCTTTGGCAAGAAGGACGGACGCGTCCGAAGAACAACCTTGTCTGGATGAACAGACAGAAAGGGAGGTTTGCAAGATAGAGCCTGGAGCTCACTCACCCGCCGAGCGGAGGTGATGGCCACCAGAAAGGCTGTCTTCAGAGTCAGAAGACGAAGAGGACAGTTATGTAGAGGCTCAAAGGGAGCGCACATTAAAAAGGTAAGAACCAAGTTCAAGTCCCACTGAGGCATCACAAACGGAACAGGAGGAAAGAGGTGAGTAATGCCTTTTAAGAACCTGTTAACAACAGGGGACTTGAAAAGGGAGGGCTGATCAGGGAGCCTGAGGAAGGCCGAGATAGCACAAAGATAACCCTTGATGGTACCCAGGGCAGAACCCTGTTGGGCCAGAGAGAGAAGGAACAGAAGGACCTCAGAAAGAGGGGCAGAAAGGGGATTCACAGCCTTTGCTGTGCACCATGCCACAAATTTGTTCCACCTGCAGGCGTATACCACCTTAGTGGAGGGACGCCTGGCTGCCAGAATCACATCACAAACTTCGGGAGGCAAGTCGAAAGGAATCAACTGCCGCCGCTCAATCTCCACGCAAGCAGGTGTAGACTGGACAGGTTCGGGTGGAGGACCGTCCCCTACTGCTGCGACAGAAGATCCTCCCGAAGAGGCAGACGGATTGGGGGATCTACGCTCATATTGAGTAGCTCGGGATACCAAACTCTTCGAGCCCAGTCCGGAGCCACAAGAATGACTTGGGCCCGGTCGTGCCGAATCTTCTTCAACACTCTGGGTAGAAGTGGTATAGGCGGAAAGGCGTACAACAGACCGCAACTCCACTCGCGACGAAAGGCGTCGCCGAGCGAGTGCCGCCTTGGAAATTCCAACGCGCAGAACTGATGACATTGCGCGTTCTCTTCGGTGGCGAATAGATCTAACCAAGGCTCTCCCCACTGTAGAAAGAGTCCTTGCGCCACTTCCGAGTGAAGACGCCATTCGTGATCCATCATGCACCTGCGGCTGAGTTCGTCCGCCCTGGCGTTCAGGGAACCTGCCAGGTGTTGAACCATCAGGAACATGCCCTGATGTTCCAGCCATGTCCAGAGGCGCAGAGCCTCCTGACAAAGGGTCCACGACCCCACCCCGCCTTGTTTGTTGCAGTACCACATGGCGGTGGTGTTGTCTGTGAACACCTGCACTACCTTCCCTTTGACAGAGGGAAGGAATGCCTTGAGTGCAAGTCGGATCGCCCGGAGCTCCAGAAGGTTGATATGGAGCCGGGACTCCGCCGGAGACCAGAGGCCTCTGATCTCCGCCTCTCCCATGTGACCGCCCCATCCCAGAAGGGACGCGTCCGTCACAACTGTGTGCTCTGGCTGGGGAAGGGAGAGGGATCTGCCCATGACCCATTGCCGGTTCGAGAGCCACCACTGCAACTGTCTTGCAGTCCCCTCCGAGATCTGGACGTGATCGGACAGGTTGCCCTGGTGCTGCGCCCACTGGAACTTCAGGTCCCACTGCAGAGCCTGCATATGCCATCTGGCATGATTGACCAGCAGGATGCAGGAGGCCATGAGGCCCAGCAGCCTCAGGGTCATCCGTACCGAAACCCAGGATAAAGGCTGAAAGATCGGAATCATAGCCTGAATATCCCGGACTCGCCATTCGGGAGGATAGGCCCGAAACTGCGTCGTGTCCAGAACCGCTCCGATGAAAAGGAGCTGTGGAGAAGGAATCAGATGCGACTTCGGCACATTGATGGAGAACCCCAGCGAGTGCAGGAGTTCGGCCGTAGTCTGGAGGTGGGAGACGACTGCCTGGGACGAGCCCGCCTTCAGCAGCCAGTCGTCGAGGTAGGGGAAGACTGAAACCCCTGCCCGGCGCAGATGAGCTGCGACCACCGCCATCACTTTCGTGAACACCCGAGGGGCACTGGTAAGGCCAAAGGGGAGCACGGTGAACTGAAAATGCTCGGGGCCTACCGTGAACCGAAGGTAACGCCGGTGGGCCGGCAGGACGGGGATGTGGAAATATGCGTCCTGCAAGTCCAACGCTACCAACCAGTCTCCAGGGTCGAGGGCAGTCAAGACCTGAGCTAGGGTGAGCATCTTGAACTTCTCCTTCCGGAGGAAGCGATTGACGTTCCGGAGGTCCAAGATAGGACGCATGTCCTCCTTGTCCTTTTGGGCACCAGAAAGTAGTGGGAGTAGCAACCACGCCCTGCTTCTGGGGTCGGAACACGCTCGATGGCCCTCTTGGTCAAGAGGGCCGCGACTTCCTTCTGTAGAAGCACCAAGTGATCCCCTGACATGCGGTGGAATTGAGGTGGCATGGCTGGGGGGTGGTCTCGAAGGGGAGGGAGTAGCCCCTTCGGACAATGTCCAAGACCCACCTGTCCGAGGTGATGGTACGCCAGTGGGGAAGGTGATGGCGGACCCTGCCCCCTACTGGCGTGCTGTGCACCTGAAAGGAGGGACTAGGAGGGCTTGGAGGCCGCGGACGGGTTGGAGGTGGTGGCCTGACCCGCACGCTGGTTGCCCGATCCGCCACGGCGGAATCCACGTCCTCGGCCACGCGAAGACGCCTGCTGCGCGGGCCGGTGGCTGGGCTGCTGACGCGAAGGGCGCCCCTACCGTGGCCACGATAGGGGCGAAAAGCAGAAGTCAGCGGAGGGCGTGTAGCAGAAAGGCCCAGGGACTTGGCAGTAGCCCGTGAGTCCTTAAAGCGCTCCAACGCATGGTCTGCTTTGGACCCAAAAAGACCGACTCCATCAAAGGGCATGTCCATGAGAGTATTCTGGACATCCCCTGAAAAACCAGTGGTTCTCAGCCAGGCGTGGCGTCTGAGCGCCACCGTCGTTGCAATAGACCTGCCCAGCGAGTCGGCGGTGTCAAGGCCACAACGTATGGTGTATTTAGCCGCATCCCTTCCTTCCGCAATGGCGCGGGAAAGCAGTGTCTGGACCTCCTCAGGACACTGGGGCAAAACATCCGCCACCGAATCCCACAGGGAGTGGGTATATCGGCCCAAAAGACAAGCGGTGTTAACGGACCGCAAGCCAGCACTGGAGGAAGAAAAACCCTTCTTCCCAAACTGATCCAGGCGTTTGGATTCCCTATCCGGAGGAGCGGTAGGGAAGGCGGTTTGGGAAGCGGAGGCTTGGACAACCAAGCTCTCAGGAGTGGGGTGGACAGAGAGAAACAGGGGTCGCCCGGAGCTGGGCGATGGCGTCGTGACACGTTCCGATCCACAGGAGCCCCTGTGTTGGGCTTGGACCAGGCGCCCAAAAGAACGTCAGTGAGGGCGTCGTTAAACGGCAGCACAGTCTCCGCAGAGGAGGCTGCCGGCTGAAGCACCTCTGTCAAGATGTTAGGCTTGACCGTCAAAGTAGGAAGTTGGAGACGTAAGGCCCCAGCTGCCCTACGCAACACCGTACCAAAATTGGCTCCCTCCTCCGTAGCCACGGGAGGAGACAGCATGCCAGTGTCAGGGGAAGTATCCAGACCACTGGCCTCCCTAGACTCTCTGTCCAGTCCTGATCTGACAGTGTCGTGTCAGAGGGTCATCAGACCCCTCCCAGTCCAACTGGTCCTCCTCTGGTTCAAAATAAGGAGGAGGAGGGACAGTTGGGACCCAAGGTCCCATCGGCGCCGGAGCCGGCGTCGAGCGACGTCCGGTCCGGATCCATGTCCGGAGCCGGAAGGAACAGGGGGACGACGCCGCCCGGAGCCCAGGGCGGCGCCGAGAACGGCACCGGAGACATCGGCGCCGGCGGAGGTGTCGTTAGGTCGACCGGCGTCGATGGGGGTTGTGGAGCCGGGATCGAGGCCGGGGCCGAAGCCGGAGCCGGGATCGAGGCTGGAGGCACGGGCGACGCCGGGGCCGGAGCCGTCGGCGACGCCGGAGCAACCCCATCAGGGCCCGCGGGGCCCGAAGGCGCACCGGAGGGGCCTGAAGGCCCGAAGAGGCGGGCCATGGCCGACAGGAATTCCTGTACTTTGGCCGGATCCGCCCCCAAACCCGGGAAGAGCGGGTATGGCGGGGGCGACTCCACAGGCATGTCCGGGGCCACGGGGGCGGGGACGGTGCCGGGAGGGACCTCAGCCGAGTCGCGAGACCGGCGAGGCGAAGTCCTAGAGCGATGATGCTTTTTGGACTTTTTGTGCTTCGACTTACCGGACGAAGAAGACTTCGACGCCGACGACCGGGGTGGACTCCGCGATCGACCCCTGGACCTCTCACGCGACCGGGGCTTCCGCGGAGCCGAATGCCGGGCCTCGAGGAGCTTTCGAGACCGCTCTCGCAAAGCTTTCGGGTGGAGGGCCTGGCAGTCGGTACAAGACTCCGTGTCGTGGCCTCGGCCGAGGCAGAAGAGACACTCCCAATGCGGGTTGGTGACGGACATCATCCGCGCACAGGCGCCGCATCGCTTGAAGCCGGGCATCCCTACGACACCTTGAAAGATGGAAAAACAGTGAAAAAATTCACCAAAAAGTATGGTAAAAAAATGACCAGGGCACTGCTCTTCCCGGATCTGCGCTTGCTGGCGCGGAAAAAGAAGAACTGACGTCAGCGCGCAGGGGCGGCGTCTAAGTACTGCCCGCGACGTCATCCCGGCGATCACGACGCCGACGACGGACGCGGAGCCGCACGACGCCGCCTACCGACGCGCAAGGGTACTGCTACGCAAAAACTTTCCGGATCCAGCCTGACGCCTGGGGATAATCTAAGGTAAGGAATCTGTCACTAACGTGTCTCTTTCAGATAGTATAAGCACCTTTGGTGGAACACTACATAGAACTTAGACACACGGCCAATCAAATCCAATGGCAAGTGATCGAAGTGTTGCAACCCGATCCTAAAGGAGGGGACCATAACACCAAATTACTTGAACTGGAATGTCGTTTGATCCAAATAGTCACATCAATGGAGAATGATCTCAACAGTCAAGATGAATGGTGCCAGCTTACATCACTGGCTTGCTGACACCATGAACATTTTTCCAGACTTCCTAAGATCCTCTGGGCTTCTGTCCTTTTTCGATATCTCAGTATTGTAATGCAGACCCTCCCATGACCTGTACTATGTGTTGTGCCCTCATTTTGTCGCCCAGGTTCTTTTACTTGACTATGCATTTAAGATTCTGTATGTACATGTTCTGTGTCTCTGTAGGCCCACTCAAGGTTGGTTTTACTCCTACAAGCAAGTGTGCACTTGCTTCAGTCACAGTTACATTTTTCAGCACACACCTGTTTACTCTGCAATTCGGTTTTTTCACACGAGGGCCCACCATATGACTGCAGCTTTCTCATATGCCCCAGTTCCCTGCATGCCTCGGTCACAACCAAATGAGCGTGCATGAGTAGAGCGAGCACGGTGCCTTTCTCCCTCCTGTTTGCCAAGCGCCAGAAACGGGTTGCCGTTCTAGAGTCGGCACGTTTTGCACCGCCTGAAGCGGGCAGACCTAGAGATACGGTAGGCCAAGATGCAGGACAGCGCAATGAGGGTACACCCACACGTAGTCTATATGTCGGTGAGTGAACACGTGCGATCACCGACCGTTTATTTATCTCCTCGGACCGAGCCCGGTCACGAGGGTTGTAGTGGGATACATTTTAGGGGAGAGGCCGGGTGGCTCTCTACATCCCTCCCATCTTTTAATCAAAGCATATATATATATAACCAAAACTCTTACACACAGTTGCAAACAAAGTCTCTTAGCTTCTGGCTGGGCGCCGGGTTCAGGCGCAGCTGATACCGCTGACTTCTCGGCGCCACACTCTGCTCTGGTCCGCCAGCATGCTCTTCATCCGAGGTACCTCGGGCCATGCCATCTGACACTCCCGCGCTTGACTGCCAGACTCAACGCCTCCAGATCACTCTCTGATTGTCTGTTGAAGTGCGAGCGGCATGCCGGCTCCGTCAGCCACATTAGGTGAGTATTCCTCATCTTCCAGGTTGCCTTCTGCTCCACTAAGGAAGCTTGCAGAGGTGGTGTCTGGGAAACTTCCTTGAACCAAGACACGTTCCTCCCGACCGTATGTCGATTTCGTCTGGCGGTTATCATGGTTCCATCGACCTGCACTACTGTCCATACTTCTGGTTCGTAGGGTGTACGGAACTTCCACTCTGGGAGTCGGTTTTTGACTACTACTTGCGATCTGACTTGTAGGCGCGGGGCCCTCGCATGACGACCTTGGGAGGCCTGCTCATTGGTTGTTCACCGCTTTTTCTGTACTCTTTCCACGTCCAGACTTGGTGGCACTCGCTCGTCGTCTTCTGGAATGATGTCTCTGGGTGCTGTCGGAATAGGAGGGTTGCGAGGGCACACCCCGTGGTGGAGTGCGGGGTCTGCCGGTAGGCCAGGAGGAACTGGTGCAGACATACTTTGGCGTCTTGGTTCTGGTCTACTCCGATTTGGAGGGCTCGATTCAGTGTCCTCATGAATCTTTCCACCTCCCCATTCGCCTGCGGCTATTGGGGTGTGATTCTCTGGTGATGAATGGCCTTTGGCGTCAAGAATTCCTGAAACTCCTGCCCTTGGAAGAGGGGTCCATTGTCGGACTTTACTTGTCCCGGCAGTCCAAACATCGCGAAAGTCTTCTCCAGTGCGGGTTGCACATGGACAAATGCAGTGGAGGGTACTGGTTAACCACTGGAAATTTGGAGAATGAGTCTATGATCACCAGGGTGCCCATCAAGAAAACTCCTGAAGTCGACGCTGTTTTCCCACGGAGTGAGGCACGGCGCTTCCATCAGTATGGGGGCTGGAGCAGGGTCCCTGCCGATGATGGTGCATGAGTGGCAGCGCCGGAGTTCTTTGTCCACGAGCTCATCTATGCCTGGAAACCACACTTTCGCTCGGAGCCTCGCTTTGGTGTTGGCGGCCCCTTGGTGGCCTTGGTGGGCGAGCGAGACCATCCAACTCTGGAGGCTCTTGGGGATGACAATCCTTTGCCCGCGTAGCACCAGACCAGACCCACTTATGCTCAGTTAGTGTCTTGCCCTCCAGAGCTGGTAGTGCGTGTTCTGCTCGTCCGACAACATCAGCTTGGAGCCTTGTAGGAATTTGTGCCAGTGTCCCTTTTCCAAGGTGTCTTTCACCTTCCGCAGCATGTTGTCAGCATCCGTGGCTTCCTTTATATCTTCTCGGGTGACGGCCGCTGGACAGGTGTGATCCTCCACCATGTTCACGAAGCATTCCGTGCGTTCTTCATCCCGGGCCTGTTCCCTCGGGGTGCTTGGTGAGGGGTGACGCAAAAAAAATCCGCAGGATTGTTGGCCCCAGGCCTGTAGACCAGCTGAAACGAGTAGGCTTGAAGCTGTATTGCCCATCGTTCTATTCTTGGGGGGAGGGGGGGGGCGGCGTGACGATCCACTGAACAGTGGCAGGAGTGGCTTATGATCCGTCACTACCCTGAACTGGTGGCCGCACAGGTAGAGATGGAAATGCTGGCAGGCCCATCGGATGGCTAGCGCCTCGCATTCTATTTGGGCGTACCTGGTTTCCGTCTGTGACAGTGCCCGGCTCACGTGGGCCACTGGGACGTATTCCCCTCGAGCACCTTCCTGTAGGAGGACGGCTCCCAGCTCCACGGGGCTGGCACCCACAACCAGTTCTGTTTTCTTCCGGGGGTGGAAGTAGGCCATCGTGGTCTGTTCCAGCAGTGCTTTCTTGATGTCCTGAAATGCGCCTTCTTCCTTGGGACCCCACGACCAAGGCACTCTCATCTTCGTGAGTTGGCACAGTGGATCTGACAGCGTTGCCAAGTATGAATCTTCCGCAATATGTCACTATGCTGAGGAAACTGAGCACTTCATTTGGGTTTTGCGGCACGGGGGCATTCCTGATAGCTTCTGCTTTCCTAGGATCAACTTGGAGACCTTCGCGGAAGAACACGTATCCGAAGAAATCAATAGAGTTCTGGTAGAATGAGCACTTTTTTCGGTGTAGGGTGAGGCCACGATCGCACTCATGGTGTTCCTCCAGGCTCTGGGAGTATATGAGAATGTCATCACTGAGGTTTATGACGCCCACCAGCCCTGAGAGGGTTTCTCTGATGGCATTCTGAAACACCTCCGCTGCTGAGGAGACACCGAAACTGAGTCTGGTGTACCACCGGAGCTCCACGTGGGTGGACAAAGTGGTCATGTATCGACTTTCGGGCGCCAGCTCCAGCTGATGGTATCCAGAGTAAAGATCCAGCTTGGGGAACCACTGTGCCCCGTTTAAATCTGCCATGATATCGTCCATGGTGGGGGCCGCATGTCTTTCTCCCCAGATAACTTGGTTAGGAAGCCTCATATCTACACAGAGCCGAATGGCTCCAGGCTGCTTGGGCTTCGGCACAATGACCAGGGGCCAGACCCATGGGGTAGGGCCCAACACCTTCCCGATCACCTCTTGGCGTTCTAGGTCTTGCAACTCCTTCTCAACCAGGGGACGGAGGTGGAACGGGACACGCCTGTGCCTGAGTGCCATGGGCTTTATGGTTTTGTCGATGTGCAGAGTTACCTCGTGACCTTTCAGTTTCCCAAGCCCTTGGAATAGTTGAGGGAATTCATGGAGCAGGTCTTCTGCATGCAAGTCGTATATTTGCTTCACAAAGAATACGAGCTCTAAGTCTTCAGCGGTGTGGCAACTAAGCAGCGTGCTCTTGTGGCCTTCTGTTATGTGAAACTTGGTCCTGACACCATGGTCAGCACTGGCGACATCGACTTCAATCGTGCCAAAGAGCGGTAGAGGCTCCGTACCCCCGTAGGTGAAGATTCCGGCAGAGCTGGGGGTGAGAGGAGGACGGTGATCCAAACTTTCGTAGTGACTCGAGTCCATTATGTTTACCGATGCCCCGGTGTCGATTAGGGCTTGGATTGGGACATTGTGCACATGGGTGGGGGACGCCTCTTGCGACCAGAGCGTCCAGCAAACGAGATAACAAAGATGTCATCCTCGTCATCTTCGAAGTGTGCTGTGGTCCCAGGAGTGGGGGGGTGCCCCTGGGTTGACGGGGTCTTCGAGTGTTAAACGGCGAAGGGTCGTGGTGCGCCCTCTCGAGCCGCCTCCTCTCGGCCGCCCTCTTCCACCGCGGCAGACACTGGCGTAGTGGTTGATCTTGCTGCACCTGGAGCATGTTTGCCCTCTCGGCGGGCAGTGGTTTACTGGCTTGTGGTCGAACCCGCAGTATCTTCACTTTTCGGGGTGTTTTCTCGGGGAGCTCCTTGGTTGAGCCGGGCCTAGGCGCCGTTGAATGGCATCCACCGTTTCTTCTTTAATGGAAGTTGCCATCGTGGCTGGTGGTGTATAGGTGTTTCTGATCCTGGCCGCTTCCATTTCGTCAGCCCGGAGTTCATGTGAATGTGCGAGGATCAAAATGTTGTCCGACATCGCTGGTTGGCGGAGTATTTGGCGTCGGAGCGAGAGGGACCTACATCCCTGGATGATCTGCGCTCGGATCTCCTCATGTTGGTCGAAGTTCACGCATGTGCACGTGAGCTTCCTCAGCCTGGCGTAAAACATATCTACCGACTCTGCGTCCATCTGTTTGGCTTGGCATAGCTTGAACCGCTCATATTCGGGATTCATCTGCAAGTCGAAATGTCTGTTTAGGGCTTCTACGGCGGCCTCATAGTCATCATCTTCACCGGGTTTGGGTAATGTTTTGAAAAGTTCGTACAGCTCATCGCCCCCAAAGTGCATCAGTAGTGATCGCTTCACAGCCTCAACCATTTCTCGTGTGCGGCGAAAATAGTGATTGAGGTGGCCTAGCCATAGTTTCCATCACTGTGCAGTAGTGGTGGGGTCAGCTAGCTGGCTGAACGGTGGTAGCGGGGTTACGAGGCGTGCGAGTATGACACAGGCGGTACTTGAGCCATTGCTGGTGGTTGAGGAGGTGGTAGGTCCCCCATAGGCGCTGTTATTCTGGCAGCTGGTGTGCTTCAGGTGATGTGTAGTGGTGCGCTCGCCTTTCGCTGAGAGCAGAGCTTTACTGCGCTGGGTATGTGTGGAAGAGAGATGTCTGTTCCCTGTGGCCTTTCTTTCTTCTGCTGTCTGTTCAACCCCCTGTGGCAAAATCCAGAATGTGCTGTGCCGCAGACAGAGGAGGGGGGGGTTTCTTTGCCAAACAGTCCCACCTTGAAAGTCACTCTGACGGGTGGCTCTCTACACCGCCCTGACGCAGCGATCACATGGGACCACGGACGTGCTTTTCTTTACAGCAGCTTTTCCTGGCTCCTTTGGGCATTTTTGAAGGAATGTGGATGGGACGCGTTATATGTCACACATGTTTGTTAGAGGTGAGGAGACCTTTTGGAACAGAGGCACTTTGTGTTCAGGTCCGCTAAGGGTTTTGCTGCTTGAAACGCAGACGAGATGCGTTGTGTACTACGTTTTGGAAGAGACTCTGTTTTGCCTCACAGGACCCTTCCCACTCTAGTGCTCTAGCGGCATAATGCGGTTTTTGGCTGGGATCGCGGATGTGATGTAGTCTTTGTTGCTCTGCTTGTGTGTGGGACAGAGACTCCAGTTTGCCACATGGAACGCTGATGGGGGTACTCTGTCTCTTAACATACGGCACTTATACCTTGATATAGCATGTTTTGGATGGTATGGTGTTGTACCTCTTTAGTCACCAATTTCAAGTGCTGATATCTCATCTTGCCTGATGCATTCCCCTCACACTTGGGATTGCTAGCTTTGGTTTTTACTGGGAGTCTCTTTGGACGTATGTCATGGCTGTGTACCTTGGTTTGTAAGGGTCAGTTTACTTGTTCTCCCACAGACATTTACCTGATGATTCAAGTTTTCTTCTCTTTTAAGTACGCAGTGACATCCCCTTTCGCCTTTTTGGATCAGGTCAGAACTTCCACCTTGAGCACTCCTCACTTGCGATACGCTTTTCTCTGAATGCGTCTATGAGCACATACACGGCATTTAATTAAGACTTCAATCCTGTGTGACTCACACACAGACATGGATAGTGTCATGTGTATTCATTTGATGCATGCTTGACTTGTATACCACCATTATGGACATAGCAGCATGGTATGTCCCTGATTTCGGGACCATACATAGCGTAACCACATGCGCACTAACACTTGTGTAAATGCTCTCTGACTTTTCTCAATGCAGCTCGCCTTGTGTTTTTATTGAATGGGGAATCGTTTCCCCTGACTAACTGCATGGAATTTCCTTCATTCCCACAGAAAGAAATGTTAGTGGTCTTATCTTTCATTGAAACTTGACCCTGATTTGTCGGGTTGGGTAAGACATCCACTTGTTTGTCCACCTCTTGCTCAGTCAGTTGGTCTAGTGAATTTAGACTGACCCTTTGTATACTTTTCCTTATAAGTGACTATCATATGTCTGTCCAGATGAAGACCCCAGAGGATCTGTCTAATTAAGGGTTGAAACGATGACTTTACTTGCGCCCATTCATTTCATTCATTGCTGGATACCCAAACTCTAATGTTCTCAACATTGTGCTTGTAAGTTTCAACAGTGAAAATCCAGGGGTATGGGATATCTGTACATATTGTAAATACTTATTCCCTTGAGTACTGTTTTCATTTCATTTGTTATGACTCGCTGATCTTCACTTTTCACTGCACCATCACTTGGAGCACCTGTTCGTTTTGTATACAGCATGATAATCAGTCTCTTGCAAGAATGATTGAAAATACAAAATTGAAACATCTGCACTGTTGTTGGATGAATTTCTGCTGAGAGTATAAACTTGATTCATTCTTTCGGTCAGTGTAAAATCCATAACTGTATAAGAAGTTTTCTTTTGAATGATAATCCTGGTAGACAACTTGTTTTTTCATACTAGTGATGCTGCTCACGCTCTACTCATCAGAAGAACCCTTTTCAAGTTATACGTCATTATCAGATCACACACCTATAAGCTAGAAGTGTGGTGGAGTATCTCTGTGCACTGCAGGCGGTAATCTTCTTGTGGTGAGTCTGGAGAACACACAAGTTATTTGTTTTTAAAAAATCGATTTAGAAATTACAAGCATCTAGGTATTCAAATTAATAATAAATGGAGTTGGTGAGAATTGTGTGCATTAAATAAAGTGGCAACTAAAATATTAGCTTATGTCCTGGGACAATGTAATACAAAGTATGGATTGTATACAAAGAAATCACTAATGAAAATCAGTATGGCAAAAATGATTTCTGCAATTTCATATGATGCATCTGTCTGCCGTCATACATAACTCAATCTACTGATATACTGGATGACCCAGGGTTGAAAAGCCTTGTTCATCTTCACCAATGGAGGTGATTCGTAAAGAGCTGGACCACAAATCAGCGTGATTTACCAGTTGTGGTATGTAGGTATTCAAGAGCACTACTGGTCCAAAAAATTGCATATCAGAATCAATATATAAGGAAGTATTGAGTGCGTGGGATGCTGACAAGTGAAAGTACGTCTCATATGGGTTAGCTTTAAGTCTTGAATTACAAGAAGCTTACATGTTCCCACATCATGCCTGTTCTAAATTGAAAGAGATGATGAATGTATGTACTAGAATAGCTGATACGTTCGCTATATTAGGAAAGTGAACCTACGAGCTGTTTAACATACTTTGTGTTCAAAATATAATAGCCTCTTGTATTATGTGGAAGTTGCCCAACACTTGACATAAGAAATCAATGTATATGTGTAACACACGTCCATGTGGATACTTATGAAAGAAAGGTATCCCCAGGAACAATATACTGCATAAATATTGTAATGAAGACATAATTGAGATAAAATCAAATTATTTCTATTTTGCACATATTTTAATATTATGTATGCTGGTGTCATCGCCATTTTCAATGTACCTGACAGTCCTCTCCAAGCTAATTTTGCAAACCAACTCTTTTTCTTCCAGAATGAGCTGCCATCACTATGATTATCTTTAAATATGGACGATTTAGTGCTTATAAACGATATGACTGTAGGGCTACAGCAAGCGTGGAGACCAAGTGGTTTAGTACCTTTTTATGCGAATAGGCCTTCTTGAGCTAGATTAAACATTTGAATTGTTCCATGCTTTCCCAGGCAGCCCAACTAATGTATGCTTAAATTTATTCAGCTTCAATTGTGACTGCATATACCATTTAATGTCTTAGAATTGATGCCATCATCTAGAAGTTATAATTTATAAGCACTTACCCTTAGATTACACTGAGGGAGAATGGCAGAAGGCTACTGGGACAAATATCCCCTGGGAAGAAATCGAATTTCTTTTCAGCGCCATGCTCCTGTACTGAAACAGGCACCTGTCATATACTTTTCACAATAGTGAATTTTAAAACAAAAATTAATTCCCCATAGTTAGACCTGGCATCCTTGGCGTGGTTACCCCTCTAACGTTTCGCCTTCAGACCTTCTGTTTTTGCTGACCGTAGGACTTTGCACACTTTACCACTGCTAAATAGTGCTAAAGTGCTTCTGCTCCTTCACCTTAAACATGGTAACTTTGGCTATAACCAATTGGCATAGTTAATTTATTTGTTCATTCTTAGTAAAGTGCCACTGCATGTGCCCACGCCCTGTAAATTAAATGCTACTAGTGGGCCTGCAGCACTGGTTGTGCCACCCACTTATGTAGCACTTTAAACATGTCTCAGGCCTGCCATTGCGTAGCCTGTGTGTGCAGTTTAAACTGCCATGCCGAACTAGCAAAATAAACCTTTTGCCAGGCCAAAACCTTCCTTTTTAATGCATATAAGTCACCCATAAGGTAGGCCCCGGACAGCCCCAAGGGCAGGGTGCAGTGTATTTAAAAAGTTGGACATGTACTTTTAAGTTTTACATGTCCTTGTAGTGAAAAACTCTTAAATTAGTTTTTCACTAAGGCAAGGCCTACCTCTCCCACAGGAAACATTGGAGTTGCCTTATTACATTTTATAAGTGTGATTTCCAAATGGGAAGAGATAGCCAGTTCATGTTTGGTATCTCTGGAATCACAATTTAAAATCCTAATTTATGGTGTTGCCGGATTATAAATTTCAATTCTGAAAATGCCACTGTTAGAAAGTTGAAAAATTATTAATAGAGAATGCACTCCTTCCCTTATGTAAACTCGTTCTTCAAATTTTTTGTCGTCCATTAATGCGTGCGAAACAGGTGCTGTGTACCGTCCCAAGGCACAGCCTATATAATCGAAGTATCCTGGGGCACTTGATCGCGCCCCACCTGCCGCACTGCGAATTTGGGAAAGCTTCCTCCTTATATCCATTTCTTCCAGTATTATCCAATGTAATCTTGTGACACTCATAGTAATCATTATTTTTAAACACTTTTCCAATTTCATTAAAACACTGTTGAGACAGCATCCTTTCACCTTCCATCTTTATTTTAGCGTCTTCCAATGTTTACCGAGTGCCCATCGAGGCTTTTTCACAGCAACATAATCAGTCAAAGGTGAAACACAGAGTAGGCTCATCACGTTATGTTCCCAATGCATTTCGAGCCTCATGGGCTTCTCAGGGGTTTCTACAAGAATAAAAGACAATTCAGCCAGTTGTACCCTACTAACCTTCACTGTTAAATCATAATCACAATACAACGATCATACTACGCTCTCCTAGTGCCTAAACCTGCCGCCTCCCACTCAATCCAACATTACGTGATTTCCTCAATAATTCACCCGCCTGATCAAACAACATGCAATCCCCTCCCTCCCCTTTCCAACTCTACGTGCCCTCTCTCACTAAACTCCCTGAAACAACCAGATAAACTGATGTCTCATTCCCAATCTCCTGTGCTCAAAACCCACTTTTAAAACTGCCAACCTATTATAACTCCAAACCCTCTTGTATTTCGATTTCCCCTTCATTCGGAATAGTGCTAATATACCTTGATGAAGCCGCAGCCGGCGACCTGACCTCCTCATCCACCTTCCCCAATATCTCAAAAAATCCGCTGAAGCCGTTAGTTTTTAACCACCTCCTCACCTGTTACCACCCAATCCTAGCTAGAATGTTAACCATGTGACCTGTTCTCCTACGCTGCGCCAGGTTATTCTAAAACTACTCTCAAACTACTAACCCCACAATGCACCCTACGCTACCCAATTCCCACTGGTGATGTGATCAACTGAATAAAGCCCCCCATCTCTACCTCGTCTTCTCTGTATAGTATAAATGTGCACTAAAAGAAAAAGGGATGCCAAAAGTGTAACAATGCCATAATCCCACGTTTGCACAAATAAATCAGTTTCACCATAATTGCGTGTATTAACACCAATCGCGCTTACTAGAGTTCATACACAAATAAACAATCCATAAGTAAAGTCCAACAGTTCACAAATGTGCTGCAAGTTGTTCTTTTGTCAAATGTTCAATAAATCCACTCCAGTCCTTCGCTGTCCAAACAGTGTATGAATGTTAATAATTTTTCTGCTTAGCAATACTATCGTCCCGACAGCAGTTTGCACCCTGAGGATGAGTTTAAGAGAAAGTATTTTGAAACAAGGAACATTCATACACTGTTTGGACAGCAAAGGACTGGAGTGGATTTATTGAACATTTGACAAAAGAACAACTTGCAGCACATTTGTGAACTGTTGGACTTTACTTATGGATTGTTTATTTGTGTATGAACTCTAGTAAGCGCGATTGGTGTTAATACACGCAATTATGGTGAAACGGATTTATTTGTGCAAACGTGGGATTATGGCATTGTTACACTTTTGGCATCACTTTTTCTTTTAGTGCACATTTATACTATACAGAGAAGACGAGGTAGAGATGGGGGCTTTATTCAGTTGATCACATCACCAGTGGGAATTGGGTAGCGTAGGGTGCATTGTGGGGTTAGTAGTTTGAGAATAACCTGGCGCAGCGTAGGAGAACAGGTCACATGGTTAACATTCTAGCTAGGATTGGGTGGTAACAGGTGAGGAGGTGGTTAAAAACTAACGGCTTCAGCGGATTTTTTGAGATATTGGGGAAGGTGGATGAGGAGGTCAGGTCGCCGGCTGCGGCTTCATCAAGGTATTTTAGCACTATTCCGAATGAAGGGGAAATCGAAATACGAGAGGGTTTGGAGTTATAATAGGTTGGCAGTTTTAAAAGTGGGTTTTGAGCACAGGAGATTGGGAATGAGACATCAGTTTATCTGGTTGTTTCAGGGAGTTTAGTGAGAGAGGGCACGTAGAGTTGGAAAGGGGGGAGGGAGGGGATTGCATGTTGTTTGATCAGGCGGGTGAATTATTGAGGAAATCACGTTATGTTGAATTGAGTGGGAGGCGGCAGGTTTAGGCACTAGGAGAGCGTAGTATGATCGTTTTATTGTGATTATGATTTAACAGTGAAGGTTAGTAGGGTACAACTGGCTGAATTGTCTTTTATTCTTGTAGAAACCCCTGACGAAGAGCCCATGAGGCTCGAAATGCATTGGGAACATAACGTGATGAGCCTACTCTGTGTTTCACCTTTGACTGATTATGTTGCTGTGAAAAAGCCTCGATGGGCACTCAGTAAACATTGGAAGACACTAAAATAAAGATGGAAGGTGAAAGGATGCTGTCTCAACAGTGTTTTAATGAAAATGGAAAAGTGTTTAAAAATAATGATTACTATGAGTGTCACAAGATTACATTGGATAATACTGGAAGAAATGGATATAAGGAGGGAAGCTTTCCCACATTCGCAGTGCGGCAGGTGGGGCGCGATCAAGTGCCCCAGGATACTTCGACTGTTAGAAAGTTGTCATTTTCTTGCCTTAGCCATTTGGAGCATGTAGCCTGACTCTGGTCACATGACTGGGTGTAGCTGACAGTTGGGCTTTGTGTATTCCTCCTAGACAGCCACACACAATGGGAGCATAGGTGTGACTGGATGGGCCATCACTGGCAGGATGGGAGGGAGGAGCTGGGCATAGCCCCACTCACATTTGAATAGGCTGTGTTCTGCCACCACACAAAGGTCTGCATACCCCCTGTAGTTAGTCTGGATCCAGGGCCAGGAAGGCAGGGCATCTGTGCACTTCAAAGGCATACCTCTAGAAGCTTCAATCCACTTTAAAGGCACAGCTGTGTATAAAAGAAAGACTTCAGAAACCAACTCTTCAGCACACTTCTGGACCTGTGGATACTCTGCCAGTAAGAAGGTCTGCAGTGCTGCTACAAGGACTGCAGCTCTGCTGGACTGCGGCTGTAAAGGAACTACTGCCCTGCTGTGCTGACATGCTGACCTCTTACCTGGGGGAAGAACAACTGGACTTGCAACTTCATCTTGAACCCAAGCCCCTGAGTGGCTCAAAGGGCTAGTCTGTTTGCCTCATGATCTGAGCCTCAGAGACATAAAAGGCTCCTCAACCAGCTCCTGGACCCAGCTGCAGCAAGTTCCTGACCCCCAAGTGGGTGCCTATCAGGTCCTGGACAATTGGTGTGTCTCACTGGCTCATAAATCAAGCTTTCTGGTTCTTTGCGACAGCGAACAGGCCCGTTTTGACCGAGTCCATGCCCCTCGCACAGAAATCCAGGGCGAGCCACCGTCAGCCTGTCTCTTCGCACAGCAGCATCGACAGCCCAGAGGGGACCGCCACTGCAAAGCACCAGCCTGCCTGTCCACGAGGCCCGGCCTGCTCTTCCCACCACGCCAACTACTGCTCGCATTGCTCTCCTTCTCCTCATGACCCTTGCCAACAAAAACGGGACTCTTGGCACAAAACTAAAGAAGGTAAAACTTCAGTGGCACTAATCTGGGACTGTATCCGACCAGCGCTCCCTATACTTTTGACTTTGACATGGTCCAGAGTGACCAGATAGCCAGGGTTGGCGCTTTATGACTTTAGGCACTATTTTCCACCTTATTCTTTAAAAATTCATAACTCTACTGATTGGATTTTTGTCGTTTTGGTCTTGTATTATTTAGTACATTAAGCTCTATTTTTCTAACCTGTTGTGGGATCTTTTTGTGTGGTGTTTTCACTTTTTACCTGTTTGAAGTGTTGCACAAATACTTTACACATTGCCTCTAAGTTAAGTCTGACTGTTCTGTGCCAAGCTA
Organism: Calotriton arnoldi; assembly: GCA_963921515.1. Classification (NCBI taxonomy): domain Eukaryota; kingdom Metazoa; phylum Chordata; class Amphibia; order Caudata; family Salamandridae; genus Calotriton; species Calotriton arnoldi. The sequence continues at coordinate 2,525,520 of CAWUFW010001089.1, read as the reverse complement.
CCAGGGAGTTGAGCACAGGTTAATTTGGGTTTTGCTTATGCCCTACCCTGACTGGGATTGTGGTTAAATCATGACCAGGGCTCCGACCCTCGTAAACCAGTAACCCAATTTTAACACTCATGTACCCAAGTGGTAAGCCTGACCACTATTCGACCACGCTTCCTTTGGGAGTCCACAAGGCAGACGAACAAAAGGTTTGATTTTACACAGACAAATATAATGGCTGAGAAGGTATATAGGCCTCAAAGGTATCCAAAGCATGGAAAAAGTATTAGGACTTTCTAGTCAATAGATCTTTTCATATTCCTTATGTGTGAGTAGTCAACAATATTTATCTTTTGAGATACTGTTCATTGAGTATACTGTTTTGTTTCCTTCAACAACCCTTAGCCTTGCACTCAAAAAAGCTATCAAAAGGAGAGTCGCAAATACCTAGGAGAGACTTTGACTTCCCCCTTTTTGTGAACAGCTATATAGGTATTGATTTAACGCTTGGGAATAGTACATGAAAGCCTTTTCACCTCTACCAGACAAATGATATAAAATCACTGTGGAAACACAAAACTTTTCTAAGTTATGAGACACCATTGCCGTGGCCATTTCTATTTTAAATATGGTGACCACTTCCCTCCAGGTCATTATGGACTGTTTCCAGTTGTGCACTTTTGAGAGACAGCCTAATGCATTCTGGGTGTTTTAGTCTTGTTTTGCTTCCACTAAACTAGTTAGACTAACACACACCTGATATCAATGACTTGCAGTTGAGAAGTTGAAGTCTGGAGCCACTGTCTGCAATTACATAGAGTGAATTGGGCAGCCTAATTTTAAACTCTGCTTTTCTGTTAATATTTTTAGCAATCTTCTCATCTCCTTCACACTCTGCATCTACATCTTAAATATCTGACACAAGCATACAACTGGAAGGAGAGAGTATAGCAACGTTTATTTGAAACCGTAATAGAAAAAGCAAAATTAAACAATTGCAAACTGACATGAACAAAGAATCAATACTCCACCTAATTTTTCAAAGTTCAGTTTTTACAACGTTATTTGAAAATACAACTTTTCCAAGGGATAATACAACCATGTTCAAGGGATGATAAATTCTGCAAAACCAGAAATAACAATAACAGCAGGAAATGTACGCACCAAAATATTGAGCAGATTGCAGGTTTTTCCAGTCTCCACCGACTGTAATCCAGTAATTTGTGGAAGCTCCACCACCCAAATTCTTTGATTTCTTATTTTTGTTGAAAACAAACAGAGAAATTCCAGCGTTGCTATATATTCACAGTGAAGCCAAACATATAACCAGTAGTGAGCATTTTTCAATTCATAGACAGTAAAGCCATCTGTCCATAGCAGAGTCCCTGAATTGTCTTACTTAAGAAACTTACTGAACAAGTTCTGCCTTGGTTTGAAAACATTTTTTGAAATTGCCATGAAAGAGTTGACATATGATGTGCATTGTGTTTTTTGTTTTGTTGTGCTAGGTTGTGTTGTATTTTTAGGCTGCATTGCTGTTTTATTTTGTTACTGTAATGTGTGGTGGAAGTTGTGTTTTAGTTGTTTTGTGCTGTGGGCCATTGTTGTTGTGTTGTAGCTTGTTTTGTGCTACTTTATCATGTAAGTGAAGCTACTGTGTTATACTTTGTTGTGTTTGTTTTGTTATGGTGTATTCTACTGTTGCGTCTGGTGTTTTGGGGTGTTATGTTATCTTCTTATGTTACTGTCTTGTGTTATGGTCGTGTTCCATTCAGTTGTGTTCCATTCTTCAACAAAAGCAGTTATATCTCCAGTCAAACGCAGGTTAACATTAAAAATCCAGTGAAAACATCCATTTACCACTCAACACTCCAGTAATTAAGGGCGCTATTCAGTCCCTAATAATGGCATCTTTAATTCTCATTTCAGATGCCGACTTTATGTAATGCAGCTCTAAACAGCTACACATGTGGGCAAGAATTATCTTCTTGCATCTACCTGTAGAACTATACAAATAGGTTTGATGAGGAGGAGCTGCTTCTTTTTCCAGTTTTCACTTGGTAGACAGGATGGAATTAAACAAGATGATAAGCCACTGGATAGTGATAGGAGAGAGGAACGACCTGAGAAGGTGTGGAGTGAAGGCAGAGTGAGATTTAGCGAGTAAGGTTTTGAGTAATAGAAAAGTGCAACTGGGAGTGAACAAGTCAAGGCGACTGGCAGATCATGACTGGTAGTGAGAAAGGTATTGAGCCATGGCAAAAAGTTGAAGGTGACCAGGCTGCTCAGCAATGTGGTCAGAGAGGGACCTGATGCGAGTTTGTGTTCATTTCTTATAGCACTTCAGCTGAATAACAAAACTGTGAAACCATGGCGCTGAATTTGAATGTGAAAATAGTAAAGAGATCACACAGAATGTGAATGGGAGAAAGAAAGGTTTTAGTCCTGAAATGTGCACCATCTTACCTCGGCAGCAATGGAAGCTTTGCCTTAAACAACTATGGCGTGAGACTTGTGTCATTCAAAACTTACAAAGTGCAGTAGAAAATGAAACTAAATCTAGAAGTCCTTTTTATGACACGTTCTATCTGTTTGTATGCTACATATAATGAATGACAACAGTTTTAGGAATTCATTGGTAATATGATGGCAGTTACTTGCAGAGTGCCAGATGTGATTAACAAAAGCTAAACTGGGGAAATATAAAACAGTGCTATGGTGCGGCATTATATAAAATTGTTCCTTAAAATAAGAAGCCTTTTATGAGGCGGAGGTAAAGGTAACAGAACACATTTCACTGTGGGGAATACCTTGCAGTATCTGCGCTCTGCTGGATGAGATATTGAAGGCTACCTCCAATAGTAATCTTTTGCATAGTTTAACATCGGTTGTATATCATTCCCATCTGAATAAGGATTTACACACATAATTTATTATTTTATGGGGGTTAAACTAAAAATGGCTATGTGGCCTATCCTGACCTGTAGGAGATCGCCGTTTATGCAATTTCTTAAGTATACCAACGCAAATTGCAATAAGATCAACCAGTGAAGACGTTTTACAAAATTATATGTATTTAAAAGGCGACCAGGATTAATGGCATCTGAACAGCTAGGTTTTTGTAAAAGACTGAGACCCGAGAGGAAACGTCATCCTTAGGCATTTAATGCCAGTGAGACGAAAAAATAGGCTGAGCATGCCTGTTAGCCAGATAAGTTCATAAGAACTGCAGTTTCAAAATGGAACTTAAAACTAAATGCCCACTTAATGTCAGTTAGAAGAGGAAATATTCATGGAACTAGTCCCAATTGCCAATTTATGCTGTAATTTAAAAATGCAACAGCACTGAAACTTTGATATTGAGAAAAACATAGAGCCCGAATGAGCCACTGTAAAACATCTGATCATACACCGCAGGAAACATCAGAATCATGGTGTGATATAGACAAGTGATGGCAAGGATAACTCAGACCTTACTCTGAAAGCTTTAAAAATCACAAACCACATTCGCAACAAATTTGGAAACCCCTTGTGACTTAAAACCTCATCTTCCCAACGTACAATATTATGGAAAGGGAAAAGAATATGCCCATTTTGATTATTTTTTTAAAGTATAATGGGGATAATTAATATTAAGAAACCATAATAATCCCTCTAGAAGCCAAGACCAACAAAGCAATCGCACACAATGTTGGCGATCTCCCAGGCTGGTGTAGAAAAGATTGGAATTTGCTTAAAATCAAACTAAAACTGATATTTGGGTGATGGTTTCGAGAGTCTGGAAAGGGAATGAAAACATCCTGCATACCACATTGAGACTCCTTTAGAAACTATTGAGCCAAACCACAGATGTCTGGCTTGGTCTGCAATGACGTTATCAAATACTGGAAATAAAGTGTGCTTCCTGATGAAAAATGGAACTATGGGAGGGTGGCGCTGACCACACCAATTTGCTTCAGTTGCCAATTATTTGCAGCTTTTTAAGCAACGTAAGACCCCTAGTTTAGGAAGGAGCGATGCTGATGGTAAACTGGTGATGTTTTGAAGTGAAGAAAATCTGGTGAGTACATAGTCTTCTCCGCGAGCAGGAGGTGCAAAGGTTTGGGGGTCACTTCCTCCTCTTCCTCACTGGAGGCACAGCTTTGTTTCATGATTCTATTGTGTAGTCTGCTGAACCTCCGAGCTTTAATACTGAAAGAAAATGAGAAGTCAAATGAGCAAAAGCAGATACATGGAAGCAAAGAGTAAAAATAACCAAGCATGGACTAAAATAAATGTGTATGGAGGAGAGGCAGAGTATGACATGCTGAACATTTTCATAGACAGCTAAAATAACACAGAAGTTCTGTATTAAGCAAGAAAACAATGAGAGAACAATGAAGACAGACAAGGGCTGATTAGAAGTGCCACAGAAAATTGTCATCCTTGTGCAAAAATCTGTTTGCACAGGCATCACAATCAAAAGAAGTGTGCTGTTTATCTCACCCCATCACATTCAGTAAGTAGCCAGCTGACATCACCCGTTTTATTTTGGAAGGTCAAGCCAGCTGGAATTTGCCGAGTGAAAAATGCCTGACAAATACCAGGAAATGCAAATTGCGGCATCGTAACCAACAAATTCCACGTCATGGCCCATTTTAAGGGCAAAACTCCTGATAGCCGAAATGTACCACAAGCAATTAACAATGAACCCAGGGGTATCAGCTTCTATTAGGTGCAATAAATTCTGTAGACCTCGATGGGACACTCTTAATCAGCTCTATAGAGGAAAGGATGAACTTGCATAGTTATGGGACATGGATAGAAACAGAGCAGTATTGTGTTTGACACTGTTGATTGAGCAAAATCAGACACGAAAATTTATGCTGCAGTTCTTATTTTATTTTTAGGATATGCCATGTTTGTTTATTTATCATTAAAATATTTATTGCATTAATCCTACAGAATACAATAAAAACAACGAATCACAGTCCACATAAATATAAAATGACAATTTAAAAAAGTACTGGATATATGCATGTTGAAAAAGAAATGGAAAAGTATGGCTAAACATTACTGAGCACAAAAAGCTAACGCTTTATAGATATTATCTATAAATTTCATTCGTTTTATAATAGCACCATTGTCTTTGATTTTGAAACAATATCTAACAGCCTCTAGGGTAGATCTTATTTTTGCTTCGTAAAAATCGGTCGCAAGTAGAATTTTCTTAAATATAAAATTTTAGGGCAGATACATTTTTAGGATAGTCTATAATACCCATTCATGTCATTCTGTTTATTATCATTTTTCCTTGCTCTGATCATTTCACTTGAAATGACACCTTATACCTATAGGATAGGTATCTTTATGGTGACTGTTTTTCTTAGCATTTCAACTGTAGGTACCCAGACATCTAGTAAAGGGCATGATAATATAGATTTAGAGTGACAGAATGAAAAAAAAGGTAACTTTATTCTAATCGTTTGTCCTGGCTCTTTCCCATTCACAAGTTCTGGACAGATTCCGCAACAATTGAAAATGATAAAGGCAGGAGAAGGCAACATCTGCATGTTAGGCTTTGGCAAGGAGGTTGTGCAGAAGTTCTTGGATACATTTTACATCACTCCGAGAGGAAACCTCAAGAGGTTAGTGTTGGTGGAGTGCATGTGGGGAAGCCTAGCATATAAGCATATGTCTCTGATGAACAAGTTAATTATCTTCGGTAGCACTCTTTTGGGTAGAGACTCTATATAAACACAAATTCCTCACCTTTTGAGTATTCTCCTGACGTCAAACTGGATGCGAAATCGTTTGAGCAGTACCACTGTGAGCCGGTACAGCACAGATGCAGGTCCGCTCCAGAAATGACACGAGTGACTTATATAGGAGCCACTCCCGTGCGTGGACGTAAGTTGTCTTATATTCCTAAATTAGGCCCATCTAGCAAAGCAGGTTATTTCATACATTGTCCTCATGAACAATATTCTCCAAGCTGTGACCTTTTGCATACATTTGCACGCACGACAATGTTGGATTAGTTTCTCTGAAACTGAACTTGTTTTACATCTAGCTTTGCGCAACAGTATCACAACACCCTGAACATCATGTACAAGGTCTTGTTCCTTACTGCGTACAAATGTCAGCATTATTTTCATCGAAAATAGTTGCGTTGTTTACCCAAAAACAACGTCCCCACAATGCACTCAGGCGGGTGAAGATGAAGACCCTTTAAAATAGTAACGTTCGGAGATTCAAACAGATTGTAATCGATTAGATCCTTGTTTGTATTATTTTATTCAGTAGAAGACATAGTGTTACGTCACACTTATGTATCTGTAATCAATAATCAATGGAAAACTTCTCCATACATCATTCAATGCAGATACATTAGTTGATTACTTTCTGTGGTTTCCCGATGCATTTCGGGACAATGCCCTTCGTCCGGGGAATCATTCTGAAACAATAATCAGAGAATTGCAATGTTCAACGATTCAAGAGGCAGAAGCGCCATAACTATAAATGGCAAGTTTGTGGAAAAAAGCAAAGATGCACCCGGTGTGTACGTAGTAACCTTGGTGTCAGAAAGAGAATAACGCAGAATGTTTTACTAGTTAATCTGGTGGTGCAATGAGCATCGTGCATCTGTGAAATAAGATACGAAACAATTGCTAACGTTAAAAGAAATTAAAGGAGGTAAGTCAACGTGGTGCTACCATAGAAGCTAGTAGAAACCAATCGCAATTATTTATCCCAATCTGTCACCGTGCCATGTGTCAGTGTTACCGAATCATGCGTATACCAAAAAGAGGCATTTAGTGGCAAGATGTTAGTCGCATACACGGTTCTAAAAAATAGATTTAATGCCGAGGTACAAAATACTGTATTGAGTAATGTTATAAACATACCTTGAGAAACAGGATGTATATCAAAAAGCAGCGTTGTATTCAACAGTAAAAAGTGCCTGAGTGAATCAAAAAGGTGCAATTATAGCTACATGCCTTTTGTATAAGGCAGCCTGTAATCAAAAAAGTGCAACGCATGAGTTGAGTGCCACCCCCTACAGGCATCTTACCTTCACGAATGAGTCAGACGGCTCAGTGATGGCGTTCGGGCGTATGTCGGTCGGCTGGTGATAATTTGCGAACCGCGGGAATCCTGCGTATAAAAAGTGGAGCCCAGAAAGCGAGGACGGAGTTTTAGGAAGTGGGAATGCATAACACAGTGGCCATATTGAAATGTGTTAGGGTGTAAACAAATGTACAGCGAGATCTTAAAAAAGAAAAGGATGGGTGCGGAAAATGGAGTGCAAAAGAAGATGAAATTAAGCCCACAAGTCCGTGGCTACTCAGAATGTAACAACCAATACAACAAGTGAAAAATCATACAAAATGTCAGATTCCTAAACAAGTAACGATGCCAACAGTGGCCATCTTGAAAGTGTAGATTCGAAACAATACAATCTGCCTGAAGCTAAATCAGACCAAAGCCTGTGTACATAAAAAATATGCATGTATGAACAGGGAAAAATAACATAGTAGAAATATCTGCATGCGTAGCAGCAAGTAATACCTAAATGACACCGGAGTCTCCTGTAAAAATAAACAAAAGATCTAGCATAATAAACATGGTAACGGATCGTGTATCACAATGTAAAGTCAGATAAAAAATGAGAGTGTTCATAGATAACAGCTGTAATCAACCCATTCATTTAAACCTTTCGGTTGGCATGCATCTAGTTTCTTGATCCAAAACAGTTCTCGTTGCAATAACCACTTTTTGTTATCTCTTCCTTCTATTATGGTACAACTTCTAACACTAAGAATCTCAATTGACTAACGTTGTGTTTGTTTGTTGAAAAATGCATAGCATCCGGTGATTTCTCTTGGTGGTTTCTTATATTGCTTTTATGTTCGGTTAGTCGAACCTTGATTTTTCGTTCGTTTTTTCCCACGTAGATAAGTCTGCATGGGCATATCAGTAAATATACCAAATTCTTAGAATCGCAGGTAGCTGTAGTGTACAGTTTTATAGGTGACCTTTTAGTTGGATGTGTTATGATGTTACCTTTGATAATACTGTTACAATGGCCACAGTTAAAGCAAGGGGTAGTTCCTTAGTGGATCTTGATGTTGAATTGAGATGGTTTATTCAAACATTCTTTAAGATTTTTAGTACATTGATAAGAGAAGAGTGGAGGATGTTCAAAAATTCCCTTGAAATCTGTCTCATTTTGTATCATGGGCCAGTATTTTAACTGAATTTTCTTGATTTGATAACTCCTGGTGGAGTATTTTGATACAAAAACCGATCTGTCCAAGGTTTTTTCAATTTTTTCAGTGGTCAACAGTTTGTTTCTTTCTATTGTGTCAGCCCTTTGAACTGCTTTCTCGATGACTTTCATAGGATATTTCCTATCTATGAATTTCTTTATCATCCTCTTAGTGTTTGCTTCGTAGTACTCAGTTTTAGAAGAAATCCTCTTAATTCTTAACAACTGTGAGTAAGGCAAATGTTTTTTGAGGGCAATTTCATGACAACTGTTAAAATGGAGTGAATTGTTTCTGTCAGTGATTTTCGTAAAAACATCAGTTTCCAGTTTGTTGCCCTGTCTTGTGATGGATACATCAAAAAATGTAATAGTGTCGGTACTCGTTGTGTTTGTGAATTTGATGTGTTCGTCAATGGTGTTTAGTTGATCGATGGCCGTCTGTAGTTCAGCTGTTTGTCCTTTCCATATGAGAAATATATTGTCAATGTACCTTCAGTACACTAACAATTTCCGAGACCAATTTGGATTTGATAAAATGTTATTGATTTCGAACCTGTGCATGAAAAGGTTTGCATAACAGGGTGCTGCGCAATTGCCCATCGATGTCCCCAACAGTTGTAGGTAGTACTCATCCTTCCAGCTGAAATAGCTGTGGAAAAGTGAAAAGTGTAATAATTCCAACAAAAAAACTTTCAGATCATCTTCCATTTCATGATTGATTAGGAACGATTCAACTGCATCAATTCCCTGATTGTGTGGGATAGAGGTATACAAAGAATATACGTTGATTGTACATAAGGTTAATGTGCTATCTTCATCAAATTCAATCTTGTTAATTTTGTTAAGAAAATCAGTGGTGTCCCTAAGATATGTAGACATTTTCTGTACAATCCGTTGTAGATGTCGATCAAGATATCTACCTGTTGGCTCATGAATGGAATTTCTAGTTGATACTATTGGTCGGAATGGTGGTTTAAGCACATTTTTGTGCACTTTAGGCAGCATGTAAAGATGTGGGCTTTTGGGATGATCCTGTATAAGATATTCTTTGTCGTTTTCGGTGATGGTCCCCATGATGCATGCTTTTTCCAAAATTATTTTCAATATTTTTGAAAAATTCTTCCGTTGGATTCTGTGTCAATTTCATGTAAGTTGCCTCATCTTGTACATGTTCATTAACGCTCTGTGTATAAAAGGTGGTGTCCAGAATTACCAATGCCCCTCCTTTATCAGCTTTACAGCATGTGATGTTGGGATTGTTGGCTAACTGACTGATCGCTTGTCTCTCCTTGTTGGTTAAGATGGCTCCTTTGGAATTGGGTTTCTTGAATATTTCTAAAAGTTCTTTGAGCACTATGGTTTCGTAGGAATCCAGGATTTTGTGGCTGATGGGTGCTACGAACGTGCTTTTCTTTTTAAGACCCATGTGGGATCCTTCTTCTCTTGTTGACTGAGTCTCAACCACATTTGTGAAGAAATGTTTAAGACGTAAATTCCTCATGAATTTATAGACACTGATTTCTGTTTCAAGTTCATTGGAGTGATATGTCGGGACAAAAGAAGTCCCTTTTTGAAGCATATTCATTTGGAATTTAGTGAGTGTCGTACTCGATATGTTGATTACCAAGTTTTTGGCTCCTCGTGGAATTGGCTATTGGTTGCTCTTTTGTTCCTGTAGCCACGTACCCTCCTGGTTCGGCGTCGATGTTCTGGCCTCCTTCTAAAAAATGTACACCAGATGTAGAGTTGGTAGATGCTTCAGTGGAAACCACGTTAGAGACATGTGTGTCTTTCTTTGTCCGATCCCCCCGTCGGTCCTGTTTTATCTATAGATTCATTGGATGTGGAACTCTCACCATCAGTGATTCTTGTAGAAAAAGGTCTCTGTTGTCTTCGACGGGCATAAATCTCCGCCCAATTATACACTTCTCCCAATTTGTAGTCTATGGTGTCCCTTTTGTATTTTCTTATTTTTCTGTCGTTAAATTCCTTGGTGTAAGTGTCTAACTGCTTGTTGATATCATTTAGCGTGGTGTCTAGTTCATCTTTCGACAAATTGCTGTTTAGATCCCTTTTAATTTGAATAATCTCTTTTTCTAGATCTTCAATAACTTTAGATAGTTCCTCCACTATCAACAAAATTAGATCAAGCGGACATTTGTTAAGGATAGCATACCACCGTTCGGTGAACTTGGAGTTGTTTTTACATAGAGTTGATTTTAGAGAGATCCTTAAACCTCTTGGTATTCGTTGTGCTCTGTGGTATCTGATTACGGTGCTGGCATGCAAACGTTGATTTATCTCTCTTTTGGTTGTGTATAGTAGCTGCTTAATCATACTTTGCCTAGAAGCTGTATTAGTTATGGTTGGATCCGTTTCTTGAATCAGAGAGTATATGCGTTTGGTTTCTTCCAGTGAAAAGCCAAAAGTTTCCGCTCGGTTGTCAGTGATATTTGCAATCTCTTCGTAAGACATTTTGAATGGTAGGTGCACACAAAAGTTGTAATCAGTCAGTGATATGAAAAATGAAAATGTCTTTGTGGCACTCTGATGTTGCACGATAGACCCAGCTAAACTGGTTTATTCTTGGGTAGGGTGCAGGTGGGTATCTCCCTCTGACCTAGGGGGTAGCTCTGAAAGAAAATAGTTGCGTTGCTTACCCAAAAACAACGTCCCCACAATGCACTCCGGCGGGTGAAGACCGTTTAAAATAGTAACGTTCTGAGATTCAAACAGATTGTAATCGATTAGATCCTTGTTTGTATTATTTTATTCAGTAGAAGACAGTGTTACGTCACACTTATGTATTTGTAATCAATAATCAATGGAAAACTTCTCCATACATCATTCAATGCAGATACCATTAGTCGATTACTTTCTGTGGTTTCCCGATGCATTTCGGGACAATGGCCTTCGTCAGGGAAATCATTCTGAAACAATAATCAGAGAATTGCAATGTTCAACGATTCAAGAGGCAGAAGCGTCATAACTATAAATGACAAGTTTGTGGAAAAAAGCAAACATGCACCCGTTGTGTCGGTAGTAACCTTGGTGTCAGAAAGAGAATAACGCAGAATGTTTTACTAGTTAATCTGGTGGTGCAATGAACGTCGTGCATCTGTGAAATATGATACGAAACAATTCCTAACGTTAAAAGAAATTAAAGGAGGTAAGTCAACGTGGTGCTACCATAGAAGCTAGTAGAAACCGATCGGAATTATTTATCCCAATCTGTCACCGTGCCATGTGTCAGTGTTACCGAATCATGCGTATACCAAAAAGAGGTATTTAGTGGCAAGATGTTAGTCGCATACACGGTTCTAAATAATAGATTTAATGCTGAGGTACAATATACGTGTTTCGAGTAATGTTATAAACATACCATGAGAAACAGGATGTATATCAAAAAGCAGCGTTGTATTCAACAGTAAAAAGTGCCTGCGTGAAACAAAAAGGTGCAATTATAGCTACGTGCCTTTTGTATAAGGCAGCCTGTAATCAAAAAAGTGCAACGCATGAGTTGAGTGCGACCCCCTACAGGCGTCTTACCTTCACGAATGAGTCAGACGGCTCAGTGATGGCGTTCGGGCGTATGTCGGTCGGCTGGTGATAATTTGCGAACCGCAGGACTCCCGTAGACATTTTCATTTAGCATTATCTTCATCCACAGGGCGACAGGACTATTTATATATCCACAACATCACTAATCTATGGGTACATCGCAAGGCTGCTTTCTATTATAAAAGATGAGCATCCTGATTGGTATAAGGTCCGTGCATGCTGAGAGGTCACCATGCAGCGGCCTGACATCTCGTGAGGGGTGTCCAGCTCGTGACCAAGACGGAGTCCTTCACTCTTTCCCATCAGGTAATGGGGTTGGATCGTCCCTTGGGGGGATTCTTGGCTTCACACCTACATACACACTAGGTACTCCTTGAGCCCGTCGGAATCCAGCCGGATGACCGGCCGGTTTCAATTCCGACCGGCTGATACATAATCAGCGGGTCGAAATTGAAACCGACGATGGGGGTCGGAAAGCCTCCAACCGAAGGGCGGAGGCTCTCCGACCTCCATCGTAATCGGCCCCTTAGAGTAGGGTTTGCATCGTAGGAGTACGTCAGATTACCACCTTGTTTATATGCCTGCATATATATATTGTTTTAGCACCATGGTAGAACTCTACCTACTATTTACGCTTCTGGCGCTTGTAATCACGTTTATCTGCTTCTGTCTCCTAATCATTGCAGCACACGTATTTTATGCAAGAATAACGTTGGTTTAATAAATATTATTGAAAACGTCCCATTGTGTATTCTCTGTATATTTCTCTGAGAATAAGTGAGCACGAGTGACTGAGCGAAAGGTTCTATACTGTTTCCATGATCCCAGAGGGATCAGGGTTGTCATGTTCAGTGGTTGCCAGAAAACATTTGCTCCCTGATTAGGTTAGGAGGGCTTACGGTGGCACTGTGAGTTAGCTGGTCTATAGGCCAACACATCCTGCGGGAGTGTCTGGAATCAGTCTTGACACTAAGCCCTTAGTTTATGTTGTCCAAACAATGCGCAGGTCCTATTGACTGGTAGGAACTACACAACAATTAGCTGCGAACGTTAGTTAGACACTTAATGGTAAAATCTGAGTAGTTCAGTCGTACTTTCTCAGACACCCCTACTCACATTCTTACAGGAGACGTCCGTAATGGGAAGGGAAACAAATCTGCCTTAGCTGAGTAGTTACGCCATATGTATTGGCTGCAGGTTAAATCAAGCTTGAAGGATTAGAAGTTCCCACATTGTGCAAACCATATCTCTATAAAAGTTGATAAAATACTACCTTTCTAAACAATGACTGATGAAGACGAAATCATTGGAGAACAGGTAGATACACTGAATATTTCAGAGAATTGCAGAAAAGAATCGAAGATGGCCGCGGGGAAGGAGCTCTAAGAACGAGCTCCGGGGGCGACGGGATAACTGACAACGCTTATCCCTGCTCATCCCCGCTGCCCCCCCCCCTGATGCCTGTATGAAAATCAGGACCTACCGGTACTCTACCGAAGAGGGGCAAGCCTGAACCGCGTCGCACCCGCGGCTGGAAGTGATGATCCCCACTCCGGACAGCTCCGAGACCAGAACGGATGCCACGGTGGGGAACGCTGCGTTGGACTCGAAATTTGGCGATCCCAGGTCCGGACCCGCGAGAGCCTAACTAGAGCCTGGCATGGCAACCCCGGGGCCAAGGAGGAACAAGCAACGAGCCAATCACCGATTGCCTGACCTTGTAATGGATGGCTAGGGCTCTCGCACAGGACTCGCCTGGTCAAGTTGAGGACGCCGGTGAGTAGCGAAACAGCCCGGGACGTCAGCTCATGAAGGTCTTCGCTGGAGTTCCGCCATTGCCGCCCGCTCCCAACGCGCAAACCACGGAATAGAAGAGAGGAAGGGACAGCAGAAAACAACCCGGATGCCTGACCTTAAAATGGCGGCTCCGTGCAGCTTCACCCTCCTCTGACTTTCAAACACAGAACTGAGATTTATACGCTGTACCTCAAAGAATCTGCCTGACCATAAGATGGCGGCTCCGTGCAGTTTCACCCTCTTCTGACCCTCTATTTCAAACAACAGTACTGAGATTTAGACGCTGTACCTGGACCAGAGTCTCAAAAATGTGTCCCTGGAGTGCCCATTAAGCCCCACGAATGCCACTCGCCCCTAAATCGCAGACCAGGGAAACGTTGAGACGAAGGCCAGCTTAATTAATCCAGATGCCTGACCCTGTGATGGCGGCTCCGTGGAGCTTCACCCTACACTGACGCTCAAACTTAGAACTGGGAGCGATACCTCCGTCACGCCACGCTGTTCCCAGCCCAAGGCCACAGAAAGCGGTACAAAGATCAACCGCAAACCGTTTATATGTACTCAAACCAACACTCCCAATAACTGGCCAAGAAACTCCCACAGCCTTTAGTCATTGTTAGGGCCGTCCACTTGATGGTCACTCACCTGAACAGGACGGACTAATTGCCTGACCCTAAGATGGGGGCCACTGGGATGAAGTAGAGGACAAATGGAGTGAAATTTCTGAAGGAGCAACAAACAACTCGTCTCCCAATAAGCTGACCACTGCCCGTGACCACACTCAGCATTCCCTCTGCCCTAGCGTCCCTCTGAGCTGGCCTACAGCGAATCACAGACACACAGTCCACTAAACAAGGAAGGCGCTCCTCACCTCATCTCCCCACACCTCGAGATGCCGGTCACCTAGACAGCGGCTCCAGGTCATAGGTGACCCACCCCTCCGGTTAAGCCCTGACTCCCCCCACGGCAACGCAAACAACCGTCCCCTCAGGGAGCCATCCTCACACCTCACTGGACAGAATGTCATCTGCAGCTCTTACCTACACCAGCCCTCCCTCACAGAACCACCTAAGACCACATGGCCCAAACTCCTTCTCTATTAATTTCCCCCCTAACCTCTCACAGAGAGCGAAAAGAAATTTCAAGCACAGACTAATCAGACAACACCCAGAAACACTATTCGCCGACATCTACCACTGCTCCTCCAAAGGACAAATAAAAATGGATCTTATTTTCCACACGGAAAGACCCAAGAACTGGAACTCAACTCTTAGATCACAACTCCACATATCTAAAACAACTAACACTCCCTATAGCTGCAAACTGACGATCTCAATGCCCAACCGCCCTAAGCAGAATGGCTATACCTCTGTGACCATCTTCTCTAACGGCACAGTACTGATCCAAGCCAGCAATGATAATCTTGAAGCATTTGACTCACTCTTCCCCTCGCTAAGAATCGCCCCCGCACGCACCCCCCCCCCCGTCGGACATACTCCTTACCCCCGGACAACCTGACTCGTCAGGAGATCCCACAAACCAACCCCACGCCTTACAACAGCACTGTCAACCTTCCCCCCTCAGGCACCAACCGCACCTACGCCCGCCACGCTAAAAACTAACGCTCACCCAATACACCCCCCCTCTCTACTATCAACGGGAGAGAAGCCGCGAACAAGACTCCCCGTCCCCTTGCACACCCACCCATATCTCCACATACAACGAATAACGACCGACCCCAACCCACAGTCTAAGAAGACCCCCCATGTCCTCTCTATTCCCACTCGCAAGAGGACGCGGAAACCACAACATGACCCATCACACCCTGGGCCCACGGACACCCACAGAGCCAATTCGGTCAACACAAAAAACAAAAGGCAGCTCAGCAACGATAAACCCCCCCACTCTCAGGATGACTCCGCCCAGAACTCACCCTACCCCACTTCTGAGGAAACGGCTCACCGTCTCGCACTGCTAGAAACCCAGCTAGAAACTATAATCCAGGGCCTTAGCGAAATCACACAGAACCTCGCCCTGCTCCGAAAGCCCAGCCAACGCCCCCATTTAACTCCCACCTTTCCTGGCCCCACACAACATAGGCATCCCAAGGTTCTGTGCCCTACATGGATCCCAAACCCCTGCCTGAACCAGACACAGAGTCCCAAAAGAACAAGAGCTGCAATGTCCTTAAGTGAAGCGTCAGATCTTGCCTCCACATATGACACCTCCTCCACTGTCACCCTAAACTCCAAGATACAGGATATCACGGGATTCAGGAGAGACTACTTTCCCCCGAGATCCCCAAGGCCCCCTGCCTTTCTCACAAACATCCCTAGGGCCCCCCTAACAAAGAATCCGAAAAAAGAGGAGACCTCCACCAACTGCATGCTCATAAACTGCAGATCAGCCATCAAACATGCAACAGAGCTGGCAGAATCAATCCTTACACACGACATAGACATTACGTTCATCACCGAGACTTGGCTAAATGACCTCTCTTACCCAATCATGGATATGCTGGTGCCACCAGGCTTCACAATCATTAACAAAGACAGAAAGGACCAACGAGGAGGAGGCATAGCAATCATTCACAAGAACAACATCTCCATAACGGAAACAACACCTTCAACTATAACTCCTTTGAATGCTTAACCACCGACATTAAGACAAGGGACAAAAAGTCTCTACGCTGTCATCTCCTATACCACCCACCAGGCAACACCAACACATTCGGCGAACACCTGTCTGACCTGATTGCCAATTGCTCACTCCGCGACACAAACAACCTAATTCTGGGGGACCTCAACCTACACTGGAACGAAGAAAACAACTCGCTAATCATAACCCTGAAGGATCTCCTCCTCACCAACAACCTCACCCAACACTGCTCAGAGGAAACTCACAACAGAGGAGCAATCCTAGATGCCATTATTGCCCAAAGAGACACAATCACGATCGACCACATCCTGCCTGTTGACTGGTTCGACCACCACATCATCCTATTCCACATCAACCAAACGACTCGAGAACAATCCCTTACACATGACCCCCCCAAATGGGTAAGAAACCTCAATCAGATTCCCTTGGCTGACCTAGAAGAAAAGGTTAGCTCTCTCCTTCCCATCCTCACAGAGGAGCTCTCCACAACAGAACTCACCTCCCTCTACAACACAAATATGACCTCCATTCTGGACCAATTTGCCCCATTGAAACTAAAAAGAGTCAGGAACACTCCATCCAGATCCTGGTTCAACACAGACATCAACGCTGAAAGGCGACAACTTAAGAGCTACAGAAAGACTCTGGCAGAACAACCCTTCCAAAATCCTCCACGATCAACTCAAATCAGTTCGCGCGAATTACAAAAACCACATTAAGAACGAAAAGTCCGCATTTTTCTGCAACGCTCTAAACAATGCAATAAACAGGCCTTAAGAACTCTTCAACCTCATTAGGCAACAAACTTCCAAGCCCCCTACATCCTCAGGTCAGGCCTCCAAAGAGCGATGTGACAACTTCGCGAACTTCTTCAACGACAAAATCACCATCACGATCCCCCCACCAAGAACAGAAGACCCCACACCCAAACATCCCCCTAAAACCTGGAAATCCTTCATCCCCATCTCGGAAAAGGAGATAGTCAATCTAATCTCCTCTTCCAAACCTTCTTCTCATGTCCTAGATCCTATTCCCGCCCAAATGGCCAAAAAACGGAAATTCTCCCTAGCTCCGCTCTGGAGCAAAATCATAAATAGCTCTCTAAGAACTGGAGACATTCCATAATGCCTGAAAGTCGGCCAAGTCACTCCACTACTGAAAAAGCCAGGCTTGGACACCAATGATCTGAACAACTTCAGACCCGTCTCCAATCTCCCAATCCTAGAAAGGTGCGTCCTCCTACAACTGACTCAACATATGGACAGCATCAACCTTCTAGACCCCCACCAATCGGGCTTCAGAAAAGGCTGTAGCACTGAGACCGCGATCCTCAATGTCATGGACGATATTCACAAGTCACTCGATACAGACCAATGCTGCTTACTCATTCTCCTGGACTTATCGGCAGCCTTCGACACGGTTGACCATAATCGACTCATCAAGGTCCTCAAAGAAAGGGTAATTGTGGATGAGATGGTTTTACACTGGTTCTCCTCCTTCCTCCACAACGGCACCCAAAGAATAAAAATCAAAAACTTCACGTCTGACCTACACCCCGTCAGCAGGGGTGTTCCCCAAGGATCCGTACTTTCCCCGCAACTATTCAACATATACATGGAACCCCTCACAAACACACTCAAAAAAGCCAACATCCCCTTCCACCTCTATGCAGACGATACCCAGATCTACCTCGAAACCTCCTCCATTGATGACATTCAGAGACTCAACAACACTCTAAGGGAAGTCCAACACTGGCTGACAATAAATCATCTAAAACTCAACCAAGACAAAACGGAAATCCTACTAATTTCTAACAAAGAAGAGAACCCCCGAATCCTAGACTGGCTAAAAGCTATTGATACTCTCAACGGCAATCTCATCCTGGCTGACTCTGTTAAATCGCTAGGAATCACCCTAGACCCTAAACTTGACATGACAAAGCACATTAAGAACTCCGCAAAAAGCGCCTTCCTCAACATGAAACTACTTTACAAAATAAAACCCTTCATCCCGCCCAAGGACCTCAAACAAGCGACTCAATCGCTGGTGCTGTCCAGACTTGATTACGGGAATGCAATCCTCACAGGTACAGCTAAATCACACCTAGCTCCCCTTAGAACAACTCTCAACGCAGCAGCTAGAATGGTCACTTGGGATAAGAAATACGATCACATTTCACCCGCACTCAGAGAACTAAAATGGCTCCCAGTCGAAATGCGAGCCAGCTTCAGAACTGCTTGCCTAACACACAAAGCCCTGCACACAGGGAAGCCAGAATACCTGGCCTCCAAACTCAAGAAAGCCGGGCAGGCAAGGAACCTAGGGAGCACCAACACGCTACTCCTCATCCCTATGAAAACATGCAAACAAAAAACCGCAGCCCGGTCCTTCGCTGGAAATGCGCCAAAAATCTGGAACTCCATCCCAGTCCATATCAGGACTACCACCTCCTTTGTAAAATTCAAGAGACAGCTCAAAGACCTCTTCCTCAATCGTTCCCTCCTGAACTGATAGCTGTTGTCGAAACTCGCAAACCAGCACACTGCCGCTCCCTGCTATTGGGACATTAAGTCTTTTTCCTCCTCCCCTCCACGAGTGGAAGTGCCCTGGTCACCCCTCCCCAAAGGAGACGCGGTGCAAGTCAACATACACACAACCTGAATACAACCGGACCCCCTTGCATCACTAGGTACATTGCCCTGAGACTTGAAATGCGCCTTGAGCTAATATGTTTACTTTTGTCTAGATTGTATGTCTCTCGCAGGCCGACTGTTGTGAAGCGTTCCGATACCTTCGGGTCTGGCTAGCGCTATAGAAAACTCCTAAAATAAAATAAAATAAATAAAAAATAAATAAAATAAAAGCAGTTACCATGAAATTGTTACAACATGGCCTCCCGGTGACGGGGCGAGAGGTTAACTTCGTGGTCGAGGCACACGAAGCATTCAGAACAGAGGTATTCTATTCATGGGTTAAATTTCCACCTGCAGATCCACACACATGGTTATTTTACATTGAAGATGAACCACCTAATGAGTATTTTCCATACGTGGACATAGAAGCCCCATTAAATTACCAAGAGCACATTAATTGGTTTAAAAGCGCCTTACCCCACACCACAGAACACGTGAGACTTAGTCCGCTCAGCAGATAAGGAGCGACGTGGCCGGTCTTAGCATCGTACACACCGCATCCAGACATTGCTGCCTTAACACCAGCAGGAATGCGCAAACTTTACAGAGATTTAGTAAAAATTTACAGAAATCTAACACAATGTTTTTTTTTTTTTACATTTTATTGAGGATTGCAAAACAAAAGCATACAATGACCAGTAGTGGTTACAGTGTGTAGGCGTCATAGCCGATTACAATGCAATCTACTCCCTTATCATGCAATCTGATGATTTTTACAGCAGTACATAGCCCATTTAACTTTACAATAGTCAACCTCCAATAGTAACTTCTTATCATATCATGCAGCTACACCAAACTAGTTGAACATACTATTTCCGCATGTATATTCGGGATCGTCATTATATCACCATGTTCTCATCCTTTGTTTCTCTTGTTCCCTCCGCCTCCCCTGTTTCCTTACCCACCAAATACTGCTGGTACAGTCCCCAAAAACTCTTAGGGCGACTTTGAGGTGGTAGCAGCTCACTATACAGTTCAGATTGCATGTTGCAATATATCATGTCCTTGGTCCATTCTGCAGTGGTAGGTGCAGGTCCCCGCACCCACCTCATAGCAATTCTTCGTTTAGCCAACAACAGACCCATGCCAATAAGTTTTCGCACATCTTTCGGCAGGTCCCTAGTGTGCCCCAACAAAGCCATCAGCGGGTTCAGTGTAAGTTTCAAGCCAGTAATTTCGTTTAGTATTTGGAAGATTTGTTCCCAAAACCTCGCTATCCGCGGACATGCCCAGGCTATATGCAGGAATCCCGCTGTGGCCTCCCCACACCTCTCACAGTCTGCAGAGTCCCGCAGACCATATCTAAATAGCCGCTCTGGTGTATAATAAACTCTTTGTAGGAATTTAAAATGAATTAAGCGGTGTCTACCATTCAGGGACACTTGCTGTGTAATCTCACAACAATATCGCCATACCGTATCCTCTAGCGCCCCCCCACCAAAGTCTGTTTGCCATTCTAGTCTGGCTTTTGAATAGTGATGTCATCTATAATCTTGCATTATATCATAAATAATTGAAACCATTCTTCTAGGGGCTTTGCAGTGTAATATGTGGGAGAGTGCCCTCAGCTCGGGAGGCTCCAGCATCTCATCTCCCAGCAGCTCGCTCAATGCATGTCTCACTCTATGGAACTGAAAGCGGACAAGAAGCGTGGCTGTCTCAACCCCCACAGCCATCTCATCCCAGCTTCGGGCCTTACCTTCTGAAAACAGATCCCCTATCCTAGTGACACCAAGTGTTGCGAGTGCCTGTACTACTCCCTTCTCTCGGCTCAATGACATCCAGTCACACCACTCAATCGGGGTTAAGGGGGAGTAAAAAATCGCACCGCCTGTTTTTTCAACAGACTGTGCCATGCATGCACCACGGAATTAACAGAATCCAGGACTCTAGTCCTTCTGATAGGAGCCCGAAACAGCACTACAGGTAGTGATTCAGGCGCTGCCGCCACGTTTTCTATTAGCAAATGCGGCGGGCGCGTTTCCTCATTTATCCAATGGAAAGCGTGGGATCCCTGGGCAGCTCTATAATAAAGTTCCAGATCTGGAGCTCCAAGCCCTCCCATAGAGTATGGTAACGTAAGGACATTCCAACTGACCCTCGGTTGCTTCCCTGCCCAGGCCAAGTTCGTAAGCAGCGAGCGAATTGTCTTAAAAATATGCATAGGCAACTCTATTGGGATGTTTAGGAATAAAAACAAGAATCTAGGGAGCACCACCATCTTCATTAGGGATATACGTCCCAACAACGACAAAGGTAGGCAAATCCATCTATCCACATTTTCCTCTAACCTCGTAATTCAGTCTACCATAATTTTCCCTTAGTACCAATGCTGAGTCCGTATGTACGCGTATGCCTAGATACCGTATCGCGTCCGATGTCCACTGGAGGGGGTAGCCCAATTTGACTGGTTGCATCGTCGGGGTCAAAGGGAAAACTGTTGATTTAGCGCAGGTAATTTTAAGGCCAGACCTTTCACCATATCTCACTACCTCGTCAAGTATCGGAGTTAGGTTTTTCTCGGGGTCTCGTACATACAGCAGCGTGTCATCGGCATATGCCGACACAATTAAATTATATTCAGGATATCGAAGCCCCCTATGACTATGATATTCTCTTATGGCACACGCGAGCGGCTCGGCAACTAGAGCATATAGTAGCGGAGATAGCGGACAGCCTTGTCGCGTGCCCCTAGATATTTTAATAGGGGACGTGACAATGTTGCCTATTCGTATTCGAGCAGCCGGTGAGCTATATAAAACTCCCACCAGCCTAAGAAATATATCTCCTACTCCCATGCGTCTTAGTAGGGCCTTCATAAAAATCCATTCCACCGAGTCAAAGGCCTTCTCGGCGTTCAAAAAGACCACTGCCGCTTTGACCTCAGGTCTACTATGTTGTATGGCGCCAAAGACCGTTCTTAGATTATACGATAAATTGCGCTCTGGGACAAAACCCGATTGTTTCGGGCCCACCAGCAGTGGTATCAGAGGGGCAAGCCGGTTCGCCAAGATCTTCGCAAAGATTTTTGTGTTGACATTGAGGAGCGATAGAGGCCGAAAGGACAAACATTCGTCCAGGGGTTTGCCAGGTTTTAAAATGGTAACAATAAGTGCTTCTCTCATTGAGGATGGCATCGTCCCTGCCTCTCCCATCTCCTCAAAGAGTGTATACAAATGCGGGATTAGGAGATCTTTAAATTCTTTATAGAATGCTACGGTGAGTCCGTCTAATCCAGGCGCAACACCCATTCTCATCGAATTCAAGGCTATCAGAACCTCATGTGCGTCAAGTGGTTCCATAAGGTATTCCCTATACTCATTGGAGAGCCAGGGCATCCGTATGTGCTCCGGATATTCTGAAATAGCTGTCTCCTCCATGGACACTTTCGTACAGTACAAATCAGCATAATATTGATTAAATCTATCTGCGATTTCTGTAGCTTTCGTCAGCAACTCCCCGTCCTCAGCCCATATTTCCGTCACATTCCCCGCCTCCCTCCTGCCTCGCAGCAGTGCTGCCAACACCGCACCTGGTCGCTCGCGTTCACCAATATACGTTCTGGCCACCGCATACTTCCCCAAGTGTTTTATTTCGCTATCTGCAGTCTCATGATATTCGACCAGCATTTCCCTTATCCTATCAGCTACCCCAGGGTTGTCGTTCTCAACAGCTTCCTTTTCTAACTCTGCCAACCGCCCCTCTAGCTGTACCAAACGTCGGCGGATATCTCGTAAAGCTCCTGAGTGCTTTGACATGGCTACCCCCCTGATATACACCTTGAAGGTTTCCCAGATCGTGGAGAAACTCTGAACAGAGCCTATATTGGTATCAAAAAACATTCTATAGCGTCAGCAAGTTCAGACCGAAAAACGCTATCAAGCAAGGAGTAAGGTGGGAATCGCCATGTGAAAGGCGCGGGTTTCTTTCTCAAATTATCGATATCTAATAGTATTGGGGAGTGGTCTGAAAACGATCGGGGGAGTACCTTCCAATACTGCACCCGCTGAATCAGGGATCTCGATGTAAACCAGTAATCAATTCTGGTATGCAAGTTATGCAGAGCCGAATAATGAGTGAACCCCCCTACACCTGGAGAGCGCTCCCTCCAAACATTTAGCAAGTCCAGTTGAACAGCAATATAACTTATAACCCTGGCTGCAGCAGACGAGCGCCTCACAGGTCCTCCAGAGCTGTCTAATGAGGGGTCCAGCACGCAATTAAAGTCACCATTCAAGAGTAATGGCAGATCCATCCTAGCTCTCATGCGTTCTAGCAAATCCTGGTAAAACTGTGGGCAATCATAGTTAGGGCCTTATACATTGACTATATGCCAAGCCATTCCCTTCCCAGTACATCTGGAAATTGTATATCTGCCACCCTTATTGTCTTCTAGAGCCTGTAACTTGATACCTGATTTGGGATTAACCCAGATAAGTACTCCCCTGGCATGAGATGTAAACCCAGCTGCGTGCGTATGACCATGTAGACCGCTATGTGTCAGCATACTACTGCCCACAGGTAGATGGGTCTCTTGTAGCAACGCAATATCAATCTCGTCTCTCACTAAGTTTGCAACAACCCTACGTAGCTTTCTGAAATCATTTAGCCCCCTAATATTCCAAGTGAGCAATCGGATTTTACTTCCTCTACCCTCCATCATGGCTCTGTACAATCTTCATTCCAGGAGTGACCATATATAAAGAGTCACCCAGTACCATCTCCAGGCAATTCTTCCGCTGTTGAGCGTCAAGTACACACTGCATGAACACCTCGCTATCCCACCAAACAATAACATTCCCCCCTCCCCTCCCCCACGCCATGCCGACCCCAACTAGGCATGATCGATACCATCCCTACCTCCCAAGGCCCCATAACTTTTTCATACAACATTGAGTGTTAAGAAGAACACTCATTTTCAACCTCAAACCAGGTAGTTGGTAACACACAGGGGCGGATGTTACCAGTAAAACCCTTAAATGCGTTTGTAAAACATTGAATGAATTTAGCCATCATGTTCAATTATGCATTTCCTAACCCGCTCAGTGGATTAAGCTCCACTGATACCAGCCTCATTGTTGCCAGCAATTCCATATAACCACCATCCGGATCCGCATTCCTTTACGGCAGCTGCCAGCGATCATTTGATCCAGCTCAAATGAACACCCTAAGAAGACTAAAACCCTTCCTCCCCGCAAATGACTTCAAACTTGCAGTTCAAGCTCTAGTACACCCTAGAGTTGAATATGGGAGTGCTTCTCTTTGCGGGCTCCCCAGATCGAAGACAGCCCCCCTAAGAGCATCAATCAACTCAGCTGCTAGACTCATCACTGTAGGAAGGTGGAATCTGACTATATGGTTGCCCCCACTTTTTTTATGGTGTTTTGCTGGTTTATGACAGTTGGACTGGGATCCTGCTATTCAGGGCCCCAGTCTATCTGCTTTCTCTGTAAAAAGGTTTCCATGTGCCTTAGGCACATCTCTGATTGGAATCTGGAGTGCCCTTGTAAGTCCCTAGTATATGGTATACTATGTACCAAGGGCATAGGTACCTCAGAGGCCTACCAGGGGCTGCAGCATGTATTATGCCACCCCTGGAAGGCCATCCAAACTGACACCACAGGTCTGCTACTGCAGCCTGGGTAAGGTGGTGCATGCACCCCTTACTGTGATATAGGTTACCTATATCACTAAATACATACACACATATAAACCTATAAGTCACTCCTAAGGCAGGCCTTATCAATCCTAAAGGCAGAGTGCATGGTTCCTATGTGAGAGGGTGCCCCTGCATGAGCAGGGCCCCTCTGCAGCGTTCGGAGACCCTTCTCTGATGCTGTTTGTAGTGCAGCCTGACCATATACTCTTAAGCGCATTATAACCTCGCGTTAAATGCTAACTTTGGAATGGCTGCACCTAAACATGTCGTGTTTGGTGTCAAACATCTTGGAATACTACCCCCCGCCAATTCTGGCGGCGGGGGTAGCATTCCACCCTTCTAGAGGGAAAGACATGTTAACTCTGGCTAGCCCGGTAACTTCTTTCCAAAGCCCTGGCATCACAAAATGGATGCTGCTGCCACAGACACGAGTCTGGCCTCCTGCTGCTGGGCGAAACTCCGGCAGGGAGGCCTGGACAATAGGTTTCCTGTCCCAGGGAGGTGTGACCACCTCCCCAGACAGGATAATGTGTATTGGGGCTGGGCGGGAGCACTTTCGGGTGCTTTGAAGTCCTGCACTGGGGGCACACTTGGTGTCCCTGTGCATACCCCAGTTCAAACCGGATCAGGGGCTTGCAGCCCCTGCTTTGGCGCGAACTGGACAAAGGGAAAGGGGTGTAGCCACCCCTCTGCCCTGACCCACCCATAGGTGGGGCCACAGAGTAGTCCAACCCCTATACTTAGTATAAGTATAGGAACCCAGTCCCTAGGACTTTAGATTATCCCTGGACGAAACTCTGAAACTGAATCCTGGACCTTCGACGCTCTACTCACGATTAGAGGACAGAAGAATCTCCCTTGGGGTCAAGAAGTGACTCCCCTGCTTGGCAGGCACCAAAGAAGCATCTGTCCGGTTCGCATTTCTGAAGCTCCCGCCGGACGCCGAAGTCATCGCATCACCAGAGGAGGATTCTCAGACTTCCCCGAGGCTACCCTGAGTCCCCAGCAAAGCTGAGGCCCGTAGCTATCGTGGGTGACTTGAGACCGTGACCCCTGGACACCGAGCACATTTGCAAGTGCATCCTCTTCTGGGTCTCCCACGAAGTCGTGCTTTGGGCTCCGAGTAGCCCTAGCCTCCAGCACCAACTGCACCGAAGATCACTGGCCTCCACTCCACGAGTGTCCTGTGAGCCAGATCCACGTGCGACGTCTCGAGGCTCCTTCGCGGTCGCTAGCCCGTTGGCTAGTAGCCCTTAACGAAGGCCAATCTTTTCTTACTTGGCATCCTGGTTGCTCCAGGCCTGCCCTCACTTACCCTCGCTGGGTGAGTTCCCCAGACCTTGCTGGTCTGCACCATCGACGATCTTCCTCTGCATCGAGACTTGCCGTTGCCAAGGCTTGTTGGGTCCAATCCGGTCGCCGACACCTCAGCACTCGACAGACATCGTGTACCAGCCCGAATCCTGCTCCTGGTCGCCGACAACGCCTCCTGGACCTCGTGGCTGAAGAGTCAAGACGACCGTCAACGCACCTGAAGCACTCGACATCGGTGGGCATCTGTCCATCGCCCTCCTGGTCACTGGCTAGTGACCCAGACTCTGTCCCCTCTGCTTTCAGGTTCTTCAGATCTCCGATCCACTCTTGGATCCACCCGGACACTTTCCACTTGGTCGCCAGCAGCACTTTGCAGCAGATCGCCATTCAAATCGACGACGAAACCCGACCCCGAAAGGCACCTATGCACCCGGCTTCCCTGGGTGAGGTAACACGAGTACTCCGGTGCTCCCGTGGGTAGAGACTCTTCAAAGTCCTAGATCTCAAAGGGTTTTGTCCTAGTCCTCCTTTAAGTGTCCCTCTTCTTTAATTTCCCGATCACGACTTTCTCCATAGAAGTCAACGGCGTATCGCGGTTGTGTATTTACACTGCACGCGTCCCCCGTGGGTCCCCTGTGTCACTACCTTGGGTGGTTCCTTGTGGTCCAAGCACTTCTAGAGGCTCTAGGCCTAGTGTCTAGTTCAGTCGTGGTTCTTATACCACTTTATTGGTATATGGTTTGGTTCGCCCCTAGGGCCCAAACGTGTATTTGTGCTATTACTGTGTTTAAATAACTTCTAACTTATGTACTTCGAACTCTAGCCTCATAAAGAGACTAGAGGGGTGTGTTTAGCAATAAATACATATATTTTGAATATATACCTGGTGTGGTGCTCTTTCATTTGATCACTCAAGAGATTATAGACTGGTAAAACAAGCTGCTTTACATTCCTTCAAGACTTAGCCTGAAGGCTGCTCTCCATAGCTACCACTAGGATAGCTTTCAATAAGGTTGTCTTTAACCTATCTCCAATAAGGGGTTGTTTGGACTGGTGCAAGGTGCCCACTATAATTAGTGGACAGCATATACCAGGCCAACTTCTCACAATCACTGGCTCCAAAAGAAACTGCCACATCTCCCCTGACCTTAGAGCCCTCAACTGGCTACCTTTCAAAGACAGAGTTCAACTAAAAATCGCATGCATGACGCACAAGGCCATACATCACAACACTCCGAGTTACCTGGCACAGAAATTGGTACTTTCTTGTGGCAACAGATCCTCCAGAAGCGCCAGTAACCTTCTACTGAAACCACAACGATTTTCCAAGAAGAAAACATACAACCGGGCCTTCTCGGGGATTGTTCCCAGGATCTGGAATGCACTACTTCCAGAAACCAGACTGAATCCCTCTATAGTATCGTTCAAAAAACAAGTGAAATCTATTCTCTTATCCAAATTCACATGAACTATGTTTATAAGTTGTAATACTATTGTATGCTATGCACGGAACATAATTTTTTCTTGTAATACGGGTTTTGTTTACTATATCTGCTTGTAAAGCGCTCTGATACCCGCAAGGGTCTTGTCCGCGCTATATAAAACCTTCAAAATAAATAAATAAATGTCTCGATTTGCAAGAGGTGGTGCTGCCTATAGTCCCTGCTGACAATCCAATGCCAGCGTTGTCCACTGGGCATTTCTTAGTCACACTTTAGACATCGTAATCAGAGCTTTATTTAC
The DNA here is from genome assembly GCA_963921515.1 of Calotriton arnoldi. Taxonomy (NCBI): domain Eukaryota; kingdom Metazoa; phylum Chordata; class Amphibia; order Caudata; family Salamandridae; genus Calotriton; species Calotriton arnoldi. The sequence continues at coordinate 2,497,859 of CAWUFW010001089.1, read as the reverse complement.
AACATACCTGCTTATGTCATATGTAAACAGTTCGGCTCACCAGTCCTGTATATCTACTCTTCCAAGTCTCCTCCTGTCGCCTCCGGTTGCTCCTGCGTCAGGACTTCATGCGCCTCCGGTTTTTTACAGTCCTTGAGGGCCTTTTGTAGTGACTTAGGGTCCACAAAGATTTTCGACGTGCCATTCATCATGACCCTAAGTCTGGCCGGGTAGAGCATTGCGTAGTCAAGACCAATCTCTCTCAGCTTCCGTTTCAGTGGGATAAACTGCCTCCTCGCCTCCTGCACTTTGATGGTGAAATCAGGGAAAAGAGCGAGGGACGACCCCTCATACTGCAATTCCTTCAGTTCTCGAGCGCGTTTCAGTGCAGCATCTCTGTCTCTGTAATTCAGTAATTTAGCAATTACTGGACGAGGAGGGGCTCCAGGCGGCGGTCTAGGACTCAAAGATCGATGTGCCCGCTCTACTATGAACATGTCGGAGACCGTGTCGCGACCCAACAAGGTCACCAGCAATTTCTCAACAAATATCTCCATATTCCCCATCGGCGTAGTCTCGGGCAGTCCCGTAATTGAATATTGCTGCGTCGGGACCTAGCTTCCAAATCTTCAGCTTTTTCTTGTAAGGTCGTGAGGAGTTTCCCCATTTGTTTCTGCATAGTGTCAGTCTCCATTTGGGCCTCCTCGATTTCGGATACTCTCCTTTCGGTCATGTCGATTCGCTCCGACATCCTATCCATTCTGTAGGCCAGGGAGTCTATCTTTCCATCAATGGTGGATAGGCTCTTCTGCATTGCAGACAGTATTTGACATATATATCCCCCTCCGACTCCTCTGGGATAGGCTGCCGGTCCGCAGCCTCTTGGCTTGCTTCTTCCTCCCTGTGCTGCGACTTGCGTTGTTCAAACTGAAGCTTCTGCTGCGTTTTATCGCCTTTACCCATATTTGGAGAAGGACAAGCCTGACCGTTACTGCCCACTAGTAACCACTGGACTTACGTTGTGGGGACTCAACGTTCCAGCTGCTGGCAGAGTCTGGAAAAGGACACGCGCCTCTCTTGCTGTTGCCCCAATTGGTTAATAGCTATGCAATTCAGATCCAATCTTGAGGGCTTAAGGCTATTCCTGGCAGCTGTTTTCTCTATTATCCCCAGCCAGGGAGCAAAACTCACGTCTTCCAGGGTGTGCAAGCTGATGAGCAGGGGTGAGGGCAGGCACCGATGCTTCGCGCTCTGCCTGCAGAGAGGTATATTTATCTGCTAGTCATTCGCCTTAGTATTAACCTTTCTGGTCGGGAACCTCCCTCGCAGGCCAACTGTGAGTCCCCTTCCGCTCCGCTCACGTCCAAGGTTGCTCTGCTCTCAGATCACAGGCCTCTGCCGGGCACGGGCACCCCAGCCGGCAATCCTTAGGCGCGTCGCCCAGCGCAGCAGAGTGTGAGGGCCAATTTCTTATGCGTCACCAGGTCCTCGGTGGCAGCTCTCGTGATGCCCCTAGGTCCTTGCTCAGCGGGAGTCCCACCCGCATCTCTCTTCCAAATACGGCTCACGTCCGCACCCAATATGCAGCCACACCGCAGCTCACCTCAAGGCCCAATAGGAGGCCAGACTCCCCGCAGCCGGGACAGGGTCCAAACAGCAGGAACGCTTCGTTGCGTCCCCGCGGCTGGGCTCAGGCCATCAGCTCCCCGCAACTGCCTCAATCTCCACCCAGCTTCCGCGGCACAGCCGTAGGCCGCAACGCTCCGTGAGTTGTCAGCTCCGCAATGCCTCGCCGCTCGTACGGTCCTCCGCTCACTATCACGGGCTCGCACTCAGCTTCCTGAGCCCGACCCGGGGGCAATCGGGCCGCCCACCAGCCGCAGTGTCTGTCTCACCGCTCAGCCCAGTGAAATCCTGGGTGCCTCAGTAGTACCCCTAGGCGCGGAGAGCCAGCCCAGCAGCAGGCTCCGCCATGCGTTCACTGCAGGCCGCGTGTAGACTCGCTCCGGCCCCGCAGCAAACTTTGTTCAATCTGCATGATACCGGTCTCAAATGAAGGCGTACTCTTCACGCTGTCAGCAGGTATGTTTAACGGGTGTCTAATGCTTGGAAATGCAAGGATTAATGCCGGATAGTTATGATAGCTCACAGAGCTCGCTTATACAGCGGCCATCTTCGTGCCAAGAAAGCTCCGCCCCCCAATCTAACACAATATGTAATGAGAACATTGACAGTACAACCTGCGGTGGCTGCTCAGGCTACACAACCACACGTGGCTACCACAGGTATCAGCCTGCAAACACTGAATGCAATTATGGGAAAGGTTCCCACCAGTCGGGAGCAAATCCCGTTCTGGATAGCACAAAAAACAGCACATCTTGAAGCAGTTTTTCCCCATACAGGCCCGCAGGAAAAACACAGAATATTGACAATTTGCTTGCCAATGGGGATGGTTCCCCCGATAGAAGATTGCGCCACTTGGGGCACAGTCTTCGCTGCCGTATACACCAGAACACATGGTACCCATTTGACAGCAGTCATACCAGAAGTACTGAAACAAATTCAGAATGAGTATGGGGCAAAGCCTGCCTTAGATCTGGGAATGAAACTGGTGGGCAACTTTGCCCACGTATCGACAATTATGTTGAGTAACATAAAAGGGGAGGCAGCAGCGGTAGCTATACGCCAACACCTGGGAAATTCACTCCTGCACAACAGAAGAGAGAATTTCCTAAGATTATCAAAGAAATATATGCCTCTTAAGGCAGAGATAATCTTGGAGCCAAACCTGGCAAACCAATAGTTAAGAGTAGTTCTGAAAAGGAAAACTCTAAACAAGCACCCGATTCTTCAAAGAAGAAATGGGATAATAAACAAAAACATACAAAACAAAACACAGTCACAGGGTGGGACTCCTCAACAGGAACACACCGAACAACAATATAATCTACGAAACCGTGACAATATTAGAAAACCTGACAGGTATCAGGATACTGATACATGTTCATCTCATTCCTTTCAGGAAATATCCAAAAAGCGATTGGAGAGAGACGGACGGTCAGAATACAGATCGGAAGAGCGAGTCAAGCCGAAAAAGGAGACACATTCCACTTCGAACTACATCATTAAACAAGAAGACAAACAAAAGACTTCAAAACCTCAATTTAAAAAGAAGAAGGTAGCCAGGATTAAAATTAAATCGTGCCCAGGCTACTGGGGACTCTGTTTCTGAACGGGGAATGGGCAGTGACGATGCTAGACAGCGTGGCAGAAGTCACCATAGCTCTCCAGAACCTGATGGACTTTCTGGGGGTAGTAACGCTGAGTGAGCATATATAACGGGGGAAACACCGGATACAAGGGTAAGTGTCCCACATCGATTATACGAAATAACACTCCAAATGGAGGGGGACATACCCAGGAAAATAAAGGGTCTCTTTTGGGAGAACTTGACCTATGGTTACGACATTCTTTTGGCCGAGGCTGTCCGCCACCCCTAGACGCAGAGAACCAACAGCAAATTGGCTTTGACTTGTGTGCAGATTCTTAGACTTGGGATCTTATTCTATCAATCAATCAGGGTTGGTAAAGCGCAGCTACTCACCTGCGAGGGTCTCAAGGCACTGGAGGCAAGGGGCGGCTCCGTTGAGTGCTGGGGTTACCCAAAAAGCCAGGTCTTGAGGTCCTTCCTGAACTGGGGCAATGTGGGAGATTGCCGGAGGAGGAGGGGGAGGGTTTCCAGGCTTTGGCTGCGAGGTAGGAGAAGGACTTTCCTCCCGTTCTAGTCTTGCTGATACGTGGGACGGTGGCCATTGAGAGCTGGGCTGATCGGAGGTGTCTTCTGGGTGCATGGAAGGAGAGGCGGCTGTTCAGGTATGCGGGTCCGGTGATGTGAAGGACCTTGTATGCATGGTTGAGGAGTTTGAAGAGTATTCTTCTTTCGACTGGAAGCCAGTGGAGATTGCAGAGGTGTTGGGTGATGGGACTGCGACGGGGGATGTCGAGGATCAGTATGGCTGCAGCGTTCTGGACAGTCTGGAGTTTGCGAAGGAGTTTATTGTTGATTCCGGCGTTGAGAGCGTTGCCGTAGTCCAGTCTGCTGCTGATGAGTGCGTGCATGACAGTTTTTTGGGATTCGGTTGGGATCCATCTGAAAGTCTTACAGAGCATGCAGAGGGTGTTGAAGCAGGATACGACGTTGATCTGGCGATGAGTTTAGTATGATGCTGAGGTTTCATGCATGGTCTGTCGGCGGAGGGCCACCAGGAGTCGTTCCATGCGGAGGGGTGGAGCCAAGGATGAGGACTTCTGCCTTTCCTGAGTTGAGTTTCAGGCAGCTGTTCTTCAGTCAGGTGGTGATGGCTTTCATCCGTTCTTGGAAGTTGTGTCTGGTGATGGGTTCATTGGTGAGGGAGAGGATCAGCTGGGTGTTGTCGGCGTATGAGACGATGTTTAGCCAGTGGTTCCTGACGATGGTTGCAAGGGGGGCCATGTAGACGTTGAAGAGGGTGGGACTGATAGAGGAACCCTGGGGCACTCCACAGTTGGTCTCTGTCAGTTCCAAGAGGTAGGGAGGGAGTCTGACCTGCTAAGTTATATCGGTGAGGAAGGAGCTGATCCAGTCGAGTGCCTTGCAGAGGATGCCGGCGCCATGGAGTCTGGTGGCTAGGGTGCGGTGGAAGACGGTGTTGAATCCAGCCTAGAGGTCCAGGAGGATGAGGGCTGCCGTTTCGCCCTGGTCCAGGAGGGAGTGGATGTCGCCAGTGGCTGCGAGTAGGGCGGTCTCGTTGCTGTGATTGCTTTGGAATCTGGATTGGGAGATGTCCAGGACGTTGTTAGCTTCGATGAAGTTTACTAGCTGGGTGTTGACGGCCTTTTTGATGACCTTGGCTGCGAAAGGAAGCAGGGAGATGGGCCTGAAGTTCTTGAGGTCCGTCGGGTCCGTGGAGGGTTTCTTCAGGAGGGGGATGACTTCGGCATGTTTGCAGTCATCGGGGAAGGTGGCGGTCTCGAAGGAACAGTTGATCGTCCGACGTAGTTCGGGGGCGATGGCAGAGGCAGCTCTGTGGAAGATGTGGTGTGGGCAGAGGTCTGAGGGTGCTCTGGAGTGGATTCTTTTCATGGTCTTCAAGGTGTTTTCTGTCGTGAGCGGGATCCATTTGAGCAGGGTCTGTTGGGTGGAGTTGCATGAGAGGGGAGCTGGAGCGGTGAGGTGGTCTTGGTTGTCAAAGTTGTTGCAGATCATCTTGATCTTGTGATGGAAGAAGGTGTTGAGTCTGTGGCAGAGGTCTTGGGAGGGTGGGACGTCTGTTGTTTCGCTGCAGGGTTTGGTGAATTCCTTGATGATGGAGAAGAGTTCTTTGGTGTTGTGTGCTTTGGTGAGGATTCTGTCTTGGAGGGATTTCTTCCCTGTGGATTTGATGAGTTGGTGGTGGCTGCTTTGTAGGGGGCGCGTGTTTCTGGGGTTTTGTTGTTCCGCCATGTCTTTTCGAGTTGTCTGCAGTAGGGTCTGGATTCTTGGAGTGCAGGGGTGAACCAGCTTGCTTTCTTGATTTGTCTTCCGGTGGCTTTCTTGAGGGGGGCGAGTGTGTCAGCGCAGCTCGTGATCCAGCGGTGGAGGTTGCGTGCTGCGGTGTTTGTGTCTGGCGTAGTCGGTGGTGGGGTGCTGACGAGGGCGGAGGTGAGTTGGTCTTCGGTGACTATGTTCCAGCTTCTGCAGAGGAGGCGGTGGGCACGCTTGTGTACAGTGGTTTTTTTTAAGGAGAAGTGGATACAGTGGTGATCTGTCCAGAGGAGTCCCGTGGTGTGGCTGTAGAAGACGCTGTTTCCTCCAGGGTCGAATGTGTGTCCCTCTGTGTGCGTGGGGGCAGTGACTAGTTGTTTCAGTCCTATGTTGGCGAGGTTCTCTAAGTGAGAGGCAGTATTTGAGTCATCGTGGTTAACCAGGTGGAAGATTAGGTCTCTGAGTAGGATGTAGTCTGTGGATGCGAGGGTGTGGGGTGCGCTGAGGTCGGTGATGGCATCAGTAAAGGGAGCGCGGGGGTCGGGTAGCCTGTAGATGAGGGTTCAGCAGAGAGTGGTTTTAGGGTTGATTTGAATCTGGAAGTGGAGGTGCTCCATGAGGGTGTGTGGGTCGTCTGGGAGGGTAGTCATGCAGAGGGTTCTTTTGTGAACAGCGGTGATGCCTCCTCTTGGACGAATGGGGTGGTCCTTGCCAAGATCTTGTATCCGTCGGGAATGGCGGTGGCGATGTCGGGTGCAGAGTTCATTTTGGTCCAGGTTTCCGTGAGGAAGGCAACGTCGGGCGAGTAGCTGTTGAGGAGGTCCCAGATTTCTATGGCGTGCTTGTGCAGGGAACGTAGGTTGAGGAGGATGCAATTGAGTGGTTTGTGAGCGGTGATGTCCAGTAGGTTGGGAGATGCTGCTAGGGTATGGTGGGTGAAGGTGCGGCGGCAGCATAGACAGGAGAGAGGGCCGTGGGTGTTGTTCGGTGTCAAGAGCTGGCAGTTGTTGTTGCGTCCGGGGTTGAGATCGTGGAGGGTCCTGAAGGAGTAGCGGTGGCGGGTCAGAGGACCAGGGTCCCTGGCGCTGGTCGCGTTCGGGCGCAGATGGGCTTGCCTTTGGCACGCCCGCTGAAAACCAGCGGCGCACCCGCTGAGCGCTGCCACGCTGAGGCAGCCATTCAGTAGGGATTGGGGGAGGGTGAGTCAGTTGGGAGGCGGGAAGGACACACTGGAGGGGCCGCAGGGGCAGCAGCAGCGGCGGGGGAATATGAAGGAAAGTTTGAGGAGACTGAGGAGAGTGAGAAGTGAAAAGGTTAAAAGTGACAGAAGGGCAAAACAAAAGAAAGAGGAAAAGAGGGCACAAAAGGAGAGAGGCAAAGAGAGGCAGAGGCAGATAAGCAGAAGAGCAGAATGCTCTCCCACTGGACCACCAGGGATGAGGCGCAGGCAGGAGCCTGCGGGTGAAGGAGGGCCTCGAACACCCTGCAAATAGAGAGCTCAGGGGCCAGCACTTAGTGGTGGAGATGCGTGGGGGGAGCAGTCTCACTGACCAGGTCAGTGGTCTTGCTCTAATTTTTATTAATTGGTAGACCCTGATTCATAGAACAGGGAGGTTGGGAGGGTCTGTGAGGAATCTGCGGTTAGATAGATTCTCTGCCAGAAAGAGCATTACCGAAGGTAAGTAACTTGCTCTTCTGATAAAGACTTCTAACCGCAGATTCTTCACCTTTTGAATAGATAACAGAGCAGTACCTATTAGAAGGTGGGTCTGTGAATTGGCTCAAAATGAGAAGTCCTGTAGGATGGAGCAGGCAAAATGTCCCAATTGGCGAACCTTGCTGTCCAGACAGTAGTGCTTTGTGAAGGTATGAAGCGATGCCCACAAAACCAAGTAGCAGATGTCCAGGACAGGAATTCTGCATGCCAATGCAGTGGTAGCAGCGTTGGTGCTGGTGGAATAGGCCTGCATACCTTCTGGAGGCTGCTTTTTGGCCAGTGCATAGCAGATCTTGATGCAGAGTATGATCCATCGGGAGATGGTGCTCTTCTGCATGGCCATGCCTTTTTTCGCCCCAGTGAACCCCACAAAGACCTGATCTTCCACCCGGTGTTCATGGTTATGATAGATGTAAATGCTCAGCATTCTTTTGAGATCAAACTGATGGAGCCTCTCGTTCACCTTAGAGGGGTAAGGCAGAGCATAGAATGCCAGCATGGTGATGGTTTGACTGACATGGAATGGTGTTACAACTTTTGGTAAGAGGATGCTCGCGACCACAGAACCAGCTTGTCTAGGAAAAAGATGGTATACAGTGGGTTTACAGAAAGAGCCTGAAGCTCACTCACTTGCCGATCCAAGGTGATTGTGATGAGGGACACCATCTTGAGGGTGAAGAGCTGCAAGGGACAGCTGTAAAGTGGCTCAAAGGGAGTGCACATCAGATGTGTGAGGACCAAGTTAAGGTCTCACTGCAGCAAGACGAAAGGTGAGGGAGAAAGCAATTGTTGGAGACCTTTCAAAAAAGGCGTTGAAAACGGTGACTTAAACAATGAGGGCTTGTCCGGCTACCGCAAAAAGGCAGAAAGAGCCCAAAGGTACCCCTTACCTGTGCCCAAAGCAAAGCCTTGCTGGGCAAGAGACAAAACAAATAACAGAACGTCAGAAAGTCAGCCTGGAGGGGGTCAATCTGGGGTGTGCCGCACCAAACCACAACCTTTTCCCCACAACACGCATATGCAGTTTTTGTAGAGGGATGCTTGTCTGCCAAGATGACACCAACCACCTCCAGTGGAAGGTTGAATGGGTTCAGCTGTTGCTGCTCAATCTGAATGCATGAAGCTGGAGAATGTGAAGGCCTGCATTGAGAACCCTGCCCTGTTATTGTGTCAACAGTCCTCCCGGAGGGTTCGCCTGATCGGAGGATACCATACTCCTTGTACAAAATCCGGGGCCACTAAGATGACTTGGTCCTGGTCATTACTGATCTTCTTCAGATCTTGGGGCTGGAATGGTACTGGTGGGAAGGTGTTCAGAAGTCTCAAGTTCTACTCTAGGCAGAATGCGTCTCCTAGCAAGAGGGTACTTGGATACAACAAAGTGCAGAACTGCTGGCATAGCACGTTCTCAGCGGTAGTGAACAGATTGAGCAAAGGTTCACCCTATTCGCAGAAGAGACCTTGCACCACCTTCGGGTGTCACTGCCATTCGTGATCGGCTAAGCCTTGACAGCTGAGCTCAAAGATCCTGACAGGTGGTTCACCTTAAGAAGATCCCTTGACTATCCAGCCATTTCCAGAGGCGAATTGCATCCAGGCACAGGGCCCAGGACCTCCACACCTCACTGCTTATTGCAATGAAATATGGAGATGCTGTTGCCCATCAGCACCTATAGCAACTTCCCTTTGATGGACTTCGGCACATTGATAGTGAACCCCAAAAATGACAGGAGGTTCGCTGTAGTCTGGAGATGGTTGACGAACAGCCAGTCGTCTATGTAGGGGACAACTGGGACCCCTGACCTCTGAAGGTATGCTGTTAGCACCACCATCATGTTTGTGAAAGCCCAAGACTGGTGAGACCAAAGGGGAGCACATAACTGAAAATGTTTCTGTACCCCCACAGGCTGCAGGAAGAGCTGATGGACCTGCAGGACGAGAATATTGAAATAGGCATCCGGCAGGTCTAACACCACCATCCAGGGTCAAGGGCAGCTAACACCTGTGCAAGTGTCAGCATCTTGAATTTTCCCTTCTGAAGGAAGAGGGCGCAGATATAAAATACGGAGTAGACCTCCATCATTCTTCGGCACCAGAAAGTAGCAGGAATAACAATCACAACGTACTTCTGGGGCAGGCACCCTCTCAATAGCCCCTTTGGCCAAAAGGGCTTGCACTTCCTGCTGTCCTAAGATGGAGAGATGGTCATCCATCAGTTGTTCTAGGGACAGTGGAAGGTGTGGTGGAGTGGCAATGAAAGTTAGGGTGTACCCCTTCCAGATTATCTTCAGAACCCACCTCAGCGTCAGCATTGAGGCTGGTGTGGAGCAGGGTGCTGGAGGCAGGTCTTAGAGTTGTGGCTAGACCCCAGGCACCACAGGCAAACCTGATGAGGATCTGTCACAGGCATTTGTTTGTGACAGTCCTTACAGGCTTTAAAACCTGTTGTTTTGGGTGGTGGGGTGGTATTTCCCTTGCACACTGGAATTTAGAATTTCTGAGGTAAACAGGTATTTTGAGAAGAGAGGTAGCTGCGGTTCCACATCAGGTGGCACAGAACAAATTTCTGGAGAAGAACGGAGTGCGGAGCTGCACAGCCTTACCTACAGGCACACAGAGGAACTTCTCAAAAGTTTCTGGATGCAATCTGACACATGGGGAATATTCAAAAATGGGGAATCTGCAAATAGAGTAGTCTCTATCAGAAATATACTTGCCTAGACAATGACACTGATGCAATTTTAGCTCTGATGGAGTACGCTCAGACACTGGGAGAAGTTTGGGCTCAATGTAGTTTGTAACAGATGATACATGACATTATCCATCTGGCAATGCACCTGCTCTGATGGCATTTTTGCATCCAAAATTCACAAACAGTTGATCAGTCAAATGCAGAACTCTGTTTCTTTTACAATACATGAGTGAAGTGCACTTGACATCCAGACTGTGTAATATCTACTCAACTGAAAATCTGTGAGGATGGCATGTAGTTCTCGTATGCACTTAGCCAATGTTATGGCCATCAAAAAAACAAGAATTTCATTGAAAATGGTTCTTCTCACAAGAGACAAATGGATTAAAATACCTATGATTTAACAGGCCAGGACCAGATTTATGTTCCAAGAAGCCATGTAGTGCCTGACTAGCGGAAACAAATGCATTGGGACATCAAATAATTTTTGATGGCCTCACTTGTCATGATGAAGGGCTCCCTAGGATTCTTTGAATGGGCTCCAACGGCTGCAGGCTTTAGTTTTACAGGTATTCACCTTCACCCCATTTCAACATTTTGCTCCTTGTGAGTTTTGGTGAAGAACTTGTTTTTTGACTGTAGTAAAATAATTGAGGACGAACCCCGGTCTGTATGGTGTCCTTGGTGTCAGGATTAGACAGGACTTGTCTCCTACCTTGACACTGCTCTGATAACACAATCACCCAGGTATGGGAAGCAGTAGATCTGCTGTTTATGTACAAGGAATGCTATCAGGGCCCTGATCTTGGTGAAGATCTCTGAGGCAGCTCTGAGCGATGTCAGTAACCTGTACTAGAAGTGCCTTTTTGCCATGAAATGGAGGTACCTCCTTGATGTTTCTGCAACAAGCTTACACAAAGCTAGGCATTCTGAAGAACCACTGAACACATCTAGCCTTTGCTTCGGACAGCTGCCAAGATCTTAGCCAAAGTCAGCATCTTGAACTTCTGCATGGAGAAAAAATGGTTTAGATTGCAGAGGTCTAAAATGGGCACAAGCCCTTCTCTTTCCTTCCCTCATTAGGAGGAATAGTTTCAGTAGTATCAAGCCCACTTTCTGTGAGAGGGACAAACTATGTCTCCTAAAAGGAGAAGCCTATCTACTCCTGAAGAAGTTCTTGCAATGCTGACTGGGGTAGAGGTGGATGTGGTAAGTATAGAGCACAGTTTTCCTGATGCACTAAAAGAATAAATGCAGAGTTGTTATCAGGGTACAGTGGTGGTTGTGGAGAGAAAGCCTCCAAGCCCACTGGAGTCTAGTGATCTCTTGAGATGGTGTCAAGGGTGCCGACTGGTTTCTAGGGAAGTGGCTGGGACTTCTTGACTTTGGCTAGGGCTGAGGGAGTGGAGTGGATTTGTTCTTCGTTCTGAAGCACTTCTTTTTAAACTTCTAATTCTCTGAGGAGGAGGAGGAGGAGGTGCCAACCAAAATGTAGGAGTGAAAGGACCCAGAATTTTGAAAGGATAGAAAGTCGTCGCCATCCAGAAAATCGGAGAAGTTTTCGATGAACTATTTCGATGGCACTTGACAACCAAGTTACTTGCCTTCAGTAATGCTCTTTCTGTTAGAGACTCTAACTGCAGATTCCATACCTTTTGAATATTCCCCAGGTGTTAAGACTGGATCTGAAAAATCCTTAGCAGTACCTTGCATGCCAACATGTGGCACCACACGGCTCTGTGCCAACGTCCCACCACTCTGGAAGTGATGCGCAAGACCCTATATAGGACTGACATCAGTTGCTTTCTGAACCGTCCGTGCCCGCAGATGCGGAATCCAAACTTCAGATTAGTAGTGACCAGTGTTCAGATCTCGAATTAGGCCCTTTTTAAATCAGAGCAGTCCATTTAATAGAACAGGTAGGGGAGAAATATACGATTAGATGGAGTCTCTAACAAAGGAGCATTACTGAAGGAAAATAACTTGCTCTACTGATAGACACTGCTAACTGCAAATTCCTCACCTTTTCAATAGATACCAAATCAGTTCTTCAAAAGGTGGCGAGTCTGTGAGCTGAGTCAAACCAAAAGGTCCTGCAGTACTGAGTGGGCAAAGTGCCCTTGACAGACCAGATTGTCCAGACAATAGTGCTGTGTAATCATGCATAGGGATGCTCATATCGTTGCCTGGGAAATATCCAGGATAGGCACCCCATGTGTCAATGCAGTGGAAATAGCATTGGCTCATGTGAAGTGAGCCTGTAAGCTCTCTTGGTGTTGCTTTCTGGCCAATGCATAGTAAATCTTAATGCAAAACACAATCCAGCGAGAGATGGTCCTCTTCTGCACATCCTTGCCTCTCTGTGCTCCACAGAATCCGGTAAAGAGTTGATTGTCCACCCAGTGTTCTCTGGTACTATCAGTATAGAAACTAAGGGCCCTATTCAGATCTAATCAATGAAGTCTCTCCTCCTCCTTAGAGGGGTGAGGTGGAGCAAAGAATCCCAGAATGGTGATTTTCTGCTGGACATAAAATGAAGTCCCTACCTTCAGAAGGAAGGAGGCTTGAGTCCCTAGAACTAGTTTATATGGATAAAAGTTGGTGTAAGCTGGGTTGACAGAGAAGGCTTGTAGCTCACTCACCAACTTTGCGGATGTTATGGCTACGAGAAATGCTGTTTTGAGAGTAAGCAGTCGGAGAGGACAGCTGTGGAGAGGTTCGAAGGGAGAAAACTTGGGAATGTAAGAACCAAGTTCAAATCCCACTGGGGGATAATAAATGGAGATGGGGGAAACATATACTGTAAATCCTTAAGAAGACGTATCACTAAAGGTGATTTAACCAAAGCGGGCTGGTCTGGCAACTGCAAAAAGGCCCAAAAATAGCCAACAAATACCCTTTATCAGTGCCCAATGCAAGTCCTTTCTCGGCCAGGGACAATATGAACATTAACACTTCGGACAGCTTAGCATGAAGAGGGTCAATCTGCATGTTAGTACACCAAGACATAAACTTGTACCGATGGCAGGCGTATACAGATTTGATTGAGCGATGCCTGGCTATCAAGATGACATCAACAACTTCAAGAGGAAGATCAAAGGCAGGTTTGGATGCAGGACCGTGCCCTGCTGCTGTGACACCAGGACCTCTTGAAGGGACAGCCTGATTGGGGGAAAGATGTTCATGCCCAGGGGGTTTGGCTACCCTGTGCCCAATCAGGTGCCACTAGGTTGACTTGGGCCCGGTCGATCCTGATCTTCTTCAGAACTTGGGACAGGAGAAGTATCAGTGGAAAAACATACATGAGTCCCGAGTTCCACTCTATGTGGAACGTATCTCCAACAACAAAAGTGCTGACATTGTGTGTTCTTGGTGGTGGTGAAAAGATCAAGCCAAGGTTCTCCTTATTTGCCGAAGAGTCCTTGCACCACATAGGGAGGTAGCTGCCATTCATGATATGCGAGGTGTCGACGGATGAGTTTGTTTGTCCGCCATGTCGTTGAGAGATCCGTGAGGTGGCAAACCACCAGGAAAATCTCCTGGGGTTCCAGATATGTCCAGAGGCGTATGCCTCCTAGCACAGGCTACACTACCCCACATTGCCCTTCTTGTTACCACATTGTCTGTGAGCATCTGTACCAGCTTCCCCTTGATGGAAAGAAGGAAAGCTTTTAACACCAAGAGGATGGCTCGAAGCTCCAACAAACTGATGTGGAGGTAAGCCTCCGCTGGAGAACAGAGGCCTCTGATCTCCAGCTCTCCTCGATGGCATCTGAGCTCAGGAGCGAGGCATTGGTCACCACTGTCAGTTCCTGGTGGGGTAGGGAGAGGGCTCTGCGGTTGACCCAATCACGGTCCAGCAGCCACCACTGCAGATCTTTTGCAGTCTCTGCTGAAATCTGGACTTGATCGGAGAGATCTCCCTGGTGCTGTGCCCCTTGGGACTTCAGATCCCACTACAGAGCCTACATATGTCATCTGGTGTGCTTCACCAGTAGGATGCAGGAGGCTCTAAGTCCCAGCAGCTTCAGAGTCGTTCTCACTGTGATCCAGGACAGAGGTTGAAAAATCGGGATCATATCCCGAATGTCATGGATTCTTTTTTCCAGGGGAAAGGCACAGAATTGCACCATGTCCAGAATGGCTCTGATGAAGGGGAGCGTCTGAGAAGAAGTCAGGTGTGACTGGAACACTGATAAAAAATCTCAAGGATGTTAGGCGACTCCCCATAGTCTGGAGGTGGGTGACGACTGCCTAGGGTGAGCCCACCTTTAACAGCCGGTAGTCGAGGTAGAGAAAGACCTGGAACTCAGAAGATGTGCTGTAACCACCACCATCACTTTTGTGAACACCCGAGGGACGCTGGTAAGGCCAAAAGGGAGCAAAGCGAACTGAAAATGCTTGTGACCTACTGTGAACCGCAGGTAACATGTGGGCTTGCAGGATGGAGATGTGGAAATAAGCATCCTGCAGGTCCAACGCAACCATCCAGTCTCCAGGGTCGAGGACAGGCAGAACTTGGGCCAGGGTGAGCATTTTAAATTCGTCTTTCCACAGAAAGGCGTTCAAAGGGCTAAGATCTAAAATGGGACAGAGACTCCATCCATTTTCAGCACCAGGAAGTAGCAGGAATAACAACCACAACCAATGTCTGGTACCGCTACACTCTCTATGGCTCCTTTAGCCAAAAGAGCCTGCATTTCCTACTGTAACAGAGGCAGATGGTCCTACATCAGCAGGTCTGAGTATGGTGGAAGGTGTGGAGGGGTGTTGAGAAATGGTAAAGTGTGACCGACCCTTCTGAACAATTTGCAGGACCCACTTGTCCGATTTGCCAGGCACCCTGGCAGAAAATATCAGATCCTGCCTCCGACAGGTGGCTATGCACCATGAAGGGAAGGCTAAAGAGGTTGAGGGGGGGAGGCAGCTGGGGGAGCAGAAGACTGGGCTGCACGCTGTCCCGTTGCCCTCTCCTATAGGCGCCACGCAAAGGCTGGGGTGAGTGCTGTACTGGCTGGGGTTGTTGGCGGTACTGGAAACCCCTACCATAACCACGAAGTGGGCGAAAGCGCTGAGATGGCTGGCTGGTAGGAGCAGAGAGGCCCAGAGAGCATCCTGTGGCCCATCTATCTGTCTTATCCGGAACAAGTCGGGAGACATCAAAATTGGCCTGGAAGTCTCCCGAAAAGCCAGTGTACTGTATCCAGGCATGCCTGCAAACTGCCACCTTGATGCTAATAGCCCTTCTGAGGGAGTCAGTGGTATCCAGCCCACAGAGGTTGGTGTAATTGGCTGCATCACATGGGAAAGTATAGCCCAGGCTTCTTCAGGGCTCATGGGCAATACCTGGGCCACCGAGTCCCACAAGGCATGAGAGTAGCGGTCTAAGAGGCAGCTGGCATTCACTGAGCTAAGGGCCAGACTTGTAGAAGAACAAATCTGCTTACCAAATGTTTCTGTCCTCTTCGATTCCTTGTCAGGTGGAGTAGTGGGCAACGAGTTTGGGTTTACTCTGCTTGCCAAAGCCTGCACCATAAGGCTCTCAGGAGTGAGGTGCTAGGTGAGAAAGGCTGGGAGGCTCGGAGCAGGGTGATGATGCCTGGCAACTCACAGGTGGGCCTGAGCAGGGTTTGACAAAGGTACCTAAAAGTGTATCGGTAATAGCCTCATTGAAGGGAAGTAGGGGCTCAGAACTCATCTGTCAGGCTGCAATACTGCCATCAAGATACTTGTTTCAACTTCCTGGGTAGGAAGCTGAAATTCAAGATCCTTTGCCACCCTTCCTATACCCCTAGCAAAGGAGCCGTTGTCTTCCATGGCAGGCCACAGGGAGGAAACTAGCCTGGTGTCTGGGAAGGTATCCAGACCACTGGCATACTGGAGGTCTTCGTACCGGTGATCCACATTAGAAATGCTGGGCAATATCATCTCCAGCATCATAGCCCCCATTATTAGAGATTGTGCTGAATAATTCATGAAAAACAGGAGTCCTCCTATAAGACAGAGGCACTGTGTCAGACTCAGAGGGGTGGTAAAAAGGTTGAGGCTCATATAAAGGAGCATGCGTCCTTAGTCTCAGTTGGGACAGTGCCGTCTTGACTTCGGACAGCACTATGGGTTGGCAGCCATTGTCCGGAGTTGATGTCGCCTGCATTGCAGGATTGCATTCTGGTGTGGGTTGTGGATGCATTAAGGGAACCAGTACCGAAGTCAGTCCAGAGCTGTAAGCAAATCCAGCGGGCCTAGCTGGCTCTGAAAGCGGACCTGCTAGAGAATGCCCAGTTGGGCAGACTCTTGGCTCCTTGGGGCCCACAGATATGCCAGAGAAAGACAGTAATGTGCCAAAAAGCAGCATCATAGCTTTGCAGAAGCCCTTGATTTGCTGTGGCGTTGCCGTCAACCCCGAAAATTCCAGCTGACGTGGAACAAGGGTTGGAACAGACTCCAAAGTACTGGTACTTTAGAGACGCAACCTGGAGGCACAATAATGCCTTTGCGCCTTCTCAGGAGATCGACAGGGGTGGTACAGGGTTGAGTCTTACCCAAGGATTTAGATCACGAAGACGATGTGTCGCTGGAGCAAACACGGAAGCGGACTGAGATCTACCTTTAGACCTCAACCGAACTCGTAGTGGAGGCTTGCGGTACTTCATTGTGAAGAGCATTGCATCCCAGTCTTGAATGGCTTTGAGGTGCATCAAGGCACTGCAAGCCTTGGATTTGTGGTCCAACCCTAGGCACCACATGCAAACCACATGTGGGCCAGTCAAAGACCTTTGTTTGCAACCTCCCTACAGGTGTTGAACCCTGTAGATTTGGTTGGAGACATATTCCCTTGCACACTGCAGACTTTTTTGGGAAACTGTCTCAATCATATGTGGAGAAGCTTCGGATCCGCGTCTGTTGGAGCGGAAAGACAGGAACTGATGTTAGCGCACATGGGTGGCACCTAGATAGGGCCTTGCGTGCTCTTCTGGAGTGGAGCAAAGTCAGTGCAGAGCCACACTGCGCCAACTGTTAGCATGCAAGGGTACTGATTAATATTTACTAGATCCAATCTGAAGCCTGGGAAATATTCTGAAACTGAGGAATCTGTAGTTTATCAGAATGTTACCATTCTTGTCTTTACTTCAGGAAAATTGACTCTCTTGCCTATAGTATCCATAAGGTCCTGGGTAATAACAAGTTTTTCTGTTCCATAGATTCTTTGCCCAGGTTGAACATGAACTTATACTCTTCCGGGGCACAGTGTGGAAGCAAGGAGGTGACGCACACTGGACTGGCATATTTTCTTGCATTAATATCTCCAGACATTTGGCCTACTTGTCCTTGATAAAGGACCTTGCCTTGTCCTCCCGCAAAACCACCATCACTACAACTGAGCTGGAGTACATCAGAAACAAAGTTTAGACTACCTTTAAAAGCGCATACTTGTTGTGCTAGGTCTCTGAGACTCGAGTCTCATGAAAAGTCTTTCTCCAAATCTCCAGAGCATACTGAGGTACTTGTGGCTCAATGACCAGGGCAGCTTTTGTGGAGAATTTGATGCCGCCACCACTGCATAGTTCCTGTCATTATACAGCTTCACTGCAGTCGGAGCATCAAGAGAAAGGTCTTCCAAAGTTTTGACAATGACAATGTGGTACTGCCTGGTGGAATGCAGATCCTTGTGTTCACTCATACCAGTGTACGGGTTGGTGTCTAGTTTCCCCAAGAGAGGGGTGCCTGTTTGTGCCTGTCCCAAAACTGTCACTTGCACACCAGGGACCCAAGCTCAATCGTGGGGGAGGTGGAGATGTCAGAAGATGATAATACTAGATCAGACTGGGACAGTGACAGAAGCCCTCCACTGAAGGAAATGAAATTGACCACCTGCTGCAAGTCACTGGACTCACTGGAGCAAACTGAGTTTGATTCTCTGGCCTGCACTCAGGGAAGGAGGTTTACTCAACCTCTTTGTGCAAGGGACCTGAAGCTCCACATCCAGATAGGACTGACACAACAGCTGTATGATACCTTCATGCACAGAGAGGTGATGGGCTTGCTCTGCTGTGTAACAGAGAATTCGGAGCAAGTGGGAGTTTGTTCTCAGAAGGGCCCCAGCTCCTAGGTGCTTCGCACCCTTCCCTGAACTATGACAACTAAACCTCGCTGTGGTTTGAACAAGTTGTTAGTAGTGATGAAAAACTTACGGTCCGGTACTGTTTACTTCCATAGCTACTCATACCACTTCCATTAGGGTTGCAAAAGAGACTTGTATGTCGGGGGGTTTCACATTGCAATGGGGCGGATGGCGTATTAGCATTGTTATCTCACAGGATGAGGTGCCTCAATAGTCACATGGCATGGACCCTGTACTCACTTCTTGGCTCTTCCTAATAATAAAACACAAAGTCTTCCACGGGATAAGGGCACTAATAATCTACATTAATTTACCCATTACCTATATAATACAGCTTGCCCATATGGCTTTGTTAATTTTTATTTCTTTCTATTTATCAGGATTTTTATTTCAACTTTAAGGAAGTTACCATGGGTTACACCTTTGCTCCTGAGTTGGCAAATATTTTCATGGCACACTTTGAGGACAAACTCCTCTATAGTAATGAAAATTCTTACAAACATTGCATTTTTCTATGGTACAGGTATCTTGACGATATATTTTTTATTTAGAGGGGCTCGGAACTGGAGTTAAACTCATGTTCAGTTTGGTTAGACAATGGTTCTCCAGACTTCAGATTCCCCAGTTAGTGGCTGATTTCTTTTCTTGATCTTTGCACAGACGAGGGCAAAAACCTTTGACAGGCCTCTCTGTCAAACCTACTGACTGTAATAGTCTTCTGCATTTTAGCAGCTTCCAGCCCCATACGTCAAAGAAGAATCTTCCTTGCAAACACTTTCTCTTCTTCTGGAGAAACTGCTTCAAAAGGCAGAATTAATTTGAGAGTGTTGAAAAACTCTGCACTAAATTGATTTGCATAAGTGATCTGAAAAAAGTAGTTTGCCAAACCCTCCAACAGGCTTGGTTCACACCAAAGGAAATACTCCTGACACTGAAAGATAAAAACCCAACTTAAAAGGCCCAATTAACATGTATCATTACATACAGTCTAGTTGTAAATCAAATTCAGTTACATCAAGAAACATTGGCACCTCTTGAAACCAACAGGTCTAGGTGAACATCTATTTTCTTTTAAAACCGAAACAACCTTAGACAATCACTAGTGAGGGTAAACGTCATCACAAAAAATACAAAGCAAAGAAGGCTTTGGGATCTTCCTGAAGTTGTGTGTCTGATAATTTACCTCGGATACTAAAGAAATTTGGATAAACACATACACAAACATTCTTTGCAATTGTTGCGGTGACCATATTGTATATGCAATTACTTGCCCATAGCCAAAAAACCCTAAATAGGGACGACCTAACAGCAGATCACAAAATGAATCTGTTCACACTGATGTCGTATAAACATCAACATTTTGACTGCGCACATGGTCAGTCATTATACAGAAATGGGATAGCTGTCTACAGGCCTTGATTGGACATATATTGCCAAAATCATCAGAGACAAAAAAGGAAGAGATATAGAGACACTTGTACCATTTTTAACCCAGGTTTTTTTTTAGTAATTTGATACGGTGAACAAAGGTCTGAATGCGTTGGACGAAATATTTAATCTAATTTGTTTCTGAAATATGGCATATTGAGCTCTGTTATCTCCATGTGATGTTTATTGTTACTGAAACAGCTCTGAGATGTATGTCGATATTATTACGTAATCAGGTTATTGACTATTCAGATCAGTGGATATAGATGGGTCATATTTTGTGCTGTGTCATTTTGTAAATTAATTTCATTTTCCGTTTTTTGCTCATATTGAGATATATGTGTATATATATATATATACATGTGATCAAGGCCCTTAGAGGCTGAAACGCGTCATGGCGGCACAGCGCACAATTTGAAAAATAAATACTACTTGCACTAAGAAAGAGGAGTCCGTTCCGTTTCTGATTCCATGCTGCAGGGAATCAGTGAAGAAAAGGATTGTGATGATATATATATATATCATGTGATCAAGGCCGTTTTGTCGGCTGAAACGCGTAATGACTAACTTCATGTGCAAAATTAAAATTACTTACGCCTATCTACAGAGGAGTTCGTGCTTTCTACATCGCCACGCGGAGGTTAAGGACGGCAAAATAATCGAGTTGAATATATATATATATATATGTACACAATGGCCATCACCACTGTGTAGTGTGTAGTAGTTGGGACCTAGTTACCATAAGAAATAGATTTTTGGGTTTGCTAATAACTTTGGTTCAGTTTGACAAATCTTCATGACATTTCCCAAAAACAAATGTTCATCCACCTCAGCTCCTTACTTGAAAGTTTCGGGCTGATCCATTAAGCAGGGATGAGAAAAAAGGGGGGTCCCAAAACCTAATTTACATAGGGATTCTTGAACAGTGCTCCAGCCAAAACGGCTAAATTTAGCACAAAGCTAGATCTTTACCCAGAAAGTGTGCTTATTTGTAATTTTGTCTCCATTCAGTAGTTTTTGAGAAATTAGGATTAAAAATGTATCTATTGCTGGACAGTTGGGTTCGCGAGACTCCCACAGGCATGCAACTTCAAGTAACAAAGCGTAACAAAGCGATCTGATTGGCTGAGGGGCTTTTTTCCCCATTCAGACTCTTTGCTCCCACTGGAACAAATAGCTTCAGCAAGTCCCACAGGAGCTCGCGCTCTTATTGGCTGGCTTAAACATGAAGAAAAATGCTGAAGCTGCCATTACAAGGACGCTGTCCCCATCAGGGCGTCCACTAGGGGGCGATTATTATAAACAGCTGGGATTAACTTGTTGACTTTTTGCAAGTGCGCCGAATTTGCCCGAAAATGAACCTTGATTTGTGGCTCGCGGAAAGCGAAGGGCAACGGCGCCGCCGAAGATTGGCTTCGGCATGGTTCTTGATGACCTTGAAAGTGGGTTCATCAAAGACGCAACGTACCTAAAATTGAATTTTAAAACCGGACATCATCCACTGGAGGATTGTGAAATAATGGGACAGAAAACAACAAGTACCAGTATGCATTTCATCAACCCATCAGGGCGTCCACTAGGGGGCGATTATTATAAACAGCTGGGATTAACTTGTTGACTTTTTGCTGCCCCTCATGCGATGTCCAACACAGGCTTACCTCTGAAGAAGGTCAATGGTGACCGAAATATATTAGGACTGCCGAGTTGTGTTGCCAATAAAAGGAGTCACGTTGTGGAGTGCTGCTTCCTCTTTGTTGTAGGAGAGGTTTGGAAATAATGTTAAAACGGCGTGGTTCAGCCGTCAGCAAGCACCGCCAGCAAGTGCGCCGAATTTGCCCGAAAATTAACCTTGATTTGTGGCTCGCGGAAAGCGAAGGGCAACTGCGTCGCCGAAGACTGGCTTCGGCATGGTTCTTGATGACCTTGAAAGTGGGTTCATCAAAGACGCAACGTACCTAAAATTGAATTTTAAAACCGGACATCATCCACTGGAGGATTGTGAAATAATGGGACAGAAAACAACAAGTACCAGTATGCATTTCATCAACCCATCAGGGCGTCCACTAGGGGGCGATTATTATAAACAGCTGCGATTAACTTGTTGACTTTTTGCTGCCCCTCATGCGATGTCCAACACCGGCTTACCTATGAAGAAGGTCAATGGTGACCGAAATATATTAGGACTGCCGAGGTGTGTTGCCAATGCACAAGTTACTAACTTGTGTAACGATATATCTGTAAGAGACAGTAGTTAGTGACAGATTCCTTACCTTAGAATATCCCCAGGCGTCAGGCTGGATCCGGAAAGTTTTTGCGTAGCAGTACCCTTGCGCGTCGGTAGGCGGCGTCGTGCGGCTCCGCGTCCGTCGTCGGCGTAGTGATCGGCGGGATGACGTCGCGGGCAGTACTTAGACGCCGCCCCTGCGCGCTGACGTCAGTTCTGTACACGACTTTCCGCGCCAGGAACGCAGAGCCATGCAAGAAGCTGACATAGGTGTCTGAAAAATACTAGGGCCCTGAAAGGGATGTCCTTAACCCTAGAAATCAGTTCGCAGAACGGGGAGGATGGGTGGGGCGGTAGGAATCTGTCACTAACTACTGTCTCTTACAGATATATCGTTACACAAGTTAGTAACTTGTGCATCTGAAAGAGACACGTTAGTGACAGATTCCTTACCTTAGAATAGATACCCCAGCAATACCAACCCCGGTGGTGGGTCTGCGAACAAAGATCAGACAAGGAAGTCCTGGAGGACAGAACGGCCAAAGAAGCCGTCCCTCCGGACCTGACTGTCAAGGCAGTAATGCTTTGTAAACGTGTGCAGCGAGGCCCACGTAGCTGCCTGACAGATAACCGGCAGCGGAACACCGCGGCCCAAGGCCGTGGTAGCAGCCGTTGCCCTGGTGGAATGGGCACGCAGCCCAACAGGAGGCTCCTTCTTAGCCAAAGAATAGCAGGTCTTGATGCACAAGGTAACCCAGCGGGAGATGGTTCGTTTGTGCACCGCCCGACCTTTTTGGCGCCCACGTAGCCAACAAAGAGCTGGTCATCCACCCGGGAGTGTTTTGTGCGGTCGATATAGAAGGAGAGCGCACGTTTTGGGTCCAGACGGTGGAGCCTCTCTTCCTCTCTGGAAGGATGCGGAGGCGGAAAGAAGGTAGGCAAAGTGATGGTCTGCCCAATGTGGAAGGCAGTAACCACCTTTGGCAAGAAGGACGGACGCGTCCGAAGAACAACCTTGTCTGGATGAACAGACAGAAAGGGAGGTTTGCAAGATAGAGCCTGGAGCTCACTCACCCGCCGAGCGGAGGTGATGGCCACCAGAAAGGCTGTCTTCAGAGTCAGAAGACGAAGAGGACAGTTATGTAGAGGCTCAAAGGGAGCGCACATTAAAAAGGTAAGAACCAAGTCCCACTGAGGCATTACAAACGGAACAGGAGGGAAGAGGTGTGTAATGCCTTTTAAGAACCTGTTAACAACAGGGGACTTGAAAAGGAGGGCTGATCAGGGAGCCTGAGGAAGGCCGAGATAGCACAAAGATAACCCTTGATGGTACCCAGGGCAGAACCCTGTTGGGCCAGAGAAAGAAGGAACAGAAGGACCTCAGAAAGAGGGGCAGAAAGGGGATTCACAGCCTTTGCTGTGCACCATGCCACAAATTTGTTCCACCTGCAGGCGTATACCACCTTAGTGGAGGGACGCCTGGCTGCCAGAATCACATCACAAACTTCGGGAGGCAAGTCGAAAGGAATCAACTGCCGCCGCTCAATCTCCACGCAAGCAGGTGTAGACTGGACAGGTTCGGGATGAGGACCGTCCCCTGCTGCTGCGACAGAAGATCCTCCCGAAGAGGCAGACGGATCGGGGGATCCATGCTCATACTGAGTAGCTCGGGATACCAAACTCTTCGAGCCCAGTCCGGAGCCACAAGAATAACTCTGGGCCCGGTCGTGCCGAATCTTCTTCAACACTCTGGGTAGAAGTGGTATAGGCGGAAAGGCGTACAATAGACCGCAACTCCACTCGTGACGAAAAGCGTCGCCGAGCGAGTGCCGCCTTGGAAATTCCAACGCGCAGAACTGATGACATTGCGCGTTCTCTTCGGTGGCGAATAGATCTAACCAAGGCTCTCCCCACTGTAGAAAGAGTCCTTGCGCCACCTCCGAGTGAAGACGCCATTCGTGATCCATCATGCACCTGCGACTGAGTTCGTCCGCCCTGGCGTTCAGGGAACCTGCCAGGTGTTGAACCATCAGGAACATGCCCTGATGTTCCAGCCATGTCCAGAGGCGCAGAGCCTCCTGACAGAGGGTCCACGACCCCACCCCGCCCTGTTTGTTGCAGTACCACATGGCGGTGGTGTTGTCGGTGAACACCTGCACTACCTTCCCTTTGACAGAGGGAAGGAATGCCTTGAGTGCAAGTCGGATCGCCCGGAGCTCCAGAAGGTTGATATGGAGCCGGGACTCCGCCCGGAGACCAGAGGCCTCTGATCTCCGCCTCTCCCATGTGACCGCCCCATCCCAGAAGGGACGCGTCCGTCACAACTGTGTGCTCTGGCTGGGGAAGGGAGAGGGATCTGCCCATGACCCATTGCCGGTTCGAGAGCCACCACTGCAACTGTTTTGCAGTCCTCTCCGAGATCTGGACGTGATCGGACAGGTTGCCCTGGTGCTGCGCCCACTGGAACTTCAGGTCCCACTGCAGAGCCCGCATATGCCATCTGGCATGATTGACCAGCAGGATGCAGGAGGCCATGAGGCCCAGCAGCCTCAGGGTCATCCGTACCGAAACCCAGGATAAAGGCTGAAAGATCGGAATCATAGCCTGAATATCCCGGACTCGCCGTTCGGGAGGATAGGCCCGAAACTGCGTCGTGTCCAGAACTGCTCCGATGAAAAGGAGCTGTGGAGAAGGAATCAGATGCGACTTTGGCACATTGATGGAGAACCCCAGCGAGTGCAGGAGTTCGGCCGTAGTCTGGAGGTGGGAGACGACTGCCTGGGACGAGCCCGCCTTCAGCAGCCAGTCGTCGAGGTAGGGGAAGACTGAAACCCCTGCCCGGCGCAGATGAGCTGCGACCACCGCCATCACTTTCGTGAACACCCGAGGGGCACTGGTAAGGCCAAAGGGGAGCACGGTGAACTGAAAATGCTCGAGGCCTACCGTGAACCGAAGGTAACGCCGGTGGGCCGGCAGGACGAGGATGTGGAAATAGGCGTCCTGCAAGTCCAACGCTACCAACCAGTCTCCAGGGTCTAGGGCAGTCAAGACATGAGCTAGGGTGAGCATCTTGAACTTCTCCTTCCGGAGGAAGCGATTGACGTTCCGGAGGTCCAAGATAGGACGCATGTCCTCCTTGTCCTTTTGGGCACCAGAAAGTAGTGGGAGTAGCAACCACGCCCTACTTCTGGGGTCGGAACATGCTCGATGGCCCTCTTGGCCAAGAGGGCCGTGACTTCCTTCTGTAGAAGCACCAAGTGATCCCCTGACATGCGGTGGAATTGAGGTGGCATGGCTGGGGGGTGGTCTCGAAGGGGAGGGAGTAGCCCCTTCGGACAATGTCCAAGACCCACCTGTCCGAGGTGATGGGACGCCAGTGGTGAAGGTGATGGCGGACCCTGCCCCCTACTGGCGTGCTGTGCACCTGAAAGGAGGGACTAGGAGGGCTTGGAGGCCGCGGACGGGTTGGAGGTGGTGGCCTGACCCGCACGCTGGTTGCCCGAACCGCCACGGCGGTATCCACGTCCTCGGCCACGCGAAGACGCCTGCTGCGCGGGCCGGTGGCTGGGCTGCTGACGTGACTGGGCGCCCCTTCCGTGGCCACGATAGAGGCGAAAAGCAGAAGGTAGCGGAAGGCGTGTAGCAGAAAGGCCCAGGGACTTGGCAGTAGCCCGTGAGTCCTTAAAGCGCTCCAACGCATGGTCTGCTTTGGAACCAAAAAGACCGACTCCATCAAAGGGCATGTCCATGAGAGTATTCTGGACATCCCCTGAAAAACCAGTGGTTCTCAGCCAGGCGTGGCGACGCAGCGCCACCGTCGTTGCAATAGATCTGCCCAGCGAGTCGGCGGTATCAAGGCCACATCGTATGGTGTATTTGGCCGCATCCCTTCCTTCCGCAATGGGGCGGGAAAGCAGTGTCTGGACCTCCTCAGAACACTGGGGCAAAACAGTCGCCACCGAATCCCACAAGGAGTGGGTATATCGGCCCAAAAGACAAGCGGTGTTGATGGACCGCAAGCCAGCACTGGAGGAAGAAAACCCTTCTTCCCAAATTGATCCAGGCGTTTGGATTCCCTATCCGGAGGGGCGGTAGGGAAGGCGGTTTGGGAAGCGGAGGCTTGGACAACCAAGCTCTCAGGAGTGGGGTGGACAGAGAGAAACAAGGGGTCGCCCGGAGCTGGGCGATGGCGTCGGGACACGTTCCTATCCACAGGAGCCCCTGTGTTGGGCTTGGACCAGGCGCCCAAAAGAACGTCAGTAAGTGCATCGTTAAACGGCAGCACAGTCTCCAAGGAGGAGGCCGCCGGCTGAAGCACTTCTGTCAAGAGATTAGTCTTGAGCGTCACCGTAGGGAGTCGGAGATGTAAGGCTCCAGCTGCCCTACGCAACACCGTTGCAAAATTGGCTCCCTCCTCCGTAGCCACGGGAGGAGACAGCATGCCAGTGTCAGGGGAAGTATCTAGACCACTGGCATCCCCTAGTTCCTCTGCCCAGTCCTCATCATACTGACACTGCTGTGCCAGAGGGTCCTCAGACCCCTCCCAGTCCTCCTGGTCCTCCTCCGGTTCAAAATAAGGAGGAGGAGGGACATTGGGGACCCAAGGTCCCATCGGCGCCGGAACCGGCGTCGAGCGACGCCGGTCCGGCTCCATGTCCGGAGCCGGAGAGTACATGGGGACGACGCCGCCCGGAGCCCCGGGCGGCGTCAGGAACGGCACCGGAGACATCGACGCCGGCGGAGGCGTGGTCAGGTCGACCGGCGTCGATGGGGTTGCGGTACCACCGGAGCCGGGATCGAGGCCGGGGCCGAAGCCGGGACCGAGGCTGGAGGCACGAGCGACGCCGGGACCGGAGTCGGCGGCGACGCCGGGGCAACCCCATCAGGGCCCTCGGGGCCCGAAGGCGCACCGGAGGGACCTTGAGGCCCGAAGAGGCGGGCCATGGCCGACAGGAATTCATGTAGCTTGGGCCGGATCCGCCCCGAACCCGGGAAGGACGGGTATTGCGGGGCGACTCCACAGGCATGTCCGGGGCCGCGGGGCGGTGCCGGGAGGGGCCCTCAGCCGAGTCGCGAGACCGGCGAGGCGAAGTCCTAGAGCGATGATGCTTTTGGACTTCTTGTGCTTAGACTTACCGGACGACGAAGACTTGGATCCCGACGACCGGTGAGGACTCCGCGACCGACCCCTCGACCTCTCACGCGACCGGGGCTTGGTGTGGCGCGGAGCCGACTGCCGGGCCTCGAGGAGCTTTCGAGACCGCTCTCGCAAAGCTTTCGGGTTGAGGGCCCGGCAGTCGGAACACGACTTCGTGTCGTGGCCTTGGCCGAGGCAGAAGAGACACTCCAGATGCGGGTCTGTGATGGACATCATCCGAGCACAGGCGTCGCAACGTTTAAAGCCGGGCATCCCTACGACACCTTGGAGTCGATTCGAAAGAAACAGTGAAAAAATTCACCAAAAAAGTTAGTCAAAATATGACTAGGGCACTGCTCTTCCCGGATCTGCGCTTGCTGGCGCGGAAAAAGAAGAACTGACGTCAGCGCGCAGGGGCGGCGTCTAAGTACTGCCCGCGACGTCATCCCGGCGATCACGACGCCGACGACGGACGCGGAGCCGCACGACGCCGCTTACCGACGCGCAAGGGTACTGCTACGCAAAAACTTTCCGGATCCAGCCTGACGCCTGGGGATATTCTAAGGTAAGGAATCTGTCACTAACGTGTCTCTTTCAGATAAAAGGATTCACGTTGTGGAGTGCTGCTTCCTCTTTGTTGTAGGAGAGGTTTGGAAATAATATATATTTATAATAAAAAAATGCAAAATTGGTTTTATATATTGATGCCATCAGAAAATAACCAACTCAGTTTTTGGGATCATGAGGGATTAATTAACAACTAGGAGATAAGCAATATTAGCTACATCTACGTATTGAATGTTGATTCTATATAATATTGCTAAATATAACACAAGGAATTTTATATACATACATATACATGTATGATATGTTACACATTTGTTATATCCAATGTTGCTAATGAATTTTAATTGTGTTTTATACAATTTTATATATTTATATATTTATATATTTATTGAATGTAATTTTGCACATTAGAATATCCCGAGATCCAGAACCATCAAAAAAGAGAACCAAAAACAAGGTTAAGGTGGTTAGTCGGTAATTACATTAAATATCAAGAACGACTCTGGATAAATCAATGCGAGATATGGAAAAAATAAGTAAATATCCGATACCTGGATTAGCCAAGTTTTATTTTATTTCATTTTCCTAATACAACATCCAGTAGTTATGAAAAACTAAATAATATTTACAATAACTAAGAATGCTCTGATATCCATAGTTTTTAATGCACTTTAGCACTTTAAGGCGTCACTAAGGTTTAGGATGTAGGAGGTCAACCATATGACATTATGATGATATATGTTTATAACCAATATGTCGTGTTTCAACAATCAGGTATTTAAACCAAGAATTGATAACCAATGGTACAGATATGGAATAAGAAAAATCAATCCAATAATAATGAAACGGATAAATACATTATGTAACAATCTATCTATGTATATATGAAACAGTCACTGTCAAAACATTGGAAAAATGAAAATATTTATATATATTTTAACATGTTATGGGTTAATGTTTTGAATGTCTTCTATGTCTATGGTAGAAACAACCAGGTGATGCATTTTACAATGAGCACTGAGCACTTTAAAATCTTGCACGTAATCCCGTTACCACTGTCATGTGATCAAGCCTTGTGGAAGGCGAAACGCGTAATGGCGACTGAGACGGAATAAATATACTTTGAAGCACAAATCTGGGTCCTTGTCCGTGTATGTGAGATATCCGCAGAAACCACGGAGTACATTTGATATATATATATATATATATTTATATATATCATGTGATCAAGGCCGTTTTGTCGGCCGAAACGCGTAATGACTAACTTCATGTGCAAAATTAAAATTACTTACGCCTATCTACAGAGGAGTTTGTGCTTTCTACATCGCCACGCGGAGGTTGAGGACGGCAAAATAATCGAGTTGAATATATATATATATATATATATATATATATATATATATATATATATATATATATATATGTACACAATGGCCATCACCACTGTGTAGTGTGTAGTAGTTGGGACCTAGTTACCATAAGAAATAGATTTTTGGGTTTGCTAATAACTTTGGTTCAGTTTGACAAATCTTCATGACATTTCCCAAAAACAAATGTTCATCCACCTCAGCTCCTTACTTGAAAGTTTCGGGCTGATCCATTAAGCAGGGATGAGAAAAAAGGGGGGTCCCAAAACCCAATTTACATAGGGATTCTTGAACAGTGCTCCAGCCAAAACGGCTAAATTTGGCAGAAAGCTAGATCTTTACCCAGAAAGTGTGCTTATTTGTAATTTTGTCTCCATTCAGTAGTTTTTGAGAAATTAGGATTAAAAATGTATCTATTGCTGGACAGTTGGGTTCGCGAGACTCCCACAGGCATGCAACTTCAAGTAACAAAGCGATCTGATTGGCTGAGGGGCTTTTTTCCCCATTCAGACTCTTTGCTCCCACTGGAACAAATAGCTTCAGCAAGTCCCACAGGAGCTCGCGCTCTTATTGGCTGGCTTAAACATGAAGAAAAATGCTGAAGCTGCCATTACAAGGACACTGTCCCCGTCTTCTGAAGAAAAAAAAGTATACATGTGTGTGTGTGTGTTTATGTGTATGTATAAATATATATATATGTATATGTGTGTACATGCATACATGCATACATACATACTTGTGTGTGTGTATATATAAAGACAGACTTTGTGCTGTTTATTGCCTGAAACTTTAAAAGTGATTTTCCCAAACCCGTGACAGCATCAATTTTACTTGTTTGTTCGTAGCTTAAAATCTGCTGTTTTACCTGTTGGATTGTGGGCTTTGCAGTTCAAAATAAATCTGCTGTTTTACCTGCCCGTGACTGCCTCAGTTCACTTGTTTGTTTGTGGGCTTTTTAGCTTAAAATCTGCTATTTTACCTGCCTGTGACTGCTTAATTTTCCCTCCTAGTTTTTATCCCTAATCTCTGTTCAGACCTGTGTCTAAGCAATCCACCCCAGCTCCCTTTTGTCTTAGCAAGTGAGGAAAAAAAAATGACAATGAAACAAAAAGACATAGCCTCAGAGGCTAAGCAGAGTGTTCTTTGAGACTGCAGTAATTTGCTCTTAGGGTTTAAACCAGAACTCCTGAGTGTGGACTGAGCCTTAGTGTCTCCAAGTAGATTCTGAATTGAGGAGCAGCTCCCAGCACCCGACCCAGCAGCCTGAGCTTGAGGTTGCATGCCCCTTATATAAGTGCTATTGGACGTTACATCTGTGCTCTGATTGGTTGCTGTATCTAGTGTTTCTATTGGGCTTAGGGTTAGTCTTCTGATTGGCAGATAAGTCTAGGGTTTTTTGATTGGTTCCTGGGGCTAGTGTTTCTATTGGACCTAGGGCTTAGGGTTTCATTTCTGATTGGCTGGTAGGACTAGGTCTGTGACTGGTTGTAAGGGCTTGAACGTCTGTTGGTCCTAGGGCTTGGGGCTAGTGTTCTGATTGGTCAGGGTTCCCACTGAGCGAAGGGGTCACCTGACCACTAGGGCTATTTGAGATCAAGGCTCAGGGTGTCTCAGCCCGGGCGTCGAGGCTAAGGGCGGAGAAGACAAGGGCAGTTGCTGGTTTGGGCCTGTTCAAGACAGGTTGGAACTAGAGCCAGAGATGCTGCCCTATTTTCCATTCACCAACCCCCACCTCATCCCATCCATAACCACAAACATATTAACACACTCTGGGGCGCTAGAGGGCGCACACGCAAAATGGCCGCACTACTGTGAGGCTCCGGCGGCCCAGGACATCAGCTTCAGGTTTGCAGGAGAGATGAGTAATGATGGTCGATGGCCAAGCCACACAGAGGGTATAAATACGACAGCACATGGAGTGGTCATCAACCAGACCTCACGCATTTCCCCCACCCTCCACCCCTATCCGGCTCACCCTTCTGGACATTGAATCGGTGAACTTGCCACCGACAGCGGAGACCTAGCACTCTGACCGATGCCCGGTGGAGCTACCTTGATAGCTACAGAGGAGATGAGCTGTGGACTTCCCCCTCAGCCGTCACCTACCCAGCCGGACATTGAGCAGACATTTTTCCTTCGTCTCCCCGCCGCATCTCCCTCCTCGTTTCCATTTTACCCTTACCCCCCTTACCCTTCCTCGCGCCATTAATCTTGTCTTATATGCTATTTAAATGTTTCGAGCTACCAATGTAACCTGTAACTGATGTAACCTACAGACCTAGCTATCTGACCGATGCCCGATGGAGCTACCTTGAGAGCTAAAGGGGAGACTGGCTGTGGATTCCCTCCTCAGCCGTCACCTACCCAGTCGGTCATTGGGCAGCCTTTCACTTCGTCTCTCATACCGTCTACCCCCTCTTCCTTCTCACTCCCCCTATCCGCTCTATTTGTCTCCCCTTCTCGCTCCTTAATGTGTCGCATATATTTATCTATACCCCCTTACCCTTCTAAGCTCCATTTATTTCGTCTTCTACTCTCTTGAAATGTTTTTCTAGTAACTGATGTAACGTGTAACTGATGTAATTTTGTAATTTCTGTGGAATCTTATGTAAAGCGCTCTGATACCTCCGGGTCTAGCCAGCGCTATATAAAACTCTCAAAATAAAAAAATAAATAAAAGGAGACTAAATCTGGCATCATCCTGCTCCCGCGGATGTCGAGCTCTGCGGTTGCTAGCGATGCCCTGAGTGAGAGACGCGGCTGAGGAGACGGCCTGTATCTGGAGGCCTGGTCCCCGCGATGCTGAGCAACCGGGTCTGGTGAGGAGTCTGGCCCCAGTTTGCCGGAGGAAGAGAAGAGGCAATAAAGGGACAAGCGCGCGGAGACCGGGGGCTGCCGTCACGCGTGGCGGGGCTGGCCGGTGCGGGGCCCCCTCCGCTCTCAAATTCATGCCCAAGAGCGCCTGGTAGCGGTGCTCTGCCCGGCGGTAACAGGGGGAGAAAAGAGGGGGGAACCTCTTCCCTTCCCAATAGCTGCAGAGTGAGATACGAACTACGCAGAAGAACCCCACTGCTCACCAGGAGCGGATCCTTTGCGCGGGGCATTGAATGCCAGTGTGGAGCGGCTAAGGCATCTGGACTGGATACATTTTACAGTCGACTGGGGGGGGCAACTGAGGAGAGGCGGAATTAACACCCCAAAGAGCAACCCGTGGGACTCCTGGCGCCGCACTGCAACTTCCCTGAATGCCTAGAGAAGACGCGAGGATAGCTAGTAGACCAGCTAGATCAGACTCTTCACGGAAAAGCCCAGACAAGCGGAATAGGTGAACCAATATCTGATATACTGCACAACTGGTCTGACTAAATAAGCGCCTCAGGTGACACTCACTAGCAGATACCCATCGCTAACATACAACGCCAGCAACTCCCAGGCGGTAGGTGAGCTGATCAGCGAAACCAATTTTTAACCCTACCTCGGAGGCGAACACTGCAGATGCTGCACTACTCAGCCTGGAGAAGGCGATAACCGAGCACAACAACTGGGCAGGATGGGCAGGTCAGAAACAAAGCAGGCTAAACTGCCATTTGAACCCCGGAAGACACCCCGAGGCCAGAACGAATGCGAGCAGCAGCCCACTGATCCCCCAAACGAGGCCCTGGAGCCTACAGACGATGACCTAAAAGCGCTCCTCATTACCATAAAGCACAGCCTTACCTCAATAGAGACCAAAATGGACACTATGGGGCACATGCATCAAAGTAGGCTTTTGCGATTCCTTAATTGCGATTATTAAGGAATCGCAATTAAGGAATCGCAAAAGCCTATGCATGTAGGAAACGCTAAAAAATTGCGATTCCCAAACATTCCTTAATTGCGACTACGTAAATTGCGAGTCGCAATTAAGGAATGGCTTCCCATTCATTCCTATGAGCCTACAGGCCCATAGGAATGAATGGGACATTGCATGCGCAATTTGCGAGTACCCAATTGCTACTCGCAAATTGCACATGCAATTTCAAGGGTGCCAGGGTGCCAAAAGGACACCCTGCTGCACCCTGAAATTGATATGTGCACCCATGTTGCGCACACACATGCCCCAAGGGCATGTGTGTGTGTAACCTGGAACTTTGAAAAATGCACTTTAGTGCATTTTTCAAAGTTTTCGCTAAATACCATCTGGTTTAAATTATCGGTATTTAGCGGACCCTAGTAGCGAAATCGCTATTTTAAATGCAATCTTGCATTGCATTTAAGGCATCGCAATTTGCGATTCCTTAAGTGCAATTGCAATTTGCGATTTTTGCATTTGGGATGATGCATCCCAAATCCAAAAATACCAGTCGCAAAGGGGCAGATTCTGAGAATCTGCCCGTTTGCGACCGGTTTTTGCCTTGATGCATGTGCCCCTATGTGCAATAGACTAGACTTCATGGCACAAAAACTGGAAAAGCACAATGCACGCACTGGGGAAGCAGAACAACGAATTTCTGATCTGCAGGATACCGCAACAGCCAGGAACTCGCAGCTGTCGCAGATGGACGACTGCTAAAGGTAATTGCCGCCAAAAATGAAGATCTTAAGGCGCGCTCAAGGCGCAACAACATACACATCCTGGGAGTGCCGGAAAGCGCCAATACCGGCAAAATGGAAGAATATGTTGAGCGACTGCTTTGCAAGACCTTCGGCACTGACGCATTCTCTGCCCAACTGGTGGTGGAAAGAGCGCATCGATCCCTGGGGCCCCGACCACCGCCGGGAGCATCAGCCAGGCCTATAATAGCCAAGCTACTCAACTATAGGAACCAGGAAACAGCACTGCGGATAGCAAGAACAAAACAGCAACTTGCGTACGGAGGGCACAATATTGCTTTATACCCTGATTTCACACTCGCGGCCCAAGAAGCCAGAAAGAAATTTATATCAGTCAAGAAGAAACTACTCCAGCAGATGACCTGTTGTTGTATTTAAGGGATGGGGTCACTGGCACGCAACTGGCCCTACACATGCTAGAAGAATATGCAGGACTAGCAGGACTTAAGATCAATAAAGCCAAGACTTGTGCCTTTCCACTCCAAGAGGGCCGGGTGCAGCCTGGGAATGTCCAGAGAGACCTGACCTGGACCCCCTGTTCCGTTAAATATCTGGGGCTCCAGGTTTTCCACACGGTAGAAAACTTATGAGAGGGCAACTTGGGCCCGGATATCAGATCCCTTAAGTCGTCTGTACAGTTTTGGCGGTCGCTTCGATTATCTCAGATGGCCCGCGTGGCGCTCTCAAAGATGATTATGTTGCCCAGATTGCTGTATTATTTTACAAACCTGCCAGTGGTGATTTATCCACAATGGTTTTCTGATCTGAACCAACTACTTCGGGAATTGATATGGGATGGGGGCGGAATAAGGTGGCCCTAGAGGTAGTACAGAGGGCACCCGAGGAAGGAGGACTGGGCGCCCCAGACTTTGAATTATATTATCTGGCTGCCCAGCTCCAGTGGCTCGCTCAATGGGTGGATGGGCAGTGTTTGGAGCTGTTGGATGACAGGAATGGGAGAAACAACCCAGAATCGTTGATAGCCAAATTAATACACCAGAAAGTGGTGCTTCCGAATCCCAACATACTACTGCAAGCTGCACTATATTGCTGGAAATGATGCCTCCGGCGTACAGGAAATACCCCGCCTTACACACCTCAGATACCGTTGGCAGGAATTCCACATGGGGACCCCCTGACTCCGTACCCCAGACTCCAGTTGGCAAAATGGATGAGGGTTGGGATTACAGCGGTGGGGGATTGTTTTCACTTGGGGGCCTTGATTCCTATGGATGAATTAATGTCTCAACGAACAAGTTACTTACCCTCGGTAACGATATATCTGTAAGAAACATAGGTTAGTTTTAGATTCCTTACCTTAGAATTACCCCCAGGCATCAGACTGGATCCGGAAAGTTTTTTCGTCAGCAGTACCCCTGCGCGTCGGAAGGTGGCGTCGGTCGACTCTGCGTTCGGCGTCGTGGTCGCCGGGATGACGTCGCGGTAGCTACATAGACGCCGCCCTCGCGCACTGAAGTCAGTTCTGTACACGACTTTCCACGCCAGAAAAGCAGAGCCATGCAAGACACTCACCACTGGTGCACAAAACTAGGGCCCTGAAAGGAAGACCTTAACCCTAAAAGTCAGTTTGCAGAACGGGGAGGATGGGTGGGACGGTAAGGAATCTATAACTAACCTATGTTTCTTACAGATATATCGTTACCGAAGGTAAGTAACTTGTTCCACTGAAAGAAACAGTTAGTTATAGATTCCTTACCTTAGAATAGATACCCCAGCAATACCAACCCCGGAGGTGGGTCTGCAAACCAAGTTCACACCAGAAAGTCCTGGAGAACAGACCGGCCAAAGAAGCCGTCTCTCCGGACTTGGCTGTCTAGGCAGTAGTGTTTGGTGAACGTGTGCAGCGATGCCCACGTAGCTGCCTAACAGATGTCATTTAGGGGGACTCCTCGTCCCAACGCAGTAGTAGCTGCCGTCGCCCTGGTGGAATGGGCGCGCAGCCCCACTGGAGGCTCCTTCTTTGCCAAAGAGTAGCAGGCTTTGATGCACAGAACGACCCACCTGGAGATGGTTCGTTTGTGCACGGCCCGACCTATCTTAGCGCCCACGTAACCAACAAAGAGCTGGTCGTCCACCCGGAATTGTTTGGTGCGATCCAAATAGAAGGAAAGCGCACGTTTTGGATCCAGACGGTGGAGGCTCTCTTGCTCTTTTGAAGGATGCGGAGGCGGAAAGAATGTGGGCAAAGTGATGGTTTGGCCAATGTGGAAAGAAGTAACTACCTTGGGAAGAAAGGAGGGTCTAGTTCTCAGGACGACCTTGTCCGGATGGACAGCCAGAAAGGGAGGCTTAGAAGAAAGAGCTTGCAGCTCACTCACCCTGCGTGCAGAGGTGATGGCCATCAGAAAGGCAGTTTTGAAAGTGAGAAGTCTGAGAGGACAGTTATGTAGCGGCTCAAAAGGAGCGCACATGAGGTAGGTAAGAACCAAGTTCAAGTCCCACTGAGGCATTACGAAGGGAACAGGAGGAAAAAGATGAGTAATGCCCTTAAGGAATCTACTTACAACAGGGGACTTGAAAAGAGAAGGCTGATCAGGGAGCCTAAGGAAGGCTGAAATGGCCGAGAGGTAGCCCTTTAGAGTGCCCAGAGCAGAGCCCTGCTGGGCCAAAGAAAGGAGGACCAAGAGAACCTCAGAAAGGGGGCCGGAAAGGGGATCCACAGCCTTTGCTGTGCACCATGCCACAAATTTGTTCCATCTGCAGGCGTATACCGTCTTAGTGGAGGGACGCCTGGCTGCCAAGATAACATCACAGACTTCAGGAGGCAGGTCAAACGACGTCAACTGCTGCCGCTCAATCTCCACGCAAGGAGGTGGAGGCTGGACAGGTTCGGGTGGAGGACCGTCCCCTGCTGCTGCGACAGAAGATCCTCCCGAAGAGGCAGTCTGATCGGAGGATCGATGGCCATGTGTAACAGCTCAGGATACCAGACTCTTCGTGCCCGATCCGGAGCCACAAGAATGACTTGGGCCCGGTCGCGCTTGATCTTCTTCAGCACTCTGGGCAGAAGTGGTATAGGCGGAAAGGCGTATAGAAGACCGCAACTCCACTCGCGACGAAAAGCGTCGCCTAGCGAGAGCCGCCTTGGAAATTCCAACGCGCAGAATTGCTGACATTGCGCATTCTCTACAGTGGCGAATAGATCTAACCAAGGCTCTCTTCACTGTCAAAAGAGACCTTGCATCACCTCCGAGTGAAGACGCCATTCGTGATCGATCATGCACCTGCGGCTGAGTTCGTCCACCCTGACGTTCAGCGAACCTGCCTGGTGTTGAACCACCCGGGATATGCCCTGATGTTCCAGCCATGCCCAGAGGCGGAGGGCCTCTTGACATAGGGTCCACGACCCCACCCGCCTTGTTTGTTGCAATACCACATGGCGGTGGTGTTGTCCGTGAACACCTGCACTACTCTTTCCCGGACAGAGGGAAGGAATGCTTTGAGTGCAAGACGAATCGCCCGAAGCTCCAGAAGGTTGATGTGGAGCCCAGACTCCGCCGGAGACCAGAGGCGTCTGATCTCTGCCTCCCCCATGTGGCCGCCCCATCCCAGAAGTGATGCATCTGTGAACTCTGGTTGGGGAAGGGAGAGGGATCTGCTGTCGACCCAATTCTGGTTCGTTAGCCACCACTGCAATTGGTGTGCAGTGCCCTCCGAGATCAGGACGCAATCGGACAGTTTACCCTGATGTTGTGCACACTGGAACTTTAGGTCCCACTGCAGAGCCTGCATATGCCATCTGGCATGGTCCACCAGCAGGATGCAGGAGGCCATCAGGCCCAGTAGCCTGAGGGTCATCCTGACCGAAACCCGGGATAGAGGCTGAAAGATCGGAATCATAGCCCGAATATCCCGGACTCGCTGTTCGGGAGGATAGACCCGAAACTGCGTCGTGTCCAGAACCGCTACAATGAAGAGGAGCTTCTGAGAGGGAGTCAGGTGTGACTTCAGCACGTTGATGGAGAACCCCAGCGAATGCAGGAGGTCGGCCGTAGTCTGGAGGTGGGAGACGACAGCCTGGAGCGGGCCCGCCTTCAACAGCCAGTCGTCGAGATAGGGGAAGACTGGAACGCCTGATGTGCGCAGATGAGCTGCGACCACCGCCATCACTTTCGTGAACACCCGAGGGGCGCTGGTAAGGCCAAAGGGGAGCCCAGTAAACTGAAAGTGCTCGTGGCCCACCGTGAACTGCAGGTAACGCCGGTGGGCCGGCAGGACGGGGATGTGAAAATAAGCGTCCTGCAAGTCCAACGCTACCATCCAGTCTCCAGGGTCGAGGGCAGACAAGACCTGAGCGAGAGTCAACATTTTGAACTTCTCCTTCCGGAGAAAGCGGTTGACGTTCCTGAGATCCAAGATAGGACGCAGGCCTTTGTGCTTCTTGGGCACCAGAAAGTAGTGGGAATAGCAACCACGACCTACTTCTGGGACAGGAACGCGCTCAATGGCTCCCTTGGCCAAGAGTGCCGAAACTTTCTGTTGGAGAAGGGCCAGGTGATCCTCCGACATGCGATGGTACTGAGGTGGCATGGATGGAGAGGTAGCCTCGAAGGGGAGGGAGTAGCCCCTTCGGACTATTTGCAAAACCCACTTGTCCAACGTGATGGTGCTCCAGTGGGGGAGGTGATGGCGGATCCTGCCGCCCACAGGCGTTTGGTGGCCCTGAAAGGTCGGACTAGGAGGGTTTGGAGGCTGCTGCAGAGGGGGCTGTGGTGGACTGGCCCGCCCGCTGGACCCCAGAACCACGCCCCCGGCCGCGCTGGGGCTGAACAGCTTGCGCCGGCTTGTGGCTCTGGGTGGGACGTAGTGGGGCACCCCTTCCGTAGCCACGAAAGGGGCGAAAGGCAGAC
This sequence comes from Calotriton arnoldi, assembly GCA_963921515.1. NCBI lineage: Eukaryota > Metazoa > Chordata > Amphibia > Caudata > Salamandridae > Calotriton > Calotriton arnoldi. The sequence goes on along the minus strand of CAWUFW010001089.1, from coordinate 2,459,659 downwards.
TGCGCAGGGCGGGTGGTGGAGAGGCCCAAGGACCTGGCCGTAGCCCGAGAGTCCTTGAAGCGATCTAGCGCGTTGTCTGCCTTGTCGCCGAAAAGGCGACGGCCATCAAAGGACATGTCCATAAGGGTGGATTGGACATCCCCGGAAAAACCAGTCGAACGCAACCAGGCGTAGCGCTGAAGGGCTACTGACATGGAAATCGTCCTGCCAAGTGCGTCGGCGGTATCCAGCCCACAGCGGATGGCAAACTTTGCTGCGTCTCTCCCCTCGGCAACTGCACGGGTGAGCACGGCCCGGGCCTCCTTCGGGCACTGGGGCAGCACCTGAGCCACCGTATCACACACCGAGTGGGTGTAACAGCCCAACAGACATGCAGTGTTTACCGACCGCAACCCAAGCTTTCAGAAGAAAACATTTTTTTCCCAAGGTGGTCCAGCTTTTTGGATTCCCTATCCGGTGGTGCGGTAGGGAATGCGCCTTGAGAAGTGGAGGCTTGGACCACCAAGATCTGAGGGGTGGGATGTTGGGAGAGGAAAGTGGGGTCGCCGAGGGCCGGGCCGTGGCGTCGGGCAATCATCCTGTCCACAGGAGCCCCTGTGTTGGGCCTGGACCACGTTCCCAAAAGGATGTCCGTGAGGGCTGTAGGAAGGTGGAATCTGACTATATGGTTGCCCCCACTTTTTTTATGGTGTTTTGCTGGTTTATGACTTAGTTGGACTGGGATCCTGCTATTCAGGGCCCCAGTCTATCTGCTTTCTCTGTAAAAAGGTTTCCATGTGCCTTAGGCACATCTCTGATTGGAATCTGGAGTGCCCTTATAAGTCCCTAGTATATGGTATACTATGTACCAAGGGCATAGGTACCTCAGAGGCCTACCAGGGGCTGCAGCATGTATTATGCCACCCCTGGAAGGCCATCCAAACTGACACCACAGGTCTGCTACTGCAGCCTGGGTAGGGTGGTGCATGCACCCCTTACTGTGATATAGGTTACCTATATCACTAAATACATACACACATATAAACCTATAAGTCATTCCTAAGGCAGGCCTTATCAATCCTAAAGGCAGAGTGCATGGTTCCTATGTGAGAGGGTGCCCCTGCATGAGCAGGGCCCCTCTGCAGCGTTCGGAGACCCTTCTCTGATGCTGTTTGTAGTGCAGCCTGACCATATACTCTTAAGCGCATTATAACCTCGCGTTAAATGCTAACTTTGGAATGGCTGCACCTAAACATGTCGTGTTTGGTGTCAAACATCTTGGAATACTACCCCCCGCCAATTCTGGCGGCGGGGGTAGCATTCCACCCTTCTAGAGGGAAAGACATGTTAACTCTGGCTAGCCCGGTAACTTCTTTCTAAAGCCCTGGCATCACAAAATGGATGCTGCTGCCACAGACACGAGTCTGGCCTCCTGCTGCTGGACGAAACTCCGGCAGGGAGGCCTGGACAATAGGTTTCCTGTCCCAGGGAGGTGTGACCACCTCCCCAGACAGGATAATGTGTATTGGGGCTGGGCGGGAGCACTTTCGGGTGCTTTGAAGTCCTGCACTGGGGGCACATTTGGTGTCCCTGTGCATACCCCAGTTCAAACCGGATCAGGGGCTTGCGGCCCCTGCTTTGGCGCGAACTGGACAAAGGGAAAGGGGTGTAGCCACCCCTCTGCCCTGACCCACCCATAGGTGGGGCCACAGAGTAGTCCAACCCCTATCTTTAGTATAAAGGTAGGAACCCAGTCCTTAGGACTTTAGATTATCCCTGGACGAAACTCTGAAACTGAATCCTGGACCTTCGACGCTCTACTCACGATTAGAGGACAGAAGAATCTCCCTTGGGGTCAAGGAGTGACTCCCCTGCTTGGCAGGCACCAAAGAAGCATCTGTCCGGTTCGCATTTCTGAAGCTCCCGTCGGACGCCAAAGTCATCGCATCACCAGAGGTGGATTCTCAGACTTCCCTGAGTCCCCAGCAAAGCTGAGGCCCGTGGCTATCGTGGGTGACTTGAGACCGTGACCCCTGGACACCGAGCACATTTGCAAGTGCATCCTCTTCTGGGTCTCCCAAGAAGTTGTGCTTTGGGCTCCGAGTAGCCCTAGCCTCCAGCACCACCTGCACCGAAGATCACTGGCCCCCACTCCACGAGTGTCCTGTAAGCCAGATCCACGTGCGGCGTCACAAGGCTCCTTCGCGGTCGCTAGCCCGTTGGCTAGTAGCCCTTAACGAAGGCCAATCCTTTTCTAACTTGGCATCCTGGTTGCTCCAGACCTGCCCTCACTTACCCTCGCTGGGTGAGTTCCACAGACCTTGCTGGTCTGCACCATCGACGATCTACATCTTCACCGAGACTTGCCGTTGCCAAGGCTTGTTGGGTCCAATCCGGTCGCCGACACCTCAGCACTCGACAGACATTGTGTACCAGCCCGAATCCTGCTCCTGGTCGCCGACAACGCCTCCTGGACCTCGTGGCTGAAGAGTCAAGACGACCGTCAACGCACCTGAAGCACTCGACATCGGTGGGCATCTGTCCACCGCCTTCCTGGTCACTGGCTAGTGACCCAGACTCTGTCCCCTCTGCTTTCAGGTTCTTCAGAACTCCGATCCACTCTTGGATCCACCCGGACACTTTTCTCTTGGCCGCCAGCAGCACTTTGCAGCAGATCGCCATTCGAATCGACGACGAAACCCGGCCCCGAAAGGCACCTATGCACCCGGCTTCCTGGGTGAGGTAACACGAGTACTCCGGTGCTCCCGTGGGTAGAGACTCTTCAAAGTCCTAGATCTCAAAGGGTTTTGTCCTAGTCCTCTTTTAAGTGTCCCTTTTCTCTAATTTCCCGATCCCGACTTTCTCCATAGAAGTCAACGGCGTGATCGCGGTTGTGTATTTACACTGCACGCGTCTCCCGTGGGTCCCCTGTGTCACTACCTTGGGTGGTTCCCTGTGGTCCAAGCACTTCTAGAGGCTCTAGGCCTAGTGTCTAGTTCAGTCGTGGTTCGCATACCACTTTATTGGTATATGGTTTGGTACGCCCCTAGGGCCCAAACGTGTATTTGTGCTATTACTGTGTTTAAATAACTTCTAACTTATGTATTTCGAACTCTAGCCTCATTAAGAGACTAGAGGGGTGTGTTTAGCAATAAATACATATATTTTGAATATATACCTGGTGTGGTGCTCTTTCATTTGGTCACTCAAGAGATTATAGACTGGTAAAACTAGCTGCTTTACATTCCTTCAAGACTTAGCCTGAAGGCTGCTCTCCATAGCTACCACTAGGATAGCTTTCAATAAGGTTGTCTTTAACCTATCTCCAATAAGGGGTTGTTTGGACTGGTGCAAGGTGCCCACTATAATTAGTGGACAGCATATGCCAGGCCAACTTCTCACAAGGGCTTCATTAAACGGCAGCAGGGGCTCCGAAGAGCTCGCTACCGGTTGAAGCACCTCTGTCAGGAGGTTAGTCCTGACTGCCACCGTAGGTAGCTCGAGGTGAAGAGCCTCGTCCGCCCTAGGCAACACCACTGCGTATGACGCTCCCTCCTTCGTAGCCACGGTAGGAAGAGACAACATGCCATGGTCTGGTGAGGTAGCCAGACCACTGGCTTCCCCCAGTTCCTCTCTCCAGTCCTGTTCATACACCAACTGGTCGGTTAAAAGGTCCACAGACCCCTCCCAGTCCTCTGGCTGCCAATCTGGTCTCAAAGAGCCAGGGTAGAACAGGGGCACAAAAGTAACCGTCGGCGTCGGATCCGGCGTCGGTCCGACTCCGTGTCTACCTCGAGGTGGAGGCCGGGGTCGACGTCGGCTGGGGACACAGCCGACGCCGGTGGCGGACGTGGTGCTGGTGGAATCGGCGCCGGGGGAGCCCTAACAAGGTCGACCGGCACCGATCCGGATCCAGGCCTGGATCCAAAGGGACCCTGCGGCGCCGAAGCCGCCGATGCCGAAGGCCCAGGGCCCCCAGCCCGGTCTGCGGGGCCCGAAGGCGCGGAGTTGGTCTGCCCAAAGATGGCGTGCATCGCTTTGTAGAACTGACGAAGTTGGGCAGGGGTCGGTCCCGGGAAGGGGGGGAAACTCGGAGCCGACCCTACGGGCTCCGCACGCAGAGCCGCGGGAGGGGCACCACCCGCATCCCTCGTCGCGTCGGCCGACGGACGGGGAGAAGTCGAAGAGCGACGATGCTTCTTCGACTTCTCTTTGTGCTTCGACTTACCTGACCCCGAGTGCGAAGACTTAGAGGAAGAATGGTGTTGGCTCTGCGACCGGTCCCTCGACCTCCTACGCGACCGGGACCTTGAGCGATGCGGAGCCGACTGCCGGGTCTTGAGTAGCTTTCGGGACCGCTCCCGCAAAGACTTCGGGGCCATGGTCCGGCAGTCGGAGCACGACTTGGGGTCGTGGTCGCGCTCCAGGCAGTAGAGGCACATGCGGTGCGGATCCGTCACCGACTTCAGTCGGTTACAGGACCCGCAAGCCCTAAAGCCGGGCATCCCTCGTGCACTAGGAGTCGATGGACTCAAAAAACAACGAAGTCGACAAAAGTCGAGAAAAAGTTCAGTTAAAAAATTACTGGGGGTACCGCTCTCTCCGGATCTGCGCTTGCTGGCGCAGAAAAAGAAAGGACTGACGTCAGTGCGCGAGGGCGGTGTCTATGTAGCTACCGCGACATCATCCCGGCGACCACGACGCCGAATGCGGAGTTGACCAATGCCACCTTCCGACGCGCAGGGGTACTGCTGACGAAAAAACTTTCCGGTTCCAGTCTGACGCCTGGGGTTAATTCTAAGGTAAGGAATCTATAACTAACTGTTTCTTTCAGATATGACCTACATCCCGGGCAATTCCTGACCTATCATTCCCTGACGCGGGCATTCCGGGACATATGGCAGGGGGGCTCCACAGAACCCGTCACACAGAGTGCTCCAGGTGCTGCTGACCCTCGAAATGGCAAGACACCTGATAAAGTGGATATACGGGGCGCTCCTGGAATCGGTTAAAAAAAACCTTGATCGGACTAGAAGACAATGGGAGGGGATTGTGGGGAAACAGTTAACGGATAAAGAGTGGCCCTGAGTGCTGAGGGGTTCGAAACAGGTGTCAAGAAATTCTAATTTAAACGACCCAATTTAATTATATCCACATGGTGCATTTGACGCCTCATAGATTAAACGTTATGAGAGGAGACACTGACCAGTCCTGCGCTAGATGCGGACTACAGGATGCCGGCTTTGCACATGTGACTTGGGAGTGCCCGAGATTAACTGAATTTTGGGAGAAGGTCCTGGCTGAGATTGGAAAAACATTAGCCATATCCCTCCCAAATACACCTGAGATCTGCCTACTAGGCCTGTTCATCAGACCAAAGGCCAAAAAAATAGGTAATAGATTTGTTGACCTGGCACTAGTATTGGCACGTAAAGCGATAGCCCAAAACTGGAAGGCACACATATCACCCTCGATACAGACATGGGAGAGAAACGTGTCTGCTTGGTCCAAAGCGGAACTGAGTGCCCTACAGCAAGATGATGCAGAAGGAATACGCAAGCGCCCCATAGCGGAACTATGGGCTGAGGTGCTGCAGGATTGGGAAACCAGAAACATGATGGATGCTGAGGGGGTGACGAAGATACTGATGAATCTGGTGAATGTAACACAGATGTGGGAGAGTTAGACCCCTCTCCCCGGGAGCCCCCCTGCCCCCGGTGATAAATAGGATATATTTGCATATGCGAGACGTAACGACCTGACTAGTATGTGCCCCCGCTCTTCCAGGAACAATACGAGAACACATATCACTGACGGCAGAAATGATAGAGGCTGAACACGACAAGGTTTGATATGTTTGGTTTAATGTTAATAGAATACAACAAGTTATCAGCGTACATTTGGCTAAATATGAAAGTAACTACCTTGAACACATATGTTGTGATATATAACTCCACAGTGAAAAAACAAATATAAAACTAATTGTTAATAAGAATATATGTCAACGTACAATTTCTACTCATATGCATGATCTGTAATATCCAGACTTGTATGGGTTATCAAACATAGCGATTAGACATAATTAAATGTACATGTGTATGATGTCTGTATTGATATAAAATGCCAATAAAAAAGATGTTTAAAAAAAAAGAAGAAACTACTCCAGGCGCAAATAGACTATGCGATGATGTACCCGGCCCGGCTTCGAGTCACTCATCAGGGAAAGCCGCATTTCTTTACCAACCTGCAGCAAGTAGAGGACTTTCTTAAGAAATTAAAGAAGCAGCGGTCGAGTCGAGAGAGAGAGAACCCGGAAGATCAATCACCATCACAGTTGTCGGACAATAATTGACTGAGATAATGCCGGACTGGTCGTGAGTATGAACTGTGAACTGTGAACTGCATGATCAAACATATCCCCCATGCACATGGACCAGCCTATGATCGCTGTACTTGTAAAATTAGACGCAGACATAGTTAACAGGCACGCTTAATTGCCTAAATAAATCTATGTGATTGAGTGAGCATATATTTGGACTCCTGGGCGCCCCTCTCGCTTACCTTCTTTACTACCGGGGAGGGCGAGAGTGGGTTGATGCGCCCTCTGATGTAACCCCAAAGGGTGATCCCCCAGCTATTGTTCTCTCCCTTTTTATATATAACGCATTTGAGTCATTTCACTTGGTGTGATATTTAGTTGTCTGTTTCACCTGTTGTTCACTCCTCCCCATAACTCCTTTAGGGAGTGCTATTGCTCCTTAATTAGATCGTCAACTACTGAAGTTCAGCCGGAGCAATCGCACAGACCTGCTTTGGGGGTTTATAAGCGAAACATCTTTATTGTCAGGACAGCCGTTAATCACAGTTTGGGATTGTATGGGAGGGTGCAGGGATCACAACAAGTTGGGGCTGTCGATGTGGGCGGGGGAGGTTAGACGGGAATGTTTGTTTATAAGCACATCGCCTGATAGTGAAAAGTACGATTTGTATTTACTAAAGCGCACACAGCACACAATGCTTGATTTGCTATACGCTAGGTCTGACTACATAAAGAGCCACTTAGATGACAGCACCCCGTAATCGACCAGAGATACGTTTCCTAACCTGGAACATTAGAGGGCTTGGGAACCCCTGTAAGTGCCGACAAATACACGCGTACCTGGACAGACATGGTATACACGTAGCGATGCTACAGGAAACCCACGTTGACCCTAAGCTGCCCTAGCGATTCGCAGCCCAATGGGCAGGACACAGCTGCTTCGCATCCTTTTCAACCTACTCACGAAGCACCACAATCCTAGTTAAAAAAACACTCCGTATATACATATGGGCTCCATTTCAGAACCTCAGGGCAGCTTCAGCATAATGTGGGGTAAACTAGCTTCACACTCCGTCACACTAGTTAGTTACTATGGGCCCAATATTGGTGACTCAATATTTTTTGCCAACCTATGGGGGAAAATAATAGACATAGGCTCCACCCATGTTATCGGGGGGGGGGGGATTTCAACACGACAGTTAACCCGACGCTGGACAGATCGCATCCACAACCCCACCATTATACCCGTGCTTAGCGACAGATGAGCGACATTTTAACAGAAAACTGCCTAATAGAAACCTGGTGATATTTGCACCCAGAACGGAGAGAGGGTACATACTACACTGCTGTGCATGTGGCGTGGTCGAGGCTAGAATACTGGGTGATTTCTAAGGGACTCAGCACATGGCTGACACAGGTGGGACACCTTGCACGCACCTATTCGGACCACTCCCCAGTGGTAATGAACCTTGCCCCGCCATCTGGATATGACCCCCACATGGCCTGGAGCCTCAATCCTACTATGCTATTGGATTCAATATTCTGAATGGAAACTGACCAGGAAATCCAAGATTATTTCCAACGGAATGTGGGCTCGGCTAACCGAATGAAGACAGTGTAGGAGGCGTTTAAAGTCACCATCAGAGAGATCTGCCTTGCCAAGGGAGGAGGGGTGCTCAGGGACCTGCGATCGACACTCACTCGTTTGGAAAATGAGATAAAACAAACAGAGCAGGACATCAGCGGCTCACTGACTGCACACAGGCAAATAAGACTCAGAGATAAAATATCTGAATATCAGGTCACGGCGGATAGAGAATGTTTGTTCCGAGGCAAATATTTCAAGGCCCGTAGATATGGAGTAGGGGAACGGCCAGGTAAAGCACTACCTGAGCAGATTCGTAAGCCCTGCTTCTCGAACTATGTTCTGGAACTCCAAACCCCAGAAGGAAAGATAGTTAGAGATACGTCAGAAATTCTCCACACATTTAAGGCCTTTTATTCCTCACTCTACACCACAGCACAGCAACAACCGCTTATGCTACAGCAATACCTGGAGCCGATCGCTCTTGGTTGGCTGGGAGATGCACAGAGGGAATTTCTCTCTGCTGAGATAGAAATAGATGAAATCCGGGCAGCAATTATGCAACTCCATTTGGGCAAGGCCCCCGGGACAGATGGAATACCAGCCGATTTTTATAAAACATATATAGAACATTTAGCCCCTATCCTTAAAAAGGTGTATGAAGAAGCAATGGAGGAGGGCACTCTACCACCCACAATGAGGGAGGCATCCATCATTTCCATACTTAAGCCTGGGAAGCCGGCTGACAGATGTGAATCCTACAGACCGCTTTCCATGATAAATTGCTATGTGAAAATATTAGCTAAATTGCTCTCCAACCGCTTGAGTCTCCTCATGGGAGCATTAGTGCTGCTAGACCAGACAGGCTTTGTGCCAGGACGGGCCACCTCACATAATCTCAGAACCCTGTTCACAGTAATGCAAGATATAGATCCGGATCTCGCGGCGGTGGCAGTGTTTTTGGACGCCACCAAGGCGTTTGATTCAGTAGAGTGGGACTACCTGTTCAGAATACTTCAAAGGATGGGCATGCCGCCTAGTTTTCTGTCCTGGATACAACTGCTATATCATGAACCACGGGCCAGAGTAGTGGTAAATGGTGCCAGCTCATCCCCGTTCACCATCACGAGAGGTGCGCGAAAGGGGTGCCCACTCTCACCGTTATTATTTGCCTTGGGTGTTGAGCTGCTGGCATCTAAGCTCCGGGAGTGGGCTCTTGAGTACCCCACCAGACATGTGCTGATCTCACTGTATGCAGATGATATCACACTATTTCTGCGGGAACCCCAGATTAGCCTCAACCCCATATTAAGAGAGTTCCTCGTTTTTGGAGAATTATCAGGGGTCAAAATTAACTGGGAAAAGTCCCAGATGTTTCCACTCACTGCTGCGGCTCAACCCTATTCCATGGACTATCCTAACGAGTGGTGCCCTGATGAAGTGAAATATTTGGGGGTAAACGTCTCCAGAGATAGGACGGAGCTGCTCCGAGCAAACTATGGAAAAGCATTAGAGCGAGTAACAGAATTGGTTTCTAGATGGATCGCCTTGCCCTTGTCCCTCGCGGGGAGATTATCGCTGATGAAAATGGTCATTCTACCTAAACTGCTATATTTGTTTAACAATATCCCTCTGGCCCCGGGGCACGTCTTCTTTAAGGCCCTGAAAACTCAAATGATACGGCTCGCTTGGGGAGGAAAATAACCTCGATTCAAATGGGAGGTCCGGACCATGCCTTTCGCGCAAGGGGGATTCGAGGCCCCCGATTTTGAACTGTACTATCTTAGCGCACAGGCACATTACGCTAAGTATTGGTTTAACCCCCCACCATATATGCCACATTTAGCAGTAGAACAATATTACATGCAGCCTACACTGATGTCGGGATTCATAGCCACACAGGTGAAGACGAGAGATACTCGCTCCACTACAGTGGCATGCACTGTCACAGCATGGCAAAAAATTGCGAAAAGACTGGACATCGCAATGATATACTCGCCTCTGCTACTGATAGCTCGCCACCCCGATCTAGAAGTAACCCAGGAGTTAAGATGTCGCCAACTATTAGATAAAATCGGCATTGGGAAATGGGGAGACCTGTATGTTAATGGGGGCTTCCATACTAAAGAGCAGTTTTTTACAGACAGGGACCCGAGGCGATGGACCTATTTATGTATGTCAGACTGAGGCAGAGTGTAAGAGGGCTACTCCAGACTTCGCTAACGAACCACCTATATTAATCCCACTACACCACTTATTACAAAGCACGGACCCCACACATGTTGTATCTCTTATATATCATAGCACGCAGACAGCCACTCAGACGGCCGGGGGGACAGCTCGTTTCCAATGGGAGGAGCAACTGGGAGAGTCACTTGGTGACGACAAATGGAGTTATTGCTGTCAACAAACTGGAAAGGTATCAGCGAGTAGCCGGCTGCATATTATCCATTTTAAATATCTTCATAGGTTATACTACACCCCGTTAAAATTTTCAAATTCAAACTGCGCGACAATGATGCATGTGACCGATGCGGACAGGAAGCTGCAGGGTTCCTACATGTGGCATGGGAATGCGCGGCGGTCAAATCATACTGGGGCCAGGTCTTTGCAGCCTTAGGACAGATGACTCTGCAGCCGATAACAGAATCGCCTGTAGTTGCGCTACTGGGATCCACGGAAGGCATACCCTCAGCATATAAACAATATGTGGTGCTGGGGTTATTGTTAGCCAAGCACAGGGTGGGGTGCAGATGGGGTAGGGGGCGGGCACCTAAATTTGAAGAATGGATTCAAGACCTCCTTTTTTGGCAGGAACAGACATTAACCTATGCGGAGCTACTCCTGGCACCCTCTAGGCCGAAAGACATTTGGGACCCCCTGAGAGGGTATCTGATAACTCATACAGATGACTCAAACGGACGGGACGACCCCCCCATCCCCTCCCCCCCCTCCCAATGGACATGACCAAGATCCCCAAAGGAGCAGGAGCGAAGCAGGGAACCTAAGCACACGTAGGATAACACTTGAGATCCAGGAAACCAGATACCAGTCAAAAGGTACGGGTTATTAGATACATAAGAAAACACAACACATTGGCCAAGCATCTAAGATATAGCGCTAGGTTTAAAAAAAAAATGTATATATGATCCAAACTGTTGTAATATAAATGCTGTGTACCAAATAATATGGAGATATCACCGATGTGCTCATATTGTTGTATGAATGTATTGATTATAAAAATGACAATAAAAAAGCATTAAAAAAATATTATCACACTCACAGCAAATGGACTCCACACAATCACTACAAATCTCACACATTTCAATATCTCAACATCCACTACAAAAACCCACAACCAACACTTATACATCCTTCTACCACGACTACCACACAATGTCACCTTCACTAACACACAAAACACCACTCTATCCTATACCACTAACTAATTCACTCATGACCAACACTACCCAAATCAACACCATACGTAACTATAGCCCATCCAGGCACACACTCGCTGCTCATGCAAAGCACCAGGTCTACCCTCTAATTGCTCCTAACAGACCACTTTTTGTCACCACCAAACCTATACTCAACCTTCCATTTTTTCATCCACCAACACCCTCCTCCTCCTTTTACCAAAAAAATACAACGACACAACCCTACACTCCACTTCATCACACGTTACCTCTTCCAGCAATCAAATTTAACAAGCAAATTCCTGACTCTTGACCATCTCCTCTCACACACCACATACACTCTTTTCCAAAACACATCACCACCTCCTTTACCTTGCAGCTTCCACTCACCAACAATACTTTACATGCAAATACCTCCTAAAAAAACAAAATCTCACACACACTACCTCATAATACTTTCAGTCACAAACCAGAAACATACATCCACTCCACACTGCTAACTACACAAACAATACACACCCTAAACCAACTCTACTGCCAAGCCTTTTCTCTACCCCCACACTTAACAAATATACAGCAACAGAGTAACTCTCTTGTAACCGCCTCTCATCCATTAAACAAATCAGAACCTTAGAACATGACCCACATGCTGCACCACCACCCCTAACTCATACACCTTCTACCATAAACAGATGCAAACAAAATAAACAACCTGCCACTCTTCACAACTTCGCATCTCCATGTCTACTGCACAACAAGGCTACAATACAAAAGCAACACAGTTCACTATCTCCACCACCTACACACACAGACCCATCACAATGCCTTCTTAGCCTGCTGGACGAGGAATATGATACAGAACAACTACACTATTGCTATCCTCATACAGCTAATACCAGCACTAAGGACACACCTGCTACAAGTCCACAAAACATTGGTTGCTCTTCTACAAAACAAAGTCACACCATCACCAAAAGACATTCTCTATACTGCCTACTAATGAATGCTCGATCACTCTAAAAAACAAGCATCACATCTAAGATCTTCTCACTGACACACAACCTGACATACTCTTCATAACTGAATCATGGTTGGGAGATGACATGGCTCCAGTGTTGCATAAAGCCATTCCTCTAGGCTATCAAACTATCACACAAAATCGTATAGGCAAAAGAGGAGATGGCCTAGCATGTGTGTGCAAGCAAACATTAAATATCACTAAAGCTGACGACATTGCCATACAAGGTTGTAAAGCCCTATTCATCAGATGCAACCCTACACCATCTTCTTCCTGTAACGTCCTTCTCCTTTAAAGACCTCCACCTAGCAATGCAACATTCCCAGACACACTTCTAGACACGGTTTCAAACCTCATAGCACTACACTATAACCTATGCATTCTTGGTGACCTAAACATTTCCTTTGACAAACAAAATATGCCACATTCAAAAACAATCATCATTGGCCTAGATACACTGAACCTATATCAGTTTGTCCATAAACCCACACACATCGCTGGACACATGCTAGATGTCATTTTTGCAAATCCAGAATTAGTTCCCTTTCAAACAATTATTCCAGTCACATGGTAAGATCACCATTTGCTTGCTTTCCAACATAAAACAACACAAAGCAACACACCTAAAACAACCGTACATGCATCCACCTATCAACCGTGGGACAAACTCAATTTTGAACACTTAGAAAAGAACTTACATCCAATACAGACCCAGACACAATACATTCTGTTCAAGAACTACGAGTGGCTACAGAAAGCTTTTGATATCCTTATACCACTCAGAAGAGCACAAAAGAAAACAAACACCTTGGAAAAATACAGAGATAAAAGAGATTAAACAGCAAATTAGAAAGGTGCAATGCACCTGGCTCAAAACAAACACTAATCAAGACAAACTTCACCTACAGAAACTTAACAGATTATACAAGTCAGCAATCAAAAGAGCTAAGAAAAGATACTAATCACACAGAATTCAAAATGCTCAATCTGCTAATAAAGAATTCTATAAAGTTCTCACTGAATTTGGTAAACCAAATTGCCTAAAAGGTGCTCATCCCATTACTCAAGATTTCACAGACAAACTCGCAAATCATTACACAACCAAAGCAGACACCTAGGACTCCTATTTAAAACAAAGAAAACCACCATCACCGACCCTTTTCCAAAACAACCCTCAAAGAGTAGGCTACCCAGCCTCGGCATTCCTTTCAACAAATATCACACAATTTATGGACCTGGTCAAAGCAAGCAGGCCTGCCGGCATCCCTTGTGACCCGTGTCCTCCGCAAACCTTCAAGAAAATTCTTCTCACTACCTCAGCTGCCACACCAGAAAGAAAAATCATCAACAATTCCTTAACTATGGGAATATTTCAGGAAAGCCCATTACTAAAGAAAACAAACCTAGACTCGCTTAACACCGACAACTACAGACCAATTACAAATGGACCTTTCCTGTGCAACCTGATAGAAAGAGCAGCATTCGCTCAGATGTCACAGTTCATTGAAGATAATTCCATATTTTCAGACTTCCAAACAGGATTCCGTCCAGGAAGAGACACAGAATCTGCCCTTTTTGCCAACTGGGATGACCTTAAGAACACAGTTGACCAGAACGGGGTTGCTGCACTACTACTCTTGGACCTCTCAGCCGCCTCTGACATGGTTGACATTGGAAACTCACACATTTTCAGTTGCCTCAAAGCCATTGATCAGTGGATGACATGGAGCCATCTTAAATGAATGCTTCCAAAACAGAAATACTCCCATGTGGCGATTGGAAAAATTATAACCCACTCGCCGCCTGGCCTGACTATCTGGGAACACCGCCTAAAGTATCAAAGGAAGTAAGAAACCTCAGCATTACCATGGACTCCAAACTATCAATGAATGTCCAAGTGGACAAACTAGCAAGATCCAGCTTCATTATTATAAAAACTCTGTGACGCGTTTTCCCCCACCTGGGATTTCCACACAAGGTCCGGGCTACTATCTCTCTTGTTCTGTCAAAACTCGATTAGCCTCTACCATGGATCATCTGCAACAACTAAGAAAAGACTACAATGGATTCAGAACTCTGCTGCCAGACTACTCTTACGTATAAAGCCACAAGCCAACATTTCCCCTGCTTTGAAGGCCCTACATTGATTACCTGTTGCCAGAAGATCCATTCAAGCTGCTTTGCATCACCCACAAAGTGATACATGGATCAGGGCTGCTCTTCATCAGGAATAAAATCACCAAATACATTTAACAAAGGAACCACCGCTCTAGATTGGAACCTTGCCTCAAAATCCAACCATTCAAGAAAAAATCCATTGGTGGCACATCCTTCTCTGTTCAAGCAGCCAAACTATTGAACTATTTACCCCAAACATAAGATTCACAGATAACTACCTTATCTTCAGAAGTCTACTCAAGAGTTGGCTCTTCCCCACATAACCACCACACTCAAACACAAATATACAGCATATCCCTGTGTATATAAGCATTTATTTGGATTATATATGTGTACCTAGATTTGTGTATTCCTTTGCATAAATGTGTATAATAATCTTGTTTATAAATATATTGATTTTTATTAGCTCTGCTTAACAAATGTACATATTACTTATGGTTATATTTTTCTATGTTTGACATGTATATAGGTCACTGCATAAATAAGTGCATTTCTATAATAACTATTCATGTACAATTGCTTCACTATTGGGGGATTATATATATATATATATATATATATATATATATATATATATATTCACTGAATAAACCATAGGTTTCAGGCACGTTATAGTTAGAAATTAGCATTTAAAAACCTTAGAAATTCACTGAAAAAACCATAGGTTTCAGGGACGTTATAGTTAGTTGGACATTTCACTCGTACAAAACCTGAGAAATTCCGCCATTATAGTTAGTTCAGCTAACTATAACTCGCGCCCCGCAATGCACTGCTGATGAAGTCACATATTACATCATTCACAACATGGTCAGTGACATCACTGATGACATCTCAAATGACATCACTGATGACATCATCCAGTGACTGTGTGTTTCTATAAAGTTTAAATATGTTTTATATATATGCCAAGGTGTATTGAAGAATGAGTGGGTGTATAAGTGTCTGGATGGAAGATTTAGTAGGTGCGTGACTGACTGTTTAAGTGAGTGATTAAATGTGTCTTACTGAATGCATGGTTTAGTGACTAAACTGTGTGAATGTCTGTATCAGTCTGTCTGTTGTTGTGTAAGCTGCTGCATGGGTTGGTGAGTAGCTACATGAGTGTCTATATGGGTTATTGATTGGTTGCTTGAGTATTTGTATGGGTGCCTGAGTGTGTGTGTGTGGGTGGGTGGGAGGTGTGTGACTCTGTGCATAGATGTGTGAGTGGTTGATTCACTCGGTGTATGGGTGTATGGGTTCAAGAGTGCATGTGGAAACAGCTGTATGGGTGGGTGAGTGTGTGTACGGGTGTGTTGGTGAGTGAATGGATGTCTCAGTGGTACATGTCCAAGTAACTACATATCTAAAAGGCAGTATATGTGAGAGTTGGAGTATATAAATGACTATACGTCAGTGATTGTGAGAGTGGCTGTATGGATGAGTGTGTACTTGTATCAGTGCTTGTATAAGAGAGTAAGTATGCGTTAGTATCTGTATGAATAAGTGAGGTGGTGTGTGTATAACTGTATAGGTGAGTAAATGGAAGTGTGATTAATTCTTTGCATGACTGACTAGGTGTGTGAGTAACTCTGGATGAGTGGCGGTGTGCGATTGTCTTTATAGGTGTATGAGTGCATATGATAGTGTTGTATTGATGAGTGACTGCATGTATGAGTGACTGTATGGGTGAATGAGTGGATGTGTGTGTAGACCTAGGAATCAGTGAGTGCATATGTAGTAACTGGTATTGGTGTGTCTATGGTTTCGAAAATGGTAGTCTGTATTTTAGAGTGGGTGTATCAAAGGTTATATTAGGGCAGAGGTCTTCAAACTTTTGGGTGCCGAGACCCCCCCTGTCAACATTTTCAGTCGTAAGGACCCCCTCCTGACAAACATTTCTAAACCTGTAGGCAGGGCTACTGGAATTATGAGGCAGGTGAGGACCAAATTACACGACAGGCTTGACTAAATTGTGTGGGAAGAAAATTTAAATAATGTTATGTGATGCCGCGTTATTTTGGGATAGAATTGCTTCATTATTTTGACATTTTTTGCACACAGTAACACTGAGGAAAGATTTCACCCCATCAGTACCAGTTTACAACCAAAATACAGCAATTAACATCAGAAAGATGTCTAGTCAACCTCTGTGATGGGCCTTCCACTCAGCAGGAATACGTGCTGCCACATTAGAAGCTCACCTGGCCCTGGCTGGGAGCAGCCGGGGTCCCTTAAAACCCTGGCGGTCTTGTGCAGAGTTAAGCAATTTACCCATGCCGCTTTCCTCTCACCCCTCCCGTCCATCCCTCTCTCCTCTCCTCTCCCAATCCCGGATCCCTCTCTCACTTTGCAGGCCATTTTCTTTCACCCCTTTTTACAACTTCTGAACTCTCCCCATTCAACTTCTCACTTCACCCTTAATCACCTCCTGCCATTCTGTCTTTTCACTGCCCTCATCTCTA
This sequence comes from Calotriton arnoldi, assembly GCA_963921515.1. Lineage (NCBI taxonomy): Eukaryota > Metazoa > Chordata > Amphibia > Caudata > Salamandridae > Calotriton > Calotriton arnoldi. The sequence goes on along the minus strand of CAWUFW010001089.1, from coordinate 2,442,717 downwards.
ACAGTCGCTCGCATTTATCTCATGGCCTCTCTGGCCCCGTCACCTCCCGTGCCCATCTGCACTTCTCATTCACCTCAAGTCTCTCCATTCAAATTGTTGTCTATTTGTATCTTACACCTCTCCAGTCCCCCCATTCATCTTTCACATCTCCCCTTTGTTCTTCCACACCTTCTTGAACCAATGTCCCTCTACCCCGTTACCGCAGCACCAGTGCTTAATTTGAGCAGGTGGTTTCCGGTGCTCCGCACTGGCACCTAATTGTGCACACTGGCACTATGACCGTCTGCCACATGGTGGCTCTGTCTGTGTAATTTAGAGACGAGCAGAACAGCTGTTTATTAATTCAATATACATTAAAAACTATAAACTCCTGACATCCATGCCATTCTTATAGCTTTGGGGGCTTGAAATAGTCTGAACAGTCACACTTGTACAAGTGTTATGGTTGGTAGTTGCATAGGTATTGTCATTGGCCGCACAGGCAAGGCAATGGGTGGGTGGTTAAAGTTGCAGTGGCCTACTGGTGAGGTCCCTGGCACATGTTTTATTACAAATTAATCTGCTCAGCACCCACCCCAGTACTCCCTCTCTTCCCCTATCGCTGCTGTCCCTCACCCATGTCGCATCAAATTACTTTTTAGGTCACAGATCATCTCTCAGCTATCTTCTCTCACAGTTTAACAGTAGCCCTCAACTTTCCCTCACACTCACTTCTTGCGTGTCTGCACTTCCCTTCGGCACTTCACATTTCTCCTCATCCCTGACCTCTTCAATCGAATTCTCTCACTCCCTTGCTGTCCTTTCTCATCCTCTCATCTCTCCTCACCGAGCACACAGGTTGGACCCGTATGCTCCTCTTGGCCTGTGCCACTCTGCTTATTGTTCCCTAATTCAGGAAGGCACGAATTGTCTGTCTAGCTGTTTTGGTGCAGGCCGCACAGTTATGGAACGTGCACCCTCTTTGCTTCGCTCCACCAAGAATCTATTATTCTTTAGGAAGATATAAAAACCTGGCTCTATGCTCTGTAGGTTACCCCATTTGGCTGGTTCTCCTTCCACTTCTGTGTGTTTCTCATTTGCCTTCAGGCAGCAGATGGCTATTAGCCCCAGGACACCTTTTGGTAACAGTAGCGCGCTACAAATGTAAATAATAATAGTAATAGGCAGAAGCAGGGGAGCCACTAGACCCAAACTTCGCGGGGCCTACACTCCCAGGCAGGGCTGGCCCTAGCACTGGGCACACACGGTGCAACAGTCTTTTTTATTGCCCCCTCCCCAGTTTCCTCCTTCTCCATAAATTCCCTCACTACCACTCACCAACAATGCACCTCATCGGGGCGTGGCCAAGCCGAGCGACAAGTTGGCCGCTTAAGCTCTCGGCTCCGCCGAGCGAAATATCCGCTGAAAATCCGCTTCAAACTGCCTAAGTAAGGGCTCCCACACCGTCAACCTTGCACCGGAGGGGCTGCCGTACAGTTTGAGACCACTCACGGCCGGATCGAGGGTGTGTAGCGGAGTTGGCGATATCTGCGCCATTGGACCGGAGCGGGGTGAAGACGCGTCCGGGTGGCCTGCCGGCTGGGAAACTCACCAGCGTGTGGCTGCGTCGGCGTGGCCGCCTCTTGCTCGGGCTGGTGCGCGCTTGGGCGTGACGCCCTACCGAACCTCCCGGGGGTCCCGGACAGCGAGGACAGACTGCAGATTGCCGCCGGCGCTGAGTACGGCGCGACCAACAGAGGAGCCGCTGGGGCGGGATCTCACCATCAGTGGCGCCATTGTCGACGGCCTTCACGGGAGCGTGGGTTGTACCGGTGAGTGCCTAGAGACTGCCTGTCGGATCCTCACCCGACCCCGGCACAACCACGGACATTCGGGGAAAAGATCACGCGGTTGCGGGGCTTCCGTTGCTGCCCCGCATATGACACAGCTCGGGCTGAGGCTGTCTCCCTGACCTGCGGCTGCTCGTTAAGGGGCCCACGCACCAGGACATTTCGGTGCCCCCCCCGGGCAACTTGTGGGCGCTGCTTTGCCATCCTGTCCTCTTGCCCGCTGGGAGCTGCCTCATAGTACGGCGTGTACCCCCCCCCCCACTATAAAAATTGCCCTGCTGCTCTGTGGAGACGCCTACTCATGGGTGGGGAGGTGCGCACCCGCTGAAATCCCAGTGCTGGAGGGGGAGTGGTGTGCGTGGCTCCAGCAATCAATACCGGTGTTATCTACCGCCCGACCGGCTGGGAGGAGTAGCGCTGGGCTGCTCATCGGACCATCAGGAGGGCATCGAGGGACCCAGAGAGCTTGTGAAGGTGCGTGACCGGTGATGAGGCGCCGTGGTGTTTCCCGCCCTGCTGTCTGATTGTCGGACCGCTGCATCTGCTCCCTCGTATGGGCAGGTGAGAATTGGGACTGATCTCCGAGCGGCTGTTCCCCAGGCAGGGGGCTCGTTGAACCGGACACTGCCTCGACCCTGTACGGCTATCTACATAGGGGGCGATACCCGCTTGCTTCCGCCTGGTGGCGAAGGTGTCTCAGGCTGTGAGATTTCGGAGGCCCGCACTTTGGATAATTGAAAGTCTGTAAAGTGAGGAGCACAGGACTTTGGAGCCCCGCTGCTGACCACCTCACGTGGGATAGATCTCTGATCGTTAGTGAGCCCCCGGGGGAGAGTGGCACAAGATATGGCGGGGGGACGCGCCTCGCGGGCGGCCCTCCAGACCAAACTGACAAAGTATGCATGGGATGGAGGCCCTGGCGCGAGCCCTAAAGGGGGATCAACCATGACCGACAAGAATGAGCCCGGTGGGAAACAGAGGGAACCGACGCTGCAGGATATCCTCGAGGCCATCACTACTGTCCGCACGTCACTGGAGTCGCGCATCGACTCCGTGTCCACCGAGGTGTCCCTCATCAGAGAGGACATGCGCTCAATGAACTCACGTTTGAAAGACGTCGAAATCAAGACATCCTCCCTGGTGGAGGACACGTCCAAACTGCAGAAATGGATGGAGGAGCTACAAACACACGCCAATAAACTAGAAGCGCAGCTGGACGATTATGAAGGGCGCTCCAGACGTAACAACGTCCGCATTATTGGGGTGCCTGAGCGTGCAGAGGGGCCATCGGCGGATCTTTTTGTGGAGGAGCTGATCACTACCTATCTCAAGCCCAAAGGGCTCTCCAATTTCTTTTCAGTGGAACGGGCGCATCGGGTGCCAGGGGGTCGGCCGCGGCCCGGGGCCCCCCTAAGGCCGCTTCTTGCTAGAATCTTCAATTTCCGTGATAGGGATGTCATCCTACAGTGTGCCCGGTCCAGTAGGGGCGCCAGTGGATTACCAAAATAGCCGTGTCACTTTCTTCCCGGACTTCACCCTCAAGGTACAGAGGCAGCGACGTAGCTTCCTAGAAGTGAAGAGAGCGCTTCGAGACAAGGAACTGAAGTATGCTATGATATTTCCAGCCAGGTTGAGGGTGGAGTCGGAGGGGAAATCGTGGTTCTTCACCAGCCCGGAGGAGACCTGGGACTGGCTGGACGGCTGGCGAACGGCGGGCCGCCACGCTCATCGGGCCCGGGGCGTGAGAATGGAAGGAGACGCCCGGGCCTCAGGTGGTGGCTCCCCAATTCCTGATCGTGACGAGGCGGCAGGTGGAGCTGAATAATTGGTCTGTATGCCTTTCCTTTGCGTGAAGAGACTGCTTCCAAATAGACTGCCGGATGTGCGAGGGGGGCTGGCTCAGACGCGGGCCTCGGACTCTCGCTGTGTAGAGCAGGACTGCCTTGGATGCCTTGTTGATATCTATTCCTTGCTCTTTGTTACTTTCATTGCCATACAAGTGAGCGACCGTGGGTATATATTAGGCCCTTATTGATGTCGTTAGTACAAGCCCATTAGGCTGTAGTTGTTATTATCGGAACAGCATAATTCCTAGAGTTGTGTGCTCGGTTTGGCAGCACGAACCCGTAAGTTTTGGAAGGGTGGGCGATAGGCACTCTGCTAGTTTGGGGGGCGGGAAGTTTTGTCACCGCCGAGCAGCGAGGCAGGGTGGGGGGATTTGGGGACTGTACATTGGGTCTGCGGGATGGGGGGGGGGAGGGGTTTGTTTTATTGTTTTTTTGTTTTGGTTTGGGCATTGTTGTTAAGCAGGCATGGTTCGTATTCTCGAATTCAGAAGTCAACCGCAGGAGACACAGTGTTGGCCACAATCTTACTGACCATACCATTTAGCACTGTAGGACACTCCTTACATGTACTCCCCCCTGGCTTGTTCCTCCCCGGAGCATCTTATCTCACTAACCTCAACTGATGGGTACACCGAGTAGGCAGAAGCTTACCTTGCTTTCATGGAATGTAAATGGGTTGGGGGATAGAATAAAGAGGGGGTGGTTCTCCAATTCCTGAAACGACACTTACCGGACGTCGTGTTTCTACAGGAGACCCACCTGCTGGGTAACGGTTGTAAGGCCCTGTCTCGATGGGGTTTTCAAATGGTGGCCCATTCCGCTTTTGGGTCAGGTTCCCGAGGGGTGGGCATCCTTGTTCGCAAATCCTTCCCCTTAGAGATTAACTCGGTCCGCGAGGACCCACTGGGTAGATTTGTAGCCCTGTCTGGAACGTGGGAGGGAGCCATCCTCAACTTGGTCTCAGTCTACATTCCACCGGGCTTCCACACGCAAGCATTTGTTGATCTCGGCGACCTCCTCCTGGGCCTTCCCGAAGGGCGGCTACTGATTGGCGGGGATTTTAACTCCATTGTCTCGGTCTCCCTGGATCGCTGGCCCCAGAAAGTCCTACCGGTCTCGCGTAAACTGATTCATAGCTTTTTGGGTGCACTGGGACTGGCGGATGTTTGGAGGTGCCTGCACCCAAAAGAACTCCAATACACACACCTATCGGGCTCCCATGGCACTATGTCACGCATTGACTATGTGCTTACTCTCACACAACATCTACATATCGTCAAAGAAATACGACAATTGGCATGGGGCATCTCGGATCACTCCCCCATATTGTGCAGAATAGAGGTTGGGGAGCCCTCGGTCGGCCGCGTGGCACCGATCAACTCGTGGTATCTCACGACCCCCCTCATTAGGGATAAGGTTCTGACCGAAACAGACCTATATTTCCAAGAAAACCTGGGATCAGTCAGCTCTTCCGTCTCGCTTTGGGAGGCCTATAGGGCTGTTGTCCGCGGGGTGGTCCTGGGGCAAATTTCAGGGCAGGGCAAAGAAAAGGCGGCCGCCGTGACACGTATCGAAAGCGAGATCCTGGAGTTGGAACGCACAGTTAGATCGCACGACTCGGAAGAAGTGCGTCAACAGCTTCGTATTAAAACCAAGGAGCTCTCGGACCTAGCCACGGATGCAGCTAAGGCACAGTATCGGGCTACCCTTAGCAGGATCTACGATGTAGGCGACAAGGCAGGCAAATTGTTGGCCTGGCTAGATCGTAGAGACGGGGCACGGAGCGTGGTGGCTGAAATTGCCATTGATTCACATTCCCGAACCACAGCTCCGCAAGACATAGCGGATGCATTTGGTAAGTACTACCAGACCCTGTACTCTTCCAGCACGACTCATTCGGAGGAAGGGGCTTCTTCCCTTTTACGTGATATACGCATGCCGGCGGTCACAGAAGAGGAGAGTCTTGACTTAGACCAAGATATTACAGCGACCGAAGTGGAGAGGGCCATACACGATCTGCGGGGGGGGAAAGCGTCGGGCCCTAACGGGATCCCTATAGAACTGTTTAAGCTCACGGCGGGCGTGACCGCCCCTTTTATCACCGCCATGTTCCAGGAAAGTAAAGACCGCGGAGTCCTCCCTGAAGATCATAGACTAGCCAATATCATTGTTATCCACAAAGCGGGTAAACCCGCCGATCAGTGTTCTTCATATAGACCCATTTCGCTCCTTAACTGCGAGGCTAAGATCCTTGCAAAAGTTCTCGCCACTCGCTTGCTAACGGTTCTTCCTAATTTTGTTCACCCGGATCAATCCGGGTTTATGCCCGCAAGAAATACGTCTCTTAATCTCCGCAGGCTACACGCAGTGCTATGTAGAGCAGATACGATCAGAGAAGACACAGTTGTGGCATCCTTGGACGCTGCTTCAACCTTTGACACCATAGAATGGCCATACCTGTTCGCTGTGCTACGCAAGCTGGGCTTTGGCCCGGAATTTATCAACTGGGTACGTCTCTTGTATTGTCAACAATTGGCACAAGTGATTGTAAATAATCGAAAGTCCCCTGTCTTCACTCTCGGTCGGGCCACAAGGCAAGGATGCCCCCTGTCGCCACTTCCTTTTGCTTTGGCCTTGGAACCTCTAGCAGCTTGGATCCGCCAGGCCCCCACCATGCGAGGCCTTAACTGGGCCTGTGGCAGGGAGGACCGTATATCACTGTATGCAGATGATATCCTGCTCTATCTCGCTTCCCAGGCAAGGTCCCTTAATGCGGTGATGGATATCTTTCACAACTTTGGCAGGTTCTCAGGCTACAGGATCAACTGGTCAAAATCGGTTCTTTATGTCCTTAGTGGGCAGAGACCGCGACTTCCCCGGGGGTGCCAGTTGACGGAGGCTGTTGATGGCTTCAAATATCTGGGGATCTGGGTATCTAAAGATCTGACGCGATTCTATGAAACTAACCTCCGGCCCCCACTAGAGCGCCTCAAATCTGACGTTCTACATTGGAAATCGCTTCCCCTGACCCTCCTTGGACGAGCAGCCCTATACAAGATGATGTCCCTCCCCCGTCTTCTGTACGCATTACAAAATACACCTCTTCCGGTCGCGGCATCCTACTTTAAAGAGTTGGAAGGCACAGTGCGGGACTTGCTGTGGGAGGGTAAGCCACCCCGCATAGCCACGCACAAGCTTACACTGGGATGGTTCGACGGTGGCATCGGGCTCCCAGACATGAAAAGATACTACTGGGCCTCGCAGCTCGCTGCCATTAACCAATGCACATACCGGCGACAGGATGACCCGGCATTTCAGATTGATCGATGGCTCCTCCCGGGGGGTGGGTTCGAGGGAGCGCTCTATACAAAATCCCAGGGGAAAGCTCTGACTGGCCCGACAAAACATGCTGTGCACATCTGGCAAGAAGCCACTAAGAGCCTGGGTTGGGAGGGTAAGCTTATACAGGCCACGCCACTTTGGCACTGTGACCAGCTAGGTCGGCTGTCGCGCTCCTTGGGATTCGACAAATGGGATACCATCGGTATCTCCAGAATCGGGGACCTTTGGAGATCCGGGAATGTCATATCGTTTGCCCACTTAAGTCAAGAATATGAAATGGCCAGCACCGAGCAGTTCAGATACCTTCAAATTAGGCACGCGCTCCTATCGGCTCTCCCCAAGGGTGCAGCCCTCCCTGATTCCTCCCCACTGGAAGATAGGATTCTAGATGGGGACCTGCCGGAACGGGCCATATCCCTTATCTACAAGAAGCTTATTAACAACATGACCGATCCCTTAATACGGCTCAGAGCTAAATGGGACCACGACGTCGCCGGCTTGGAGGATGAGGAGTGGCGGGCCGCGGTGGCTTCTCCCCGTGAGGTGGCCATCTCCTCTAGACTCCGACTGGTTCAGCTAAAAATCCTTCACAGGACTTATCTGTCCGGGCCCTCCTTGGTTCATATGGGATACGCCCCAGACGGTGGGTGTGCACGTCAGTGCGGCCAAGAGGGCACCTTCATCCATACACTTTGGGAATGCGATACAATTCAGAAATTCTGGGAGGGGGTGGTATCAGTGATAGAGGAAGTGATGGGACGACGGATTCAGTGTAATATAAAACTGATTTTGTTGAATATATGGGACCCCACCGATCTTACAGCCAGAGAGAGGACATGGGTCACATTGGGCTGTATGGTAGCAAAGCGGAATATTGCACGTTTGTGGAGGGCTCCGACTTCACCGAGCATTGTGGACTGGGCCAAGGACATGGACTGGTGCATGGTGACAGATACCTATGTACGTCTCCAGGGGTTGCCCGAAAAAGTGGTCGCAAATTTGGGGGCCTTGGAACACTTTCCGGGGAGGAATATGTGAACCACCAGAGGGCCGAGGGGAAGAAGCTATTGAGGTTGATTAATGTGTTCTTCCCGACATCAACTATGCTGGAGGGGGAATGAGGATCTTTGATGTGCTATAACACTGTGTGCCAGTGTCTACATGTGTAATGCTGTGTCTCTATTATTCCACATGCCTTTTTTCAATAAAGAGTTTATAAAAATAAAAAATAAAAAACAATGCACCTCATCTCTCTGTAGCACCTTTCTGACAAACATTTTTTTTTTTATAGCGCTACTCATAGTTTACTCACACTCAGGTGTGTGATCTGCATAGTACATGTTCTTTGTAGCAGGCACATTAACCCTCTGCACTGTGTGGGTGACAAGAGTGCCCATGTGAGTGCACGGTGAGCGATGCAACAGTGTGAGAGTAGGGAAAGGGGAGTGACTGCAGGGTGAGTGAGGTGACCATATGAATTTGGGTGCGGATGTAAGTGCAGAGTGGGACGAATGAATGCATGGTTAATTATGGGCTTGTTTGAGTGAGTTGCAAATTGAGCAGTGAGGGGGCAGGTGAATGAGGTGTCACATGAGTGCAGGATGAGTGCAGATGAGTAGTGTGACTGCAGGGTGAGGTACAGGGTGAACAGCGCAAGTGCATTGTGAGTGCAGAGTGATCACTGTGAGTGCAGGGTGAGAGGGTGAATGATGTGAGTGCATGGTGATCAGTGTGAGTGCATTGTGATCGCTGTGAGTGCAGGATGAGCGTGAAAGTGAAGTGCGAGAATGAGGAGCGAGTTGTCTGAATGCAGGGTGCATTCCCAGACACTTGAAGTGACTCAGCATATTATTGATGGCGGCGTAGGGTTTAAGATACAAGTTAAACTATTGCTATTATGGCATTAATCAGGGATCGAGGGTGGAGGAAATAAATGATATGCTAATCCTGCAACACACTTCCAGTCTTATGATTAGGGTTGCCTGCTCGTTATTTTGATGTCCCAGACGGTACAAAAATAAGCAGTCACCTAAAGCTGTATATTTCAGCACTCATCTGTGCGTACTTGGCACAGCAAATATAAATAGAAAGCACTTTTAATTGTGTTCTAGGGCTGCCTCAATGATCCATGACTGATAATTAAAGGGAACAAAGACAGAAAAGTCACATTACGAATGAATGCATATGATTTTATTTACAATCCTATTTACTGTCAAGAGGAGGCCTTTGCAGGCTCTTTAAACATCAAATGGCTGGTATTTTTCTTTTGGCAACCCTACTTTATATTTCTTTTCATGAAATGCATTCTCACACTACTGCAGTAAATGTAAAATACAAATGTAAGGAATAGGCAGAGTGGGGGCCCAGGGGGTACTGGAACTAGAAAAAAGAAACTAAGCCTCAGTAACCAGTTTACAAAAAGGTATGTAAACATGCAAATGGTCTTTAAAGACCTGTGAAAAACTCAGGCGTGCCGTGCTGGAGATAAGACTGCAGACAGCCCAGCGGAGGCCACAGCAGCTCGAGCTGAGACACACTATGGGGGAGGAGGGGGGCTGAATCCCTTGAAGTCCTATGGGCCTGGGCAGAAGTGTGACCGGGAATGCGCGACCCCCTTTCCATCACTCCACGGCCCCCCTGGGGGTCGCGCCCCACACTTTGAAGACCCCTGTATTAGGGTGTGAGGAGGTGTATCAGATTTTCACGTGGATGATGTCATCATTGATGTCATTTGAGATGTCATCAGTGATGTCATCAGTGATGTCACTGACCATGTCATGAATGATGTAATACGTGACATCATCAGCAGTGCATTGCGGGGGCGCGAGTTCTAGTTAGCTGAACTAACTATAACCGCGGAATTTCTCAGGTTTTGTACGAGTGAAATGTCCAACTAACTATAACGTCCCTGAAACCTATGGTTTTTTCAGTGAATTTCTAAGGTTTTTTAAATGCTAATTTCTAACTATAACGTGCCTGAAACCTAAGTTTTTTTCAGTGAATTCCAAAGGTTTTTTAAATGCTAATTTTTTAACTATAACGTCCCTGAAACCTATGGTTTTTTCAGTGAATTTCAAAGGTTTTTTAAATGCTAATTTCTAACTATAACGTAGCAGTCGCGTTTGCAGAGTGGTGGAGAAAAGTGAGCGTGGCCTCCAAACACCTTTTAGCAATCCCACTGTGTGGGATTTAGCGGAGGTAACAGGAGGGATAGTTAGCCCCCAACGTCAACCTTGAGGGCCAACTACCCCTTTTATTACCTCCAGTAAGTCCCACACAGCAGGATTGCTAACTTGTTATATCAGGCCCGCCCCCTCCCTGCACCACTGTGCAAAGGCGCCCCCTGGCGCGTTGTTAGTTGGGGGATTAAGTCCCCTTGAATCTTGAGGGTCCCTGGGGGCCAAGTAGCCCACCAGGTACCTCCAGTAAGCGCCACAGAGCTGCGTTTCAGAGAGGTGTTCCGAGGCCACGTCTGTAAGAAACTGGCTCTATATATACTACACCAAAATGAGGTATAGTGTGTATAGGGTCCAGGTGACTCCAAAGGTAGGCAGAGGTTAAAGTTAGATAGAACCTTACTCTCTATTTGTGGTAGCTTGGTCGAGCAGTAAGGCAGTATCAGAGAACCGTGTTAAGCATTTGATGTACACACTCAGTCAGCAAATGAATTCACACACTCAGAGACTGAACTCTAGGCCAATGGTTTTGTATAAAAAATATACTGTGTTTTATTTTAGAACCAAGCAAGCCTGGCACAGGTAAGCATTAAATACTTTACAGTAATAAGTTACTGAATGTCGAACAGTTTGAAAATGCAATAGAAATTGTACTTTGTTTGGTTTACAGGGGAGCAGTAGTATGCAACACTTAGCAAATGCAGTACATTGAAATGAATAGGCTTTTTCAGTAAATTACAGGTAAGTTACTTTTCACTGTACTTTTCTTACTCAGTGCTGGATACCTGGATTCAGCACTGGGACATTTCCTGCAAACAGGTAAGTAAATACGTTTTGGTTATTTGTGCGATTTTTAAAGAATACTTTTAGATTTTGAAACTCCACACTTAGAAACTTTTTGGAAGAAAATCGGTCAATGTTATCCTATGGAGGAAAAGTAGATATCGGTTCACAGGTAAGTTATCGACAGTGGGAGTTCAAGTTCTGGGGGTAGACTCAGGGGTCCCCCAGGGTCAGTGATGCACTCTTGTTACACCCTCAGCGGCACTGGGGCGGCCGGGTGCAGAGTGTTGAGGCCCAATGTAATCCAATGGGTGATAGGGGGCCTCCGGTTGGTGGCTGCTGGCTAGCAGGCCACACGGCTTTGGGAGCAAAGCTCCTGGACTTTAGCTCAGGGCAAATGAGGAAATAAGCCAGCACAAAAGGTGCACCCTCAGCGGCGCTGGGGCGGCCGGGTGCAGAGTGCTGTTTTGGCGTCGGGTGCCCTGTTGTTTTCAATGGAGATTTTCGGTTTTGGTTTTTAGCTGCAGGCTCGGTCCAGGAAGACTTCCGGGAGGAACCAACAGCTGGGCAGGTAAGTTGGCGGGCTCGGGGACATAGGTGCACCTCGGGTTCTTTTCTCCAGGGTGCAGGGCGGCTGGATGCAGGGGTGTCTTTTGAGGTCGGATTTCACCTTACCGGACCACTCGCGGTTGGGGGGGTCTCTGTGCAGAGGCTGCAGGCGACGTCGGGGAGTCCTGGAGGGGTCAACCCACGGTGGACTCGGACTCTGGAGCGCTGGGGGACCTCGCTGGAACCAGTGGGCCACTCGAACTTGGGCGGTAGGCGACGGGTGCAGTGGTGTTTCCAGGCGTCGAGTTTCTTTGTCCTCAGCAGGCTCAGAGTCTTGCTTTGGAGCTTCTTTTGAACAGAACTGCTGTTCACAGGAGATCCGGTCTTTGTTGAAGGCAGCCAGTCCTCCCAGGGGTTCTGGAGGTCGCTGACTGCAGGACAAGGCGACTTTTGGCGCAGGATCTCTGAAAACTGCAGACGGGCCGGTAGGGCTGGGCCCAAGTCAGTTGTTCTCTGCAGTCTTCTCTGCTGGGCATCTTCTTTCATCCTTCTTCTTCGTAGGTTGTGGGAATCTGAGGAAGCAAGGTTCAGGGTGCCCCCTAAATACTAGATTTAGGGGCGCTACAGGTAGGTAAAGGGCAGGGACCAATGGGTCCCTTCCCTGGGGTGAGTACACCCCCTATTCTGCCCCTTTCCAGTGGGAGGGGGGCAGGAGCCTGTCCCTGGTTGGTTGGGTCCCCCCATCCTCAAGATGGCGGGGACTCGGAGTTGTGCTTCACCTCGCCTCCCCCACCTGAGGGGTGGAGTTGGCAGAGGTGGGCACACCTCTCTCCCTCACTAGGTTTTCCCGCCGATTCTCCCGCCCAAAGTGGGGGGGAGAACCAGTGGGGACCAGTTGCTGAAAGCAGCAAAGGGTCTGGGGAATCTCCAAAGGCGGTATGCCTTTGAAGCTTCCCCTTCGTGAACCCTGCCCATCCTGGGGGAGGAGGCTTGGCACCTCCTCCCAGGCTGTGCATTGTTTCAGGCCCCCGAGAGCAGCAGGCTCTCGACCCAGGGGTCCAGAAACATGTCTGTTGGCGGCTGCCTAAGCAGCCACTCAGTTGGGACACTAGAAGTGGGTCGTTTTTCAGGGGGCATCTCTAAGATGCCCTCTGGGTGCATTTTTCATTAAATCCCACACTGGCATCAGTGTGGGTTTAATGTGCTGAGAAGTTTGATACCAAACTTCTCAGTTTTCAGTGTAGCCATTATGGTGCTGTGGAGTTTGTAATGACAAGCTCCCAGCACCATATACTCTTAATGGCAGCACTGCACTTACAGTGTCTAAGAATGGACTTAGACACTGTAGGGGTACAGGGCTCACCCTGTAGGGGTACCCTCACCACTGGCATAGGGCACCCAGCTAGAGGGGTGACTGATCCATGTCAGGGCAGTGGGTTGTAAGCATGGCGCACAGGGATGTGTGCCATGTCGACTCTTCACTTTGTTCTGCACCAAAACACGCAGCCTGCAAAGGCAGTGTGTGTGTGTAAAGGTACAGGGCCTCTAAGGGTGGCACAATAAGTGCTGCAGCCCTTAGAGGTCTTCCCTGGTCACAGTGCCCTGGGTACCTGTGGTACCATTTACCAGGGGCTGACCTGTGGCCAGAGATGCCAATTGGGTTAGTTTGGGGGAAAGAACACAGGCCCTGGGAACCTGATTGGCAGGGACCCAGGTCACATCAAGTAAAAGTGCATCAGTAGTCTGGCAAAAAGTGGGGGGGTTACTGCAACAGAAACCCACTTTCCTACAACGTCCCTTTTTACACCACACTGCAAACGCGGCTTCTGGCGCACTGCTGCTCGGAGGATGAAGTCCACTTGTGTCCTGAGGTCCTCAAAGCAGGGTTTGCTATCGCAGGGCGGGAGCTGTGCACCCGCCCTGCGATAGCAAACAGCAATGTCCCGGGGGTGGGCACCCCGGGACATTGCAGGAGCCGGCCCTGGGGGGTGGCGGTCCCCAGAGCCATCAAGGGCTCCTGGAGGGGGGCCGCGTGGCCCCCCTCCCAAGTCTTTAAAGCCCCGGGCGGTGGTGGTCCCCGGGGCCAGGGGGTCCACTACGGACCCCCGCAATTTAAATCATTTTGTGCCCTGGGGTGGTGGAGGTCCCCGGGGCGTGTGGGGAGGCTCTTCCCCCCCCCACACATCATTTAATATTTAAAACAGAGCCCCGGGGAGGTGGCTGTCCCCGGGGCAGCGTGGGGGGGATTGGGACTTCCCCATGCATTTTTTTTAAGCCCCGGGGAGGTGGCGGTCCCTGGGACTGCGGGGGCCCCCGTGGGTCCCCGCAAATTATTTGGTGAATGCCCCCGGGACCTGGCCCACCCGGGGGCTTAACAATAACTAATGCGGGATCCCGCGCTTCGGTGTTTTTTTTTTTTCACGGCCGGATTCGCGACCTCAACGCGAATTCGGCCGATTTTTTTTTAAAAAAAAATGCTTTTTTTGGGCCTGGGGGTCCTTGTGGGACCCCCTGAGCAGGCCTAGGGGGTCAGGGTGTTTCTAGCCTGCCCCCTTTTCTTCATTTTTCACTTTGTTTCACCCTTTTTCTTGTGACTCGGTTACCGAGTCACAAGATGGCTGCCAACACTTCCTGGTTTGGAGTGTTGGCAGCCAATCAGAGTGAAGCTCGTGCCCGGGAGGGTTCGCGAACCCTCCTCGGTGCTCAGATATCGATATTTTTCTTTTTTAAATTTCTCAGGAACTACTGAACGGATTTACACCATTTAACAAAAAGGGCGCAGTCTAAACCAAGACCTACCTTTTTGCCAGGTTTGGTGTAATTCTGTTCAGCAGGTCGGGCTGTGGCCTGTAATAAAGTTCCTATGGAAAATATCATGGAGAAAACGCGCTTTGGGACCCCCCTTTTTTCTCGGCCCCCGCTTGACGAATCACCCCGAAACTTTCAACACACAAACTGAGCGGTCCAACCCTGTTTTTTGGAAATTTCACGAAGATTCGTCAAACGGCACCAAAGATATTGGCAAATCAAAAAACGCTTTTCCTATGGATAATAGGTCCGAACTATAACTACCTACTGGCTATATATATATATACACACACACACACACAAATAAATTAGTTTAAAGTACAGCAGCTCTTGAAAGTCTGAGTTCATTTAATACAACTTCAATCTAGATATATTACCTTACTCAGACATACATACCTTCCATGTACTTATGCATCTTTATATTTATTACTTTACTCCAAATTTAGCATCTCCAATGCACTACCCTATATCTCAGCCCATACCTCTCAATATATCATCTACCTCAACTCTCTGACTCATCCCAAACCTCAATCAACTACTCTCTCCAATGCACTACCCGATTTCTTACCCTAAACCTCTCTCAATATATCCTCTGCCTCCACTCTCTGACTACTATGATCCCCAAAATAACCTTTTCTAGACGCTTCCCTACTCTACCCTTTCTATGATCCCCAAAATAACCCCTTTTAGACTCTTCCTTCCTCTACCCCTCCCTTGCATCATCTCAAACCTCTTTTACTATTCAGATGTCCCAAACAAGCCTTTCAAACCCCTTTCCTTTGACTCTCCCCCTACTCTTTCCAAATCTGCTGCTATGATCTCCAAATAAACACTTTCTAGACCCTTCCCTCTTCTAACCCTCCACTATCCGTTTCAAACCAAATAACAGACTCAAATATCCACCACTCAAATAAATTTCATATTTCCCTATACTAACTCACCACCAATCCTTTTTGGTTTCCGAAGTAGCGTGCTACTCGCCAAAAAGCGCTTCGAAGCCTCATCAGGGGTAGTAAGCGCTATATAAATGCAATTACAATTACGTGTACGTCAGGCAATTCCGGAGGGACTTCGTACCCTTGGCACCACATGGGAAACAAGTGTGTACTGGATGACTACCCCCCAAACAAAACTCACAGTGGACGTACTGGGGAACGCTTGCAAATGTTTGTGACCTAAACTGGGTGTCTGTCTTTTAGCAAGACTTTTAAATCACTCTTGCTGAATGAGAGGAAGACGGAGGGAAAACAGCAGACTATAGAGGACCTGAAAAGGGACCGAGTTAGTAATTTAATGAGCATGAGAGAAGCTGATTCTGATCTACCCCATTTGACGAGAAAAGGGTAGGAGCGGAAGGCAAATAAATATGTGTGCAAGGATGGGCAGACAGCTAGGGATTCTCAAATGTACGTGATGTACTAGCGCGCTGAAATTAACGTCTAACCAGTTTTCTGTCCAACCACTAGGTGGCAGCATAATCACAAATTGAGAAAAGCAAGAAGCCATGAAGGAAATAACTAAACCACGTTATAGTAGCGCCACACTACAACTTTGAAAAAGTTAAGGGTGGAGACTAAAGTAAATGAAAATGTAGCCAACACATTTAAATATATTATGAGGACAAGATACACCTTGGATAAATATTAAAGCAGTCACCCAGTAAAAGAAGATACTAGTTACTTACTTGTAACTCCAATTTTCCAACGTTAGTATCTGTCATATATTCACCTGCTTGGGTCACCCTGTTATCAGACTGAGAATCCTCCATAACTTTAGTTTCGATCATCTTTATTGGGTTTTCAAAATATACAACCACATGGCGAAGTCACCAGAACAGAAAACTCACAAATCCCATACCCCTTCCCCTGCCCCTCAACACCACGCGAGCTCAGGAAATGGGATATTGGCTGTTGGCAAAACTGCATTCAAAGGTCATCCAGTATGCCCACCCTACTATGGGGGAGCAGGCCCAAGGCCCGTAGGCGCTTAGGGCATATCAAGTCTCTGTTATCATATACCTGTCCGATGCAACTTGGAGGTCATGTCCTATCTTTTCATGAGCCACAAGCAGGCAAATCTTCTGTACTCCACAACTTTAAATAGCAGTGAATAGTGTTAAATGCATTAGGCCTCAACATAGACCTCAAATCGATGTAACCGTGCCTGGTAAAAGAATGGACAGATGTCCACGTGGCTGCCTGTCTAATGTCCTAAACCAAAATGCCCCGATCTAAACCAGTAGGTGTAGCCTTGGTGCTGGTAGAATGAGTGCAAAGACCTTCCGGAGGATCCCATTTTGGCCAGGGCATCACATAGTTTAATGCAGAAGGCCATCCATCAGGACAAAGTCAGTTTCTGGATAGCTTTTCCTTACTTTACCAGCGAATCCAACAAACAGCTTATCATTCACCCCATACTCACTCATTTGTCCTATCAGTGTAGAAACGAAGGGCATGCAATGGATCTAACCTAGGATCCTCTTTAGATACATGTGGCAGCGATAAGAACACAGTAGTGTGATGATGGCTGCCCCATGTGGAAAGGTAGAGAAAGTAGGAAGTGTGATGTGGAAATGTGATACAATTCGAGAGAATGGATGAAGACGTACTAAGGCCCGCTTTATCAGGAAAAACAAATGGTGCTGTGACCACCGACTGCGCCATCTCCCTCTGGATCAGGAGCACGTGGACTTCAAGGATCTTCAGTTTTGCTTCTTGTGTTTTTTCCTCAAGTTGTCGCTGGATTAGCCTTTCCACATCGCCTTAGACTTACCCAACGATTGCAGTTCCGGCCTAGGCCAGCCTGCTTCTTGTAGTCCGCTACATCTAGACTTAGGGTTAATCAAGAACACTTGTTGCATGACTTCCTGTCGTGCTTAGGCCTGAGGCACTGTAGTCAGGCATCCTGACTGTGTGTCACTGACGTCTGCTTCTGACAAGTGTAGAGTTGGGGGACCTAGGCCCACATGCTACTAAATAATGACACGCACACTAGCAGTATCGCTAGTAAACTGGCCACAAGCATGTGCACCCGGGCCCTTTTATTAGCAGGGTCCCGTTACTCATGACGCCTGTGATGGATGGGTGTGGGGTGCATGTGTGTCCACTCCCATGAGGGAGTGGCTGACTAACCAAGTGTCTGCTGAGACACTAGAACGTGTCTAGCACAACACTACATTCCTCCCAAACTTTATTAAAAATAAAACAAAGTCCAACTTTTGGAAACAAACTATTCACATAGGACACCACACAGTCTCTTGGTTCTGAGAGGCAGTCCGCAGGACAATGGTGGATAGGTGCAGCTGGGAGCACCCGAGCGTCTCGGCACACGTCTATAATTTAACCAGAGACTACTGGGCACGAACGATGCGTCGATGGAGTCCGGATTCCTTGGCAGCCTGTCCGTCAGATCAATGTCCTCTCGAACACTGCTGGATGAACTTGTGTGCTCTGGCGGTGATGCTGTTGGTATCTTGCAACTAAATGATGGTGCATCAGGAGCGTCGGTGGAGGATCCCTGGGTGCAGGAATGTTCTTGAGGCCCTTGTGCGGGGCTGCCACGATACTGAATGGGCTGTGCAGGGCTGCTTGTGGGCCACCTGGGGGCCACTGCAGGAACACTGACAGGATCTGACGACGTTGCTCGGGCAGCTGCCCGGGTGTGTGACTTAATGGTCGGTGGGCTTACCAACAGGACACAGGGGCACATAGACTCTTGGTCTCTCATTTTGATGGGGGTGCCTCGGTCTCTTGGTTCTTCTGCAGGTGCAAGGCTCCACCCCGGTGGCGATGACGCTCCTTGGTTGGATGGGGTGATGCACATGGCAGTGATGTTGTGGTTGCCACTGAACCTGGACGACAGGTGGTGGCGACTTGCTGGGAGAGAGGATGTCTGGGGGGACTTTGCAGCCACGTATCTTCATCTTCCTGAGGCTGTTCTTTACCTGTGGCATCTGTGGTCAGGATGCCGTCCAACTTAGACTGCTGACGCTCGGGACTGAACGGTCGCACTGGGAAGCGCTGGAGAGAGACGTGGTTCGCGCTAGCTGCAGCTTACATTTGGTTCTCCCATTGAGCTGTCTACAGGGTCGTCGGTGCGCCATGGTGGCTGTCTGGTGTCTCTGGGTGTGCTCTTGTCTTGTGGCGGTGTGAGTCCTCAATCTTCTCCCCTCGGTCTCTCCAGCACACCTGTGGTTGTCCGGTTCTTCACGGTGACGGGATTGTCACTCTTCTTTGAGCGGACCTCTTGCCGGTCCGATGCCTTCCTCAAGGGTCTTCACGGTGCTCCTCTACCTGGATGGCAGGTCACCGTCTTCAGTTGGGGACGTCGTACTTGCGCCTCGAGCCTGCGCCGTCGTGGCACCTGCTCCTGCCTCCGTTCAGGCATACTTGGCGGGGTCAGTTACTTCGTGTGACGTGCTCCTTGCTTGTGGTGCGATGTGGCATCCGGCCACGTGTCGCGTGTCTTTGGAGCACATGTTGCGGTGGCAGCTTGCCACAGGGAGTTCTCCTCTTGCCTGTCTTGGGCCACTGGCGACTCCGTCTTGAGGCAATGTGAGGGAGGACACTCTTTGCTGTCTTTGGCCCACTGCGGGGCTTCGCTGGAGCAGTGGAGATGTGGTTGCTCTCCTTGCTGCCTTCAGCATCGCTTCTTTTCTATGGAGAAGTTTCTCTCTCCTGGGCTCATTCCAGTGCTGTGAGGCTCTCTGGTTAGCCTTCTGCGCACCTCTGACTTTGGTTCTCTTCGTGGGCCACCTCTTCTGACAGTTGGTGTGCCCTTATTCTAGCTTGCGGTAGTGTCCGTTCACCACTGATGGTGGGTGGCGCAATTTCCTTGCTTGCGGTGGCATCAGGCAGCCACTGGGGTTTGCACGCTCATGTTCTCCTTGCGTCTTTATGGGGCTTGGCTGCTTTTGGTCCTCCTGTCTTCAATGGACTCTTGGGAGCTTCCTTTGCTGGGCAGCTTTGACTTCTTGGTTCTCTCTGTTGGGGGCGGTACACAGTCTCTCTCCCTTCCAGCCAGACAGGCAGACACGCAGGGGGGGGTGTATGTCACAGTTCTTACCCCTTCAAAACACTTGGCAGCCCACTGTTGTATTCCGCTTTAGGGGTCCGTATATAGGTTTTCCTGAATCATGTCCTTATATAGGCACAATTCGCATTGCCCTTATATAGGCATAGAATCCCTGTCCTTATTTAGGCATTAACCGTGCACTCCAAATACAGGCATGGTCACCGACATCCGTCCACCCTAACGTCACAACGAGTTCTTAGAAACCAGACCCTTAAGCTTCGGGAGTTCCCCTAGCACAGGATTATTGATTTCTCCAAGAACTCATCTATTATGTATGAACCGTTATACCTTAAGGGTTCATTCCTGACGTCTTCCTCTGTCCAACTTCACGTCAATGCTAACATTCCACGACACCTACCAGGAATAAATATACCTTCCCTTGCCCAAGCAAGTTAGAGGAGACCTCGACTTCAGAGGAGCCCGTATCCCGGCCTGACGCACTGAGAAGACGCTGTCATTCCTGCACGCAGACGAATCCAGCTTCCAATGTTCTGACTCCCTTCGCGGGGTGTTAGAGTTCCAGATCCGGCAAGAGATTCCCACCTCTCTCATTCTCAAGGTATGGAGCTGACTAGATCCTAGAGGGACTCTTGGCATACTAGACTTAACACACTCTTAGTCTACCATACTAGAGAATACTCCACCTACTTCTATCTTTCCCTACACCTAGACTAGGTTAGGCACATTGGGGTAGAACTAGCTTAGAGACGCATCGAATGAGTACCCGCATTCTTAGCTCATGTTATTTATGTACGTGAATATATGCTAAGAGATAATGCTAGCGCAGTATTATTTATTTCTACTGCTTACGCTGTACATTATTTATCTTGCATACTGTCTTGTGATCATAATAGCACATATCTCTTACACGAGAAACAAGACTGTTCAATAAAACCCTTTTTATTGAAACGCCCGTCTTTCCTTTCTGTGTAACGCTGTAGAAACTAAGCATGCACGATTGAATGAGTGAAACTGTTATCTATTGTTTCCACGATTCTGAGACATGTTCCGCTTCTAAAGGGAAACAAAGTTGTCATGTTTTTCAGTTGCCAGAAACTACTCCCTTCTTGTTCTCAAGGAGTTTCTAGTGGCCTCTGAGCTAGCTGGCACAGGTAATTAAGTTTAATATACTCGATAGGGACATACCGACCTTAGTCCTATGTCAAACCTATAGGTTATATTATTCCAATGCGCAGAGCCTATTAGGGAAATAGGAACTACACTACATGGCGCCCAACGTTTGGTAAGGCAGTAATTTAACGCTAGATACTGAGTAATTCGTGCTTTTCTCAGAGACCCCTACTCACATACTCCATAAGACGTCCGGAGTGGGTAGGGGTAATTATCCGCCATAACTAAATAGGGAAGCACCCTATATATTAGTTGTTTGGTTTGTTCAACGTTGAAGGATACAGTGTTCCAAAATATTGTGCACATTATCTTTTGTTTCCTTGAAACTTGTTCTGCATTTTTCAAAAAACAAATGTCCAACAGGGAAAATGCCACCAACACCGGTGGAGCTGCGGCTGATCCAGCCCTAGCAACAGTTTTTAACTTTACAGGTTTAAATGAACCTGAGGAGGGTGTTATAGACATCCATCCAAACTTAAGAAGAGCCATCACTCTAAAACATGGCCTACCACCAAGAGGCGGTAGAGCAGTTTTCGTGATAGAGGCACATGAATCTTTTCAGACAGAGGTATTCTATTCATGGGTCATATTTCCTGAATCAAATTCAGTAACAAGACTGTTTCACTTCTACAAAGAAGATGAACCACCAGAGGAATATACTCCTTTCGAGGATATTGAAATTCCACTAACATACCAGGAGCATCAGCTCTGGTTTAAAGGCGCCCTAAAACGTCACAGAAACATTATCAGGCTCGGTCCACTAGGTAGACCAGGAGCAACATGGCCGATTCTAGCCAGCTACACACCTCATCCTGACATTGCAGAAATGTCAGACGAGGAATTACTTACTCAACATACAGAGTTAATCAAAATCTACAGACAATTAGTCCAATATGTCATGCGGACTTTCACAGTCCAACCACCATTGACACTTCCAAATCAAACTCCTCAACAGGGGAATACACTAAAAATTACACCACAGACTCTATACGCAGTCATGGGTAAAATGCCCACAAAACGTGAGCAAATTCCATTCTGGATAGCTCAAAAAATTACTCAAATAGAAGCAGTATTTCCTAATACTAGCCCTTATGAGAAACACAGAATACTAACAATCTGTTTACCAATGGGGGTCACACCACAACTGGAAGACTGCACCACTTGGGGCTCAGTCTTTGCTGCCATCTAAACTAAAACACATGGTATTCCATCAATTGCAGTAATACCAGATGTCCTGAAACAAATTCAAAACGAATACGGGGCAGAGCCTACTCTAAATTTAGGTATGAAATTACTGAAAACTTTCGACCAGGTCTCAACAATAATATTATCTAATATTAAAGGGGAGGCAGCAGCAGTGGCGATCCGCCAACGATTAAGGGAATTCGATGTTACAGAACATCAAACTGAGCTACCCAGAATAATAGAACAATCATATGCAGAATTAGGCAGAGATAGTTAGGGTGAAAGACCAGTGAAGCCAAAACTATCTGAAAGTCCTGAGAAGGACTCTATTAAACAAACTCCTACATCTTCTAAAAAGAAGTGGGAAACTAATAAACAAAATTCAAACGAGAAACGTTCTCAATCCCGAGGTAGGTCTCCTCAAAAGGAGCCCTCTGAAAGGAGGTATAACCTCAGGAATAGGGATAATTTGAAAAGCCTGACAGGTATCAAGATACTGATACACGTTCCTCTCGTACCTTTCAGATCTCGTCACAGACATCGGAAAGAAGAGGACGGTCAGAACATAGAGAAGAACGCGTGAAATCGAAAGACGACAAACACGTTCCGAAAAACAAATCAAAACCTCAATTCTCAAAGAAGAAGGTAGCAGGTCTGAAGGTCAGACATGCCGAGGATACTGAGAACACAACTCAAGAACGGAGAATGGACTCAGACAATGCTGGCCAGTGCAGCAGAAGTCACAATAGCTCGCCAGAACCTGAAGGAACTTCTGGAGATATTGGACTTGAATGAGTACATTACAGTTGAGACTGTAGACACCAGGGTTAGTACTCCACAAACGTTATATGAAATAACACTCCGGATGGAGGGAGACATACCTAGACAGGTGAAAGCACTTTTTTGGGAAAAACTTTCAAGGGGCTATGACATACTTCTAGCAGAAAAAGACTGGCCACCACAATTTGTCAGGGAGTGCCCACATGGCGAGGACATTATTATGCCTCCCTTCTCTAACCATATTCCAATTCACCTAAATTATACTTATGCCAGGAAATGGGCAGTTGCCCAGGACCCAGCATTATATAAAAATCATGTAGGATGGGATGAGGATTCACCTCACCATAAAATACATCTGAAAAATGAACCTACTGCACAAAGGCAGTACCCAATAAAGCAAGTAGCTAAAAAACAGGTCAGGGGGATCTTAGATCAACTTGAATACCAGGGGGTGATTGAAACATGCACCTCTTCAATGAACAATCCTTTGATTCCTGTCTCCAAACCAGACAATACCTATTGTCTAGTTTTGGATTACAGACACAAACACTTGTTCAAAAACATTTGCAGTGCAAAATGCACATAGTACAGCATTAATGAATAACATTGTGCGTAAAAAATATAAAACCACATAAGATATCTCAAATGGTTTCTTTTGTCAAAACATAGCACCTGAAAGCAGGTAATTAACAGCTTTCTCAATAATGGGGACCCAGCGTCAATTTTGTCGACTCCCACAAGGGTTCAAGAACAGCCCGGGGTTATTCTCAGCGAGAGTAACGGAGTTACTACAAATTTATGATAATGAGGCATTGTCCTATGTCGATGACATCTATCTGACAGACGATGACCTGGATAAACACTTGAACAGGGCGAGTACCATTATACTGGGCTTCGCCTCTGAGGGCTACAAATTCAACTTCAAAAAGTCCAGAATTGCCCATCTCAATGTCCTGTTTCTAGGATATGAGCTTTCAAGTGAAGGCAAGAGCTTGGCAGCCAACTTTTTAGAAAGGTGTGCGCTGCTACAACCTCCAAAAACGCTGAAAAATGTACAATCCATCCTGGGTTTCCTGAATTTTGGAAGAACATATATTCTGAATTATGCAGAAAGGGTTAAACCTCTCTACGCATTAATCAAACCTGATTTTTCAATCAAAAATTGGACACAGGAACACACAGAAATCTTGCGTTCACTCCAAGCTAACATGTTAGCAACAAATGACTTACAAACACGCGTAAGTCAACGCAATTTAGTGATCCGAATAATTTCGGGTCAATGCGGATTCACCTACTTAACATTTAATGAGGGTGAAAAAGTACCAATTGCATACAAATCACATTTGTATACACAAGCAGAAATGCGCTTCACTTCAACTGAAAAAATTCTGACAGCAGTTCAAACCGCTGTAGCAAAAGAAAGAGCTCTAGCCCAAGGGAAACGCATTATTGTCATAACCCCAGTTCCGGCCTTAGAGGCGGTAACTAAAGCGAGCATTCCAAATGCTAAGGCATTACATCCTAGATGGATACAATGGGTTAATTCTCTTGCTGCAACAGATGTTGAATATGTTTTTGATCCTGACTTAAAAACACAAGGGTTCCTGCAATATGAACATGAATGTCCTCTGCCCACTGAGATTCTGCCTCTCGATCAGTATGAATTCATAATTTACACTGACGGATCCGCACAACCCGCAACAGGGAGTAAGCAAGCTTACAGTGCAGCGTGCGCAATCGTTAAAGGTCGCATGCGCGATGGCAAACTCAGACCTATGGTCACAAAACCCAATCTCTAGGAGATTGCACAGCTCAGCGAGCTGAACTACAAGCATTCAAACTGGCACTTGAAAGTACAGATCGCGAATTCCCCACACTAATAGTGTGCGATTCTTTCTACTGTGTGCAGTCGTATAATGAATATATACAAACTTGGCTTGAAAACGGGTTCAAAGATGCAAAAGGTGGCACAATAAAGCATAAAACGCTTTGGGAAAAAGTAGTTCAGTTAAAAAGCGAACTACCAAAGACTCACGTGATACACACACTGAGTCATCAACGTGATGGCGTTCACGTTGCAGGGAATTCATTGGCTGACGAAGCCGCAAAGGGGGCTGTTCAGACGGCTTCCGTAGCTGCGATCAATCGTTCAAAAACGAAAATAGTGAGATAATGTTGGCTGTCAATGCTATGAGCAAAGGCAGTGGTGCAGCGTTAACAAAAAAGTTTCCACTCAAGTACTCATATGTAATTGATGCGAATAACGTTCCTTTTGCTCGAATCCCTGGAGTGGGGGATAGAGTAATTCCAAACATGGAACGTAGAGCAGCTTTGATTTATGAAACACATCTGGGGGAGGGTCTGTCACATCAAGGGATCTCTAAAACAATATTGACATTAAAAGAGATGTACTGGTGGCCTGGCATGAATACAGAAATACACATATTCATCAATAACTGCATAGACTGTAAATTACAGCGAGAAAGCCACCAGACACCATGCTACGAATGTAGCTGCCCAGTACAGACACCATTGTTAGACAGCATTAGACTATCTATGCACAGGCGTCCTCGTGGACAACTGCAATCCCACAAATACTAAGTCAAGGTTCCTATGGATATGGCCTCAGCGCTCGGCTGACGCTCGAACTGTTATAAAAGATTTGCGAGTCTTTATCGGCACATACGCAATAGGCACGCTACATTCTAACCAGGGCCCTGCGTTTAGCTCTCGGGCTTACAAAGACGCCATGGCCAGTCTGGGCGTTGCATTGCGGTACTCCTCTCCGTTTCATCCTGAGGGAAATTCTGTTGTGGAAAGGAAAACTGGGACATAAAGCAGTCTATAACAGCTAGGGTATTAGGTTCGGGTGATGGGTGGGTCAAACATCTACATGGGGTCCAACGCTCATTAAACAATTTGCCAAGACGTTCTCTAGGGGGGGGTCACTCCATATGAGGTCCTATTTGGGACAAGAATGTGGGTGCCCGATCTGGAATGTAGAGGCACAGTGGTGGAAAATAAACCTTTTGATATCAAAGATCGTTAGGCTGTTTTACAGGACCTAAATGAACTAAGATCGAAACAAAGCAACGTATTCCTGCAGCCAACCACCACTGGGGAAAACCGGCGGTCCCAGCAAGGCCTGTCTGGATTCCAAAAGTTGGGGATCTAGTCAGAGAAAAATTGCGGACAAGAAGGAATTTGGACCTTCTTACAGACAACCAGTACCTGTCCTAGCCATACACGGAACAAGAACAGTACTTCTGCCGCCCCTTGCTGGAAAAAAGGAGAAAAGATTTGTGTCCATCGACCTCATCAAACCACAGAATGTGGCCAATACTAAATAGTAGGCCTCGTGGACTCCGAACTAGTAGCAGACACACTCCTCTCGCTACTATCCAAGAGGTTCAGACTGAAAGACTGATAACCATCGAGAATTCAGCAGTAACAGATGAAGGACTGAGCAACAATGCTATGGAACTCATCCCTTTTGAAACACAAGTAACAGTTCGTCCAAATACACCTGTCTACACCAATGTAACAAGTGATCAACTGGTACCAGCGATTTCTACAAATCCTGATGCAATTCCAACAATTGACAGAACTGCTTCTGGCTATTTCATTAACTTTGATACGTTTTCCGAGGATCCGAGTGAGCCCAAGACGTCGCCAGCATCAAAAACTTTTAATCAACAAGTACAAGACTTTTTACATTTTTTGAAAAAGACTTTCTAGTTTCACCATGGATTGAACTTTGGGTTATTTCTGGAATATTTTTCTTCCTGCTTTGGCTAGCTTTGGTTAGGACTATGAGCGTGCTTATAAATGGGAGATACATCCATTTGGACATTGAAAGAAAAGAAGTGAACTTACTTTTGAAACCTCACAAATCATCCCATCGTGAAACAAGAGACTTGTCTGCAGTGAACATCACAGCCGTTCCTATTCAGGATGGTATAGTGTGGGACAAAACAGATTTTGATATTTTTGGCCCGACGGAACATTTGAACATTCCACATTTATTTAAGATCTCACTGAGTGATTTCGTTTCATCCAGTACCTTTTCTGATGATTGGGACTTTGAAACTGTAAACAATATGATGTTTGACCTAGAAAAATCTGCTGCATTTCTAATAATGAATATTTAGAGGGTTCATCAGACTATGAACAGCTGTATTGCTATAACCACTATGGTCATCATTTTTTGCATAAATCTGCAACACCTAGAAATGTGTTTATGTTTAACCAATGGGAACATTGTCGTACACCACCAAAAGGAAGTTCAAAAACATTTGCTAAAAAGTTTCCATATTTTTCAGGATACAATACATCTGATCCAGAAACATTTTACTATAAAAATGTAAACAAAACAGGACTGAAAATTATGTTAACTAATACAAAACAGATTTACTCTGCAAAATGTATTGCCCAACTGTCTAGACATGGTTTCGACTTGTGGAAAGAGACAATAGACACAAAAACTGTCTGGGGTACTAAAGATTGGCAAGTGCAGGGGATAGAAGCTTTATTTAGAGCCTGTATCGTCCCTCAACAAATAATGTTTTTGAATGACACTGTCCAACAAACGTCTTGCCTTGGTTTAGCCAAGATTAAAGACATGAAAAATCCTTCTGTACCAACACCTGCAAGTGATAACAATACACAGGCAGCGGTTACAGTTGACACCATTCTACAACTCAACAGAACAAATCCTGATTGGAGAAAATGGTTGATCTGGCCCACAGACACAAACAACTGTCAAGAGAGATTCCTGAATAAAACACAGGGGTTTACTAGTCATAGGCCAGACCCACGATACGTCCAAAGACAGCATCCGGGGGTAGTAACAACATACAGTGTAGGAAAATTATGCCTCGACTGGCTGCACAAATCTACACTTAAGGATGTGAAACAACACTTATCTTTACTTAAAGAAGACGCAGACCTTAGGGAATTCTTGCTTGGACCAAGAAAACCGCGTCAAAAACGTTTCATATATGCCGGCATTTATGCTGCTTATAATGAAGCATGGAAGGTGTCACAGATGGAGGCCGCAGAACGAATACGTGAACTTGATCGTATTAACTTAGAGAAAACTCTCTCTGTGGTCGACAATGGGTTAACAACTTTGTCCTCCAGAATTTATTCATTGGACAGTATTGTATCCTCTGCTATCGACATACTGGAACAAGATTTAGCCATGTTACAGCAAGGCCAGTCTCAGTTACGTTCTATTATGTTATTAAGCTGGACGCTGCAATCTTTGCGTGCGGGCTATGTGCCTTGGCGTTTTATCAACACGACGGCTCTGTTTGCAGAATACAATCTAACTGATAAACAGATCGAACTGGCACAAAGAGGAGCAAAGTATACAGTGCTGAGCATTGAAAAACTGGAAAAGTTACCATTCACAGTGGCAGAAAAACCAGCTACAGAATGGCTCATTCATGGCAAAATTATTCTACCTGTGACTACTTTCCAGTTTCAGTATTGCCTTAAACAGATGCAAGCAGGCAAATATGAAAGGTTGGGTAAAGAATACATTAGGACATCCTGGAATTTACCTTACACCTATAGATGTTGGAGTGGGGATCGTGTAGTGTTTCTAAGAGGTACACACTGTGAAAGTGCACTAAGCGGTTCACTGATTTGTCAGGACATTTCTTTACACGGGGCTTGTAATGGTTCTGTGGCAAACTTGTCCTGCCACCAGCAGGGTACACCAGCTGCTGTGATTAATCCAACGTTTGGACAACTTTCTAATGGGAGTTACCTCATGTTGAATGATCAGAGTTGCTGTGGCATGTTACCAGGCATCCCATATCTAGTAACGGTCAACTCCAGGGTCACTTGTTGTATGCAAGTATTGTTTGCCCCAATAGACACAGTCAGGGAGTCGCCTTTATGGCCTTCGTTGAATGTCTCTTTTATACGATTTGATACTTTAAGCAGAATGAAAGCCATGCTTATACAACAATCAGTGCCTTTGACCTCGGCCAAAGAAACCTATGATCTACAAGTTGCAAGGACTTCGGCTGAGATACAAGCTTTAATTCGTACAAACTGCCCTATACATTTCCTAGAAATGATAGGACGTATCTTTAATATGTCAGATACAAGCGGAACTGTACCTGTATTTAAGACCATCTGTTCCGGACTATTAGCACCTTTCCAGGCTGTCCTCGGAATCATCCCAAACTTCGCACATTCGGTGTTTGGTGGTGTGCCGTTAATTCTAGCACTTGTTGCAGGAATTCTGTTTCTATTCCTCCTACTACGCTATGTCAAGCCTCTTCGCCAACATCACTCCAAGCGATGTGGAGAGAGCCCTCCTTGAACGGAAATGCCGTGAGCGAATAGTACAGCTTTTGGGCATGCCTCGTCTACGGGAACTTAATACAACGTGGTTCCTGTCATTCAGACCAATCTGGCAAGATTGCATTTTACCTGTTCTACGCTGCCTGTTTTGCGGTGAAGAATGCGTGCTAGACATCTGTCTAACACTCCCATCAGTCATGCCAACAGATATCGATACTCTGCTGGACCCGATAACGGCCCATGCTGTGTGTTGTCCCCAGAGGCTTCCAATCCTGATGGCGGCATTCATTGAGATCTCACAGACGCTTCCGGCTGCTGCTGAGGTACGAGATGGATCAACGGGCACACAGGTAACAACGGACGTGAACATTGCATCTTCTGCTGAAAGCGATGTTTCTCATCTCTGTGCAATTAACCTTCTGAACGAGGTGTTCCAATTGTCACCGACTTCGGCGGATGATATTTTGGCTACGGACATAGATGATCTAATGTTTACGCCAGACCCATACACTGACTTTGATTCGGCTCACAGTGTACCAGGGCAACAATGAAATTTGGCCTTCATATTTTTAAAACTTGGAACTTTTCCCAGAATTGAACTTTTTATTTTTAAAATTTTTTGAAATGACATGGCAAAATGAACAATCTGCTTACAGTAGAACTAGTCTTATAAAACGGACTTCTTTGAATACTTCCAGGGACACATTGTCACCTTATTTGTCTAACATTTCATTTACTTCCATGATATGCGATGGCTTGATTTAAAGAACTTATCAACCATTTCGTCATATGTATATATTACTGTTTCATTCTCGTTGCATTTTACTTCCGTTACATGCTTAGAATGCAAACAATGCTTTAAATGTACAGTACCTATTGCATTTCAACAGTTTTGAGCTTCTTTTAAAATGTTTTTTAGAAATGTTTTTAGCAATATGTGGTACTCAATTTTATGTTTAGCATTTTAAATGTTTAGCATTTAGTATTATCGTTCACTCGAAGATGGAGTGGGTGTTGTATTCCGCTTTAGGGGTCCGTATATAGGTTTTCCTGAATCATGTCCTTATATAGGCACAATTCGCATTGCCCTTATATAGGCATAGAATCCCTGTCCTTATTTAGGCATTAACCGTGCACTCCAGATACAGGCATGGTCACCGACATCCGTCCACCCTAACGTCACAACGAGTTCTTAGAAACCAGACCCTTAAGCTTCGGGAGTTCCCCTAGCACAGGACTATTGATTTCTCCAAGAACTCATCTATTATGTATGAACCGTTATACCTTAAGGGTTCATTCCTGACGTCTTCCTCTGTCCGACTTCACGTCAATGCTAACATTCCACGACACCTACCAGGTATAAATATACCTTCCCTTGCCCAAGCAAGTTAGAGGAGACCGCGACTTCAGAGGAGCCCGTATCCCGGCCAGACGCACTGAGAAGACGCTGTCATTCCTGCACGCAGACGAATCCAGCTTCCAGTGTTCTGACTACCTTCGCGGGGTGTTAGAGTTCCAGATCCGGCAAGAGATTCCCACCTCTCTCATTCTCAAGGTATGGAGCTGACTAGATCCTAGAGGGACTCTTGGCATACTAGACTTAACACACTCTTAGTCTACCATACTAGAGAATACTCCACCTACTTCTATCTTTCCCTACACCTAGACTAGGTTAGGCACATTGGGGTAGAACTAGCTTAGAGACGCATCGAATGAGTACCCGCATTCTTAGCTCATGTTATTTATGTACGTGAATATATGCTAAGAGATAATGCTAGCGCAGTATTATTTATTTCTACTGCTTACGCTGTACATTATTTATCTTGCATACTGTCTTGTGATCATAACAGCACATATCTCTTACACGAGAAACAAGACTGTTCAATAAAACCCTTTTTATTGAAACGCCAGTCTTTCCTTTCTGTGTAACTCTGTAGAAACTAAGCATGCACGATTGAATGAGTGAAACTGTTATCTATTGTTTCCACGATTCTGAGACATGTTCCGCTTCTAAAGGGAAACAAAGTTGTCATGTTTTTCGGTTGCCAGAAACTACTCCCTTCTTGTTCTCAAGGAGTTTCTAGTGGCCTCTGAGCTAGCTGGCACAGGTAATTAAGTTTAATGTACTCGTTAGGGACATACCGACCTCAGTACTATGTCAAACCTATAGGTTATATTATTCCAATGCGCAGAGCCTATTAGGGAAATAGGAACTACACTACACCACCAGGGGCAGGTTTTGTCCTCTGGCCAGTCTCTTGTTGTTTAAAGTGTGGGGTACATCAGGCGCGGGGCATTGTACAAGTTTAGGAACGCAGGGCAGTTTGAAGTGTTATTTATTTAACTGGGGCTCCATCCTTGTGAGTCATCTATTTCGGGTGACTGGCAGACAACCAGGCTCTCTGTATGCTTGCTTTGCTTTCTGTGTGGGTGTGCCTCGCTAGGCCTTGTGGCAGTCTGTATCTGCTGCGAGCGCAGTAGGGGTTGAGCAGACAGTCTTTCTTCTAGGGGCACACCGCACTCTTGGACCGAGTGACTTGTTTCTGGCTTCTGGCAGCATGCTTTGGCGGCAGGAGAACACTGGTGTCACAGTGTGTCACAGGCTGATTAGTAGGGCCTTGCGGTGCTGATATGTTCTCTTTGTCAGTATGGAGCTGCCTTTGGCTTCTTTATCTTGTTCCACAGAACGTATGTAAGCATTCTTGGCTGGGGCAGTGTTTTTATTAATAATGCAATGGATGTCACCATGGCTATTGATGGCGGCAGGGCGGCTTGTTTTCTGCACAAGTACTGGTGCCCTGGCAGTAGTCTTTCACGTCTGATGCTGTTTGGCTCATTGGCCATTAGGTGGTGCTGCTGCTTTTGCCTGTTGGCAGGGCGGTATGTCCTCTTTGAAGGTGGGAGCCCCGTTGAGGACGCTTCATGTATGACCTTTGCAGGGCGGTAGGAATGACTATGCTAGTGTCTGTTTTACCGCTCCTGACCACTAGGTGGTGCTGTAGGGAATTTAGGAGGCCGCTGCAGCTCTCATTGTGCTGCGGACCCGCGTGAGGTATTTTTTTTCATTTTTATTTCTCATCTTTTTTCTATGGGTGTGGTGTGGTGAAGCGGCAGCTAGGTGGCGCTGCAGGCGCTTCCCTCACCGGTTCGAAAGTCTCCACAGGAGGAATGAAACACGGGATGGGGCCTGGAAGTACACTGCCTTTATTGAGTGTTGGTGGCTGCAGGGGCGGTAGCGCTGGAGGAGGAAAGCTGACAGGCAGGTAGGGACTCGCATTTGCACACTTATAGCCTCGTCGGGTCACTTCCTTCTTTGGGCCACTTGCTTTGCCGGTTGAGGTATAGGTAGCTGACGCTGCTGCAGTTTGGCAGGTTTCTGGGGCATGCCATGCTGGTACGGGACTTCTTTTAATGCTGGTGCGACCGCGGGGAGCCGCCAGCAGACTGCATCAAGGGCTGAGCGCCGCTTACCAGGCTGCTTTATGTCCTCCTTTCACCGCACGGTACACAGCAGGCAAATGAGGTGGAGGAAGTGGGAGCTCTGAGGCCTGCTGGTGGGGGCAGCAGCCGCTATACAAGTGCGCAGGTTTTCAGGCCTCGTTGGGTGTGGACACGGGAGGAGGCACAGGGATCACCCTCCTCTTTACCTGCGGTGACCGTAGGCGCTGATGGCTGCTTTCCGGGGGCTCTGCAGGGTCGGTGCTTGCTGTGATGGAGGGGGGGATGAGAGGACCACCTCTTACAGTAGGGGCAGGCAGTGTTTCGTCGCACCACAGGACCGGCAGGCGCACTGCCCCACTTCTCCCCTACCGCATGGGCAGAGTTCGTCAGGAAGCTCAGAGGGCTGCAACATATGGTATTCTAGCTTGCTGGCCGATGAGGGGTCTCGTGCTGGCACTTCTCCCTCCCAGCCGATGGAAGGCAGCTCCCATGGGAGGTGTGGGACGCAGACAGGCAGCAGTTGTAGCGAGATGTTGGAGTCTCTCCACTTTCCTCCTTCACAAGGAACGGGTTCACGCTCGGGTAGGGGCCACGAGTCCAGTCGCCAGGCAGACAACAGCGATGATGCTGACCGAAATGTCCCCCTCAATCATGGAGACTTGCAAGGCAGCACAGCATGGTGTCTGAACCCATCATCGCCATTGTAGAGTTGTGGGCCCTAGGCCCACATGCTACTAAATAATGACACACACACACTAGCAGTATCGTTAGTAAACTGGCCACGAGCACGTGCATCCGGGCCATTTCATTAGCAGCGTCACATTACTCATGACGCCTGTGATGGATGGGTGTGGGGTGCAAGTGTGTCCACTCCCACGAGGGAGTGGCTGACTAATCAAGTGTCTGCTGAGACACTAGAATGTGTCCAGCACAACACGACAGTGAACAGCCAGCGATCGGATGCTTAAAGAAATGCTAAAACAAAAATGAAGTAATTCAACCAGACGGATGGAGCATCTTGATTTACTCATGCCAATCTCCCCCAAACCATTGGATTAAGCCATAGACGTCTACATACAATATAAAGAATCCGTCCCTCTCGGCATTTGGAGCCTTCGGCCCGAGCTTGTTCTCTCCACCGCACGGCTAGGTGGACCAAGGGTGCCCCTATGGTCCTGATGAAGACCTTCTTGTAAGGAGTGAAATTGCCTACACCAACCCTGGGTCGAAACGTAGACAGCTCTGTGTTCTCTGTATTGAATGTGGACAACAGTGATAGATTCACCGTGTCCTGTTTTGACATTCTGTTCTTGCAAATAATTTAGCCTTGGTTAAGGCTGGTTAGGCCTTTTTATGCGTTTTTGATGTACACACTGTTCACTGCCCTCACTCCATCACTCACCCTCACTTTTCCACATTGATGCACCTATTCCTCCCTTTCCCTTTCTGGGGCTCCTAAGCAGAAATCCGTGTGATAAATGTGCTATGTTTGAACAAGAGGCATTATATGTTCAATGTGTTTAAAAATTGGTTATAATTGATTTATCAGGTGATGTTGATGTCCACTTAATATTGCATTACCACTGGGACCACCCCGCTTATTGTACCGCACCACAACAAGCACGGCACAACTTGAAACCTACAGCCTTTGGGGGAGACACCCCTGCATGGTGCCTACGTTTGTTGAAAAATTGTAGAATTCAATGAAAACCGAAATCTGTTGGAGCGGAGCTCAAGATCTGCACAAAATTGGGCACAGAAAAAGAAGAACTGACATCAGAGAGCGGATGGAGTCTTCAAGCAACTCCATCTCGCCATGTCTGGAGGCGGCTGGACTCATGATGGAGGTCTATCAATGGCACCACCTAATTTCTGGATTGAGCCTGATGCGAGTGGAGATTCACAAGTTACGAATATCACGAGCTGTCTTTTCAGAGGAGCTGTGCGAAAGTGATTATAGGGTGGGCTGGTTGTGTGACCTCACCAAATATGACCCTTATGCAGCCTTCACATCTTCTACCACCCCCCAGGTGATAACCTCCCTCTAATTGAACAAACTATGGAAACCATCTCCTCCAACCTGGGCCGACACTGCCTCCAGATCTTCCTTGGTGACTTCAATCTCCACTGGAATGACCCGCATGATCAGGCGGTTAACACCCTCAAAAACTTCCTAACTGACCTCTCCCTGACTGAATTCTGCGACAGTCCCACACACAACTTAGGATCGACACTAGATCTAATCATTTCCAACCCCAACTCCATTCATCTCGAATCCATTCTCCCCTGTGACTGGTCGGACCATCACTATATCAACTTCCTTATCCTTGAAAGTTGGAACCACAAAAGTGCTCAACCACTAAAACAGTGGAAAAGATTGCTCCATAACACAAGCGTAAATGAGCTCATAGCGTGCTGCAATTTCTCCCTTCCGCTGCCTGCAAACATGAACGACGTTCACGACCTCACTGAGCACTATAACAACGCCATGCTGTCTGCCCTGAATGCTATGGCCCCCCTTCAACTAAAAAGAATACCCATCAAAGACTCCAAACCTTGGTTCAATGACAGCCTAAATGCGGACAGACGCAGCCTAAGGCTAGCTGAACGTACCTGAAGATCCACTCCCTCCACAGATCTTCTAAAATCTCTAAGATTCAAAAGAAGTAGATACAACAAACTCATTAGAACGGCGAAAGCTACCTTCTTCAAAGACCAACTTGACAAAGCCAAAAATCGCCCTAAACAACTTTATGAGCTGATTAAAACACAATCCAACAACACCTCTATCCAATCTCAGCACATCTCTCACCCGCAACCAAACTGCGACCCAGTTGCTGACTTCTTCTAAGATCGAATCAGATCTAAGGTCTGCTGCACTCAAACTCTCACCCTCTCTTACCTCCTCTGTCGCCACACCCCTGCCCTCGCCTCACGGTCTCTCCACCAAAAACAATGCTTCATGGAGTCAATTCACTCCTCTCAATGACATTACCATCCTCAATATTCTCTCGACCCTTAACCCTCAAATCACTTCAATGACCCCCTCCCCCCCAACTTCTTTAAAGAAATGATAGGATCACTAGCACCGCTCTGGTCCAAGATCATCAACGCCTCACTTCTTCAAGGTGAGATCCCGGACTGCCTGAAGGCTGGCCTAGTGCTCCCTATTCTCAAAAAACCCTTGGCTGACCCTGAAAACCTGAACAACTACCAACCAATCACAAACATCCCCACCCTGGCAAAACTACTGGAGAAATGTGTTCATGAACAACTGCGCAAACACATTGAGCAATTCCAGCTTCTCGACCTATTCCAATCGGGCTTCCGCACTGGCCACAGCACCGATACGGCCATCACTCACATAGTAGACGACGCTCTCACTTTACTTGACCAGAATGAAGCCTGCCTTTTAATTCTTCTCGATCTCTCATCTGCATTCGACACTGTCAAACATGACAATCTACTCTACCTCTTGGAACGCAGGATGGGGCTCTCAGGCACGGTCCTTAAATGGTTTTCCTCTTTCCTCAACAACAGAACCCAAAGAGTCAAATCCAATCAGACTCTATCCAACCCCAGTCCCTGCACACTGGGTGTCCCCCAAGGGTCCTCACTCTCCCCCACGCTCTTTAACCTTTTCTTGGAACCATTGACTGTAATTCTTAAAGCCTCCAACATCCAATATCACATGTATGCGGATGACACCCAACTCTACATGAAAATATCCTCCCCCGAAGACATCAAATCTCTCAACGGAACCCTGCTCAAAACCCTAAACTGGCTAACCTCCAACCATCTCAAATTAAACGCCCTCAAGACTGGATTCCTCCTCATTGCACCCGCTAGGCAAACCCCTACTGTTGTGAAATATCTCTGTAACCTCACCGCTCTCAACTGCAAACCACACATCATTGTTTCCACAAAATCACTGGGAGTTCTGCTAGATAAAAACCTAAACATGCAAGATCACATCAGATCATCGACCAAAGGAGCAAACTTCCAACTTTGCATCCTAAGAAAACTCAAACCCTACCTTCCCCAAGAAGACTTCAAATTAGCGGTGCAAGCACTTGTCATCTCTAGACTAGAATACGGCAGTGCTACTCTATGCGGTCTGCCGAAACTCAGCTTAGCCCCCATCAGAGCTTCTCTAAATGCTGCTACTAGACTTATCACGGGTTCCAAGAAGACTAACCACATTTCGCTGGACCTGAAATCGCTCATCTGGCTTCCTTTTGAGGCAAGGATCCAACTAAAGATTACTTGTATGACCCATAGAGCACTACACTTCAACACCCCACTCTACCTGACAAATAAGCTGGAACTATCTGGTGGCTCCCGGACCACAAGGAGCACCGGCACACTGCTGCTCCAGCCAAAGAAATGTAATAAGCTTAAAACCTACAATCGTACATTCTCTGGCATCGCCCCGAGAATCTGGATCTCGCTTCCAGTGGAAACAAGACTGATTCCCTCTACACTTGCCTTCAAAAGGGAAGTTAAAGCTCTACTAATGAACAATGCGCTGAACTAGAAGCTTTTCTCCTCTTGCCTCTGTCTTACTTAATACATCTCATTTGTTGCGACCCATTGTCGCCGGCCATATTGTTACTTTTTGCTCTTGATGTATATTGCCCTACTTTTCGTTCTCCCCCAGCCTTCTTCCTATGTCCACCATAATGTCATCTTTGCTCTTGCTGTATATTGTCCCACTGTTACCTTGATTTTTCTCCCTTAGCTGTTTTCCTATGTCTCCTTCAACCGTATGTAAAGCGCTCTGATACCCTCTTGGGTCTTGTTCGCGCTATACAAAACATTAAATAAATAAATAAAAAATAATGCCACTATTCTGCCTCAGGTCCAGTTAGGCTACTTTAATTTAAACATTAGCTTCATCCTGGGTAGCTGTGGCACAGAGCAGTTAGGATTAACCTCAGAGGAAACAAGTGTACAGCAT
This sequence comes from Calotriton arnoldi, assembly GCA_963921515.1. Lineage (NCBI taxonomy): Eukaryota > Metazoa > Chordata > Amphibia > Caudata > Salamandridae > Calotriton > Calotriton arnoldi. The sequence continues at coordinate 2,405,492 of CAWUFW010001089.1, read as the reverse complement.
TTATCAGAACCAAAACAGTTAATAACGCGACACAATAAAAATTCCACTACAATTTATAAAAATAGTATACATTTTTCTCTTTAATTAGACAACATGAAAACAAAAATCTGATGAAGGGAACTGGAGTTACGATTTTTCAAAGGTGTACATAAATAACTGCTTCTCACTGAAAACGTTTCATTACTCACTGCTATTCTCTTGTAACAACAGTCTATGAGCCTCGAACATGGGGGTCCAGGCCAAAGTCCAAGTTTCGGGCTGACCACGATGGAGTGCTGGTGGGAAGCAGGGGATAGGTTGGTCCCGGCCAAGCTTTTGCCATTGCACTTAGAAACTTTTTTAGTTCTTTTCTTTGTCGACGGGGCTCATCGGCGGGTTACTCTGCAGCTTAGATACAGGGTTGGGCTCTTAGTCAGCGGATATGTGAGGTCCAGTTGAAGACCTGGTTCTTGATGGAAGTTCTAAGCTATCCACAAGCCAGCAAAACTTTCAGCAGGTGCAATCTGAAGTTGGCTGCCCAAGAAGGCCTTGGCTCCACAACAAAGTGGAGCTGAGTAGCGACTGTGTGGTAGCCTCTGGTTCTTTCTCAAAAACCATTATCTTTGAGTTCTAAGGACACAAGTTGCAGTTCTTCCTTGTGAACGATTACATTCTAGCACAAACCAAGGGTCCAGGTCCGGGGGGGTGGGGTGGGGTGGGGGTGTCTGCACATCTTGGGGGCTAGCACTCGATCTCCCAGAATGCACTGGCGGGATCTAGGGAAAATCCAGTTGTTACTAGTCCACTGGGCTCTTGCAGATGCATGGCTTCTTTAGCTTTCTTGTTCGTGGAGGTTAACAGGAGGCTAGCCAACTAGCCCTTGGAGTCCACTCTCCGGTCCTAGACACAAGGGGGAGCAGGTCCAGCCCTTGGGTTCTCTATGATGTTAACAGCAGGAGCAGCCCTTCTCTCTGAAGTCCTGTCCTTGGTTCAGCAGGTGCAGTCCTCATAGGTGGAGCCTTTCTTTCTGAGGTTCACAGGTTCAGCAAGTGCAATCCTTCTTCTGTTCTTTCAGAGTCCAGTACTGTTTTGAGACTGGTATCCAGCGGTGCCACTTTTATGTCAGTCTCGAGTTTGTGGGAGGGGAGGACTCCCTAAGCAATTAGGATAAAATTCCAATGGGAAACCATACCCCCTCTTGCATCACTTCCAGGGAGACTGGCACTAAACAACCCTACAGTAAGTAAGTAATAGTTTATTGTCCGGTCAATTAAAACCTTTACAGTTTCACATTAAAAATGGAACTAAAATGAACAGCAGCAAAGTTCTTGTTTTAAGACTAATTGATAATAACATTTCATAAAACATCCGTGCATTATATTAACATCAATGATGCAGTTATCCATAATTGTTGTCTAATACAGTACATTGATAAGGGGTTTGACCTTTCAGAATGTTGACGGGTTGCCAAGTGATTTGCTGATACTGTCCTTTTTCAGATCCTGATCATTTTTAGGAGGGAAGTAAAAATCTGGAAGATTAAAATTTGATAAAACAAATACTCAGTTCTCAATGGAGGGGTAAATGTGCAATAGAACAGTTGCTTTATGAACAGCGGCAGTAGTAGGTTGCTGTTGACTGTTATGCTGGGGCATGTGTCGTCCGGGAGAGAGGCAACCTAAATATGAGTTGTTTACTGTGAAGTGACACTTAAAAAAACCTTTTTGTTGCAGTGATGGAGCATGCCGGTCGTTTATCGACCGAGTTTCTCCCCAGCCGCTTCCATAAATTGCACAAAGCGGCACGCCAGCTGAACGTTCCCTCCTCCGAGGCATGCCATCACTGCTTGTCTGCAGGTTCTTATCCCCTTACTTACAAAGTATGGCTTCAGTAATTGGGGTCGTTCAGCTTGTAGTTCTCTGCAGATGCACAAAAGGTGTAATATACTTTCATTGGCTTGCTTGCATAAACGACATGTTGTCTGGCCCGGCGATCGTTTCCAAGGGGGAAGGTGCGGCAATGATGGTAAAATGCCCATTCGGAGATGAAGATATATTTTTTTCTTCCTCCTGTTGAAACCTACGCCTAGGTAGGATTGCGGAGAGGACTTGACGTAGCTTTGCACAACAAACCATCCGTGGGTGCTTTCTGTGAGTGCCGCCTTGTCTTCTACTAGTGATAGTTTTTTCACTGTCTTATTTACGATTTGTTTAAAGCAATGGTAAGACCCTGAGGCAGCCCAAAGTTCCTCCAGGCCCAGACGCTCTTTTGATACTGTCAGATAGCTCATGGCTGCACAGTCCCTCTTTCGATGTATTTCGTTCCATAGGTAAGAATTCAGTGTTCCTGCTTCAGCCATTTTGATCCTGTACCAGCTCTTGGCGTAAGCTCCTTTGCGGGCTATTTCTTGGCATTGTAGGCCGAATTCCAACCTTATTTGGGCCGGCGAAACATACTTAGGTAGATTGAAAATCATTCTGGCCGCTCTTGAGACAGTGCTGTCTAATATGGCGGCATCTCTTCCCCTCAGGCACTCGCTCCCATAAGTGATTGCCGGAATGAGCTTTGCTTGCCAGACTTGTAATAGTGGAGTAAGATTTGGGCTGGTGGTTATATATTTGATGGATTTTATTGCTGCCGCGATAGAGTTGCCTCTTCTTTTGATGACATCTTTTTGTGCGTTAAATGTGCCTTTATTGTCTATTATCACTCCTAAGTATTTTTATTGGTCCACTACTTTAATTGTTGAGTTAGCCAGGTGCCAGCGGAACTTGGAGGTTTCCTTTCTTGGATGAATCCTCATTACCTTCGTTTTATCGTAGTTGATGGTTAAACCATTATTTGATGAATATCTACTGGTTGTGTCTAATAGATGTTGAAGGCCAATGGGGGTTCGACTCACCAGCACGAGGTCGTCTGCATACAGGAGGTTGGAGAGTAGCAGCCCTCCTATGTTTGGCGCATGCAAGTTACAAGTGTCCAGTTCTGACGATAGATCAGACATGTACAAGTTAAAAAGTGTCGGTGCCAAGACGCACCCCTGTTTGAGCCCCATGGTTGTTGGGATTTTCCGGGACACAAACTTACCATCTCCTAGTTTGACTTGGACCCACGTATTTGTGTGGAGGAGTATGACTGGTTTAGGAGAACAGGTGGTATTTGTTTCTCCTTGAGCTTGTGCCAGAGTATGCTCCTGCCGATTTTATCAAATGCCGACGAATAGTCAATAAAACACATAAATAGATGGTGTTTTGCTGATTGCGTCCCATCTATTAATAGGGACAGGGCAAGTATGTTTGTAGTTGTTCCCATGCCCTTGCAAAAGCCCGTTTGATTGATGGGTATGATTGATTTAATGAGATCTTCCAGAAGTAGGCCAGCATAGTATTTAGCTTCGATATCGATTAAAGCCACCAGCCTGTAGCTGTTTGCTGAGTTCTTGTCCCCTTTCTTGTAAATTGGGGATATGATTGACCCCCTCAAAGAGTCCGGGATGGTGTTTCCTCCTGCGATTTGTGCAAACAGCGGTGACAGTTTGGAAGCCCAGTATTCCGGGTCTGTTTTAAATAAACTTGGAGGAATCCCATTGGGACCCGGGGCGCCCTCCCGCTTGCCTTTAGCTATTCTGTCCTTAATCTGATGAGTTGTAAATCAAAGATGCTCGTTTCCTTGGGTAACATTGTGATTGGGAAGGATTGCTTCAGGAATATAGCGTGTGCTTCTGATCAGAATTGAAATGATGAAGCAAATGGGAGGCCCAAGCTTCCTCTGTTAGGTGTGAGTTGATTCTTAGGGCGTTCGGGTTGGCTAGGCTGGTTACTGTGTGCCAGAATCTTGCGCTGTTATTTGATTTTGAGTCGTGTAACAGTCTAGCCCTACAGTGCATCTTTCTGCTGAAATCCAAGATGTCAGAATCTTCTTTCCCTTTGTCAGAGCCCTAGGCAAACGCCTGAGGTGTGTCAGGTATAATGAGAAACTTCTCCTGAAAAAACAGTTCTGCAAAATGTTATCCCACTCTGGGAGAGATGCCAGCCTGTCTATCTAGACAAAGGAGAGGGCAGGCTAAAGTGTAACTCATATTTGCCTGTAACAGGGGGCTAACCCTGTGAAGCTTGGCAACATCAGCGGGCACAGCCCTCTGCCCATCATGTCAGGATGCAGTCACACCTCCTCCCACCAAAAGGACATTTGTTCTCCACCCCTTGAAGCAATTCGCACTTCGTGACAGGAAGACAGCAGGCTGTCTTAGGTAACAGCTGCTGGACTTAATCAGAAACGGCCCAAGAGACATTGTAGAGTCACCTTTCTAAAGTCATCGTTATAGTAAACTTTGGCAACAACTTAGATTTAAACCCACTATTAATTTGATACCTTGAAGTACCATTTTTAGTATTCACAAAAGCAAGTTAGCACTTTGTAAATGTAAAAGTGTAATCCGATGTTAGTCAATGGAAATGCCAGCATTGCTACAGTGAAAATGACAATAGCAGTTTCTTTTTAATTTCCTGCACCCGCCTTATGGTCTTTTAAGGCCTACTTTGGAGGCGACTTATAAATATTAAAAAGGAAGGTTTAGGCTTGGCAAAAGGGTTATTATGCCAAGTTGAATCAGCAATTTAAAAGCTGCCTGACTATGCTGCAGTAGCAGGGCTAGAGTCATGGTTTCATTCTGTCACTGCTGTGGTGGCACAAGTGCTGCAGCCCACTAGTGACATTTAACTTACAGGCCCTTGGGACACTGTGTACCATATACTAGGGACCTATAGGTAAGTTAAAGTTGCCAACCAGGTATCAGCCAATTGTACAGATACTTGAGGGGTCAGAGCACATGCACGGAGGCCTGGTCAGCAGGGCCCAGTGCACTTCAGAGTTGAAAAACCAGCAGCATCAGTCCACATTCTAGGGGGTGATCATACAAAAACAGGCATTCCTTCCAGGAGCTATTACAAAAGGACTCTGTACCCCTTGTCTCAACATTCACGAGTTGAAACACATTCCTCATAATCCAAATTATCGGAAATCACTCCAATGGTTGTGACTCTCAAAAGTGATTTACATTTTTAATGAATCCCTCACTGAACAGATCTGAGCTGGAAAGCAGATTCTTCTGAAACCCTGCAAACTCTGGGTAAAATTGGATCTTTACTGCAACTGAAGTTACCTTTCCCCAAGCAAAAGAGGCTTCTCTTTCTTCCCCTTTCATCACAACTGTATTTAAGAATTGGTTATGCATTTGTGTATTACTCCATTTCTTACAGTGATAGAACAGTAGAACTGAGGAGTATAATGTTCACAAACATGCCCTAGTAATTATGGATATTGTCTTAGGCAAAAACAAAGGATCTAGAAATTAAGCGAATTTCTCCTTAAAGATGCATCAGACAACAATAAATATGAGATGGTATAATAGAATGTTTCTTTTTGAAATCGGCAGGATATATTGTGTGTTAATAGGATTTCAGATGTTTTAACCCAAACAATAACGTCAGTCAATAACCTCTGAATCCACCCTT